>BSYR01000003.1:46632500-47252500 GCA_030270665.1 Hibiscus trionum
CTTGAGAATTTCAGTAAAGAACTGAGTATTTAGAGGAGAAGAACATCCTTACCTCTAAATGTAGATTTCTCCTTGATTAGAGACAATTTCCTTGAAAATCCAATAAGCAAAACAATAGAATTTGATGTAGAAAGGATTAGGAATCAATTGATGATTGAAACCTCATCATTTGGTGTGAAAATCAATAGAAATATTGTTGTAGAAATGTATTTGTCTGAGGGAATTTTGAGAGAAAATGAGATGAGAAAATTTTAACAAAAGTTAGTTATGAAAGTCTAAAATATGGTTTTCCATTTTTCCTTTAATTAATTAAACATTAATTAAATCATTAAAATCTAAGAAAAATCTGGAGAAATCTTTCTTGGGTAAATTAGCTCCTTAAAGATTCAAAGTTTCAATCCTTACAAAACAGTCACCACTGAACTTTTCAAAAATTGCATTTTAGTCACTATTTCAAAATGTCGCATTTCCAAACCTTATTTTGTAAAATTGATTTCACCACTCTCTTATATATATTAAAAGAGAATTTTTAGATATTTTTCCATATTTTTAATGCATCCCGAACCAGGCTTTCCCTAAAACCACCTTTTATATTCGAACCGAAAATCAGACCGGTCCGGTTCAGACCCTAAACTTCTAAGCCCAAAATTAGGGTGTTACAGAATCATTTCTATCGATCGTGTAAGCTATATTTCTCAATTTGTTATTGGATTTCATGGATATCTTGAGTTTTATCTTAAGTTAGGGTTTTGATCATCTATGGATATTTCATCGTTATTGTTTATATTTAAGTCGAATATCGCTTTTGATATCGTTGTATTGATTTTGATATCGAACTATCGATTCTAACAATCTCCTTATTGATTTCCTAGCTCAAGAAGTTAATAAAGGGCATCCATCGCCTCTGTCCCAAGCTAGGAACAAGGGGATTGTTATCCGAGAGCCTTGAAAGCTTCGGATTGTCAGGGTGAGTGTAGTCGAAGTCTCGGGTTTAGGCGAAGGCCTTCCCGAATCATTATTTGAGAATTTTAGATTACATCGCTAACATTGTTATTGAAGAAATTGCATTGTATGGTTAATCGGACACCTTGATAAGTGTCGGTAAGTTGTCATTAAACATTTGTCATAGTTATTACTATCGTCATTGAACACTGTCATTGTAAAGATATTGATATGAAAACATTACTAAGAAATCATCGATTATTGTCATTGGCATTGAACCATGAAACATTGATTATAATACACATTGGCTATCTATAATATTGAAATTATTGGTCATCAGAATACTCATTGATTATTGAAATGGATATGAACATTGGAACCTTGGATTGGAATGAACATTGGATACAATTGGCATGCCATAGAATTCATGAGCTCATTGTAGGGGTGTACTACGGTCCTAAGGCTACGACCTATAATTATATCTTCGTAAAGAATTATAAATTTAAAAATTATAAATAAACACAATAACAAATGAAGGTTAAAATTGTAATTTGGCTCTCAAAATCACTTATACAACCGCAAAAGCTAAAAAATTTAAATTTTTCTCTTGGGTTGAAAATCACTTTTCAAAAGAAGTTTTTTCTCCAAAAGTTAGCTGTTTAGCACAGATTTTGGCCTGAAACCAGGTTTTGGAACCGAAAGCTAGTTTGAAAAGCAATGCTAAACAATGTCTTAGAAACATTTTGGTTCAAGTTTGCTTGTCAATTTGTGAGATTTTGAAATACTTAAAAAATTATTTACTTTTACAAATAGCTCCTTAGACACTCTGTTATATCAAAATCAAATTAAGTTTTACAAAATGTTTTAAAAAATTAAGGGACTAAATTCTAATTTTTCAAAATCTAGTGGGGCCATGGCCCCCACAAGTCCTCACTACCTTCCCCCACTGCTTTGCATACAAAGTTTCCTGAACCTGAGTCTCCTAACACAAATATTATCCTTTTTTCTACTGGGACTACTTGTTGAATTATATTTTTATGTAATATCTAAACTACCTAAATCCCTAATCCTCAAATTAAAGTATAGTAGACACATAAACATCTTCTAACTCATACTTGAATATTATCAAAACAATCGTACAAACTAAATAAAACTTTAATCAAAAGAAAAAACTTGCATCCTAAAAAAATCATGCAATTGTAATTTAGATTTAAATATAAAATATAGAATTTAGATTAGTTCTTGTAATTTAATGGTTTAGGATTAGGGGCAAACAATATCATACATAACTGAAAAGAAAAAAAAACTCTAAGTTTTTAAATTTGAAATTAAATAATTCAAGTCACTTATATTGTGGAGTTAATTTGAATAAAAAAAGCTACATTTAAATAGTTTCAACTCGAATTTATTTTTCTATTGATTTTTTTATATCAGTCATATTTACTTTATTATCCATGTATAAGCAAAAGTGAAATTCTCATATTATTATCAATATCATAATATATTATTTTTACCGGTAAACAAACTATGAAAAAATATATAAAAATGAACAAAACTCATAAAAATGAGGAAGACATATTTATTGTGCGTAATTTATTGAAGTTGGTATCATGCATTTATTGAGCACGTAATTTGAACAATTTTTTCCACCTAAAATGTCATATCAGCTAAGTAGATTGCCCAGTGAGTATACAAAGTTTTTCCTATTTCATAAAGGGTAAATGTTGGGTCAATTATTGTGTAACTTCGGGTTAACATTTCCTACAATTCTCTTTGTTTATTATTTTAGTTATTTAATTGTAATATAAATTAGTTTAAAAATCCTCACTCTTGTATAGCTTCGAATTCCAACATTGGTTTTAAAAATATAAATATCTTTCTGCTTAATAAAAGAATTGTCACTTAAGAATCCAACAAGTGATCCCAATAGAAAAGAAGACAATGTTCATCCTAGGTGACTCGGGTCTAATCGCTATGTCTGCAAGGTGTGTGTGCATTGTAAAAGAGTTAAGAATATGTATGAACAAATACTATCTTGTAATCACCTTTAGACCATTAAAAAATCATCACTTAAAACATGAATTTCAATTAGGGAGAATATTTTTTTAGTTGCTCTCTTGATTCTCCAGGGTTTTGCCCGGACTAATCCGGACCGACACGCGTCGCACACCTGACATTGGTGGGTGAGTCTTCCAGCGAGGATTTTCTACATACACAAGGCCTCAAACTCGAGACATTCTTAAGCGATATCAAGTTGTTTACCAGTTGGATCAACCCCGTTAATAATTAGGGAGAATATTTGATATATTGTCATTGTAAAAACAATTACACAAATAGTTATACTTTCGAGTTAAAATTTAAAATCTAAATTCATAATTCTAAAATTCTAATCCAAAATCATAATTGTAAATCTTAAATTTTAAACTCTACGCTCTGAATTAAAACCTTAAAATATCAAATAACTCTGTTTATAAAAACTAGTATTCGTTTGGTTTTAGAAAATATTTTCTATTTTGTTTTTATTTTTAAAAAAATAATTTTCAGTTTCAGTTTTCTAAAAATTAGAAAACATGTTTGGTTAATAGAAACGGAAAGTTATTTTAAAAAATAAAAATAGTGAAAATGAGTTTCGTATATAGCTTTTCAAAATAGAAATGAAAAAATAATTATTAAATAATTGAAATAATATATAGTTAGAAAAAATTATAATATTAATAATAAATAAATAAAATATGAGTAAATAAACCAAAGTTTTAAAAAAATAATTAGTAAACTCTTTTCCTAAAACATTTTCAATGAAATAATGAAAACATCTTTTTTATTTTTCAAATTTCCACTTATTTTTGTTCTTATTTTTTAATAATTATTTTTTATTTTCACAACCAAACACGTTTTTTTTTATCGTTTTTCATTTTCCAAGAAAATGAAAATAAAAATAGACTTCATTCTCTAAAACCAAACGCATCTTTGTTCTCTATAATGATCCTTTCACTTATGTGAAATAGTATCGGAGATAGTGTTTTTTTTCACCGAAATTATGTGGCGTTGAGAACACCGACTTTGAAGCATGTTCATATAAACTCATCTCACTACATTCTGAAAACTTTTCATTTAATATTTTTATTGTTTTTTAATTTAATGTTTCTATTGTTTTCACCTTTTAAATATTATTTATTTATTATTTTTTGGTAATATGCATGTTCCTCTTATGGTCCATATTCGGGGTGTGAGGTTGTCCCTCTCAATAATGTCGTTTTTAAGGTTTGAACTTGCATCCTCCCCTTGGGAGTGCAACGTGTCTTACCAGTGCACCCAACACTTGTTGGTTATTAATCTACTATTATTACTACCACGATTGCATCACAACCAAACACGTTTTTTTTATCGTTTTTCATTTTCTAAGAAAATGAAAATAAAAATAGACTTCATTCTCTAAAACCAAACGCATCTTTCTTCTCTATAATGATCCTTTCACTTATGTGAAATAGTATCGGAGATAGTGTTTTTTTTCACCGGAATTATGTGGCGTTGAGAACACCGACTTTGAAGCATGTTCATATAAACTCATCTCACTACATTCTACGCATATTTTAATGGATAATTATTTGATGCACTGGTGAAAACTTTTCATTTAATATTTTTATTGTTTTTTAATTTAATGTTTCTATTGTTTTCACCTTTTAAATATTATTTATTTATTATTTTTTGGTAATATGCATGTTCCTCTTATGGTCCATATTCGGGGTGTGAGGTTGTCCCTCTCAATAATGTCGTTTTTAAGGTTTGAACTTGCATCCTCCCCTTGGGAGTGCAACGTGTCTTACCAGTGCACCCAACACTTGTTGGTTATTAATCTACTATTATTACTACCACGATTGCATCTAAAGACATTTTTACTATAATTTTAGTTATATCATTACAATCAGGGTAATTATACCATGCACTAGCTGTGGAAACATTCTGTTTCCACAAGCGCCATAATTTTAGGCGTTAGGGATTTAGTTTAGTGTTTATATTTCAGGGGTTTAGGTTTATGTGCTTAGAATTTAGGGACGGTGGTTTGAATTTAGAGTTTAGGGTTTAGGTAAAAACTTAAATCTCAACCATATTACCCTAAAATATAAACCATAACCTCTAAACCTTATTCTCTAACACTAAACCCTAAATTCTAAACCACTAAACTTAAACCCCTAAACTATAAACCATAAATTAAATACTTAGCCCCTAAAATTAGAACGCTTGTAAAAACAAAATGTTTCCACTGCAAGTACATCATATATTTTCCCTCATAGTAATTAGTTTCATTGCGTTGATTGTTTTTAATAAGATAATATGAACATCATTAATCACTCGATCAAATTGGTGGATATAAACTAGTTGCATCACATTAATTGTAAATTATATGTTTCAAATAGATTTATTCACGTAGTGGTGGAGTCATGATTATCATATAATGCGGTCATAGTAGAGTGTGAAGATTTTCATACCACTACAATAAGTATTGTTGACCTCATACCCAACAAATCAAGTGGAGTCAATTCTATTATATCCTATGAAAAATTCTATATTAACTTTTTAAAAATTTTATTTACCTCTTTAAAAATCTCAACCCAACAAATCAAGCGGGGTCAATTGACCATATTTTTTATACGTGGCTCCGCACTGTATTCACGTGTAAGATTAGGTTGAAAAAACTGTTTTTGTTCTTAAAAAAACTATTTTTATTCATTGGTCTGTTTGGTTCAAGGTTGATGCTATGAGATTCTTAAGGATTTAGGCTTGAGCCCCGGCTTGGGTAATCTATTTTCGAATTTTTCATATTAGTTTGAGTTGAGTAAATTATTCAGCTCAATTAGTCATTCAATTCAATGTTTATAATAATTCATTTGAATATATATTGACTGCAATAGGGATAAAGGTGAAGGTTGTCACTCCAAATAAAATCTATATTTATATTTTATAATTAAATTTATGTTATTTATTATATAAACTCAAATTACAGAATACCTTATCTAGAACCTCACCTAAATAGGTAACATGGAGAGATTTTGTATTTCATTAATGTTTGAATAATAGTGAAGATGAAATGCACAGCAAAAATTAACTTTTAAGTGAAGGTGAATGCTGATGGGATTGTTGGTGGGAGCCGGAATATGGCAGCTGTAGGATATGTTTTTCGTGATAATTGGAGAGATTAGTTATTTGATTTTTCTCAAAGTTTATGTTCGTGCTCGGTCATCGTAGTGGAATTGTGGCCGGCACATGATGTCCATGTTCATGCTTAGCGCTTGGGGTTTCACCATATAGAATTAGAGCTAGATAATACGACGGTGGTGTAAATTTTGAACGATGCCTCCATGGCGTTAGCCGACAGAGCCCTTATGGCGAGGACAAGAGAGCTTTTGGAAATGGTTTGGCAGTAGCAGAATTTGGTTGTAGAGTTTGGGGGCCAACTTTAAATTTTAAAAAAATTAGAGGCTTAATTTTTTTTCAGAAAAGTTGGGGTTTAACTTAAATTTTTAAAAATTTGAGAGGTTTAACGAGAACTTTTAAGAATTATGGGAGGAGTTTAATTAAAAAAATCATAAATTTCGAAAGCTTAATCTGAATTTTTAAAAATTTTGTAGGGGTTAAATTAATTTTTTTTAAATTATAAAGGTCAAAACTATAATTTTACAAATTTTAGGAGAGTCGTGGCCCCACCCGTCTCCATTGTGCTACGCCACTGGGGTTTGGGAAGTTCGGACTTCTCATGTGTGTTGTGCTGCGAATATGATCGTGAATGATTTGACCGGGATGGTTAGGGGACATGTTGTGGGAGATTTTACTTATGTTCACCACCTCCGAAGGTGCTTCCTTTGCTCATCACTGATCAAGCTTTTTCTTGAGGGTTGGTATGAATTTGTGGGTTTTTGTTCTTGCCGTTTACGTAACGTATGATTTATTGTAACTATTATCATGAGTACTCTTTTTTTTTTTTCGTCTAGATTTAGAGAAGTTTTTAATAAGATTTATGGTAATAGTCTCTTCTCAACAAAATAAAAAAAATAAAAGTAACTTTTAACTTAAATTGCTTTGATTTAACCTACGATTAAGAGATTAATATGCTTGTATCTGAAATATTGAACACAACCTTTTAAGAGATTAATTTGTTTGCATCTAAAATATTAATTTATTTGAAATTACATCATTTTTTATGTTTATACCAATGACGATGTTTATCGAATTACAAATTATTTTTTTGGGTGAAGAATTACAAATTATTAAATGTATCAAAAAGTCACTTTGTGCGTCAAGCATGTGATATTAATATGTCAATTACATAATTTTTATATTTTAAAAATATCAAAGCTAATAAAAATAGTGTAAAGAAAATTGGTAAATGAGAGAAATGATTAATTTAAGAATTGAATAAGAAAATGACAAGTCAAGAATGAATACATGGTGTGGGAAGGTTGAAGCAACAATGTAACACGTTGAACCGCAGTGTGGTATGGTACAATCAATGAATGTTCAAGAGTTCTTTGTAATTGAGTTTAGGTGAATTATAACGTAATATCTATTTCATACTTCTTCTTAACCATTTAATTACGTATATACATCTTGTAGATAAAACTAGTTGAACCCCGATCTTTTAAGTTGGTTTAGTTTCAAGGGTTTCTTGAAGATTGAATCACTCAGTGTTGGTAATGGGTGGAGCAGGATTTGAGGGTAATGAGTGACCTAACTCACCAACCCATCTTAATCTGAATTAATTAAGTGGCCATTGATATCCTTTTAACACCAGCATTTGTCTCTAATTACTACCTTAAGCAAAACAGAAAGGTGATTGCTTAAAATGGATTGAAGGCTGGGAAAAGTCATTTCACAACCAACCCAATAATTGAAACCAAAAAGAAAAACACAATGCACTGTTGCAGAACATGCAAGTTCCCTCAGGCCTCAACTTCACCCATCACAAACCCAAATTGGGTTAAGTTCAAATAATAAAGCAGCTCAGATACAAATACAAATACTATTATTATTATTATTATTATTATTATTATTATTATTATTATTATTATTATTATTATTATTAAAATGGGTGATAATAAGATCTTAATCTGAAGGGTTGGATTGGTGTACAACTCCGGTCCAACTACAAAAGGGATGGGGGGTGGGGTCAAGGACACCTAGGTCACAGCCCACAATCATCTGAGAGATGACGTGCCAAGACCGAGCAACATGATTGGTCTCACGTTGTTCACATCTGTCACAGAACGTGGATCGTAACAAGCACAAGATTTGTCTGTTTGTTTGTTTGTTTGGAGAGCCAACAACAATAACAACCCCTTCTTTATCTCTATCTCAAGGCAAAGGATAAATCGCAGCCGTTGGATCAAAATAGGGTTGTGGGTCCCAATCATAGTCGAATTATTTTTTTTTGCTTTTAAGAGAAATGCGTAGGATTTTGCAGGTGGTGCGTTGCAATCGCCGGTTGGCCTTCAAATGTCATGTTCAAATATTTTGGAACTTTTATTATACCCACGCGCTCTATGTTTTTCGCAATCTGCACGTGAAGATTTTGTCCGTCTCTGATATGGAAATTTACTTCAAAAATCTTTATTTCGATTGTATGAGAGATTCTTGGGTGAAACCTTTAATTTGTGACTAATTTAAGGTTGATTGGTTGTGAATGTTATAAGTTCGTATATAATTTACTACAAGGTTTGTACATAATTGATTACAGAAAATATAATTAAAAAGGTACATACATAATTTGTTATAAGAGATCACAGAATTCAAGAAACCTCAACAAAGGGTAATAAACTATGTACATACATAGTTTAAAAGTATGAAAACGTAATTTGTTACAAAAATTATGGTAAATTAAGTATGTACTTAATTTATTACACATTGTACGTAATTTGTTACACAATCTATAATGAAAACAATATGTACTTAAATTATTATACAACATCACCAAAACCTAAACCAGCTCAACCAAGGCTAATAAACTATGTACATACCTAGTTTCTTACACGAAAACCTAATTTGTTAAAAAAGTATGAAAAATTAAATATGAACTTAAATTATTACATGTTGTGCGTAATTTGTTACAAAAGATATGAGAAATTAAGTATGTACTTAATTTAATACACGTTTGTACGTAATTTGTTATAGAATTTGTAATGAAAAAGGTAGGTACGAAAATTATTACAGGAGATCACCAACCCCAAAAGTACTCAACCAAAGGTAATAAACTATGTACATACAAAGTTTCTTACACAAAAACGTATTTTGTTACAAAAAGCATGAGAAATGAAGTATGTACTTAATTTATTACAACTTGTACGTAAGATGTTACAAAATTTGTAATAAAAAAAGTATTTACCGAAATTATTACAAGAGATTACTAACCCCAAAAGTACCTCAACCAAGGGTAATAAACTATGTACATACATAGTTTCTTACACAAAAAGCGTATTTTGTTACAAAAAGCATGATAAATTAATTATGTAATTAATTTATTACACGTTGTACGTAAGATGTTACAGAATTTGGAATTAAAAAGGTATGTACCGAAATTATTACACGAGATCACCAACCCCAAAAGTACTCAACCAAAGGTAATAAACTATGTACATACAAAGTTTCTTACACAAAAACGTATTTTGTTACAAAAAGCATGAGAAATGAAGTATGTACTTAATTTATTACAACTTGTACGTAAGATGTTACAAAATTTGTAATAAAAAAGTATTTACCGAAATTATTACAAGAGATTACTAACCCCAAAAGTACCTCAACCAAGGGTAATAAACTATGTACATACATAGTTTCTTACACAAAAAGCGTATTTTGTTACAAAAAGCATGATAAATTAATTATGTAATTAATTTATTACACGTTGTACGTAAGATGTTACAGAATTTGGAATTAAAAAGGTATGTACCGAAATTATTACACGAGATCACCAACCCCAAAAGTACTCAACCAAAGGTAATAAACTATGTACATACAAAGTTTCTTACACAAAAACGTATTTTGTTACAAAAAGCATGAGAAATGAAGTATGTACTTAATTTATTACAACTTGTACGTAAGATGTTACAAAATTTGTAATAAAAAAAGTATTTACCGAAATTATTACAAGAGATTACTAACCCCAAAAGTACCTCAACCAAGGGTAATAAACTATGTACATACATAGTTTCTTACACAAAAAGCGTATTTTGTTACAAAAAGCATGATAAATTAATTATGTAATTAATTTATTACACGTTGTACGTAAGATGTTACAGAATTTGGAATTAAAAAGGTATGTACCGAAATTATTACACGAGATCACCAACCCCAAAAGTACTCAACCAAAGGTAATAAACTATGTACATACAAAGTTTCTTACACAAAAACATATTTTATTACAAAAAGCATGAGAAATTAAGTATGTACTTAATTTATAACACGTTGAACGTAAATTGTTACAGAATTTGAAATTAAAAAAGTATGTACTGAAATTATTACAAAAGATCACCAACCCCAAAAGTACCTCAACCAAGGGTAATAAACTATGTACATACATAGTTTCTTACACGAAAACCTAATTTGTTACAAAAAGCATGATAAATTAAGTATGAACTTAATTTATTACACGTTGTACGTAATTTCAAATTTGTTTAGAATCTGTAATGAAAAGTGTATGTACCTAAATTTTTACACGAGATCATCAATCCCAAAAATACCTCAACCAACGGTAATAAACTATGTATATACATAGTTTCTTACACGGAAACTTAATTTGTTACAAAAAATATGGTAAATTAAGTATGTACTTAATTTATTACACATTGTACGTAATTTGTTACACAATCTGTAATGAAAACGGTATGTACTTAAATTATTACACGACATCACCAAAAACTAAACTAGCTCAACCAAGGGTAATAAACTATATAAATACCCAGTTTCTTACACGAAAACCTAATTTGTTACAAAAAGTATGAAAAAATTAAGTATGTACTTAAATTATTACATCTTGTACGGAATTTGTTACAAAATCTGTAATGAAAATGGTATGTACTTAAATTATTACACGACATCACCAACCCCAAAAGTACCTCAACCGAGGATAATAAACTATGTACATACATAGTTTCTTACAGGAAAACCTAATTTGTTACAAATTGTATGAGAAATTAATTATGTACTTAATTTATTACACGTTGTACGTAATTTGATACAAAATTTGTAATGAAAAAGGTATGTACGGAAATTATTACATGAGATCACCAACCCCAAAAGTACTCAACCAAAGGTAATAAACTATTTACATACAAAGTTTCTTACACAAAAACGTACTTTGTTACAAAAAGCATGAGAAATTAAGTATGTACTTAATTTATTACACGTTGTACGTAATTTGTTACAGAATTTGTAATTAAAAAGATATGTACCGAAATTATTACATGAGATCACCAACCCCAAAAGTAACTCAACCAAGGGTAATAAACTATGCACATACATAGTTTCTTAAACGAAAACCTAATTTGTTACAAAAAAAATGATAAATTAAGTATGTACTTAACTTATTACATGTTGTAAGTTATTTGTTACACAATATGTAATGAAAACGGTATGTACTTAAATTATTACACGACATCACCAAAACCTAAACCAGCTCAACCAAGGGTAATAAAACTATGTACATACATAGTTTCTTACACGAAAACCTAGTTTGTTACAAAAAGTATGAGAAATTAAGTATGTACTCAATTTATTACACGTTGTACGTAATTTGTTACACAATTTGTAATGAAAATGGTATGTACTTAAATTATTATACGAGATCACCTAAACCAAAAGTACCTCAACCAAGGGTAATAAACTATGTACATACATAATTTCTTACACGAAAACCTTATTTGTTACAGAAAGTGTGATAAATTAAGTATGTACTTAATTTATTACACGTTGTACGTAATTTGTTACACAATCTGTAATGAAAATGGTATGTACTTAAATTATTACACGAGATCACCAAAACCTAAACTAGCTCAACCAAGGATAATAAACTATGTAAATACATAATTTTTTACACGAAAATGTAATTTGTTACAAAAAGTATGGTAAATTAAGTATGTACTTAATTTATTACACGTTGTACGTAATTTGTTACACAATCTGTAATGAAAATGGTATGTACTTAAATTATTACACGACATCACCAAAACGAAAACCACCTCAGCCAAGGGTAAAAAAGTATGTACATACATAGTTTCTTACACGAAAACCTAATTTCTTACAAAAAAGTATGAGAAATTAAGTATGTACTCAATTTATTACACGTTGTACATAATTTGTTACACAATTTGTAATGAAAACGGTATGTACTTAAATTATTACACGAGATCACATAAACCAAAAGTACCTCAACCAAGGATAATAAACTATGTACATGCATAGTTTCTTACACGAATACCTTATTTGTTACGAAAACCTTAATTTATTACATATTGTCTCAATTTTTTTTATTTGAGCTTTCATCTTGACTCATGTCTTTTTATTCTTTTTATTATAAGTTCTAATGTCTGCTGCTTTCATAGGTAAACAATAGGAAATTTCACAGCATGCAACATTATAAATTCTTTAAAATCTCACAAAGGCGATATAGACTTTGAAATAAACTTGAAAGAAAAGTTTTCAGCTTTTTTTCCCAAATACTTGTATTTGAATATCAGAAATGCTTTAAAATCTCATGCAATGTCCGATATAAATATATACCCACTTTTGCTATCATAATTAAATCTTGAACAAACTCAAAATTCCTTTTAAAATACCGCTTTAAAATCTTCCATTCAATATAACAACCATACACCTTTAGTCCAGAGCATAAACGAACAAAATACTTGAGCGTAAATAACGGGAAATTAAAAGAAATACACTCCAACTTTACATACTCATTTCTTAAGCCCAAACCAATATATATATATATATATATATATATAATATGAGGGAATAAAATAATTTTACTCAAGACCCCAAATAATTAGCTATATATAAAACATCAAGTCTGATTTTTTTTGTACAAAATATGCAATTACAGCCGGGTTTCTAGGATCATCTCCACGTATTCCCTGTTCTACTTTTCCAACAAGGTCTGCCCCAACATCAGCTGCTTTTGTATATATCCCACCACCCAACTGAGCAAACAGGGCAACAAATGAAGCTCCAAAACCATATCCCACAAGAAGAAGAGGCACTAAAAGAAAATAAACAAAATCAATCAATGAATCACTGGTGCCGTTGATCCTGAAACAATTACAAATGATATTGCTAGCTTAAGGTGCACATAATCAACCAGCAATTGTCCAAATGTAGCCATGCATGCATAAATCACGTAGATACATAGATAACAACAACATTGCATGCCAACATGGCACTTGAACTGTCTAAAACCAAAACAGTAAAACTATGTGAAACCAACTTAACCAATATGAGTTGTCTCAACAAATAAAAGAACAAATTAACCATGATTTGTCTCAATAATATCATACAAACTATACTACACATGGAAAATATGTTTCAAAGAAAACATTGGTGACAAATTTTTCCAAAGTACATGATATTTGTTATAACTAAATCCAACGAAACCTGGAATCACAATATTAACTTTGGCAAGAAATACAATACTCTTAGTCTTAGGCACCACATCAACCTATGTTGCCAACTTGTAAAAACTATTTACTCTACAACTTGTAAAATCATTATCTTTCAACCAACTAATCAACCATCTGAATGCTACTAGTCACATGTGAATATATACATTGTAAATGGTCATATATGATGTATTTTTTAAACAATTCATATACGATGTATTTACATATAACCGTGTAAATAAACACAACACCAATATAACCTCAATTTCCAAAACAAAAAATAAAAGAAAAAGAAAACTTTGTACTCAAGTCTCGTGTCAGGTGAGAGTTTGGTGAAGCAAAAGACAAAAGGTTTTGGTTTGTGTTGTCCCTGTACAAACAAAATTTAAGGTCAACTGCCCTAAAACCGAAACTATTCTGGAATTTCACATTCCATTATTTGAGGTTGAGCAGCTAAAATTTGTCAACAGTTATTGAATGGCTGCCACCTGCATTGTTCATTCATATGATTGTTAACCATTTCATAAAAAGAAGAAAAGTATCAAATCGGGCAGTAACATAAACCCATTACTGGAAGGATAATTATGCTTCTAGGGTGAAACCTCTAATCTAAGGTTTAAAAACCCTTAAATTCCAGTCCAAACAATGCACATCAATGCCCTTATTACAATCAAAATCCATAAACCCCCTCAAAACCTCTCAATTTCCAGTCCCAAAATTCATAAAAAACCCTAAAAACCCTCAACTAAAACGTATTTATTCAAAAAACAGTCAACGCTACAACCAAATGAAAGAAACACTTACCCGAATTCACTGACTAAAACGCGAACGAATCGTATGTACCGCTTCTTCTTCTTACTTTCAACCGGGATAATCTCTCCTTCTTCACCCTCTTTTCGTAACGGGAAGAAAATACCAAATGAAAATTTTTCCCGCTCGACAACCATTTACCCTTTTAATTTTTTGCTTCAATTTATGGGTTACCGGTTAACCGGGTCACCCTTTATTTTTTTAATCCAACGATTATTATTTCACTATTTAGATCTAACGATTTAAAATAATTGGTCTTATATTAGCCTTAAATTAAGGGTTTTTTTAGACAAATCCTCGATTGTCTTTTGAGAATCCGATGCACACAATTGAGCTTTGATCTTTTCCTTTAATGGTCAACACATGTCAACATTTTTATTGGCCGAATAAATTAAAAAAACATAATATTTGAAGGAGAGAGAATATTGAAAAATGAAAACTTTTTATGTCATCGTCGTCGTTACTTTTTAATGTTCGGTGACTAAAGTGAGAAAAAAAAGTGTATAATTAGAGACAATTTTGTCAAAATAATAATATGGTGACCAAAACATGAAAACGATGATAGTTTGATGACCGCCTGTGTAATTTTCCCTTTAAAATTTGCTCATGATTCACACACCGAAAAACCTTCTAGCATTATCATTTGTCCAAGAAGTGCATATTCTTTCACTATTTCTAAGATTGACGATGAATCAAAGGGAAGAATAGAAAAGAATTGTTAGATTTTTAAGGTTTTTACCCTATATTAGAATGAATTTATTTTTAAATTAGTTAAAATGGGTTAAAATATATTGCTTTATTAAGAAAAAGATAAATTAATGTGTCACATTAGCATTCTCTTCCGACGATTAATGAGAGTGACTTTATTGAAAGTAAATTAAAATTTTAATGATTATATCATAAATTTTAAAAGTTAGATGACCAAAGTGAAATTACCCTAAAAGATCAGTGACTATCAATATTGTTTACCCAAAATATTTATATATTATCAAACAACATATTTATATCAAAAAATAAAAGAAATGTAAAATAAAAAAATATATGATAAAAATATTTCATATTTTTTTATTCTATTTTGAAGAAGTGAGAGAACAATAACATTTCTTTATATTTAATATATTTTAGATACAAACTTGTATATTTCTCATTACCTCCTAAAAATCTACTTTGGTGTTGCTGTCTTGGTAGCTTTGTGCTTGATCTTGGGTTTCTTCCTAAGTGCTGCAATGGGCTCATTGGCCTCATCTTGTGGGTTTGGTTGGTTGCGCGGATTCTCCTCAGTCGGGTGGTTGAGCGGATCTTCCTCAGTTGGCTCGTCATCGATAGCATTGTTGGAATTGTCATCAGATGGGGCAGTCCATGCACGCCCTATCATGCGTGTAACCCCCTCGTCTCGGTCTGGACGGACGACCGGTCTGAGTAGGCTACACGGGGAAAACCGAAGCAAAATCCGTTAAGGTTCCCCCTCGGTTAGCAACCCTAGAAAATTTCTTTTATTTATCTTGTCTAAATACAACTTTTTATCCTATGTGGAACACGACAACGGAAATACAAGCAACATAGAAACGACCATCCAAAACAACACTTTAAAACAACCCATTTCTTCTTTTTAAGCAGGCCGTATCGATACACCTGACAAGGGTATCGATATGCCTTGACCAAGGTCAACGCCCAACAGTCAACACGGGAAGGCCGTATCGATACAGCCCTTGAGCGTATCGATACACCCTTCTCGGTCAACATCTCGTGGTCAACGAGATGAACCCGTATCGATATGCCTCAACACCGTACCGATACGCCAATCACTCACCAATTTCTCATAATTCCAGTGAGCAAAGAGGTATCGATACACCCCCGTGTATCGATACCCCTTGCCGATTCTGTGTCCCAAAGTGTAGGACCGTATCGATACGACCCTTAGGCGTACCGATACGCCCTGCACTGATAGACACAAAACTGCAGCAAAACGACACGAACTCAACTCTAAATGCATTTTGAGACTTCCTTAATCACCCTCAATCATACATACAACACTTATCAACCAAATCTAATCATACGAGGCACTCAACATGAACAAACAACATTCAACCAAGGAATTCATGCATTTGATCAAAAGATGGCATATAAGCATTTAAGGTTTCATGCTTCAACAACCCTACACTTAGGCATTCTCAAAAGGCACATGGCCAACAGACATGGTAAGCAAATAAGACATGGTTTTACAATCCAAACATGACGTCAACAAGCCACACAAAAACAACATAATAAGGAGTCTAAACATGCTCTTAAACAACCAACAACAACACAAATCCCATTGCTTAACCATTACATGTCCATAACATTAAAACTCATACTTGATAAACTCAAAGCCAACAACCACACTTGGAGGCCCTCCACTTGCGCTAGCAACCCACGAACTAATGATCTGCATTGTCGAACAAAAGAGAGCGTAAGCATAAAGCCTAGTGAGGGTAAGCTCTTTAAAAACAAACCTCGAAAATACAGGGTCTAAGTACGATCTCAACCAAGGTAAATGGATGTTCTTACCTTCGATTCTCGAGAGCCATAATGCACATGATGCATGAACAATTACTCAATATTATGTCATGCTCAACAAGCTCAAATCCACAACATATGTAATCACATATATCCATCCATAAGAGAATCACATATATCCACAACATATGTAATCACATATATCCAACCATTCAAGTTAGGTTGTTTCCACTCAACAATAGCCTCAATCTTCGATGGATCAACACGGATACCTTCGGCCGAAACAACATGGCCAAGAAATACTACCTCTCGAATCCAGAACTTACATTTGCTAAGTTTCTCATACAACTGATTGCTCAACAATCTCTGTAAAACAAATCTCAAGTGCTCATCATGCTCTTCTTCTGATTTCGAGTACACAAGGATATCATCTATGAAAACAACTACAAAGCGGTCTAGATAGTCTCTAAAAATTCTGTTCATCATATCCATGAATGCTGCAGGTGCATTCGTGAGCCCAAACGACATCACAAGGAACTCATAGTGACCATATATAGTCCTAAAAGCTGTTTTCGGGACATCACACTCTTTCACTTTCAACTGATAGTATCCCGATCTCAAGTCTATCTTCGAGAACACTAAAGCACCTCTCAACTGATCGAACAAATCATCTATACGAGGCAACATATACTTTTTCTTCACAGTCAACTGATTCAACTGCCTATAGTCAATACACATACGCATACTACCATCTTTCTTCTTTACAAACAACACATGAACACCCCAAGGAGAACTACTAGGCCTAATGAAACCACGGTCTAATAACTCTTGCAACTGACTCTTCAATTCTTTCAACTCCTTTGGAGCCATACGATACGGAGCTATGGAAACTGGAGTAGCCCCTGAAACAGTCTCAATCACAAACTCAACATCTCTGTCAGGAGGTAAACCCGGCAACTCTTCAGGAAACACATCCAGAAAGTCACAAACTGTTCTAGTATCTTTCGGTCTAGCCTCACTCATATTCAGATTCATAACATAAGCTAAGTAAGCCCCACATCCGGAATCCATCAACCTATGAGCCTCTAAAGCTGACACAACATTAGACAAGAACTTGATGTTCTCGCCTACTACTACTACCTCGTAGTCATCAGAAAGTTTCAAGGAAATCCTCTTCGTCTCAAAATCCACACTAGCTCGGTGCTCAACTAACCAATCCATACCCAGAATAATGTTGAAACCATAAAAAGGAAGCTCCATCATATCAACAGAAAACATATGACCCCGAATCTTCAGCGGACATCTCCTATACATACGTCTAACTACAATTGTCTCACCAAAGGAACTAGTCACAATCATACCTACATCTAAGATATCAACAGGTATATCTAACTTCCGTGCATGCTCACTCAAAATGTAGGAATGTGTAGAACCTGAATCAACCAAAGAAAGCAAAGACATAGACTGTAACTCAAAATTACCTGCTATGACATCAGTGTCATTCTCGGCCTCTCTCTGAGCATAAACTCTCGCTGGTCCTCCTACCTCTGGCTGTACGGCTACAACATGAGCAAGGTTCCTCTGAGCATCTACCCTAAGAGCATCAGCCCTAGGCTGGAAGTAGCCACAACCGCGCCCACGGCCTCTCTGAAAATCAGTCGCTCTCGCAAGAGCCTGAGCTATGTTCGGTGCTTGTGCCGCCTGATGCAGACACTCCCTCCGAAAGTGGTCCCTCGAACCACAGTTCCAACAGGCATGGAAGTTACCCCAACACTCACCAGTATGCTACCTCCCACATCGTGTACACTCGAACAAACGCCCTCCTCCCCTATGGCCCTGGTGGCCTCTACCATGGTGGCCACCGCCACGCCTATGGTCAAACTACTGTCCGCCACCTCTATGCCTCTTGGCATCCCCACGGTCAAAGTTATTATTCCTCTTACCAGAACTAGATCCTCCAGAACGCTTGGTCAGCCCCAAGCTGTGCTCAATGTCCTTGGAACTAGCAACCAAGACATCAAAGTCTGAGTAATCAGAAGCCAACGTAAACTTCTTAACCTCTTCATGCAGCCCATATCTGAAACGGTTACAACGCTCCCTCTCAGTGGGAACTAACTCTGGAGCATATTGACTCAAACGAACAAAGCGGATCTCGTAGTCAGTCACAGAAGCCTCTCCCTGAACTAGGGCCATAAACTCTCGCTTCTTCTCGTCTAGATACCTCGGACCCAAGTACCTCTTCCGAAAAGCAGACTCAAAGAAGCCCCATCCAATCTCAGCCTCTGGAACTCCGGTAGTAATGATGACCCACCAAGTGTAGGCATCACCCTGAAGCAAAGAGATCACACATCCCAATCTGCGAGCACCCACACAACCCATCTGAGCTAAGATGCGAACGGTCTTCTCTAACCACAGCTCAGATCTCTCAGGAGTAGATCCTCTAAACTCTTCGGCCCCTAGACTACGGAGCCTCTCCAACGGTAAACTGTTATCATCCCCTCTAGGCTAAGCTGCAGCCTGTGCCCCAGCAACTGCAGCCTGGAATGCTCCCGCTATAGCTTGCACAAGCGGAGTCATAACTATTCCAGCTGGACCTTGGCCACCTTGGCCACCCTGAGGTCCCTCTCCCTTAACTCTGGCCTTGTCTCCCTCACCGGGCGGAGGAGGTGGTGGTGGTGAAGGTGGTGGAGGAGCTCCAACTCCAGTAGCAGCAGGCCCTTCTATATGAGCCTCAACCCCAACCACCGGCTCAACAGGAGCCGCAACGCGTGGTTCCTGACGAACCACCCTCGGCCTACCTCTCGGCCTCGACATCATTCACAAACAATAACTACAACCACAACAACAAAACATACAATATTGGGTTAGCAAGGTAAGGCTTCCGAGTGCTCAATATATTCCCTCACTTAAAAAATCCTTTGTCGATGTAATAGTAGCAATGGGACTCTAAACAACATGATTTAAATAAAATAACGAGCATAACTTGTTACACAAGCAATCATGCTCACAAGGCAAGCAAACACCGTGCATATCAATCATAAAAACACAACTTACCTCACTTACCTGCCCAAGTTCTCGGTAATCTTAGGCTCTGATACCAACAAGTGTAACCCCCTCGTCCCAGTCTGGACGGACGACCGGTCCGAGTAGGCTACACGGGGAAAACTGAAGCGAAACCCGTTAAGGTTCCCCCTCGGTTAGCAACCCTAGAAAATTTCTTTTATTTATATTGTCTAAATACAACTTTTTATCCTATATGGAACACGACAGCGGAAATACAAGCAACATAGAAACGACCATCCAAAACAACACTTTAAAACAGTCCATTTCTTCTTTTTAAGCATGTCGTATCGATACACCTGACAAGGTTATCGATACGCCTTGACCAAGGTCAACGCCCAACAGTCAACACGAGAAGGCCGTATCGATACAGCCCTTGAGCGTATCGATACACCCTTCTTGTTCAACATCTCGTGGTCAACGAGATGAACCGTACCGATACGCCTCAACACTGTACCGATACGCCAATCACTCACCAATTTCTCAGAATTCCAGTGAGCAAAGAGCGTATCAACACACCCCCGTGTACCGATACCCCTTGCCGATTCTGTGTCCCAAAGTGTAGGACCGTATCGATACGGCCCTTAGGCGTACCGATACGCCCTGCACTGATAGACACAAAACTGCAGCAAAACGACACGAACTCAACTCTAAATGCATTTTGATACTTCCCTAATCACCCTCAATCATACATATAACACTTATCAACCAAATCTAATCATACGAGGCACTCAACATGAACAAACAACATTCAACCAAGGAATTCATGCATTTGATCAAAAGATGGCATATAAGCATTTAAGGTTTCATGTTTCAACAACCCTACACTTAGGCATTCTCAAAAGGCACATGGCCAACAAACATGGTAAGAAAATAAGACATGGTTTACAATCCAAACATGGCGTCAACAAGCCACACAAAAACAACATAATAAGGAGTCTAAACATGCTCCTAAACAACCAACAACAACACAAATCCCATTGCTTAACCATTACATGTCCATAACATTAAAACTCATACTTGATAAACTCAAAGCCAACAACCACACTTGGAGGCCCTCCACTTGCGCTAGCAACCCACGAACTAATGATCTGCATTGTCGAACAAAAGAGAGCGTAAGCATAAAGCCTAGTGAGGGTAAGCTCTTTAAAAACAAACCTCGACAATGTAGGGTCTAAGCACGATCTCAACCAAGGTAAATGCATGTTCTTACCTTCGATTCTCGAGAGCCATAATGCACATGATGCATGAACAATTACTCAATAGTATGTCATGCTCAACAAGCTCAAATCCACAACATATGTAATCACATATATCCATCCATAAGAGAATCACATTGATACACATATCAATTCATATTGGCCCCTAGCTATGACTCGAATACGCGGATAAACACGTTGGAACCCACATCCAACAACCACTTTACCTCACGATGGGGTTACTCTCATCACCGGTCTTGCGGAGGGGATTCCACTCATCCTCACGCCCCATCGATGGGATTACACTCATCACCGACTATCACAATATAAAGAAGAATTTCCGGGAGAACCCGTACTCCATCTTGATGATTACCATCATCAAGACCACGCGCGCATTTGACTCACATGTGCACACTAACATCCTAATGATCGATCATTAGTACCCAAGTATACTAGTTCCAATATTAACACAATCCAGAATATCAATTACAACCAATTCCATGATTAGCACGTACTCACCATGATTAGCATCATGCCCATATCTCATGCATATAACAATGCATCACAACCCTGCCTCAGCATACATGTATAACACATTATACATAATCATCATATCACAAACCATCACGAGGCATAAGCATCAATTAAAAGTTCAACCAATGTCTCTAATTAAAGCTTAGGATTAGGCTACCGCCCTAATCTTAACTCTAGGTGGGTGTACCAAGCCCAACCTAGTCCACATGCTTTGAACCAAACACTTAGAAAACACTTTGAAAACGTTAACCACTCACCTTCACTTCCAAGCTCAACTACTAAGCAAGCAACACCTTCAAGCTTCCGGATTCACTCCCGATGCTTCACCAACATAAGCTCTTGCCTCTAAACAACCTCAACACAATCCAAACAACCTCAAATCAGCTCAAACATCAAAATAGCTAACCCAGAATACAATTCAAACATCAAACACAACATTTCAAGCCATGAACAACCCCCAAAATTACCAAACTCGAGCAGCCCATAAGCCTCAACCAAAACTCATGTTTCCAACATTTTTACTACATCCAAATGATTCTAAAACGACCCCCAACCATAGTACTAACCTCAGCCCACAAATTCCAACCTAAAACAACCCCAAAAACCACTCTAAAACCTTTCAAAATCCCCCTTAGAAACCCAAATCCGGGAATGTTTGCAAAACCATGTAAAAATCATATATCTTGGGCCATTTGATTCACCAACCTCATATCGAACACTATTAAGTCAAAACTTTAAGTTAAACACAATAAAGCTACCATTTTTATTCAAATCCTTTAAAAACTCAAATTCCAAAACCTTGATGAAAATGAAAACTACTTGTACTTTTGAAGAGAGGAAGTTGAGGACAAGTCGAAAACATAATTACCTTTCAAAACCGAGTTGAAATGGAGATGAGATGAAATGGAATAGTGAAAGAGGGAGAGGGAGGTCTCTTGTGTTGGTTTTGGTATTTTGAAGAAGATGAATAGTGAAAAGATGATAAAAAGGGGTGTTTTAATTAAAAAAGGGCCTTTTTAATTTGAAATCCACTTTATTACGAAAATGCCATTAATGAATGGCCAACTCTCCTTTACTTTGAAATCCATGTAATTTAAGTTTCATTTCAATTTAGTCGAACAATAAAATGTTTTTTTTTGAAAAACACAAAGTCCAAATAATATATAATATTATTTAATACTATCTTCGCCCGACCCCTAAACCTGGGTGTTACAATGCACTTCAGATGATCCCTTGGTTTTGTTCTAGCATCCAGAGTTAGGGCATGTTGCGATGCTGGAGCATCTTCAGCTATCTCTTTGCCATCGCTTTCAACATGGACATGCTCTTCAACTGGGGATTCATGTGGTGGTGGGGTACTCAGGGGAGCTTTTCCTTTCCTTTGCCTCACCGTTGAAGGGCTTTCGCATAGTGGCAGAAGCTGGTTCAGGAGAAAGTGTTTGGTACGTAGAAGGTTCTCGACGTGGGGTAGTTGGTAGGCGTTTTACTGTAGTTTTCTTTGGAGATGGTGTAGCTTGCTTGCCTGACTGGTCCTTTTTGGGTAGAAACAACTCATCGGGGAAGGGTGGGAAATCGATCTCCATGTGTGGAAGCATCTCCTTGAAATAAGAGTTGAGAGTCGCATCCCTTTCTTTGACATACTTGATATAAGTCTCCAGGCTTCCCTTCATCTCATCCATCTCCTCTTGCATGCGTTTGGCGGAGGCAACAAGGCATGCTATTCTTGCTGCAACAATAGTTTTTGCTCCACCCTCAAATGTTTCTTCTGGAGCATCCTCATCAAATCCCCTCAAACCAGGAATTTGGTCTGGGTTATAGGACCCTTGCCCTTGTCGATCTCATCTTCTTGAGGGTCCTCGTAGACCATCTTCTTGCGATACAATGACGTGATGAGGTTGAGGAAGATGAGCATGCTCGATTTCCTCTTTAGGCATGAATAAACTTCATTGACGATGGTTTTGCCCACATCTATCGGTCGATTTTTTAGGATGGAATGCAAAAGGAGCAGCTTGGAGATACGCACAATAGCCGTGTGGGAGGTGGGCATTAGGAGTGTTTTGAGGCAGTGGTTCCAAACTTTGGCCTCGGGCTTCAAGCTTCCGCGCACTATCGACATAGTGGCTGGGTCCAAATCTGTTCTATTGAAGCACAAGTTCTCAAGGACTTCCTAATATGTTTGGGCATCGAAAGCTTCAACAAAAGAGTTGTGTTGATCCACCATATTCTTTAGGCCAAAGAATATGTTGATTGCTGCAGCAGTAAACTTCACCTGGTCGACTCGCACGTACACGCCAGACTGGGTAGGGCTCGTTAGGTGCGCGTAGAACTCCCTCACAAGGGGAACACACATATCACCTGGGTGATTGACAAAGGACTCCTAGTCATGCTTAGTGATGACATCCATCACTTCATCATCGAAGCTCGTTTCCCCGTCAGTAGGGAACTTGAAACCTTGCCTAGCAATGAGCCTTCTCTCTTTGATCAACTGAAATCGATCCTTGGTGGCATTATCGAAGAACTTTTTAATCTCAATGAGAGGTGGGGCTTTTTCACTACTCGAAGCATCGGTAACGTTCTTGCAGCGGACCATGGTAGTAAGAGAGATAAAACAAGAATGTTTTGGGAGGATTTTTGGGTGCTTTCGGTGAAGGGATGGAGAAGTCGAATGGGTTGCAGAGAAAAGGAAGAAAACTTTATGGAGAAGATGAAGTTGAAGAAGGAGAAGAGTGGAAGAAGGAAGTTGTGGGGAAGGGTGATGAAGGGGTTGGTAAATGTCACACGCGAATGAAGAGAGAGGGGGTGATTTGGACGATTATGCATTATAGACCGATGAGAGATGTAAGGGGTATTTAATGGAGAGGTGAAAAAGTGGAGAGAGAGTATTGAGGGTAATGATTAATTTAGGGTTTTAAATTTATGAAAAGTAACTTTCCTTCCTTTTCTTTTTAATGCCGCATCCCCCCAAAACTAGGACTTTTTTGTCTCTTTTACACTTCCCTCAATGAGAAAAAAACAACCCTAACCCTAATAGGAAAAAGCTAGCTTTCATGCATAAGGCCCTAGCGTGCCACCTGCAACCTGGGGATAATTCAGATGTTGGGCGATAAAGACAAGCATAGGATAAATATAAGAGGATAAAATAAAATAAGATAAACGACTAAGGTAATAAAAAGACTAAATTATTTATATACATAAAAATATGCAAATGCTATAGCATAAATAGTAAGGGTAAAGAGATGCAAACTCTTTAAGGATCCTGAAGAAGCATGACTAATTTGTCTCGCAAGATAGGAGCTCCATTATAAACCTTTAGCCTTTGGGCATTAACCTTGAAAACTGTTTCATCATCAAGCTTATTGATGTCTACCGCTCTATGAGGATAAACCTTTTGCACTATGAACGAGCCTGACCATCGCGATATCAACTTGTCTGGGAAGAGCTTGAGCCGTGAGTTGTAAAGAAGCACTTGTTAGCCTTCAGATAAATGTCGTGGCAAAAGATGCTTTTCATTCCAATTCTTTGTTTTCTCCTTGTACAAGCAGTCATTGTCATAAACTTGGGCTCGAAACTCATCCATTTCATTCAATTCTAACAACCTTCTTTCTCCATCCAAATGGGCATCCATATTTATATTTTTAATGCCCCAATATGCCTTATGTCCTAGTTCCATGGGAAGATGACATGTCATGCCATAGACGAGCTTGAATGGAGACATTCCCAAGGGTGTTTTGAAAGTTGCCCGATAAGCCCATAATGCTTCATCAAGTCATAGAGACTAGTTCTTTTGCTTGGGATTGACCACCTTCTCTAGAATTTGTTTTATCTCTCGATTGGAGATCTCAGCTTGGCCATTGGTCTGGGGGTGGTATGACGTAGCAATTTTATGCCTCAGTCCATACCGCTGCAATGCTTTAGTAATAAGCTTGTTGTCAAAAGGGGTACCTTCATCACTTATGATGGCTCTTGGGGCTCTAAACCTTGTGAAAATATTATTGTGAAGGAACTTCAAAACAATCTTGGAGTCATTCCTTGGTGTAGCTATTGCTTCAACCCATTTTGACACATAGTCCACGGCTAATAGGATGTATAGATCTCCAAAAGATTATAAGAATGGTCCTATAAAATCTATTCCCCATACATCAAAGAGCTCTACCTACAAAATGCATTGCAATGGCATTTCATGCCTTCTCGATATGTTACCCGTTCTTCGGCATCTATCACATGCTTTGCAAAATTCATGCATATCCTTAAAGAGTGTGGGCCAGTAGTATCCTGATTGTAGGACCTTTGCAGGCGTCCTAGCTTCTCCAAAATAGCCTCCACACGAAGATGAATAGCAATGGAATAAGATATCCATCCGTTGGTTCGCACATCTCCAGATCATTTGGTTCGCACATTGCTTGAACAAATAGGGCTCGTCCCAAAGATAGAATCGCACATCATGCTTGAATTTTCTTTTTTCCCTGGCTATTCAAAAAAGGTGGAAAAATACCACTAACGAGGAAGTAATTCTTTTTAGTCACTAAGTACTTAATAGCAGAATAATCGGTATGTACAATGACCTTTGTGCCTATCAAGTATGCTCTAAACTTATCAAAGGAAAACACAACAACAAGTAAATCTTTTTTAGTGGTTGTGTAATTGATTTGTGCATCATTTAGAGTGCGACTAGCATAATAAATAACATGGGAAATAGTACCTCAATGTTGTCCAAGGGCTGCCCCCACTGCATAATCACTTGTATCACACATAAGTTCGAATGATGAGGTCCAATCTTGCAGAACAACTATGGGTGCTAAGATAAGTTTTTCCTTGAGTTCCTTGAATGCGATGTTGCAAGAATCATCAAACACGAAGGGTTGGTTTTGCTGTAGCAAAGTGCATAATGGCTTTGAAATCTTAGAGAAGTCCTTGATGAACCTTCTATAGAAGTCAACATGGCCCAAAAAGCTTCAAATGCCTTTCACGGTGGTTGGGGGAGGTAGCTTTTCGATCACCTCAACCTTAACCTTGTCCACCTCCATTCCTTTTTGCGAGATCTTGTGGCCAAGAATAGTCCCTTCGGCCACCATAAAATGACACTTCTCCCAATTGAGGACTAAGTCCGCTTCTTCACATCTCTGGAGCACCCTTGCTAAATTACCCAAACATGACTCGAAGTCATCTCTGGAGACCCAAAAATCATCCATGAAGATCTCCAAGAACTCTTCAACCATATCTGAAAGATGGCTAGCATGCAGCGCTGAAAAGTTGCTGGAGCATTGCAAAGACCAAAGAGCGTCCTTCTAAAGACGTAAGTACCATGAGGGCATTTGAACGTTATCTTCTCTTGATCCTATGGTGCTATAGAAATTTGAATGTACCTTAAGTATCCATCAAAGAAGTAATAAAAGGCCTTGCCCGTCAATCGATTCGGCATTTGATCGATGAATGCGAGGGGGGAAATGGTCCTTCTTGGTTGCCTTGTTAAGATTCCAATAGTCCATGCAAATCCTCCACACTGTGACGGTTCTTGTTGGTAAAAGTTCGTTGTCCTTGTTGCTTACAGCGGTCATGCCTCCCTTCTTTGGAACATGTAGGGCGTGTAGGTGTTCCCTTTTTTGTAAGAGCGTAAGTGCACACTCCTGTCAAGTTATAGTATAAAGATGTCGAATCCCACGAGGATTGGACAGCTTATCTCGCTCTTTATTTCCTGCACAAAGTAAAGTAAAAGCACAAGTGAATGATTGGTTGAGATCGAGAAGTAAATAAAAACACAAGTAAAAGAGAAGAGGTGAAACAAGATGATAGAGCAGGCCGGGTTATGCTGCCACTTAGTGTGAAAACTGCGTTGTAATAGGTATGAGTTATCCTTTGCTTCCACGATATGCTACCTCAGCGAGAACGGCGGGCGGTAAACTACGACCATGTCACGCGGCCGCAGCAGGTCACTGCCACTGTAGGGGTGTGTACTGTCTCGGCAGGTGGAACGGAAAGACGTCCTGCCGGCAAGTCTGGCAGATACTCCATGTTCGGCAGGATAGTTGACAGTGATCCCTCCTATTTCTAGGTTAGGATGCTCGAGATTGATAACTTGAGGACTAGTGTGTAACCAAATCAATCAACTCGGTTAGTAATCCCTTTTAGCCGCTGAAACTTATGGACTAGTGTGGAACCAAGTTAGTCACACCTCCCATTGTGACCGTACTTAACCCTTTTGTGAGCCTTGCACTTTCGTGCCCGACAAATAGATTCTCTCAAACGACTGGTGTAGAAAGATTGAAAGAATGAAGAACAATAGATTAAGTAAACTTGGAATATTTTATTGAAGAAATAATTCAAAAACCTTAAACAACCGTTTCACTCTAGTTACAACATAACCCTAACCTAATTGGGATTTAGAACATGGCAGTAGAGAAGAGCACAAGTAAAGTCTATGGAAAACCTAGGATGATTTAAACTAGAAGTACAATGGGTAATTATGGACTCAAAACTAGGTTAAGTCCTCCTTGAAGTAGAAGTCCTCTAAAGTAGCTTTTCTTCTTTAATGTAGCTTTAAATGCTGACTTCTTTGTGTGGAATATGGACTCTTCCTCGTTTGCCTTAGCCCGCAAGTAAGCTTGGAAATTTCACTCCGACAGCTTTAGCCGCTACTATAGATGTCAGAAAATCATGTGACCACCGACGATAGACTCAGGAGTTTTAGCTCTACAGATCGCGCTCTGTTTCTCTTAACTTCCATAGTCAGCTGCCGCGGGCAGCACGGTTGGCAGCAGATTTGCTCGGCAGGTGCTCAGCAGGTGCTCGATAGTAACTTACTTCAGTTGGAACTGCTTCAGTATAGCTCATGGGTTTGCTTCTCAGTGTTGTGTCCTCCGTTCCGCGGCTCCCTCGTTCAGCTGTTAGTACCTACAAGAAAGAATACACCAGAACAATACCTCTTGTTCACCAAATGAATGATAAGTTATAAAAACAAGGTAGAACAATGGAATACTAAAAAATGCAATGCATGAACCTACTTATGCCTAAAATGAGCTTAAAAACAGTAATAATAAGAGTTGGACAGTGCATTAAATATATGACTTTTGGACACTTTACACACCCCCAAACTCGAACTATTGCTTATTCTCAAGCAATGCAATCTAAAGTACTTGCTCTAATAGTAGTCAGAAAGAAAAACTTGTTTTTAACCTGATGTTCTGCCTCAAGGCCATGACACCTATATATATAAAACTCAATGAAGGGAAATGAGCAAGAAAACAACTCAGAATTTAATTCCTAATGCCTGTGTCATGTTTGCAAATTTGTAAACAAGCTGAATATGCAGAATAAATGATTAAACAAAGATATTGCTGTAATTTAAAAGGTTGCTGCCGAGGTAGAACAATTAAGTATTTAGTATTTTTAATCATGGCAGTGAGGGCTTCAGCTTATCACAACTACTCTTCTAGGGTTGACATTTAAATAGGAGCGAACAACAAAACCCCGAACCCTTGGAGCAGAGTTATCCCGTGAAGGCTTCCATTCACTCATGCTAATTTGTCCGTCACTTTTAGGCTTTCAGATTCATGGACTTTGATAGCATTGGAGTGTCCTCCCACATGATTCTTCCTAGAGCCTGTTGCGCGCACCTCTTGGGTAACACAACACTTTTCTTTGTTTTTGATTTTTTGCTGCCTTGGCAGTTCTGCATTTTTCTGTTTCTTTTGCCTGCCTCGGCGGCTACCTGCAATTATTGTTAGAATTTTGCAAATAATTCTAAAAACAAACATGCAATGTTTATCAAATATTCTAGCACATTCAGCAAGTAACATAGATATTTAACATTTTCAGACAAGAAGAAAAAAAATCTAAGTCATATTTCTTGCTTTTTTCCAAGATTAAGTTTATTTTTTAACTAGGTGCGAAAATAAAGTAATCGGCTATCCTATCATAGGCACAAGTCATAAAAAACTTTTATTTTCCGATTATTACTAAGGCAGTACAATGCAATCTAAATGAAACTAAGAATGCCTACAAATGATGCGAGAGCTATCCCCCCCCCCCAAACTCGAGATGGGCATTGCCCTCAATGCACAAAACAGAAAAAAAAGAAAATATACATGTTAAAGATAATAAAAGGAAAACAGGAAATAAATAAAAAAAAAAAATAAGTTAAAATTTTGCTGAGGGTTGAGAGGAGGCTGGAGTCTAGTTAGCTGATGAGGAGGAGGATGTTTGGACGACGAAGCAACGACTGGCAGATGCCTTGGCAGTGGTTCTAGCAGGTGAGGTCTTTGCTTTCCGTGGTGGATGGATTCTCTTTGACGTATGTTGTGGCTCTTCTGGAGGCTCGGCAGGGGGAACGATGTTTGATGCATCACTTCCTTCTTACTCGGTCTCGAGGTCCACATGTTCTTCAGCTATTATGTGTCGCTTCTTCTTCATTGTCCCTTCCTCTGTGGTTGCTGCCGGAGGGATGAATGCCATTGGGATGGCTGCTGTTGCCACTACTACTGCTGTTTTCGGCAGTAGCTGCTCAATCTCCTCTGAGGAAGAGGAGTATGCTATCGTGTTGGTCGTGCAGGCTGGGGAGAGATGCAGCTGGTGCCTCTCAGGTGAGTCTGCCACTGTGTTTGATGGTGTGGCAACTGAGTTATGTAGAGAATGCATAAGAGAGGGCACCTGATGGTCTGTCTGGTGGGGAGTGGCGGAGGGTGAAGTTCTTCGTGCTCTTGCTGCTGCTGCAAGCTCATCAGGAAATGGTGGCATGGTGGGCACATCACCAGGATATTTCTGCAGGAAATAAGCCACCAGGGCTTCTTGGGCCTCCCCCACGTAGTTCATGAAGGCCAACTGTTGCTGCTTTATCCATTTTGTGTGTTTGAGGAGTGTTTGCAGCAGCAGGAGGACTTCTTTGTCTGGGGCAGCGTCAGTACTGCCGAGGGTGGCTGGCTTTTCAAATTGTGTGGCGGAGGGCTGACTGGGCATGGTTGGTTCTTTCTCCGCATCCTGCATCATCTGAATGCGGACCTTTTTGGTCCAGCCCTCCTTGGCAGTTGTGAACTCATCTGTGGGCTCTGCTGGGACTCAGAAATTGGTGTAGAGACCTGTGATGAGGGATGGGAAGTACAACCCGCCTTTCTTCTTCTTGAAGCAGTTGTATATTTCCGTGCAGATGATTTCCCCTACATTGATCGGACGGTTCATCAAGATGCTGTGAATCATGACGAGGCGCGACCAGTCAACTCTTGAGTTGTGGGATGTAGGTAGCAGGTGGCGACGTTGGATAGATCCCACATGTTTGCCCCCCAGCCATGGTGTGTTTGGCTTGCGGATTCTGGCCTTGATCTCCTCATAGTGGGCAGCCATCAGTGACTGTCTCCATTTCTCGTGCGGGTTGTCTTTCATATCAAGGCCGTAATAGCTGTTGATGATAGTATGGTTGAGCTTGACCGCCTCTCCGCGGACGTAGACAAAAGGCTTGTCTGGGTAGGACTGATGGGAGTAGAATTCCTTGACTATGGTGATGTTCGCTATATCGGGTTGCTGAGCGAACATCTCCCATCCCTTGTAGTGGATGGTTCGGAACAAGGCGGGCTCTAGACCACGGTCTCCCGTTTGCTTCGTGTAATGGAAGCCTTGTTCCTCCTAGACGGTTTGCTTGGAGAATTGTGCTATATATCTCTCTCCTCATCCACCTTAAAGCAAAACCTGTTGTAGGTGGGTTTTTGGGTTGATGTTGAAGCCATGTGATCAGTTGTATTCTTAACTGAAAATAGAAAGAAAATATTATGATAGATTAGAAGAATAAGATAGAAGCTAGCAAAAAGATGAAAGTGAAGTAAAATGAAATGAGTGAGTGGTTTATATAGGAGCTGCCGAGAAGTGCTGGGGCAGCATTAAATGATCAACGGACTGATTTCCTCGTGCACGTTACAGATATTTCTGCCCGTTATTTTCGGAGCCGTTGGTAACTAGCCGTTGCACTTTGCTGCTGGCTGCTGACTCGGCATGATGGTTGGCGGGCTTTTTGCTGGTCTTCCTTTGTAATCATGCTCTTTTATTCTTGATCCTAAAAGCAAACGAAAAATAATTAAATGCTAAAATACTGAAAATTAATCTAATCCTAAAACAAAATAAACTCTAATCCTAATGCATAAAAATAAAATTAAAATAAAAATTAAGTTATGTTGGGAGTGCATTTGGGTGCATCTCCCAGACATAACCACTTCCTGAGGTGGTTTGGCTTCTTCTCCCTCATGAGGGTCCTCTTTTTCTTTCAGGTGTTGTGTAAAAAAGTCCTTCAATCTGCCCCTAGGGCGATCGCGGCAACTGTTGCCTTGTCCTGTTTCCACGCTTATCTTGGCAGCTCTTTCATCCGAGTATTCCTTTTCTTCCTCTGAGGGTTGTAGCACATTCATCCTTATGCTTTGGTACTCTACCCTCATTGTAAGCTCCACGAGCTCCACATCTATCAGTGTTCTGCCCGTGGCCAAGAAGGGTCACCCGAGAATTATAGGGGCTTTCTCATCGGCCTCACAATCCAAGATGAGGAAATCGACTGGGAGAATTAGGCTGCCCACCTTGACCAGTATGTCTTCAATCTTTCCCTCCGGTTGCACGAACGAGTGATCGACTAGTTTAAGCATTACGGAGGTGGGTTTGGCATGTCCAATATCTAGTTTGTCGAAAACGGCCTTAGGCATCAGGTTTATACTAGATCCCAAGTCACACATGGCCTTGGTCTCATGCTTGTTGCCCAGCCTGCATGGTATAACAAAGCTGCCCGGATCTGTCTGCTTGGGTGGCAGCTTTTTATGCAGCATAGCCATGCACTCTTCAGTGATGACCACTGTCTCAAATTCCCATATCCATCTCTAATTAGAAACTATATCTCGGAGATACTTGGCGTAGTTAGGCATGCGTTGTATAGCTTCTATCAGAGGTATGTTAATATGCACATGTTTCAAAATATCTAAGAATTTTTTGAATTAGTGCTCCTGCTGCTGTTGCTTAAGCTTTTGGGGGAATGGTGTTGGTGGTCGGATGTCCTTTATTTGCTCCCTGCTTGGGGGCTTAGTCCGAAGAGGATCATCCTTGTCAGGGCTGCTTTCATGTTCTGCTGCTGGGGCAGCTGGAGTCGGTGTTGCTGCTGGGGCGGCTAATATTGGTACTGCTGGGGCAGTCTTACTTATTTGTTCCGGCTGAGCTCCTAAATGTTCTACCATCCTAGGTTCATCCAGCTGCTTCCCACTTCTTGTAGTTTTGGCCTTGCAATGTTCAAAAGTGGGCTTGACTGCTTCTGGCGGGCTATTGGATGATGTTCCAATGGTCCGGCTGTGGTAGATTTCGGTGAACTTCCCAAATTGGGTCTCCAGGTTCTTAATAGCAACCTCCTGGTTGTACATCTTCATCTCTGTCATGTCCATAAAAGACTTAGTTTTTTAATAAATTTATTTGTATAAACAATAAATTCACCAGTTTGTTTCATAAAGTTATTCAGAGTTGCTTCTAGTGAATTATTGTGCTGTGGCTGCTGAGTCTGCTACCGGGACTAATTCTTCTGGTAGCCTCCCTATAGCTGTTGTGGATTTGATGTTATCTTTGGGTTGCTCCAGGAGAAGTTGGGATGGTTTCTCCAGTTAGGGTTATATGTGTTCTAGGCAGGCCTACTATTCCTCTCATATCATCCCATGTAGTTTGCAGATGCAATGCATTCAGAGGAATCATGGTTGGCCCCACATTCGCCACAGAAGGGCTCAACAGCTTTTACTTCATGGACCTTCCCTGAGGATTGCACCATCTTCATCACCACCAGCTCCATTAGAGTGTCAAGGCGGGCATTAACAGATTCAGAGGCTTCCACCTCATTTATAGTAGCTGGCCGCCTTGTGCCACCTTGGCGGGCTGTCAGGTATTTGTAATTGTTTTTAGCTGCTATGTTGAGCAGCCATAGTGCTTCATCTGGAGGTCTCTCTAGGATGATCCCATTAACCGAGGCATCTATCAACATCTGAGTTGGGTAGTTAACCCCATTGTAGAATATAGATACCTGAGTCCAAGCCGATAAATCATGAAGCGGACATTTGTTCAGCATTTGTTGGTACCGCTCCCATGCCTCGAACATCGGTTCGTCATCCCCTTGTTTAAAAGCTGTGATCTCATTCCGCAGCCTATCGGTGACGTTGGATGGGCTGAATCGGTTTAGAAATTCCTTGCAGAGCTGCGCCCATGAAGTGAAAGATCCAACTGGCAGGTTATTCAACCACTGTTTCGCCCTATCCCTCAGTGAATAGGGAAATAGCCTTAACCGCAATACGTCATGGTGTACCCCATGTATTTTGAATGCTCGGAAAATATCCAAGAATCCTCGTAGATGCTACCGAGCATCTTCTATGGCTGTCCCTCCGAAGTGCTCTAGTGTGTTCAGCATGTTGAACATGACATGCTTCAGTTCAAAATGATTTGCCCCTATTTCCGGTTCCGTCACTATTGGCTCGAACCTTTGGAAGTCATGTTCAAGGTAGTCCCTAGTTTTTTACACATGGGGTGGAACAGGGATATCATGCCTCTGTTGTACTTGTGGTCCTCTGGACGGCAAATCTGGCTGCCCGCCCCTACCATTGATGGCATCAATTGGTGGGTCTTCGTTTACCGTGGTTTATTCCTTTGCTTTGCCTTTGTCTTTGTTTTGTAGGATTTCCCTAAGCTCCCTCTTAAACCTTCTCTTTTAACGCTCTAGATCGTCGTAAATAATAAGGTTTCCTTCTGGGTTAGCCCTGGTCATACACTTGCAAAGGGCACGGTAAAATTTTATATATATATATATATTTTGATTAAAAATAGAAATAAAAGGAAAAGTAAAAAGGTGCAGAAATTGAAAAATGAGATTCGCTGTTACCAATCCCCGACAACGGCGCCAAAAACTTGTAGGGCGTGTAGGTGTTCCCTTTTTGTAAGAGCGCAAGTGCACACTCCTGTCAAGTTATAGTATATAAGATGTCGAATCCCACGAGGACTGGACAACTTATCTCGCTCTTTAGTTCCTGCACAAAGTAAAGTAAAAGCACAACTGAGTGATTGGTTGAGATCGAGAAGTAAATTAAAACACAAGTAAGAGAGAAGAGGTGAATCAGGTTGATAGAGCAGGCATGGTTATCCTGCCACTTAGTGTGAAAATTGCGTTGTGATATGTATGAGTTATCCTTTGCTACCACGATATGCTGCCTCGGTGGGAACGTCAGGCGGCAAACTACGACCCTGTCACGCGGCCGCAACAGGTTACTACCACTGCAGAGGTGTGTACTGCCTCAAAAGGTGGAATGGAAAGACGTCCTGACAGCAAGTCTGGCAGATACTCCAAGTACGGAAGGATAGTCGACAGTGATCCCTCCCATTTCTAGGTTAGGATGCTCGAGATTTATAACTTGACGACTAGTGTGGAACCAAATCAATCAACTCGGTTAGTAATCCCTTTTAGCTGCTGAAACTTGTAGACTAGTGTGGAACAAAGTTAGTCACGCCTCCTGTTGTAACCATACTTCCTTTCGTGAGCCTTGTACTTTCGTGCCTGACAAATAGACTCTCTCAAACGACTGGTCTAGAAAGATTGAAGGAATGAAGAACAATGTATTAAGTAAACTTGGAACATTTTATTGAAGAAATAACTCAAAAACCTAAAACAATCGTTTCACTCTAGTTACAACATAACCCTAACTCAATTGGGATTTTGAACATGGCGGCAGAGAAGAGCACAAGTAAAGTCTATGGAAAACCTAGGATGATTTAAACTAGAAGTACAATGGGTATTTATAGACTCAAAACTAGGTTAAGTCCTCCTTGAAGTAGAAGTCCTCTAAAGTAGCTTTTCTTCTTTAATGTAGCTTTAAATGCTGACTTCTTTGCTTGGAATATGGACTCTTCCTCGTTTGCCTTAGCCCGTAAGTAAGCTTGGAAATTTCACTCCGGCAGCTCTAGCCGCTGCTATAGATGTCAGAAAATCATGTGACCACCGGCGATAGACTCAGGAGTTTTAGCTCTACAGATCGTGCTCCAGTTCTCCTAACTTCCAAAGTTAGCTGCCCGCGGGCAGCAATGTTGGCAGCAGCTTTGCTCGGCAGGTGCTCGGTAGCAACTTACTTCAGTTGGAACTGCTTCAGTACAGCTCCTAGGTTTGCTTCTCAGCGTTGTGTCCTTGTTCCTTGGCTCCCTCGTTCAGCTGTTAGTACCCACAAGTAAGAATACAGTAGAACAACACCTCTTGTTCACCAAATGAATGATAAGTTATAAAAGTAAGGTAGAACAATGAAATACTGAAAAATGCTATGCATGAACCTACTTATGCCTAAAATGAGCTTAAAAACAATAATAATAGGAGTTGGACAGTGCATGAAATATAAGACTTTTGGACACTTTAGAGCAGATATTGCACCGGGCTGACCTACGAACTATTGGATATTGGGTAAATAACTCCAACATCGAGCCATTTGATGATCTCCTTCATCACCACCTTCTTTATGACTGGATTAAGCCTTCTTTGGGGTTTAATAGAGATTCTGTGGCAATCATCAAGTAGAAATTTGTGCATACAAATAGTGGGGCTTATACCCTTCAAGTCAGCCATAGTCCAACCTAAAGTTTTTTTTATATTGAGCTAACACATTTATCAAGCTAGACTCTTGCTTAGGTGTAAGACTAGAGGAGATTATCACATGCAAAGTTTCATTGCAACCTAAATAAGCATATTTAAGGTGTGATGGTAAAAGCTTTAATTCTAATGTGGGTGCATGCTCAAGTGACGGATTTGGAGGTGTAAATTCAGAAAAATCTAGAGGCTCGAATTGCATACTTGGTCTGGCTATGAGCAGACTGGATTATTGCACCTCCATTGGAAACTCCTTAAGTTCCTCGAACTCTTCAACCTCCTCAAAGTCCTCATTGTCATCCTCATTGAACTTCATACAATCATGTATTTGTAGAAAATTGTTGCAGCAAAATTATACAGCTTTCGCTTCTGCTGTAGCATCTATGTATTGACACTCCTCATGTTCATCCACATACTTGAAGGTGTTGTACACATTTATTGTCACATCTTGATTATCCACTCGCATGGTGAACTCACCCTTTTCACAATCTATCAAGATCCATCTGGTAGTTAAGAATGGTCTTCCCAAAATAATTGGTGCATTCTCATCGACTTCAAAATCAAGAATGAGGAAGTCAGATGGGAAAACAAATATGCCCGCCTTCACCATAACATCTTCTATTCTTCCTTCCGGACGAACGTGTGATCGGTCCGCTAATTAAAAAATAACGGTGCTAGGCCTAGCATTTCCTATACCACGCTTTATAAACACTAACTTGGGCATTAGATTCACAATAGATCCAAGATCACATAGGGCTTTTCCCACATAATTATCACCTAATAAGGGATTATGAAGCTGCATGGATCATTCTGCTTAGGTGGTAGATTGCTCAGCACATAATAACATTCTCTTCTTGTAGCAGAAGTCACTAGCCTCTCAATCTTCCTCTTCTTGGTGACAATATCCTTAAAGAATTTCGCATAAGTGGGCATTTGGTCAATGGCTTTCAAAAATGGGACATTGATATGCAGCTGGTCAAGGATATCTACAAATTTCTTGAACTGAAGATCTTCATTATGCTTCTTTAATCTTTGAGGGAAGGGTGGTGGGGGTCTAACTTCTTCCTCTACTGGTGGAGGCCAGTCTTTCGCTGTAGCAAAACTTTGTCTTCCATCAGCAGGTTCACTGGTCGAGCTCTCACTCTTATCCTTTTTCAATGGATGAATCTTCTTGCATTTTGGGTTCTTCTTGGACAATTTTGGGGATGGAATCTTTAGCCTTCTTCTTCCCCCAAAACTTATCTTCCTTGTTAAGTTGAGTGCCATTCCTTAGAGTGAGTTCACTACATTGTTCCTTTCCATGAGGTTTAGTGACTTTAATATCACTAGGCAAACTACTATGAGGTCGAACTTGTAGGGCTTGTGCTATTTGACCTACTTTAGTTTCCAAAGCTCTTGAAGACGAGCTATGATTTTGCAACAAGGTACCTTGGCTCTTGATCGATGCTATATGATCATGAAGCAGAGTCTTTGTGGACGATATAAAGTCTCGGAGAGTAGCTTCCAAAGAGTTGTTGTTCGCTGAAGAAGCTGAACCCTTGTTATCATTTTGCCATAGCATATTCTGTTGGAAACCCTGGGATTCATTCTAGTTTTGTTTTCGATTCGAGATTTCAGTATTGTTGTTTCCTTGGTTTCCCCATGAAACATTTGGATGCTGACGCCATCCTGAGTTGTAGGTGTTCGAGTAAGGGTTGTTGTTTTTTCGATTGTAGTTCCCCACATAGTTGGTAGACTCGTGGTTTTCTGGACATTCGCTCACATGGTGACTCCCATCACATCGAACACAAGTAATTTCCGCTACCTTTACTTATTTTACCTCATTTGGACATTGGAGGTTCTTTAACATGTTCGTAATGGCTGACAGCTGAGCTGAAACAGAGTCATTAACCTCAAGCTCGAGTTTCCCATGAGTTTTCCTCCCCGTTCCAAGTCTAGCAGTAGGAAATTAGTAGTCATTGTTTGCTATTCTATCAAGGATATCAAATGCTTCTTCGGGTGACTTCTCCATCAAAGTTCCATTTGCTGAAGCATCTAGCATCATTCTTGTGGGAGCATTGACACCATTGCAGAACATCACAACTTGTGTCCAATCTTGAAAACCTTGATTCGTACATTTGCGAAGCAGTCCCTTATATCTATCCCAACACTCGTACATCGATTCATCATCAGCTTGACGAAAGTTAGCACTGTCATTCCTTAGCTTGGTGTTCATGTTGGGTGGGTTATATCGATGCAAAACGCTTTCGCATAGATCTACCAATGTCTCCATTGAACCAACGGGTACTCCACTCAACCACTCTCTTGCTTGATCACGCAATGAGTAAGGAAATAACTTAATCTTCAACACATCTTCATACACACCTTGTTGTTTAAATGAGTCAGACACTTCCAAGAATGCATGAATGCGTTGCCTAGCATCTTCATGAGGCGATCCACCAAATTGACCAATCGAATTTAACATGTTGAACATCACCGGTTTGAGCTCGGAGTGGTCTGCCTTAGTTTCGGGAGCTACAATCCTAGGGTTGGGATCTTCCAAAACGGGATTCAAATGCTCTCTAATAGCTCGTGGATGAGCTACAACTCTATCATTTGCTACAACATCAGGGTATTCAAGATTATCGCCATGTTGACCACCTTGGTTACGACTTCTATACATGACTTCTAAGGCTTGTTGTATACGCCTTCTTTCTCGAAAAAGATGTTCAATCTCAGGAACTAACGATAATATAGGTTCGTTGGGTCTTCCTCGGGTCATGCACCAACACAACACCTGAAAAAGATAAACACAAACAACTAGTTAGTCTATACAAATAGAAGAAAAATTGTGCAAATTCTGAACTTAAAACGACCAATTTCCAATCCCCAACAACGACGCCAAAAACTTGTTGTGTGCAGTGTAAGGGTGTACTATAATTGATACGCAAATATTGCAAGTATACACGTTGAGGCGAGTAGTAAAGTGGTGAGTGAGTATCGTCTCCACATGGATTGAAGGTATTTCAAGTTAAGTTTAAGCACAAAGGTAAAGATTGAAATATAAATGAACTAGCAATTGGAAACAGATGAATAAATGTGATGGCAATTGGGAACAGGTAAGAAATGCGATAGCAAGCAAACAATGTAAGACCGAACCAAAACAAGGGTCCTTTCACACGTACGAAACTCTCTAATGGAATGATAGGCCGGGCTTGCTAAGGACTTCTATGTCTAACCCTAAATAATTTCTAGAACTACCTTACCTACAACATGCTCGACAGAGTTTACTTAGATGTTTCTAAACTATCTCTAGCAAGAAACCTAACTGCTAGAATGCTAAGGCAATACCTCTCAGCGTGAACCCTAGCAAGCTACTTATCGATGAAGTTCTACTCCTTTTAGTCGTTGAAACTCTATCCTTATCTCTAAAGTGAGTTAGGGTTTTGCCTCTCAGCATAAAACCCCCATTGTTCATGTAGATCTAAGCCTAACTCTCTCGAATATTAAGCTATCCAACACCTAAACTAAGGCTAACTCTCGAAAGCTCTTACAAGTTTAGGGCAACCAAACAATGGACAAAACATGTAAAGGATAAGAAAGCAAACCAAACATTCATTTAAACTTAAACATAAACATCCATAACAAGCACAAGCCACTTAAAACCAGTTCATGGCTGGGCAAATATCATCCACAATCATTCATTTAAAACAACCATCATAAAAATAAGAAATGAAACAGCACAAGCAACTAGAGTAAAAGAAACTCCCAAGCCGCCTTGGACTGCCGTGAACCGCTCAAGCTTGCTGCTTCTCTCAAAGGCTAGCAAGAACACTCATTGGAGCTTCAACAATAGAGAACACCACACGAAGAAGATGAAGAAAGGCGCCACCTTTCTCTCTTTCTTAGCTCACCTAAAAATGTCCTCTTTTTCGGCTCTCCCTTTAATGTGGGTGTATTGTCCTTTATATAGTGGGGGCTCCTAGGGTTTTGTGCCCTAAATTCCAAAGGAATATTCCCTTCACATGTGGGCACACAACTGACTAATTTATTCATGTGTTAGGCTGCACAGTGTCCTTGTCTCCTTGTCCTCTAGTGCGCCAAAAAATGTTATCCAACATATTGTAGCATTCTGCCTCTGCCCTACTCAACTCCTCATTTCCCTACATATCACCACAACAACCCAAACCTTCCCAAAAAGCATCATTTAAGCAAATAAACAAAGAAAACTAAACAAGCAGCACCAAATGAAACTATATACTATAAAATAAGATAAAATGAGCTTGATTCCTTACAATAACTTAAGTAAAAAGGTGTAAAAAGTTAACCTTTTGCAAGGTTAACACTTAGTAATGTTGCAACATGATTAATAAAATTTCTAGGGTTTTGAGTAATTGAATCCATTAAAATTTTTTAAGAAATGAATCGTAATTGTCTTGAGCACTTGATGTTTGACCTCTGAACATCGGTTCAATATTTGCTAGGGCAAACAAATACCGAGAGCAATTAAACAACCCATGTTTTGGGCTTTATATTTTATTTTCTTTAAGTGTGTATATATGTTTAACATACATATTAGTAAGGAGTTGACTACCTAAAACCCAATTTGGTCCAAGGTAAGGAATAACCTGTTACCTTAAAAGATGAGGTTAATACAACCAAAACCACACATGTAACACAAGTTAATTTGTAGGCTTTTTAAAATCACAAGTGGGATAGACACGAAATACGTGTAGGATCTTAATATAAGACCATTATATTTGTTGACCATCAATGAACTGATTAGATTAACTAATTAAAGTTAGTTTCAGTCATTATGTATTGAACAGAAAGTCATAGAAAAAAAAATCAGCACAATTCCTTTAGACAATAAAATATGTTAACTTCAACCAGATGTTCAATCATATTTAGGGGTGAGCGTTCGATCGAGTTGAGTAAAAAAAAATTGAGTTATTTAAGTTGACGCGTCATATTTTACAACTCAAACTTTATTTGAAATTTTTCGATTCAAGTCGAGTTTATGAAATTCAGGTCAAGTCGATTTTCGAGTTCCTATACAAATTTAATTGTAATTATTTATCATGTTATAGTACATTTTGATTCTAATTTAAACAACTTTATCTAATTATATTTTCATCATATTTTTTTGATATGTGGCATATATTTCTTCATATTTTTTTATATTGGTATATATATATATTAAAGAAAAATTGAACAACTTGACTCGAACTTAAAAATCAATCCACTAATTACTAAAAATTTGAGTTATTCGAATTTTTATTTTACAACTCAAACTTTATTTAAATTTTTTTTCTAGTAGATTCGAGTCAGAATGATTCGAGTTTTTTTACCTCGAGTAGAATAAAAAATTTCGATTTTTTCAAGTCAAGTCGAATATTGTTCACCCATAATCATATCACTCCTGACAAAAGCCATCAAAGATCAAACGTAAATGATCAGTTATTAAACTAAACTGTTAGAAATGATTAGTGAAACATATGAATGACTTATTCTAAAAGAGTTCGAAATTTGCGGCCGAGATTAGAAACTGAATCTAAAATGGTTGTCATAGTTATCAGCATGTGGTTCTATGAGCAGTCTATTTAAGCCATGAATTTAGGGGGCGTTCCGATTCTTCCGGGTATTACATATGTTAGGTTGTGTTTCGGCCCGCTCTAGTTGGATATCATGTTCATATATTTTTTTTAAATTAATTTTTTTAAAAAAAAATCACATAGTAATCACATAAATTTTAAAAGTTCATAATACATAATCCAAACACAAAAATTAGTGATTTGAAGTTAGTTTTAAGATAAAAATATTTGATATATATATATATATATATATATATATATATATATATATATATATATATATATATTAAAGTTTAGGGTACACTACTGAAATGGTCACTTATGTTTAGGGTTTGTACACTTCTGGTCACCGCTTTTTAAATTCGACATTTATGGTCACTTACGTTTTCGATATGTAAACTTATAGTTACTAGGACGTTTGTTGTCATTAAACACTATCGGGAGGCTGATCTGGCACAATAAAAAGATGAATAAATTATCTAGATAGTCCCTAAACTATTACTTCACTCCTATTTTGACCATCAAAATAAAAATAATTTGTATAATTGCACATTTAATCCTCCATATTCACAATTTTTTATTTCTTCTCCCCTCACCATCTTCTATATTCTTCTTCATCTAACTCAATCCCTAATTTTCTACTATATTAACCCCTAATTCACATAGTATATTTTTTTCTACTAAACAAATTTAATTGACAGAGCATATAAATGCAATTAATATGCAATGAGAATTTGTGGCAGTCCTAACTTGTTGCAATAAAGAAGCTGGAGAAGGTTCATTGAGCTCGTTTTTCCATTCATGGAGCATTAGATGGACTTGCTCTTCTAGAACGGCAACATCAATGTTGCAGCTTTCCTTCCTTGCAAACTGCAGATCCAAGAACATTCCCTGCGAATCATCCACCCGGTTCTTTGTCTTGTCCTTGAAGAGTTTGTGGGATGGTGACTTGCAGTTGCTTTTTGACTCTTCCTCGTTAGAATAAAAAACCCTTAACAATTTTCACCAAACCCTGCATTTAAAAGTACAATAAAAAATACAATTTAAGATTAACCCAGATGAAAAATGAATCCAATAATCACTAATCTTATTCATAAAATTTTAAAACTAAATATCAGTTAAGATCACCACATATATCTAACCCCAACTATTAGAAAACCAAACTAAAAATATTATCGAAATCATGGTTAATAAATTCACATCAAATGTATAAAAACCAGTACCCATGAAAATGGGAAATTAAAAAAAAACACAAAACAAAGTCTAAAACATATGTAAAATGAGAAGCAACCCAGTTTACCAAAAACATACAAATTGGGATTAAAAAAAGGAAATGTTAAATCAAAGACAAACTGTAGAATAAAAAAATAGATGGAAATAGTAACCTTAGAAAGCTAAAGTTAAGTGATCAAAGGCTCAGGGGTTCTTAAACTTTGTATAGAGACGAAAAGTAGATTGAGAGAAATGAGGAGACAAAAGTAGAAAAAAATATACGATATGAATTGAGAATTAATATAGTAGAAAATTAAGAATTGAGTTAGATGAAGAAGAATATGGAAGATGGTGGAGGGGAAAAGAAAGAAAAAATTGTAAATATGGAGGATTAAATGTGTAATTATACAAATTGTTCTTATTTTGGTGGTCAAAATAGGAATGAAATAATAGTTTAGAGACTTTTTAGGTGATTTATCCATCTTTTTATTATGCCAGATCAGCCTCCCGTTAACTTTTAACGACAACAAACGTTCCAATGACCATAAGTTTACGGATCGAAAACGTAAGTGACCATAACAGTCGAAATTAAAAATCGATGACCAAAAGTGTACAAACCCTAAACATAAGTGACCATTCAAGTACTTTACCTAAAGTTTATCACCAAAAAGACATTAAAAATATTATTCTCGTTTTTCTTTCGAATCTTGTATTAACAAATTAATACAAATATTTTTAAAAAATTTAAAACTTAATACGTAATACAAATATAGAAAGGATTTAGAGATATAAATTTAATTTTAGGTAAAAATATGAAGGAACATACAATAAAAATATAATTTAAAACTAAAAAATTAAATATATTATAAGTACCGGGTCGGGTACCTGGTTACAAAAAAAATCAACCCAAACCCGACTCAACTACTTAAAAAATATCTCGGGTCGGGTACCCAGCCCAGTCGAATATTTTTTATTTAAAAAATTATTAATTTTTTTAATGTTCGAGTCGGCGAGTCGATGAGCTGAGTCAATCAGGTCTGGTATTTTTAAACACCTAACTATGATGATGGGTGCCAATCGGATTAGTTTCCAAATCTTTTTAATCTTTAAAAATGAAATCCTACAGCCAATGATCAAGTGTGCCAATGAATAACTTTGTTTTAGGGTAAATTACACCAAATGCCACTAAATTATTACTACTAACTCAAAAATACTAACGAACTTTAACAATGTTTAAATATAACACATAACTTTACTTCCTAACTTGTATATACCACTTTGTTGTTGACTCTTAACAGATTCGTTAACTCAAAACGGTGTCGTTTTGGTACGACTGTTTTGAAACCTAATTTAGCCCAAAACGACGTCGTTTTGGTAGAGAGAAAATTAATAAAGCCCATACACTTGGGAGGGTTTAAATCAAACACATTCAAACTCAAAAGTAAACCTTAACCACTGAACTAACATAAATTTATATAATATTTTACCACAAATATTATATATGTCAAACTACACTTGAGCTTAATTGAAATTATTTTATGAAATAAATAATAGTATAAATAATATTAATATATAAATAATATAAAATATATTATTTACATATATACCAAGGTGTATAAATAAAAATATATTATTTTATATTTTTATATATGATTCATAATATAAATATTTATTTTTTAAAACCCAAAAATATTCATACAAATAATATATAAAAAGTCCATAAACCCTAACCTCTAAACAAAAAACCAAAACCTTAAATTTCAAATTATAAACCCTAAATCTTAGGGTTTAGGGTTTTTTATATTATTTGTAATATAAACATATTAAATTTTAGGAATAATTTTGGTTTTTTAAATAATATATTTTTATTTAAATAATATAAACTTATATATTTGGTTCAACCAAATTACTTTATAAAAAAATAATACTATAAATAATATTAATATATAATAATATAAAATATATTATTATATATATAAATATATTAGTTTTTTATAATTTATTATAATATAAATATATTATTTTAAAAATACAAAATATTCATAAAAACCATATATTTATATTATAAATAATATATAAAAAGTCTAAACTTAAACCTCAAAGTTTAGGGTTTGGATTTTGAGATTTTGAGATTTGGAGTTTAGAATTTATGGTTTTTTATATATTATTTATAATTAAATATATTATTGTCATGAATATTTTGGGTGTTTTTTTAAAAATAATATATATATATATATATATATATATATATATATATATATATATATATATATAATGGGATGAGATCCATTTGCATGATATAAAACTCATTTAATTTACACTAATCTATAATTATTGGATGAGTAAAATGGATAAATAAAATTAAACCCTCTTATTTTTAAAACAAGTCTATCAAAGCTTATTCAAAAATTTCTTCAGCAGGAGTCAGACGTTTCTTCCAATTTCTCATTCATCTGCAAAGACCAAAAAAGAAAAGGATAGACAAATTCGCTAAAATTGTTAAGGTATACAATTCTCTTTACCAGTCCTAAAAGATATGGTTAAATCTGGAGGGTCACAAGTGATATTTTATCCTCAAGTAAATATAATTTTAAATTAATTTACAATTAAGTAACATTAAAATAATTTATTTCAGTACAATATAATTCAATATCTTTATAACCAAATCATTAATAGAAAAGTTCATAACTTTATTAAAATAGTTCGAATGTCTATAAATACATGCTAAGAAACAATCACAAAACACAATAATAGTTCCAAGTCTAGAATTACATCAAATCCCTAAACATTATTAATAGCATAAATAACCTGGAAAATATGATGTGTCCATACTGAAAAACAGTAAAGCAGAAAACACGAGAGATTCTCCAAGTATCAAATCGCCAAACGTCCAAGTGAGTCTGTAAGAAGAACTAGAGCGGCGTAAACTAAAGATCTTAGTATGTCTCTAATGTGCAAGAAAAACCACAATCGTAAAAACACATTAATTTCTATAAAATTTGTAAACTCTCAAATGATGCTTCACAACACAAATGTTTTAGTTTTATAAAAACAATGCAATGCACCAAACTACACCACATCAACTGCTAGAAGAAGGTTCCCAAAACCATTCACTACACCATACTCGTCGCTAGTGGTCAACCAATTAAGGGTGAAACCAAAATCTTCCGTCGTACAATCACAACTCATGCACTCAACAATATAAAATCACATTTCTCAAATCTCAACACAATCTCTATAACGCCCCGATTTTAGGGCCGAAAGTTATCGAGTTTGTTAGACCGGGTCAGTTAAATTAATTTGGAGAAAAACTATTTTAATACACCAAAAAGAGTTTTAAAAGACTAAAGGGCAAAAAGGGGATTTTTTCATAAAATGGAATAAAAAAGGGGATTTTTATAAAAAAAAGTTCATCTTCTTCTCCATTTGAAATTCACGTTCTAAAAACCTCCCTAAACCCTAGTCACTATTCCATTGGATTTCAAGCTCTCAACTAAGTGATTTCTTCAAGGTAAATGATTCCCTAACTTAGTCTCATCTTCCTTGAGTCCTATATGTTAATATTTTTATAAAACTCTTGGATAAAACAAACTTTGATTTTTAAAGTTTGGTTGGAAATGAAAAGAAATCTTTGAGTTTTCATTAGGTTGATTTAGGGCTGAGTTGGGAGTGTTTTTATCTTTGTTATAACACAAGAATAACATAAAAATGGTGGGTTTTTAAGGGAAACCTGAAATGGGTGTTGTGGGTGATTTTAAGAGTTGGAAAGCTTGAGTTTTTGGTTGGGTTTTGAGTCTAAATGGCAGCTGGAGGTTTGGTAGCTTTGGATTGATGTGTAGGGATGTAAAAATGTATATTTTTGATGATAAATTCGTTGGTTGTGGCTGTTAGTAATTTGAGATTGAAATCGCTATGTTTAGGGTGAAGTTTGAGTTTGAATTGATGTATATTGATGCGAGGTTGTTGAGTTCTGAGTCTTCGTTGTGTTTAAGAGTGTGTTTGTGTTCTAATGTTCGATTTTGGGTTGCTTAAAACAGAGGATTTGGATTCGGGCTTTGTGGACGGAAATTCGGGTAGTTCGGAGGCTTGATTCGGCATCTTGGACATCGGTTGTGTGTTGGCTGATGAGTGGATCGATTTTAATAGCCTTAACGTTGTTAAGGGAATGTTTTGGGAGTTTGGATTGAGCTTGAAAGGCCAATCCAAGCTCGAGAGTAAGTTTTAAAGGATTATGCAATTAAATTGTGTTTTACGATTCTTGAATGCAAGTTTGAACATGCTATGTTGTTATGTGTTGAATTTCATTGTTATGCATGTTGAGACTTATGTCTTGTGTTTATACTTGCATTGTGAGTACATGCCTTGCATGGAAGTTTGGACTTGGTAAGTGGTTCAAACATCGGTAATGCTTGTGGTTGTAATTGAGTATATTGACATGTGTTTGGTTGTTACCGGATATAAGATCAATAGGATTAGAGTGCACTCGAGGTAAAATTTGCGCATGGCCTTAGTGATGTTAGATTCCACTAAGGAGGAGTACGGTGATGTGAGATTCCACCGGAAATTATGTTTTTACTAGACTAGTGAGTACGGTGATGTGAGATTCTACCGAAAGTGTCTAGTGCGTTTGGGAAAGCTATCCACATATCAGAGTAAAATGTTGAATGCCAATATACCCTTGAATGCTTTATTTCTCATGTTAATCTTGTTGTTGATTCTATCTATTTAAGATTATGTTTATGCATTGTGGTTTACTTTGTTGCGTTATGAGAATAAACATATGGTAAGCCTATGGCTTGTGGTTGCATTCGGTAAATGCACTGGAAGGTAAAATGCATGTTGTTATGTGTTTTAGCATGTGGAAATGATTTGGAAAAGGGTTTGGTTTTCAAGCAAACTATGTTTTAAAACTGCTTTGTTGTAGTTACCTCTTTGAGCACCGCTCACTAAGCTTAAACGCTTACGCTCTCTTTTCCAACAATGCAGGTCCTTAGACCTTCGGAGCAGCTCGGGGAACAAGGGAGATTCCAAGGGAATTTAGTTTTCTCAAGTATGGTTTAGACTTCGATCATTAGTATTTAAGCAATAAGATAGGACCTTTGTGTTTTGTGATGTTGATGGCATGTTCTTTTGCTTAGACAAGTATGTTTAGTCGTTTTGGGCTTATATTGCCTTATGCCATGTTGAAGTATGCTTTCTATTTAACTTTTGGCTATGTTGGTGAATGCTTTGTATGCATGTTTTCCTTTAAATTCCTATCATGATGAATGTGTCATCGCTATGTGTTTGTATTGCTTCGTATGTTTATCTATGGATGCTTTATATTGTATGAGTGCTTGTATGTTTCTTGACTAGTCGTTAAATGCCTCTAGAGTCGGGTCCTTGTGTTTTTAGCTGCCAAAACAGGTCTTGCAGTGCACGACGTATCGATACGCTCAAGGGCTGTATCGATACGGTCCCCTACTTTGAACCTTGTTTTAGGCTATGCGTACCGGTATGCGGGGGTGTATCGATATGCCAATAGCTCTCTAGATATCTGAGAAATTGACGAGATTTTGGCGTATCAGTACGGGTCCTGAGGGTATCGGTACGGTCTTCGTAGTTTAACCTTGGGAAGTTGACCGTTGAGAGCGTATCGACACAGTCTCCCTAGGTTGACTTTGGGGTGTTGACCAGGTCTAGGCGTATCGATACAGTCCTCTAGCGTACCGATACGACCTATTGTAAAAGTTAAAAATGGTTTGTGTAATTGTCTGTTTTGCGCATTTTGTATCTGTGTGTGTTTCCGCTGCGTGTCCTCTCACATAGGATATAATTAAACATCTAGATAAGATAATATTTAAAAGATTTTCTAGGGTTGTTAATCGAAGTGGAGCCTTAACGGGTTTCGCTTCAATTTTCCCCGTGTAACACGTTCGATGTAGTCTGTCGGCTAGGCCGGGTCGAGGGGGTTACATTTGTTGGTATCAGAGCCTAGGTTCTGCCTAGGTTCGTTGAGTTTCCGCAAGCTGAAAGGTAAGTGAGGTAAGTTTTGTGGTGTAAGCTTGTTGATTGTGATTGCACGGTGATTGTAAGCATGCCTGTGGCTGTCTTGTGTTGGTTGAGAAATAGTTAAAGGCACCCATTGCTAGTATACTATTATTGTAAGTGCTTTTAAGTTTAAGGACTTGAGCACCTTGGACCTTGTTCCTTACTGACCCCAAATCATTTCACTTGTTGTTTTTGTTGATTAGCTTTGCATCTGTTAGCATGGTGAGATCGTGGGGAAGGCCGAGGGTTGAGCGGATTGAGAATGTTGAGGATGTGCGGGGAGAGAACTTGCCTTCTTCTCCGCCTCCGGGTGGTGGAACGAATGCGGAAGGTGTTGGACCCTAGGATGGTTAGGGACATGCAGGTATCAATGTGAATCCGTTGATTCAGACTATAGCCAGGGCTATACAGACACCTTTAGCGGGTGTTCGGGTTGTAGCACCGCCTCAGGGTGTAGGTTCTGGTTTACCGTTAGAGCGACTCTGTAGCTTGGGTAGGGTTGAGTTTCGTGGGTTGTCACCTGAGGGTTTCGAGGCATGATTTGAGAGCACAGTTCGTATTTTGAGTTAGATAGAGTGCTCTGAAGCACATAAGTTGGGTTGCATTGTCTCTTTACTTCAGGGAGATGCCTACACTTGGTGGAAAACTATCACTACGAGTATGCCAGAGGCCAAAGTTACTTGGGAGTTCTTTAGGAATGCTTTCCGTAAGAAATTCTTAGGTCCTCGATACCTAGATGAGAAGAAGAGAGAGTTCATAGCTCTAGTTCAGGGTACCTTAACCGTGTCCAACTATGAGGTGCAGTTCGTACGTCTAAGCCAGTATGCTTCTGAGTTAGTTCCCACTAAGGCGGAACGATGTGAGCGTTTCTGTTATGGGTTGGTTCAGGATATGAAGACCTACATGTTGGCTTCCGACTATACCGATTTTGATGTGTTGGTCGCTAGGGCCAAGGACATCGAACAGTATTTGGGACTTGCGGATCGCAATGGTGGATCTAGTTCCGGAAAGAGGAATGCTGATTGGGACAGAGATCGTGTCAAGAGGCACAAGGATAGGAAGCCTCATCATGATCATAGACGCGAAGGTGGTAATCCGGGGAGAGGCCATCACGGCCAAGGGACTGAGAATCGTACCCCCGAGTGCAACAAGTGTGGTAGACGTCATTACGGTTAGGGGTGTTCATTTTATGATATCGGATCCGATCCGATCCGAAAAATTCGGATCACCTAAATAGCAATCCGTATCTAATCCGAAAAAAACAGATATCTGAAAATCCAGATATCCGTATTTTCGGATCGGATACTCGGATATCCGAATATCCGAAATGTATGAATTTATTTGATTATTTTTTAAATTTAATGGTTCTATCCATGAAAAATTTAGGTTTTCAAATATAAAAATTAATAAATGATTGAATATAACAATATTTGTATCATGGAAATTTCAATTTTTCATATATAACAAGTAAAAATATCGAATATAACAAGATTTATACCTATAAAAAATTTGAATTTCGGATATCGGATAATCGGATATCCGATCCGAATGTAAAATCACTATCCGTATCCGATATAAATTTTTGGATATCCGATCCGTATTATCCAAAAAATAAAAAACAGACCGGATATCCGAAATTTCGGATTGGATCAACGGATAATCGGATCAGATCAATTGGATCAGATTTTTTTGAACACCCCTAATTACGGTGAGTGTTGGGGCAGTTATGGCTCTTGTTGGAACTGCGGGTCTAGGGCGCATTTGAAGCGCAATTGTCCACATCTGTCTAGGGATGGACAAGCTTTTGCACAAGCTATCGACCATCAGAGAGGCCGTTGGCGTGGTCGAGGTAACTTTCAGCCTAGGAATGACGGTCAGAGGAATGTAGCTCATGTTGTAGCAGTTCAACCCGAGGGAGGTGGGCCAGCTAGAGTGTATGCACACCGTGAGGACATGAATGACACATATGTGATTGCAGGTAATTTCTCGTTACAGTCTTTTACTTTGCTTTCCTTGATTGATTCTGATTCTACGTATTCGTACATATTGAGTGAGCATGCAAGATTGTTAGACATTTCGGTTGAGATATTATATGTGGGTATGAATGTCACTAGTTCCTTTGGTGAGACAGTTGTGGTCAGAATGATGTACAGACGGTGTCCTTTGATGGTTCATGGTCATGTTTTTCCTGTGGATATGATGGAATTTCCGTTTTATGGTTTTGATGTGATATTAGGCATGAACTGACTTGTAGAACATAAGGCTAGAATAGATTTTGAGACAAAGCGAGTGTCCTTGAGACTTTCAGAGGATCATGAGGTAGTAATAGTGGGCGAGAACGTTAAGTTCTTGTCCAATGTAGTTACAGCCTTAGAGGCTTATAAGTTGTTGGATGTGGGTTGTCAGGCGTACCTAGCCTATGTTATGAATCCGAATATGGATGAGGCATGACTACGAGACATTAGGACAGTTTGTGACTTTCCGAGTGTGTTCCTAGAAGAATTGTCTGGTTTGCCTCCAGATAGAGATGTAGAGTTTGTTATTGAGACTTATTCTGATTCAGCTCCAGTAACGATTGCATCTTACCGAATGGCTCCTAAAGAAATGAAAGAGTTGAAGACATAGCTTCAAGAATTGATAGACCGAGGGTTCATTCGTCCGAGTACTTCACCTTGGGGTGCACTGGTGTTGTTTGTGAAAAAGAAATATGGTAGTTTGAGAATGTGTATCAATTACCGACAGTTGAATAAGTTGACAGTGAAGAACAAATATCTGTTGCCAAGAATTGATGACTTGTTTGATCAGTTGAGAGGTGCTTCAGTGTTCTCGAAGATAGATTTGAGATCCGGTTATTATTAGTTGAAAGTAAGAAATCAAGATGTACCGAAGACAACTTTTCGCACTCATTATGGGCACTACGAATTCTTAGTGATGCCCTTTGGTTTGACTAATGCACCATCAGCTTTTACGGACATGATGAATAGAGTGTTTTTTGAGTACTTAGATCAGTTTGTAGTAGTGTTCATTGATGATATTCTAGTGTACTCTCGTACCGAGGAAGTTCACGATCGGCATTTGCGTTTGGTGTTGCATAAATTGTTAGACAATCAGTTGTATGCCAAGTTAAGCAAAAGTGTAACCCCCTTAGCCCGACCTAGACGCCCGACCCGAACTAAGAAGATTACACGGGGAAAACCAAAGTCAACCCGGAAGTCAACCTTGATCAACGACCTTTTTTTCTTTTTATCTTTTCTAAATGCACATTATTAACTTATGTGATTAACAAAACATTTCAGCGGAAGCAGCACAACGAATGGAACTCAGATAGGGGTTCAATTGCATACAAATGTCATTAGGGGACTAAATTGTAAATTTCCAGTTTTCAAAGGGCTAAACTAGATTTCATGTTACCAATTCGTAATTAATCATAAAACATGACAGCATGTCAAAATTCATATCAAACGGACCACACAATCTCATTTAATTAAGCAATCAAGATTCGGGGACCAAAACGTAAGAAAAACAAACCTGAAACAATTCAAATTCAGACTCAACGGTTGGGTGTTTCGAAACACCTGACACTGTATCGAAACGGTCATTTCGAAACCAAGTTGACCGTTTCGATACTCGGGTGCGTTCCGAAACCCGTACCGAAACACCCCTTTCCAGTAGCAAAATCGTTTCGGAACGTTCCTACCCGTTCCGAAATCCCATGGCCATTTCAGGCCCCTATTCCGAAACAAGTAAGGGCGTTCCGATACGCCTTGCCATGCAATAGCAGATTTTGCTGGTTTTTCACATCTTTCCCCATCCGAAAACATTCCAATTCATGCCACAACGTACATACAACATATTTAGGCATCAAGGATCATCATTATGAAGCATAAACTAAAACATGTCATCAATCATGCAAGCATTGGAACTTTAGGCATGCTCCCTAGTCCACCCAAGCCATACAAAGCTAAAATCAACTTTCAAACCAAAAATCAATCCTCAAAGGCCATTTACAACTCAAAGGTAAACAACCAAACATGCTCAAGGTAAAAAGAAACATCCTCAACCATCCAAAAGTATAAATCCCACCCATTGCCTCTTATTACACCAAAGTAAAGCCACATACTTTGCTAAACCGAAAAGCTTGGATTCTCTGGCTTGTATGTTGCCTCAAACGCCTAATTCTCTACATTGATGAAACAAATGAGCGTAAGCACAAATCTTAGTGAGGATCGCTAAACGACATTCATCAATGCATTTCACACGATTTGCAAAACCACCATTTTTCAACATATGCCTTTACTCAAAACATGTCCTTACAAGACATCAATGCACTTTCTAAAAACATGCTCATATGCATCATTCTAAAACAGCAAATAAACATTTGCTCATGCTTTCCCAAGCATCTCATGCATTCTAGCATTATTTACAAGCATCTCATGCTTAACTTTAATCATTTACATTATATTGGCTCGCAAGTGATAATCCATAAACCATTCAACAAAAGACACAATCGGATACACGGATTACAAGCGTTGTCCCACATGCTTCAACAAACCATTCAATGGCACAATCACAACCCCTCAACACCTGTGATGGAGATTAATGGCACAATCACAACCCCTCAACATCACTAATCGGAAGTTGTATAATTCCACTAATGAGAGTACGAGACACATACTCAAGACTCACACACGAGATTAAACCATTCACCGTTGTGGTCTTAACCTCAATCGTTAGGGTACTTGGATGGAGATTACGACACAATCACAACACCTCGACATCCAAGGCGATTTTATTCACGGTGCACCCAATTCTAAAGCCGGCTAACTATATCCGATTAACACAACCAAAACCATTTCCATCACTTGCAAATATAATCATTTAACCACATTAATCCACTGTTTTACAAGCATAGATACAATGCCATTTCCACAAGAACAACATGCTTAACATTGTAACACCCGGGTTTGGGGTCGGGTGAAAAATAATATTAAAATAATGTTTCGGGTTTTGGTTTTATAATTAAAATAATAAAATATTTTTATGGGCTTCGTGTTTGCAAAATAACCAAAACCTATGTTGGGCCTATCTTCTAAATCCAAATTCCATGGATTTTAGGAGATGAGAGTTTTAGCCATTTCATTAATGGCATAATGGTAAATATGATTTCTTTGGAAAATTAAACAAAAACTAAAGATGAAGACCATGTGCTCATCTTCCTCCTCACTCCCATTTTCAAAACTAACGACCAAAAGCTCTTCCTCCTCCATTTCATTATTCCATCACCTCCCTTGCTCCTTGTTGGTGATTTTTGAAAGGTAATTACGTTTTTGACTTACCCTTATCTTCCTCTTCATGTTGGTACCATTAGTTTTCAATAAAACCATGTATTTTGTATTTTGGGTTTTTTCAAAGATTTTGTTAAAGGTTGTGACTTTATGGACTTTTAACTAAGCTTTTGATTTATAGTTGTTAGATAAGTTGTTTGTAAACTATAAGGTCCAACATATGTGAATTTTAAAGGGTTTTATGAAGATTCTCGGATTTGGGTTTTAGAGGGGGTTTTAGGAGGGTTTAAAGGTTGGTTTTGGGGTTGCTATGTGTTGGAAATTGAGGGCTGATGTTAGTGTGATAGTTAGGGGTTGTTTTGGGAGCATTTAAGTGTGTTAAAAAGGTTGAAATTAAGAGTTTTGGACTGTGCTAAAGGGCTGCTCGGGATTGAGGTTTTGGGAGTTGTTCTTAGCTTGAAATCTTGTGTTTTGTTCTTGAATAGTGTTCCAGGTTTGCTACTTTGATTTGTGAACTGATTCGAGGTTGTTTTATTTGTGTTGAGATGTTTAGAAGCAATAGTTTGTGTTGGTGAAGCCTCGGGAACAAATCCGGAATCGTTGGAAGCTTGACCGGCTAGTGTGTTGAGCTTGGAATAGTCGGTGAGTGGTTAAATGCTTTTAAAAGGTTTTCAAGTGTTGGTTCAATCATGTGGACTAGGTTGGGCTTTGTAGGCCCACCTAGAGTTGGGATTAGAGTGGTAGCCTAATCCCAAGCTTTAATTAGAGACTTTGGTTGAACTCTAATTGTTGTTTATGCCTCATGTTTAATTGTGATTATGGTGGCTATGTATACTATGTTATACATGTATGTTGAGGCATGATTTTAATGCATTGTGATATGCATGTGGATTGTGCATGATGGTGATCATGGTGAGTACATGCTAAGCACGGAAGTGGTTATGAAATGATGTTGTGAATTGTGTTTAGTATTGGCAGTAGTATGCTTGGGTACAATGATCGATCATTAGGATGTTTAGTGTGCACACGTGAGTCAAATGCGCGCGTGGTCTTGGTGATGGTAGTCATCAAGATGGAGTACGGGTTCGCCCAGAAATTCTTCTTATATATGTTAGTCGGTGATGAGTGTAATCCCATCGATGGGGCGTGAGGATGAGTGGAATCCCCTCCGCGTGAAATGGTGATGAGTGTAATCCCACCGTAAGGTAATGGTTGTGTTAGATGTGAGTTCCAACGGTTATCCGCGTATTCGAGTCATAGCTAGGTGCCAATATGGATTAATATATGTGTTCACATATGATGTGGTTATAGACTTGTTGAGCATGGCATAATATGAGTTTATGTTCATGCATCATTTATACTTTGGCTCATGTGGATCGAAGGTAAGAACATGCATTCTACCTTGGTTGTTGTTCGTGCTTGGACCCTGCATTGTCGAGGTTTGTTTTAATGAGCTACCCTCACTAAGCTTTATGCTTACGCTCTCTTTGTTCGACAATGCAGATCCGTAGTTCGTGGGTTGCTCGTGCAAGGAGAGGGCCTCCAAGTGTGTTTGTGGTGCTATATTAGCTATCAAGTATGGACTTTTAAGTTATAAGGTGTAATAGTCAAGCAATGTGATATGTATAGTTGTTTGAGCTTTTGGACGTATGTGGATGTTTGGTTTTAGGAGCATGTTTAGACTCCTTATATGTTAATGTTGGTTTGGCTTTTGGATGCCTTGTCTTGTTTGTAAGCCATGTTTAAGTTGCTTACCTTAAATGCTTATGTGTATGTTCTTGTTGAAGCATGTTATCTTAAATGCCATGTGTGACTCTTATGTTGTTTTGATGTCCCTTATCTACGTATGGCTTTTATATGTTCAATGTGTGTTAAGCGTGTTCGTATAGGGCGTCTTGTATCTAGAGTTATTGCTTGTGTGTTGTGGGAGGTTTTAGCTTGTGTTTTGGGATAACCATGTACCTTAAACCAGCTAAAACCAATCTACAGACATAGGGCGTTTCGAAATGGTTGGTCCCGTTTCGATACGGTCCCTGTGTTTTAGGCCAGGCGTTTCGGTACGCTAAGGAACGTTTCGGTACGATTTTGCCACTGGAAATATGAGATTTTGACGATAAATTGAAGTATCGAAATGGGCCTTGGTGTTTCGGAACGACCTTCGTATCGTTGACCACGAGAAGTTGACCGTTGAGGGCGTTTCGATACGGTCCACCCCTGTTTCGAAACGGTCTCCTTGGTTTGACTTTGGCCAGTTGACCTAGTCAAGGCGTATCGAAACACCCTATGGGAGTTCCGATACGGCCTACTGTATAAGATGAAAATAGACTGTTTTAATTGGGTTGTTGGTTGTTTACCTCATTGTTTCTTCCGCTGTTGCTTTTCTCACATAGGATTTAATATCTCATCTAAAAAAGATAATAATAATGAAAAAATATTTTCTTGGGTCGGTAACCGAAGTGGAGCCTTAACGGGTTTCGCCTCGGTTATCCCCAGTGTGACCCGCTCGGACCGGTCAAGCGTCCGGACCGGGACGAGGGGGTTACAAACATCACATGCATCATTCACATGAAAACCAATGATCACTTACCTAGTGCATCCTTAACATAATGGCATTAAAATCCAGCATCATTCATGCTTAAAACATGCTTTAAAACAATAATCGAATCTACATTTAACACAAGTGCATTTTCATCAAAACATAGCACATTATCCGAGAGAGACTTTTGAACCACTCACTCTTGAGCTTAGCTAAGTGTTTCAAACATACACTAAGCTCCCAAGACCACGCTCAAAGCGTCACAAAGCAGGAAATTGCATTTCCACTCACCGCTACGCAAAGCCTAGCTCGCCGACACGAAAATTACTCTTCTGGAGCCTCCAACAACATCTCGTTCGATTCCAGATCAAGATCCCTTGTTTTCACAACATCAAAACAGAGATCTAAATGCATTAAAATGCATTCCAGCACCGACAAAAATTCACAAACTCGTTGCTCACCCAAACCACACCAAGATACCCATCCAAAACAACCGAAAACTCAATCGATTGCTTCCTAAACCAAGCCCAGCCAACATACATCACTTCCAAACCATTATAAACATCAAAACACATCTAAAAAACAACCTAACCCAACCTTATACCTCCAGCAAGCAAGATTCCACCATTTCACCTCAAAAACTCACTTAAAACTAACAAGAAACTTTAGGATCTCAAGGATTTCATGATCTATGTTATCAAGACTTCATTTCAACACAATAATCAACTTAGAACTCAAATAAAATCAATCCAAAACAGAGCTTAACACAACAAGTCCGAAAATTAAGATTTCAACCACATTTTTACAAGATTTTGATCTCCAATCAAAACTATAATGAAAACTCAACCAAAAATAGTAATTAGAAGCCAAATATCTTGGGAATTTCAATAAAGAACTTTGATTAGAGGTTGAGAACGGGATTTACCTCAATCCTTGCATCCCTCAATGTATGACAAGTTTTTCATTTGAAAAATCTTGAAGAACTAGAAAGGTTTTCTTGAAATTTGCTTAGGAAATATTGAGAGAGAGTTTGGGAGAAAGAATTCTAGAAAAAGATGAATGAAAATAGTGTTTGGCTGAAAATAAAGAGAAATTGGTAGTTACGTCATTGGATTTCACATAACCACCTAATTAATTAATTAAAATAAAAACCAAATATAGCTATTTAATTAAAAATCATTTTAAACACATGTCGCATTAAAGAAAGGCTAAATTGCCATAAATCCCCCTATAGATTCTAAGAATTTGGATTCTTCTTTAAAAATCACATTTTCCCAGTTTTGAAACTTCACAGTTTGGTCACTACTCAAAATGTCCCATTTCCGAAATCCTTTTTGTAAAATTGACTTGACCAACCTCTTAAACATATTTTTAGAGGATTTTAGCAATTTGTACCACATTTTTATCCTATCCCGATCCTTGATTTCCTTAAATCACCTTACGCGATTCGAACGTCCTCGACCGGTCCGATGTCTAAAACATATAGGCCCAAAACCAGGGCGTTACAACTCTCCCCCACTTAGGAAATTTCTTCCTCAAAATTTTACCTGATGGAAAAAGTTGCGGAAACTGCTTCAGCATGTCCGCCTTACTTTCCCACGTGGCCTCCTCAACTCCTCAGTGTCGCCACAACACCTTCACAAGCTCTATCGTCTTGCCACGGAGAACTTTTGCTACTCACATCTAGACCTCTCACTGGTTCCTCATCATATGACATATCCGGATTCAATTCTATCTCCTCAACAGACATCACATGCGAAGGATCCAATCTGTACCTCCGTAACATAGAGATATGAAACACATCATGTATCTTTTCCAACTCCGTAGGCAATCTCAAACGATATGCCACAGGACCAATTCGCTCCACAACCTTGTAAGGTCCAATGAAACTTGGGCTAAGCTTACCCTTACACCCAAATCTCATCACCTTCTTCCAAGGTGACACTTTCAAGAACACACGTTCGCCAACCGCGAACACAATATCTTTACGCTTCAGATCCGCGTAAGACTTTTGCCTATCCGATGCTGCCTTCAGATGCTCACAAATGAGCTTCACCTTCTCTGTGGTTCCCTTTAGCATAGCTGGCATCAAGATCAACTTTTGCCCAGCTTCTGCCCAACAGAGAGGGGTTCTACATCTTCTCCCATACAAAGCCTCGTATGGAGCCATTTGAATACTTTCCTGATAATTGTTATTATATGCAAACTCAACCAACGTCAAGTGATTCTCCCAAGAACCCTAAAAATCTATCACATAGCATCTCAGCATGTCCTCAAGCACTTGGATCACACGTTCGGACTGTCCATCCGTCTGAGGATGATAAGAAGTATTGAAATTCAACCGTATACCCAAGGCTTGATGCAAACATTCCCAAAATCATGCTGTAAATCTCGGATCCCTATCCGACACTATAGACTTTGGCACACCGTGCAACCACACAATCTCAGTAATGTACAATTCAGCCAACTTATCCAAGGTATACGTAGTATGCACAGGAAGAAAATGTGCACACTTCGTGAGCCGATCTACAATCACCCAAACTGAATTCTTCTTTGACGGTGACAAAGGCAATCCAGACACAAAATCCATGGTGATTCTCTCCCACTTCCATTCTGGGATTCTCAAAGGTTGCAACAACCCAGAAGGAACCTAATGTTCAGCCTTCACTCGCTAACGAATTCTGCCACATCCTTTTTCAACCCCACCCAGTAGTACTCATCTTTCAAATCACGATACATTTTTGTACTACCAGGGTGCATAGCAAAAGGACTACTATGAGCTTCAGTCAGGAGAGTGCGCCTCAACCCAACATCATCCGGCACCACTATTCGACTCCCAAAGCACAGAACACCATCATCACTAAAGCTGAAATTCGAAGGTCTACCCTCTGCAATGTCCTGGACATGAGGAACAAGAGAATCATCCAACATCTGCTTATCTTTGAACAACGAAATCAGAGATGGTTTCACTTGCAACTCCGCAATAAGACCACCATCACGCGATATGCTCAAGCGAGCAAACATCGACCTCAACTCCACAACCACTTTCCGGTTCAAAGCATCCGCCACAACATTAGCCTTGCCCGGGTGGTACTCAATCGTCAGATCATAATCTTTAAGCAACTCTACCCAGCGACACTACCTAAGATTCAACTCCTTTTGAGACATAAGATACTTCAAGCTCTTATGATCCGTGAACACCACACACTTCTCACCATACAGGTAATGCCTCCAAATCTTCAAGGCAAACACCACAGCCGCAAGCTCAAGATCATGAGTAGGGTAGTTGCGCTCATGCACCTTCAACTGCCTAGATGCATAGGCCACTACCTTACCCTCCTGCATCAATACGTAGCCCAAACCAACAATGGACGCATCGCTATAGACCACAAACTCCTTACCAGACTCAGGCTGAATCAAGATAGGAGCTTGCGCCAAAGCTTCCTTCAACTTTTCAAAAGCTCGTTGCCTCGCATCAGTCCACTCAAAGCGAACATTATTCTACAACAACTTGGTTAACGGTGCAGCTATCTTCGAGAAACCCTTAACGAATCTACGGTAATACCCAGCTAATCCAAGAAAACTTCACACCTCCGTCACTGACTTAGGTACCTTCTATCCCATCACAGCCTCTACCTTGAGCGGATCAACGCGAATACCCTCAGCTCACACAACATGCCCAAGGAAGACCACCTCCCTAAGCCAAAACTCACACTTACTTAGCTTGGAATACAACTGATTTTCCAACAACGCTTGCAAAATAATTCTCAAATGTCCATCGTGATCCTCCTCGGTATGCGAATACACAAGGATATCATCGATGAACACCACCACAAACTGATCCAAAGAATTCATGGAAGACTCGATTCATCATGTCCATGAAAACAGCAGGCGCGTTGGTCAAACCAAACGACATCACCAAGAATTCATAATGTCTGTACCTCATCCGAAAATTTGTCTTAGGTACATCCACATCCTTCACTTTCAGCTGATAATACCCCAATCTCAAATCTATCTTAGAAAACACCGAGGCTCCCCGGAACTGATCAAAGAGATCATCGATTCTAGGCAAGTGATACTTGTTCTTGATCGTCAACTTATTCTGTTGCCGATAATCTATGCACATCCGCATTGTCCCATCTTTCATCTTTACAAACAAGATCGGTGCACCCCAAGGTGATACACTCGGCCGGATGAAACCTCAATCCAACAACTCCTGCAATTGCATTTTCAACTCTTTCAGCTCTTTAGGTGCTATGCGATAAGGAGCAATGGACACCAGAGTCGTATTCTCGCACAACTCGATACCAAGCTCAACTTCCCTGTTTGGTGGCAATCCAGGCAATTCTTCCAGAAAGACACCCGGAAAATTGCAAACAGTTCGGATGTCCTGCACACGTACATCCTTGGTGCCAGGATTCATCACATAAGCAAGATAAGCCACACAACCCATCTTCATCATACGGTTTGCTTCCAAAACCGAAATCACATTCGACAAGAATTTCACATTCTCGCCTACCACCACCACTTCATAGTCATCGACCAGCTTTAGGGTCACCCTTTTGACATCAAATTCAACCACCGCTCTATGCTCCGACAACAAATCCATACCAAGGATTACGTCAAAACCATAGAAGGGTAACTCCATCAAATCCACAAGAAAAACATGTCCTTGCACAGATAAAGGGCATCTCCTATACAACTTCCTAGTGACACAGTCTCACCAAAAGAAATAGTCACTTGCATTACTATTTCAAGCATCTCAACATGTATATCAAGCAAATGTGCATGCTCACTCAAGATATAAGAAAGCGTGGATCCATAATCAATCAAAGCCATCAAAGATAAAGACTTAAGAACAAAGGTACCTGCGATGACATCGGTATCATTGCGCTCCTCGCACTGAGCATAAACCCTCGCTGGTCCACCTTCCTCAGGTCATACGGCTACTACATGAGCAATACCTTGCTGCCCCTCGTCTCTCCTCTGAAAGTTCCCATGGACGCGCCCATGGCCTCTATGAGGTGCAGCTACTACAGGAGCACGTCCTTGACGTCCACCAGCCAACAAAGGACACTCCCTTCTCATGTGATACACCGAACCAAAATTCCAACATGAATTCCTTGTAACCACAACATGAGCCTGGACCTCTCTAGCTGCTCGAGGACAATCTCGCCTCAAATGGTCCCTCGAACCACATGACCAGCACGTATGCTGCTCAGATCTCACACGACCTTCCTGGGCCTGACCACCTCGACACGGAGCACCACGCCTTCCCTCAGACTGATGTCTCATGTCTCGTCCTCTTTTGTTTTGTCCACCTCCGGAACTATACTCAGCTGCTCTCTTCCCAGTGCTAGAACCAACACCTTGAGATGACAATCCCAAGTTCTGCTCGATGTCTTTGGCTCGACACACAAGCACATCGAAGTCAGTATAATCTGCAGCCAGCATATACGTCTTAACTTCATATACCAGCATATACGTCTTAACTTCCTGTACAATCCACTTACTCTTGGATACTTCCTCTTGAAGGCACCCTTGAAATACTCCCAATCTACTTCATGGGGCTCCAAACCGGCAGTGGTAGTCGTCCACCAGCTGTAGGCATCGCCTTGTAACAAAGAAACTGCACATCCCAGTTTGCGCACATCATTACAACCCATCTGATCCATGATACGGATCGTACTTGCTAACCAGGCTTCTGACGCTTCAGGAGGCAAACCATAGAACTCCACAACTCCTAAGCTCCACAACCTCTTCAAAGGTAAGCTCGCCTGCCCAACTGCAAGGGCCTGTACATGTGCTCCGGCAATAGCAGCCTAAAACGCCCCGGTGATCGCCTGAACCAATGGCGTTAGATCACCCAAACACGGACCAATAAGTCCTTGCTGCACCTGCTCCCCACCCCCAGGTGGTGGCAGAGGAGGTAAGTTTCCACCATGAGGGACATCAGCCCCTTGCTCACCCTGGTCACCCTGCTCAGCCGCAGGCACTATAGTATTCGACCTCAACTCTCTTCTCAGACCCATAGTGCTATTTGAAACAAGGCATAACAACAAAACAAGTCAAACCATTTAGGCCAGCTGCAAGCAAGAATCGAAGTTTACAAAAACATTTGTTTAGTGTAATAAGGCAACGGGTACCCCCAATTTCCCTCAACATAGCATAGCATATATTATCACATCATGCTAAACATGCTTTCCATCATCCAAAATCAGCACATAACAACATTGCATCATCATCACGCAATCATATTCATTTCACATATGACTCACATCAATCAAGCATAACATATGCTTCGAAACTTAAACCAATATCATGCTTATCAAACAACATACGTCAATACATATCATTTTCTCATACCAACATCTCCAATTCTTTCGTAACTTGGCTTTAATACCAACAAATGTAACCCCCCTAGCCCGGCCTAGACGCCCGACCCGAACTAAGAAGATTACACGGGGAAAACCAAAGTCAACCTGAAAGTCAACCTTGATTAACGACCCTTTTTTTCTTTTTATCTTTTCTAAATGCATATTATTAACTTATGTGATTAACAAAACATTTCAACGGAAGCAGCACAGCGAATGGAACTCGGATATGGATTCAATTGCATACAAATGTCATTAGGGGACTAAATTGTAAATTTCCAGTTTTCAAAGGGCTAAATGAGATTTAATGTTACCAGTCTGTAAAACATGACAGCATGTCAAAATTCATATCAAACGGACCACACAATCTCATTTAATTAAGCAATCAAGATTCATGGACCAAAACGTAAGAAACAGAAACCTGAAACAATTCAAATTCAAACTCAACGGTTGGGTGTTTCGAAACACATGACACTGTATCGAAACGGTCATTTCGAAACCAGGTTGACCGTTTCGATACTCGGGTGCGTTCCGAAACCCGTACCGAAACACCCCTTTCCAGTAACAAAATTGTTTCGGAATGTTCCTACCCGTTCCGAAACCCCATGGCCATTTTAAGCCCATGTTCCGAAACAAGTAAGGGCGTTCTAATATGCCTTGTCCTGCAACAGTAGATTTTGCTTGTTTTTCACATATTTCCCCATCCGAAAACATTCCAATTCATGCCACAACGTACATACAACATATTTAGGCATCAATGATCATCAATATGAAGCATAAACTAAAACATGGCATCAATCATGCAAGCATTGGAACTATAGGCATGCTCCCTAGTCCACCCAAGCCATACAAAGCTAAAATCAACTTTCAAACCAAAAATCAATCCTCAAAGGCCATTTACAACTCAAAGGTAAACAACCAAACATGCTCAAGGTAAAATGCAACATCCTCAACCATCCAAAAGTATAAATCCCACCCATTGCCTCTTATTGCACCAAAGTAAAGCCACATACTTTGCTAAACCGAAAAGCTTGGATTCCCTTGCTTTTATGCTGCCTCAAACGCCTAATTCTCTGCATTGATGAAACAAATGATCGTAAGCACAAAGCTTAGTGAGGATCGCTAAACAACATTCATCAATGCATTTCACACGATTTGCAAAACCACCAGTTTTCAACATATGCCTTTACTCAAAACATGTCCTTACAAGACATCAATGCACTTTCTAAAAACATGCTCATATGCATCATTCTAAAACAGCAAATAAACATTTGCTCATGCTTTCCCAAGCATCTCATGCATTCTAGCATTATTTACAAGCATCTCATGCTTAACTTTAATCATTTACATTATATTGGCTCGCAAGTGATAATCCATAAACCATTCAACAAAAGACACAATCGGATACACGGATTACAAGCGTTGTCCCACATGCTTCAACAAACCATTCAATGGCACAATCACAACCCCTCAACACCTGTGATGGAGATTAATGGCACAATCACAACCCCTCAACATCACTAATCGGAAGTTGTATAATTCCACTAATGAGAGTACGAGACACATACTCAAGACTCACACACGAGATTAAACCATTCACCATTGTGGTCTTAACCTCAATCGTTAGGGTACTTGGATGGAGATTACGACACAATCACAACACCTCGACATCCAAGGCGACTTTATTCACGGTGCACCCAATTCTATAGCCGGCTAACTATATCCGATTAACACAACCAAAACAATTTCCATCACTTGCTATTATAATCATTTAACCACATTAATCCACTGTTTTACAAGCATAGATAAAATGCTATTTCCACAAGCACAACATGCTTAACATCACATGCATCATTCACATGAAAACCAAGGACAACTTACCTAGTGCATCCTTAACTTAATGGCATTAAAATCCAGCATCATTCATGCTTAAAACATGCTTTAAAACAATAATCGAATCTACATTTAACACAAGTGCATTTTCATCAAAACATAACACATTATCCGAGAGATACTTTCGAACCACTTACTCTTGAGCTTAGCTAAGTGTTTCAAACTTACACTAAGCTCCCAAAACCACGCTCAAAGCGTCACAAAGCAGGAAATTGCATTTCCACTCACCGCTACGCAAAGCCTAGCTTGCCGACACAAAAATTACTCTTCCAGAGCCTCCAACAACACCTCGTTTGCTTCCGGATCAAGATCCCCTATTTTCACAACATCAAAACAGAGATCTAAATGCATTAAAATGCATTCCAACACTAGCAACAATTCACAAACTCATTGCTCACCCAAACCACACCAAGATACCCATCCAAAACAACCGAAAACTCAATCGATTGCTTCCTAAACCAAGCCCAGCCAACATACATCACTTCCAAACCATTATAAACATCAAAACACATCTAACAAACAACCTAACCCAACCTTATACCTCCATGTAACACTCAAAAAAAAGAGAGAAGAAATTGCTTTAAAACAAAAAAGAAGAGGGATTTGCAATTGTGGGGTTTTGAACCCACGACCTCACCCGTCCTTCACCCATGTATGTTTAACCATTGAGCCAAGTGCCCATTTCTGTCAAGGGTTTGACTGCTTTAATATTTGAGTTAAGTTTGGGAGGCCTATTGAATGAGATTTAATAAAGAAAAAAATGTGTCTATCCATCTACCCCTTTTAATTCTTTTGTTGGAATCGATGAGATAAGTTTCCAGAGTGTTCTAAAACCCAACCGACACCTCACCGTCTTCGTCTGACCTCGCCCACCGCGCCTCCATGAGAGTCACCGCCGTTACCTGAGTGTTCGCCGCCGTGCCATGAATCGAACCTCGATCACCACACGCAGAATCGACGCTTCGTCTGCCGTGGAGATCGACTTGAAGATTCGACGGAAACCTCCATCTCGCCTATGATTTTTGAGTTTTCCGGCCACCATGGTTACCCGTTAAAGACGCCAACACCATCATCGTTCTCCTCGTTTGGCGATGAGCAAAATCCATATTGTTGATCGTCAAACGGCCACCGTTAGACCGTCGTCGGAGCCACGACAGTTTCGAGGGTTTATCGTCGGTTTCGGTAAGTCCGATGAGCTCTAACCTAAATTTTTTGGTTTCTGGTTGAAATAGGCTAGATTTAAGGTTGTTTTCGGTGTTTTGGTGTTGTCCAGCGGGTTTTCCGACTGGGAAAGGCCGCGCGTGAGCTTCACGCGCCGTCCAAGGCGATTTCTGGCCGCCTTGAACGGTGGCTGTTGAGTCGGCCGGCTCAGACCCGGTCTGACCTTGAACTGAGCTGCCCGAACCGGTTCGAACAAACCGGCCAAGCCTATTAACTGACCCGACCCATTAACTAGCCCGACCCGTTGACCGACCTGACCCGTTGACCGACCCGAACCGTTGACCCGTACCCGACCCGTTGACCGAGTCAACTCAGTGAATCAACTCATTCGAGTCAACCCAGTGAGTCAACTCGCCGAGTCAGCCAGTGGACTAGTGACGTCAGCGTTGACTTTGACCAAAAAGTCAACTTTTTCTGAAAAGTCCTATTTTATGTTTTTCGACGTCCTGAGTTCATTTTTGATGCCCGTTTTACGAAATTCTAACCCGAAAGCCTCCGAATTGGACCTTGAACTCGAATTTGCTTATGTATTTTAATAATCAGTTATGAGCAATATGAATAAGGAATGAAATTGGAATTTGTGCGATTAAAGGTATTCGCAGTTTCTCATATTCGAGTTGTTGGAGACGTCGCATTCGGGTTCGAGAGTGATCGAACGGAGTATCATGGTTGACCGATGTAGCAAGTATTAAATGTAATACATTACTACCTCCAGTATGATTTATGAACATGTTGGTATTCGGTTAATGCATGCATGAATATGATAAAGAGTGCTGTTAACCCTGCCTGATATGAAATTGAGTATGATAACCAAGAAAAGATCGAAATAATCGAATGAGAAAGATGATAAATCAAAGAATATGGAATCCAACAAATAATTAATGAGGCAATCAATCTCCAAACCCGATTAATAATGTAAATTTTGTCAAACGACAGAAATATTGGAGTATATAATTACGAAAATGCCCTCGATGTGAAAATGACAGAAATACCCCTAATAATAAAAGTGGTGCTGAAACCTACACTAAATCCAGTAAAACAATTGATTCATCTAAAAGTCTTGAATTACTCAGAGAGATGCGATTGTAAGACTTAAACATTCAAGAAAGATAAGCACTCGTTTAGCGTAAATCCTGAAGATAAATTTGTGGGGGAAACTCCTTATATGTTCGGATCAATCAAACTATCAGAAGATTCATAATTGCTATTAATGGCTGAATCGAGTAAAAGAATTGAAAATACCGATATAATCGAGTCATCAAATGACCAAAATGTGCTTAGGCATTGGAATTTCTAAATTAACATAGATGATGGGTCTATCCTCGTGTTTTGGAAATAATTGGATGGTTGGAAATTGGTCGAAAGGACCGAAATAATTGACAGAATTGAAAATACTGACATGTACGAATTGGCTAAACGAGACTAAGATGCCACCGGGCACCCAAAACTACCGAATTAACCATATGGCGAGATATAAACTAGTGATTAAGATGATTTAGTGGTTCAAAAGGCCCGAAAGAACGTGAACGACTGCACTTTAAATAATTGGGACGCCCTCTCGACTGAGATAAGTTAAAGCTTCGAAATCTTAAACTTTTGATCGCACTCAAGTGATTGCAATATTCAAATGGGTTGAAGTTTGGGTTAAGTATGTCAATCATTTCTTGATACCCAAATTGGCATAAATGCATGTTCAACCTCTCGAGGCATGTTTCGAGATAATGTGACAGCGATTCATACGGATGTATAACACAGTCAGAATTAAATAGTGAACACAGGGAAAGTGCACCGATTTGAATGCTTGCTAAGTAATGTGTCGGCGAGATGAGTATAGTGGAATGGTCTTTGAAGCCTAGTAAACCGTCAGAAATCTTCAGCGTGACAAATCATTGACCTATCCCCTCGGGATCAGATTATGGAACTGCCTCGGAGTGTTAAATGACCAAAATGCCCTTATTGGTCAAATGATCAGAACAATCTTGACATATTTGAGATCCTAACCGATCGTATCGTATCAATTTTCAAATGCTTGATCGAAGACATTGATTACGAGGCCCCCTTGAGATAGGGACATCGTTTCTAAAATCGGTTCAGAATTGTCAAAAGTTCAGTGTTTCATCTCTCATTGTAAATACCAAGTATCTCTGAGAAATAAATGGTTCCTTTTAGTGTGTTCCAAGTGCACATAAATATTCTACCGTCCTGAACCCCAGGTTGTCTTTCGATACGAAATATGGCTTTTATCAAACCGAAATATACCTATGTATCTGAACAAAAAAAGAGAAAAAGAAAATAAAAATAAAAAATTTATATGCTCGCTAGTTATCGTTTAATCGAAAACTAAAGTTTACTTTATATTCACTGTTATTACTGATTAACAATGATTGCTACCGAATATTGTTATTATCGATCATTATCAACTATCACCGATTACTATTCTCACTACCTAGACCGTTACCGGGATATTTTGGGATAGAGTATGAAGTTACCGTAGGTTCAGCCCTGATCAGGCTGGTAATTCCTTACCGTTTCAGGTTCCTATGCTTCGGCTAGGGTAATTCCTTACCGTACCTAAGGTATCCCCTTAGGCTGGCACCTACGCCCAATGGGCCTGGGTTAATGCCCGTGATAGTAGCAATTCTAGGGAACTGCATACCGGAGTTTGGTTGGAGGGTAGATAGAAAATCTAAAATGAACCTTATCATTATAATCATATAACCGTGAAATAGCGTTCACCACACCGTTACTTTGTATGTGTTAACTTTGCACTGTTGGAACACACACTAAGCCTCTGATTTAACTATCGCAATCCATATCTTGTCTAACTCTTCGGTCTATATATTCCTAACAGGATACTTAGTGATTGAATAAAGAGCAAATTCTATTATCTTCATGTATACCACTTCTTTGAAATATCTGACCGTATTTTTAGAGCCTATTATTCCCCGAAACATTATGACAGTGTTATGCCTACCATATCTACATGTTACTTATAGCATCCATTGATAGTTCTGTATTACTGAGCTTTTCGAAGCTCACACTATTTTTACCACCGCAGGTTAAAAGAAACCTAACATGGCTCGATGATCGACAACAACGTTGGAGTTCTCTCGGTGTTGCTTTTGGAGTACGGTACCGACATAGTTAGTGGGCATGCATGTTATGTATTATTTTATGATAGTGTCTGTAAAACGTTTTTTTAAGTCTGTTATATGTCTAAAAGATTTCAGGAAAGGGTATGTTAAACAGAGGTTACCGTTACAATTTAATAAGTGTTTGAGAAAAAAATGTTTTTATGTGTATTTTTATTGTGGGTCGCTCTTGTGACCCTAATGTGACTTTCTAGGATCCGTTGTAACGCATAGGAGGGTCTAGGGGGTTACACTCCAGCAAGCAAGATTCCACCATTTCACCTCAAAAACTCACTTAAAACTAACACGAAACTCAAGGATCTCAAGGATTTCAGGATCTATGTTATCAAGACTTCATTTTAATACAATAATCAACTTAGAACTCAATTAAAATCAATCCAAAACAGAGCTTAACACAACAAGTCCGAAAATTAAGATTTCAACCACATTTTTACAAGATTTTGATCTCCAATCAAAACTATAATGAAAACTGATCCAAAAATAGTAATTAGAAGCCAAATATCTTGAGAATTTCAATAAAGAACTTTGATTAGAGGTTGAGAACGTGATTTACCTCCAATCCTTGCTTCCCTCAATGTATGTCAAGTTTTTCCTTTGAAAACTCTTGAAGAACTAGAAAGGTTTTCTTGAAATTTGCTTAGGAAATATTGAGAGAGAGTTTGGGAGAAAGAATTCTGGAAAAAGATGAATGAAAATAGTGTTTGGCTGAAAATGAAGAGAAATTGATAGTTACGTAATTGGTTTTCACATAACCACCTAATTAATTAATTAGAATAAAAACCAAATATAGCTATTTAATTAAAAATCATTTTAAACACATGTCACATTAAGGAAAGGATAAATTGCCATAAATCCCCCTATAGATTCTAAGAATTTGGCTTCTTCTTTAAAAATCACATTTTCCTAGTTTTGAAACTTCACAATTTGGCCACTACTCAAAATGTCCCATTTCAGAAATCCTTTTTGTAAAATTGACTTGACCAACCTCTTAAACATATTTTTATAGGATTTTAGCAATTTTACCACATTTTTATCATATCATGATCCTTGATTTCCTTAAATCACCTTACGCGATTCGAACCGTCCTCGACCGGTCTGATCCGATGTCTAAAACATCTAGGCCCAAAACCAAGGCGTTACAAAATGTGAATTTTGGATTAGGGAAGTAGTCTTCTTAGGCCATATTGTATCAGCCGAGGGATCCGAGTGGTTCCTAAGAAAGTTGAGGCAGTTGTGAATTGGAAACCACCAAAGACAGTGATCGAAGTTCGTAGTTTCTTAGGTTTGGCCGGTTACTATAGACGATTTGTTGAGTGTTTCTCAAAGGTTGCAGCTCCTTTGACTAAATTGCTACATAAGGATGTTCAGTTTGAGTAAACTGATGCAAGACAACAAGCATTTGAGAAATTGAAAGAAGCCCTAACCGAAGCTCTTGTTTTAGTTCAACCCGTGTCAGGGAAAGAGTCTGTAGTCTTCAGTGATGCGTCGTGTGTTGGCTTGGGTTGTGTGCTTATGCAAGAGGGAAGAGTAGTGGCCAATGCGTCTAGACAGTTGAAGACTCATGAGCGTAATTACCCTACGCATGATATAGAATTGGCTGCAGTGGTCTTCGCTTTAAAAGTTTGGAGACATTACTTGTATGGTGAGAAATGCACATTGTATACGGATCACAAGAGTCTGGAGTATATAATGACGCAAAAAGAGTTGAATCTTAGACAACGTAGGTGGCTAGAGTTGCTTAAAGACTACGATCTCACGATTGAGTACCATCCGGGTAAAGCCAATGTAGTGGCCGATGCTTTGAGTAGAAAGGTAGCAGTGGAGTTACGAGCTATTTTTGCTAGATTGAGTTTGTCTCAATATGGTGGTTTAGTGGCCGAGTTGCAAGTTAAGCCTTATTTGCTTCAGTTAATTAGAGAGAAACAGTTGCAAGATAGATCGTTAGCATCTTATGTACAAGACATAGCGGAGGGTAAACCGACAGATTTTTGTTTTAGTAGTGATGAAGTTTTGTGTTTCAAGAGTAGAGTAGTTGTTTCGGAAGATGTAGACTTGAGACGCACCATCCTAACTAAAGCTCACAGTAGTCCGTTTGCTATGCATCCGGGAAGCACGGAAATGTACCGCGATTTGAAGAATGAGTATTTTTGGGTTGGTTTAAAGAAAGATGTTGCCGAGTTTGTGATTAAGTGCATGGTCTGTCAGTGAGTTAAAGTCGAGCACCAGTTTCCTTCAAGTTTGTTACAACCGTTGAGAATTCCCGAGTGGAAGTGGGAGAGAATCACCATGGATTTCGTATCAGGTTTGCCATTGACACCTTCTAAGAAGAATTCAGTTTGGGTAATAGTTGATCGTCTTACGAAGTGTGCGCACTTTTTGGCCGTTCACAACACTTGTACTTTAGATAAGTTGACCGATTTGTATATTAGTGAGATAGTGAGATTTCATGGTGTACCGAAATCTATAGTGTCAGACAGAGATCCGAGGTTCACGGCTAGATTTTAGGAGAGTTTGCATAGTGCTTTGGGTAGTCGACTGAATTTCAGCACTTCATATCATCCTTAGACCGATGGTCAGTCAGAGAGAGTCATACAAGTGTTAGAAGATATGTTGAGATGTTGCATTATAGAATTTCAGGGTTCGTGGGAGAAGCATCTACCGTTAGTAGAATTTGCATATAATAACAGTAATCAAGCGAGCATTCAAATGGCACCTTATGAAGCTCTGTATGGTAGAAAATGTAGAACACCTGTTTGTTGGGCCGAAGCGGGACAAAAATTGATACCTTTTCCTGATATACTTAAGGGTACTACCGAGAAAGTACGGTTGATTTGTGACCGTTTGAAGGCAGCTTCGGATAGACAGAAATCTTATGTGGATTTAAAAAGAAGAGAAATAGAGTATGTCGTGGGCGACAAAGTGTTCTTGAAGTCTCACCTTGTAAGAAGGTTATGAGGTTTGGTAAGAAAGGCAAGTTGAGCCCGAGGTTCATTGGTCCGTATGAGATAGTTGAGAGAGTTCTTCAAGCTCTCAACTAAGTGAGTTCTTCAAGGTAAATGATTCCCTAACTTAGTCTCATCTTCCCTGAGTCCTATATGTTAATATTTTTGTAAAACTCATGGATAAAACAAACTTTAATTTTTAAAGTTTGGTTGGAAATGAAAAGAAATCTTTGGGTTTTCGTTGGGTTGATTTAGGGCTGAGTTGGGAGTGTTTTATCTTTGTTATAACACAAGAATAACATAAAAATGGTGGGTTTTTTTAAGGGAAACCTGAAATGGGTGTTGTGGGTGATTTTAAGAGTTAGAAAGCTTGAGTTTTTGGTTGGGTTTTGAGTGTAAATGGCAGATGGAGGTTTGGTAGCTTTGGATTGATGTGTAGGGATGTAAAAAGGTAGGTTTTTGATGATAAATTCGTTGGTTGTCATTGTTAGTAGTTTGAGACTAAAAGCGCTATCTTTAGGGTGATGTTTGGGTTTGAATTGATGCGTATTGATGCGAGGTTGTTGAGTTCCGAGTCTTTGCTGTGTTTAAGAGTGTGTTTGTGTTCTAATGTTCGATTTTTGGTTGCTCAAAACAGATGATTTGGATTCGGGCTTTGTGGATGGAAATCTGGGTAGTTCGGAGGCTTGATTCGGCATCTTGGACATCCGTTGTGTGTTGGCTGGTGAGTGGATCGATTTTAAAGCCTTAACGTTGTTAAGGGAATGTTTTGGGAGTTTGGATTGAGCTTGAAAGGCCAATCCAAGCTCGAGAGTAAGTTTTAAAGGATTATGCAATTAAATTGTGTTTTACGATTCTTGAATGCAAGTTTGAACATGCTATGTTGTTATGTGTTGAATTTCATTGTTATGCATGTTGAGACTTATGTCTTGTGTTTATACTTGCATTGTGAGTACATGCCTTGCATGGAAGTTTAGACTTGGTAAGTGGTTCAAGCATCGGTAATGCTTAGGGTTGTAATTGAGTATATTGACATATGTTTGGTTGTTACCGGATATAACTGATCGATCAATAGGATTAGAGTGCACTCGAGGTAAAATTCGCGTGTGGCCTTAGTGATGTTAGATTCTAATAAAGAGGAGTACGATGATGTGAGATTACACCAAAAATTATGTTTTCACTAGACGAGTGAGTACAATGATGTGAGATTCCACCGGAAGTGTCTAGTGGGTTTGAGAAAACTATCCGCATATCCGATTAAAAACGTTGAATGTCAATATACCCTTGAATGCTTTATTTCTCATGTTAAGCTTGTTGTTGATTCTATCTATTTAAGCTTATGTTTATGCGTTGTGGTTTACTTTGTTGCGTTATGAGAATAAGCATATGGTAAGCCTATGGCTTGTGGTTGCATTCGATAAATGCACGGGAAGGTAAAATGCATGTTGTTATGTGTTTTAGAATGTGGAAATAATTTGGAAAAGGGTTTGGTTTTCAAGAAAACTATGTTTTAAAACTGCATTGTTGTAGATACCTCTTTGAGCACCGCTCACTAAGCTTAAACGCTTACACTTTCTTTTCCAACAATGCAGGCCCTTAGACCTTCGGAGCAGCTCGTGAAACAAGGGAGATTCCAAGGGAATTTAGTTTGATCAAGTATGGTTTAGACTTCGATAATTAGTATTTAAGCAATGGGATAGGACCTTTGTGTTTTGTGATGTTGATGGCATGTTCTTTTTCTTAGACAAGTATGTTTAGTCGTTTTGGGCTTGTATTGCCTTATGCCATGTTGAAGTATGCTTTTATTTACCTTTTGGCTATGTTGGTGAATGCTTTGTATGCATGTTTTCCTTTAAATTCCTATCATGATGAATGTGTCATCGCTATGTGTTTGAATTGCTTCGTATGTTTATCCATGGATGCTTTATATTGTATGAGTGCTTGTATGTTGCTTGACTAGTCATTAAATGCCTCTAGAGTCGGGTCCTTGTGCTTTTACCTGCCAAAACAGGTCTTGCAGTGCAGGGCGTATCGATATGCTCAAGGGCTGTATCGATACGGTCCCCTGCTTTGAACCTTGTTTTAGGCTATACGTACCGGTACGCGGGGGTTTATCGATATGCCAAAAGCTCTATGGAAATCTGAGAAATTGACGAGATTTTGGCGTATTGGTACGGGTCCTGAGGGTATCAGTATGGTCTTCGTAGTTTGACCTTGGGAAGTTGACCGTTGTGAGCGTATCGATACGGTCTCCCTAGGTTGACTTTGGGGTGTTGACCAAGTCCAGGCGTATCAATACGGTCCTCTAGCGTACCGATACGACATGTTGTAAACGTTAAAAATGGTTTGTGTGCTTGTCTGTTTCACGCGTTTTGTATCCGTGTGTGTTTCCACTGTGTGTCCTCTCATATAGGATATAATTAAACATCTAGACAAGATAATCTTTAAAAGAAATTTTCTAGGGTTGTTAATCGAAGTGGAGCCTTAACGGGATTCGCTTCGATTTTCCCCGTGTAACCCGTTCGATGCAGTCTGGCGGCTAGGCCGGGTCGAGGGGGTTACAATCTCGTAATCTAATTTTTTAAAAAATATATATATATTAAACAAAGGCAAAAAAATTGGTCCAGAGGGGCAAGAGACCCACCCAATGATGTTGTGGGTTCGTCCCTATTCACGGTTCACAAAATCCATTGTTTAAATAAATTTCAATATCAAGTATGAATGCATGGAAAGTTCTTCATGCAACAACACACCACAATTACAATACACACAAACAGTAAAAACATCATACAATAAAATCATTTCCATATAGCATAGTAAGAAACACACCTCGTAACGTTAAAGCTCTAACAATATGGAGGACAGCTGCCACGCTAAAATCTAGCATTGGTCTAATCAAATTGGAACCTACGCTAATAAATTATACATTAATCAATATTATTATACCACCAAACTGTAATAAAAAACTAATCCAAACAATTAATACTCACGTGCAACTCTCGTAGAACGGGCAGGTGCAACCCGCACAGCCGGATGAGGAGGTAAATCGTCGGACTCTCGAAAAAGGGAGTCGTGGTCACCTTTAACACAATAATAACTCAACCAGTAATCAGATAAACATTTAGTCCTCAAAATAGTAAGTAGAAAATAATTGTAATTAGTAATACGAGGCCTCTAGATTCGAATATGGTGAAACGGACAATAAATTAGGACTTAGGACATCGAAAAGCATTGGGGTGAAGGTTAATTGAAAAGTCAAGGTCAGTGTTGTCACTAAATTTTCACCTAACCTATACTTTTTTATTGTCTTCATTTTATTAATTTTGGTTTAATGTTGTTATGTATTATAATTGGTGTTGGTTTTGTATCATAATTAATTAGCTAATATAATCATTAAAAAACAAGTTGTGTATGTTAGGATAAATAATTTTGTGGAGTCTACAATAGTTGGGTCCTTTTGCATTTAGGCAAACTCATTATATTAGGTTACAAGATATTAACAAAGTTTTGATCGGCCCATTTTTGTTAGTTTTGTATAATATTTGCAAAAATCCAAGAATGTATAAAACAACCTATTTGTATTAAAATAAAGTTAAAAATGTTATGAATATTTATCTATGTGGATGTCTATAATAATAAGAACTTTATCTAGGAGATTTGATATACTTTATCATTAGGAATATTATCTACATTAATTAGAGTTTAATGTATTATGTACTCCTTATGCCTATAAATAGATGAAGGCATTGTACACAAGTCTAGTTTTGATAATAATACAAATCTCCCTCTTTCTCTCATCTCTTTGTTATTTTATTCTTATTCGTTGTTCTTCGTTATTTTATTCACAACAAAAAAGATCCATTATAAAAATAAATAAAGAGTCCATTATAATTAGTAAAGAGTCCATTAAATAAACACATTCAATTAGGGCATGTTTGGCCTATTTCCTTATCTAAGCTGGAACCCTAATTATCTTTACGCTTATGGGGAGCCAAAGATGATTGTAGGATTAGGGGACTGATCCTACGGCGTAAAGCATGCTCAAGCTAGAAGGGTAAACGCCACATCTTCCTTGCCATTCGATCGGGGGCAATCTAACGGCCTAGATTGATCACCAGTGAGACACGTGGATCTCCACTTGCGCGTGGCAGCAACGCGCTTGTCACTTCAGCTTCCAGTGGCCGTTATTCTTCGCTGATGAACGCCTGATCTGTTTCCGCCCTATAACGCTCCTCGCATGTGTTTCCCTCGTCATTTGCAGACACAAGAAACAAGACAAGAAGAGGGTTAAATCTCGAAACGGAAGCTCGACAACTCAATCAAAAATCAAGCCAAAATTAAGAGAGAGTCTAATCCTAAAATTGAAGCTAGGGTAAGGATTAAGCAAAATTCGAATCAAATTCGGGGGAAAAAAATCAAGGATTCGAGTTTGGAATTCAAGCAAATTTGCACCTATAAAAACCTTGTAATTTGCATGTAAAGGACACGATACATACAAAAATACACAGAAATTATACTCAAAAAGCATTTGTAATAGCAAGCAACAATTGTATTTGGGCACTTTAGAGGAATAAAACAAGCCTTTTTTCTGGTAATTAATTTTGTTTTACATTCGTATGCATGCATGCTAAAATGGAAATAGAAAGATTTATTTTTTTACCTGACCATCGAATAAGCTCCGTCGTGCGTGACGATCGAGTCCGCAACTTCGATGACATTTGCATGTTTTACTAGTCGGATTTTGAACTATATTTCTAAAAAGGGTTTCAAATTGTTTTTTTCTTTTTTCTCGTGCGAATTCGAGGTTTTCAATCAATTTTGGGGGTAAAGATATCAAAGAATAATTGGAAAAGTGTAACGCCCCGGTTTTGGGCCTAGGAGTCTTTAAGGTTGTCTCGGGGTTAGTAGGACCTAGACTATAGATCCGGGTTGGTTCGAGAGTGGTTCAGGGAAAACATGGTTCGGGATATGATAAAATTTTGGGAAAAATTCCTAAAATCTTCTAAATATATATAAAGTTTTGGTGAATTCAATTTTGGAAAATAAATTTTGAAAGATTGACATTTCGGGTTAGTGACTAATTTGTAAAATTGTAAAACCAGTTTTTAAAAGACTGTGTTGAAAGAGGGCATAAACTTAGAATCTTTAGGGAGCTAATATGTTATTAATTAGCCTTTTCTTTTGATTGATCATTTTAAATGTGTTTTATTAAAAAGAATAAAGAGAGATTTTATTAAAAATGGATTTAGTCTTCTAAAATCTATTTTGACGTAACTTCTATTTCTCTCATTTCTCATCAGCCAAACACTTTATTTTCTCTCAAAACTTCCAGAGATTTTCATCTTTCCACTTCACTTTGATTTAAAAATGATTTCCTTGGTGTTTCTTCCATTTATCTCAAAGGATTCTTGACAAGATTTGTTCATTCCAAATGCTACCAACATGCATACAACATATCTAAACATCAATTCCCAGTCATTCATGGCATAATCATCATCATAACATGGCAATTTGCATCAAAGGTAAAACGAAGTCTCTTGAGATCCCTTGCTAATTGCTACCTCCAAAACCTCAATAATCTGCATTGACGGACAGATGAGAGCATAAACATACATTCATGTTCTGAAACAAGGGTTCCAATAAAGGGAAACCTGTATCAAAACACCCAACTGTTAAGTTGGTTATTGGAATCTTGTGAAGTTCTATTTCTTACGTTTTAGTCCCTAATTATAGTGGATGCAATCAAATGAGCTTTGATGATTGTTTTGAGCTTATATTTGACAGAGGCATGTAATATGACTAATTAAAGGTTGGTATCTCAAAAGTTGAGTAAGTACCTATAATTTGATGAAATTACAAAATGACCCCTAAAATGTGTTTGTATGCAATTTTGTCCCTAAGCATTGTCTGATCAAGTTGCAAATTGATCCGATGCGATGTTTATCACATAGGATAATAAAAAGCATCTAGAAAAGATAAAACGAAAAAATAGGGTCGTTTATTGGGGTAAACTTCCAAGTTTACCTCAATATTCCCCGTGTGATCCGTTCGGTTCAGTCTTACATGGTGGATGACCATCACCGCGGGTATGGAACCTGCTAATAACTACAAAAATATCCTTGTTTTCATACCTTTTTGCTATAGCATTTGCCTATTCTTGAGTTCATACCATAGCATTTAAGCTGCATTTAGGTTGCATTTTCTTCTTCAAGGTGCATCTTTACTTTTTTTCTGGTTATTAGTCCATATTGAGGGGTACTGATCGGAAGGTTGGTTTTTGTAACACCCTGATTTCGGGCCTAGATGTTTTAGATGTTGAATCGGGCCGGTCGGGAACGGTTCGAACCCTTAAGGTTGGTTTAGGGAACACCTAGTTCGGGATGTTCTAAAAATGTGGAAAAAATATCTAAAAATCCTCATTTATTATATAAATGATTTTGGTGAAAACAATTTTACAAAATGTGATTTGGAAATATTACATTTTGGTGTAGTGACCAAAATGCAGTTTTTGCAAAAGTTGACTAGTGACTGTTTGGTAAAGAATTGAAACTTCGAATCTTTAAGGAGCTAATTTTACCAATTGTCTTTCATCAGATTTCTCTTTAATTTGGGAGCTTTTAATAATGATTTAATTAAAGGAATTAAAAGAAAAATCAAAGGTTGACTTTTCATAACTACTTTACGATAGTTTTCTCTCTTTTCATTTTCTTTCAACTTCCAATCAGCAAAACAATTTTCCCTCACCAAAGAACCTATGATTTTCATCTCATTTTCTGAGATTTCATCTTCCAAAGGATTTCCTATCTTTGCTTCATCAAATCCTTTTTGTTTTTGCTTTGAATTTTCAAGAATTCTTGCCCAAATTTAGGAGAAATCAGCCATTAGAGGTAAGCTTCGTGCTTCTCCTCTAATGATCAGTTCTTTAATGAAATTCCCAAGTTATCAATCCTTTGTTAATGGTTTTTAAGTTGTTTTAATGTTATAAACAAGAAATAGTTGCTAAATTCAAGGTTCTTGATGTGATTTTGATGATTTTCGTATTTCTAAGTTAAACCTTGTTTTGAGGTTGATTTCTAACATGTTTTGGAAGATATTTGATGTTGAGATTGAGGTTTTAACTATTAAATCCCGAATAGGTTTGGGTTCCTAAGTTTTAGATGTTAGATTTGTGGTTTTTGAGGTGTTTTTTGTGATTTGCTATTGCTGGAGATATAAGGTCGTGTTTGTGATGATTTTTGATGTTCATTGAAGTTTAGAAAGGGTTAGAATTGATAGATTCTTGCTGGGCTTTGATTTGAGAAAGTTTGGAGGTGATTTCGGTTATTTCGGATAGCCGAAATGTTGGTTTTGAGTAGTGCAACGAGTTAGAATGAGTGGCTGGTGATTTTAATGCATGATGATGCATTAATCCTCTGTTGTTATGTGTAATGAACATGGGAGACTTCATCGGACACATTTGGTGTTGATCCGGAAGTGTCAGAAGCCTAAAAATCGTTTCGGCAAGCAAGCGAAACATAATTAATGAGTGCAAATGGTTTTAGAAGTCCTTGAGGGACAAGGAAACGAGGTTTGGGGATTTAGGATTGGTTTGAAACACCATCCTAAGTCTGTAAGTAAGTATGTTTAGAATTTGCTCTCGAAAAGTGGTTGATGCCCCTAAATGCTTTTGACATGCTCTTGATTTGAGATAGACAAATTCCTACTGTTTTATGCATGATTTATAACATGAAATGATGTTATGTGTTGATCCCATGAGATAACATGACTTTGTAAAGAGTTTTGAGATTTTGATTAAATGCTATGCATGAATTGTGATTTTGAAATGGGATGAGAAAGATTTGAAAAATGTTGCATCAAAACAGTAGGTGAGATGATGATTTTAATGTAATATATTGGCATAAATGATGAGATAATTACCGGATATAATTGGTCGACCAATAGGATGTAAAGTGCACTATAAACTAAAATTCGTATGTGCTCTTTGGAGTCGGGAAATGGGGGTAGTGCCATCCCGATCCAAAGTGAGAATCTGATGATGAGAGATACCATCGAGGTAGGTCTTGGTGAAACACCCAAGCTTTGTGGCGAAGAGAGAAACAGCCATGAGAGTCCGATGATGTGAGATTCCACCGGGGTAGGACTTGGCTTTATGTCAAGCTAATCCACATATCCGAGTAAAGATAAAGTATGAAATGCCAATATATGAGATTGTTATTGATTCACATGTACCAATGTTGAATTGATTTTTATGCTATGAGAAATGCATATGGGATTTTGAGATTTGTGAAATGCTTTTGAATTTCAAGCATGTATGGCTTTGCCATGAGATTTGCATTGGTTGAATGCATGAGATAGATAGATAGATGATACATGTGATTTTCAAATGGAGATTTGTGTTGAAATGGTTTTCAAGCATGACATAGAAAGAACATGTTGTAGAAATGGTTTTTGAGAAAGAGTTTTAAAAGCTTGCATTGTTGCGTTGGTGTTTTTAGAGCATGCCTCACTAAGCTATCGTGCTTACGCTCTCTTTTACCAACAATGTAGATAATTGAGACCCTTTGGGCATCAAGGAGGCTTAATAAGATCCAAGGAATAGTAAAGCTCAAGTATGGTGATGTTTTGAATTTACTTTAGTAATGATATTTGGCAATGGGAACTAATGGTTTGCTTTGGGAGATGTATTTTGGACTCCCCGTGGTTGATGCAAGTTTTGTATGGTTTATATGGTTTGTAAGAGGCCTTTATTTTGGTTTTGATGCTTATTCTTGTTATTTGGTGTGATTATGGTTTGTGTCTTAAGCATGCTTAATCATTTGCCTTGCTATGCTTGAGTTAATCAACTAAATGCTGCTATGTATTTGGAATTGCATGTTTATATGATTGAGTGGATGCCATAAGCATGTATTTATGATTTGAGGATGATTTGTGAAAGTTTGAAATGATTTCGAGGCTGTTTTTGGGAAAGTTTTTGTATGCGTATCGATACACGGGCTTGCGTATCGATACGCATAAGCCAAATGCGTACTCTCTGCACAGGCGTTTCGGTACGTTTGAGAAGTGTTTTGATACGGGTTTGAAGGGTGTACCGATACGCAGGGAAGCGCATCGATACACTTTCTCTGACTTTAGTCATTACCATCCTGCGTATCGGTACACCCTGGTTTTGGGCCTAGATTGTTTAGACATCGGATCGGACCGGTCAAGAACGGTTCGAATCGCGTAAGGTGATTTAAGGAAATCAAGGATCGGGATAGGATAAAATTGTGATAAAAATTGCTAAAATCCTCTAAAAATATGTTTAAGAGGTTGGTCAAGTCAATTTTACAAAATGGATTTCGGAAATTGGACATTTTGAGTAATGACCAAATTGTAAAGTTTCAAAACTGGGAAAATGTGATTTTTAATGTGGAAGCCAAAATCTTAGAATCTTTAGGGGGCTTTAAGTCAATTTGACCTTTTCTCAATATGACATGAATTTTAAAAGACTTTTACTTAAATGAATTTAATTGGGTTTATATTAATTAATTAATAAAGTTAGTTAATGTGAGATTTTCAATTACGTAACTACCAACTCTTTCTCATTTTCAGCCAAACACTAATTCTCTTATCTTTTCTCATAATTCTTTCTTCCAAAATTCTCTCACCATTTTCTAAACCATTTTCAAGAGATCTTTCCTAATTCTTCAAGATTTTGCTAAGGAAAACTTGTCATTCATTGAGAGAAGCAATGATTGGAGGTAAATCCTGTTCTCAACCTCTAATCTAAGTTCTTTATTGAAATTCCCAAGATATTTAGCTTCTAAATATTATTTTTGGTTGAGTTTTCATTATAGTTTTGATTGGAGATCAAAATCTTGTAAAAATATGGTTGAAATCTTAATTTTCGGACTTGATGAGTTAAGCTCTGTTTTGTGTTGATTTTAATTGAGTTTAAAGTTGATTAGTATGTTAAAATGATGTGTTGATAACATAGATCCCGAAATCCTTGTGATCCTTGAGTTCCTTTGTTGTTTTAAGTTGGTTTTTGAGGTGAAATGGTGGAATCTTGCTTGCTGGAGGTATAAGGGTGGGTTAGGTTGTTTATTAGATGTGTTTTGATGTTTAAAATGCTTTGGAAGTGATGTATGTTGGCTAGGCTTGGTTTAGGAACAATCGATTGACTTTTCGGTTGTTTTGGACGGGTATTTTGGTATAGTTTGGGTGAGCAACGAGTTTGTGAATTGTTGCTGGTGTTGGAATGCAATTTAATGCATTTAGATCTCTGTTTTGATGATGTGAAAACAGAGGATCTTGATCCGGAAGCAAACGAGGTGTTGTTGGAGACTCCGGAAGAGTAAATTCCGTGTTGGTGAGCAAGGCTTCGCGTATCGGTGAGTGGAAATGCAATTTCCTGTTTTGTAACGCTTTGAACGATGTCTTGGGAGCTTAGTGTAAGTTCGACACACTTAACTAAGCTCAAGAGTAAGTGATTCGGAAATCCCTCTCTTGGAAATGTGCTATGTTTGATGAAATTGCACTTGAATTAAGTGTGGATTTGTTTACTGTTTTTAAGCATGTTTAAGCATGGTTTAATGCTGGATTTTAATGCCATTATGTTAAGGATGCACTAGGTAAGTGATCCTTGGTTTGCATGTGTTGAATGCATATGATATTAAGCATGTTTTGAGTTTGGAAATGGCATTGTGGTTATGCTTGTAAAACAATGGATTAATGTGGTTAAATGATTATATTGGCAAGTGATGAAAATGGTTTTTGGTTACTTTAATCAGATATAGTTAGCCGACTATAGGATTGGGTGCACCGTGAATAAAGTCGCCTTGGATGTTGAGGGGTTGTGATTGTGTCGTAATCTCCATCCAAGTACCCAAACGATTGAGGTTAAGATCACAACGGGGAATGGTTAGACCCGTCTGTGAGTCTTGTGTATGTGTCCCATACTCTCGTTAGTGGAATTATACAACTACCGATGAGTGATGTTGAGGGGTTGTGATTGTGCCATTAAACTCCAGTACGGGTGTTGAGGGGTTGTGATTGTGCCATTGATCTCCACCTTGTGTATTCCGATAGTGTGTATGAAGCGTGTGGGACAACGCTTGTAATCCGCGTATCCGATTGTGTCTTGTGTTGAAATGGTTTATGGATTATCACTTGTGAGCCAATATAATGTAAATGAATAATGTGAAGCATGAGATGCTTGTAAATGATGCAAGAATGCATGAGATGCTTGGTAAAGCATGAGCAATGGTTTAATTGTTGTTTTAAGTTGTTGCATATGAGCATGTGTTTATAAAAGGCATTGATGTCTTGAGAAGACATGTTTTATGAAAAGGCATGTGATGGAAGTGGTGGTTTTGCAAGCCATGTGAGATGCATTAATGAATGTTGTTAGCGACCCTCACTAAGTTATATGCTTACGCTCTTTTGTCTCATCAATGCAGAGAATTGAACGTTTCAAGGCATCCCAGGAGCAAGGGAATTCCAAGGCTTTGTTTAAGAGATGTATGTGATTCAACCTTAGTGTAATAAGTGGCAATGGGTGGGACTTCTACTTCCTGCTTTTGGTTGGAGATGTTTTTTGTTTCAAGCATGTTTAGTTTCTGATTGTGGACTCGTATTTGGCCTTTATGTGGCACTATGGTTTGTTTATGGTGTTTTACCTTTTCTATAGCTTGATATCTTAAGCATGCTTGAATAACTAAATGTCATCATGATATGAAGTGGTTGATGAGTTTGATCTGCTGTTTGATGGTGTTTAAAAAACTATTAGATATATTATATCTTGTATGCATGTTTTGAGCTAGATCGGATGTGTTTTGTAAGATTAAATGAAGTTGGATGAAGTCAATCTGGTTCGCGTATCGATACACGGGAAAGCGTATTGATACGCTAAGGCAAATTGAGGCATTTCTGTATAGGGGTATCGAAACGAATTGCCCGCGTATCGATACGCCTAGGCCAAGTTTGAATGTTGTACCGATACACGAGGAAGCATTTCGATACGCTCAACCCTTCTTTAGCTACTGTCTTCCCGCGTATCGATACAGGGCCAAGTGTATCGATACGGGTAGTTAAATTTCAGTTAAAAGTATCTTTTAAGGTTTGGAAATGTTGCATTTTGGTCCCTGAATATTGTGAGTGCAATTGAATGAGTTTGGATGATCCGTTTGAGCTGCAATTTGGCATGTTGGCATGTTACATGAATAATTGAAGATTGTTAACTTTAAAAATCTTATGGAATTTACAGTTTAGCCCCTAAAAGTCAAATCTATTCATTTGAACCCCTAATTGAACTCTGATCGTTGTGCCGTTTTCACCTAATCGCTTTGCTGAACTTATAGGTTAATAATATACATCTAGAGAAGATAAAAAGTAAAAAAAGTGTCGTTAATCGAGGTAGACTTCAACGAGTTGGCTTCAGTTTTCCCCGTGTAATCTTCTTAGTTTGGGTCGGGAGCCTATGACGGGCTAAAGGGTTTCATTTGTTGGTATCAGAGCTAGGTTACGAAAGAATTGGAAATGTTGGTATGTGAAATTGATATGTAATGTTGTATGTTGTTTGAAAAGCATGCAATTGGTTGAATCTTGAAGCTTATGCCATGCTTGATTTATGTGAATTGCATGTGAAATGGATATGAGTGCGTGATGATGATGTAATGTTGTTATATGCTGAATTTGAATGATAAAAAGCATGTTGAGCTTGATGTGTCATTGTAGGCTATGCCATGTTGAGGGAAGTCGGGGTGTCCATTGCCTTATTACAATAATCAAATGTTTTTGTAAACTTGGATCCTTACTTGAAGCTGGCCTAAATGGTTTGTTTTGTTTTCGTTGTTATGCTTTGTTTAAGAGATAGATCACTATGGGACCAAGAAGAGAGCTGAGGTCCAATACGATAATACCTACGGCTGAGTAGGGTGACCAGGGTGAACAAGGGGCTGATGTCCCTCATGGTTGAAATCTACCTCTTCCGCCACCACCTAGAGGTGGGGAGCAGGTGCAGCAAGGACCTGTTGGTCCTGGTTTGGGTGATTTGGCGCCACTAGTTCGGGCGATCACCGGAGCGTTTCAGGCTGCTGTTGCCCGAGCGCATGTTCAGGCCCCTGCAGCTGGGCAGGCGGGCATACTATTGGAGAGGCAGAAGAGCCTAGGAGCTGTGGAGTTCTTTGGTATGTCTCCTGAGGCGTCTGAGGCCTGGTTAGCGAGTACGATACATATCATGGATCAGATGGGCTGTAATGATGTGCGCAAGCTGGGATGCGCAGTATCCTTGTTGCAAGGCGATGCCTACAGCTGGTGGACGACTACCACGGCTGGTATGGAACCCAAGGAGGTGAATTGGGAGTTTTTTAGAGGTGCCTTCAGGAAGAAGTATCTAGGGGTGAGATACTTGGATGAAAAGAAACGGGAGTTTATGTCGCTTGTTCAGGGCAACCTATATATGGCTGAGTACGAGGTCCAGTTCGTACGCCTAAGCCAGTATGCTCCTGAGTTGGTACCTAGTGAGAGGCACCGATACGATCGCTTCCGGTATGGGCTGGTACAGGAAGTTAAGATGTATATGTTGGCTGCAAACTATACTAATTTCGATGTGCTTGTGTGTCGAGCCAAAGACATCAAGCAGAACTTGGGATTGTCATCTTGAGGTGTTGGTTCCAGCTCTGGTAAGAGAGCAGCTGAGTATAGTTCTGGAGGTGGATGGAAAAAAGAGGGCGTGATAGGAGACATCAGCCTGAGGGAAAGCATGGTACTCTGAGTTGAGATGGTCAGGCCCAGGGAGGTCGTGTGAGATCTGAGCAGCATACATGCTGGACATGTGGTTCGAGGGATCATTTGGGGCGAGATTGTCCTCGGGCAGCTAGGGAGGTTCAGACTCCTGTTGTGGTGACAGGGAATTCTTGTTGGAATTGTGGTTCGACGGATCACATGAGGAGGGAGTGTCCTTTGTTGGCTGGTGGTGGCCAAGGACGTGCTCCTGTGGTAGCTGCACCTCAGAGAGGCCGTGGGCGCGGCTGTGAGAACTTTCATAGGAGAGACGAGGGGCAGCGAGGTGTTGCTCATGTAATAGTTGTTCGACCTAAGGGAGGTGGACCAGCGAGGGGTTTATGCTTAGCGCGAGGAGCGCAATGATACTGATGTTATCGCAAGTACCTTTTCTCTTCAATCTTTATCTTTGCTGGCTTTGATTGATTCTGGATCCACGCATTCTTATATCTTGAGTGAGCATGCACATTTGCTTGATATACTTGTTGAGATGCTTGAAGTAGAAATGCAAGTGACTAGTTGTTTTGGTGAGACTGTAGTCACTAGGAAGTTGTATAAAAGATGCCCTTTATCTGTACAATGACATGTTTTCCTTGTGGATTTGATGGAGTTACCTTTCTACTGGTTTGGTGTAATCCTTGGCATGGATTGGTTGTCGGAGCATAGGGAGATGGTAGACTTTGAGGTCAAGCGAGTAACCTTAAAGCTAGTTGATGATTATGAGGTGGTGGTGGTAGGCGAGAATGTGAAATTCTTGTCGAATGTGATTTCGGTTTTGGAAGCAAACCGTATGATGATGTTGGGTTGTGAGGCTGACCTTGCCTATGTGATGAATCCTGGCACCAAGGATGTGCGTGTGCAGGACATCCGAACTGTTCGCAATTTTCCGGGGGTCTTTCCGGAAGAATTGCATGGTTTGCCACCAAACAGGGAAGTTAAGTTTGGTATAGAGTTTTACGAGAATACAACACCAGTGTCTATTGCTTCTTATCGCATGACAGCTAAAGAGTTAAAGGAGTTGAAAACACAGTTGCAGGAGTTGTTGGACCGAGGTTTCATCCGGCCGAGTGTGTCACCTTAGGGTGCACCGGTCTTGTTTGTTAAGAAGAAGGATGGGACAATGCGGATGTGCATAGATTATCGGCAATTGAACATGTTGATGATCAAGAACAAGTATCCCTTGCCTAGAATTGATGATCTCTTTGGTCAGTTTCAGGGAGCTTTATTGTTTTCTAAGATAGACTTGAGATCAGGGTATTATCAGCTAAAGGTGAAGGATGTGGACGTACCTAAGACAACTTTTCGCATGAGGTATGGACATTATTAATTCTTGGTGATGTCGTTTGGTTTGACCAACACGCCTGCTGCTTTCATGGACATGATGAATAGTGTATTCCATGAATTCCTGGATCAGTTTGTGGTTGTGTTCATCGATGATATCCTTGAGTATTCGCGTACTGAGGAGGATCATGATAGACACTTGAGAATTGTTTTGCAAGCGTTGTTGGAAAATCAGTTGTATGCCAAATTGAGTAAGTGTGAGTTTTGGCTTAGGGAGGTGGTCTTCCTTGGACATGTTGTGTCAGCTGAGGGTATACGCGTTAATCCGCACAAGGTAGAGGTTGTGATGAGCTGGAAAGTACCTAAGTTAGTGACAGAGGTACGGAGTGTCCTTGGTTTAGCTGGGTACTACCATAGGTTTGTCGAGGGTTTCTCGAAGATAGCAGCACCTTTGACCAAGTTGTTGCAGAAAAATGTTCGCTTTGAGTGGACTGATGCGAGACATCAAGCTTTTGAGAAGCTGAAAGAAGCTTTGACGCAAGCTCCTATTCTGATTCAACTTGAGTCTGTTAAGGAGTTTGTGGTCTATAGTGATGCGTCCATTGTTGGTTTGGGCTGCGTGTTGATGCAGGAGGGTAAGGTAGTGGCCTATGCATCTAGGCAGTTGAAGGTGCATGAGCGCAACTACCCTACTCATGATCTTGAGCTTGCGGCTGTGGTGTTTGCCTTGAAGATTTGGAGGCATTACCTGTACGGTGAGAAGTGTGTTGTGTTTACAGATCATAAGTGCTTGAAGTATCTTATGTCTCAGAAGAAGTTGAATCTTAGGCAACGTCGCTGGGTAGAGTTGCTTAAAGATTACGATCTGACGACTGAGTATCACCCGGGTAAGGCTAATGTCGTAGCCGATGCCTTGAGCAGGAAAGTAGTTGTGGAGTTGAGAGCGATGTTTGCTCGCTTGAGCATATCGCGTGATGGTGGTCTTATTGCAGAATTGCAAGTGAAGCCATCCCTGATACAGTTGATCAAAGATAAGCAGTTGCTTGATGATTCTCTTGTTTCGCATATCCAGGATATTGCGGAGGGTAGACCTTCGGATTTCAGCTTTAGTGATGATGGTGTTTTGTGTTTTGGGAGTCGAATAGTGGAGCCAAATGATGTTGTGTTGAGCCGCACTATTCTGACTGAAGCTCATAATAGTCCTTTTGCTATGTATCCTGGTAGTACAAAGATGTATCGTGACCTGAAAGATGAGTACTAATGGGTGGCGTTGAAAAAGGATGTGGCTGAGTTTGTTAGTAACTGCATGGTGTGTTAGCGAGTGAAGGCTGAGCATCAGGTTCCTTCTGGGTTGTTGCATCCTTTGAGAATCCCATAATGGAAGTGAGAGAGAATCACCATGGATTTTGTGTCTGGATTGCCTTTGTCACCGTCAAAGAAGAATTCAGTTTGGGTGATTGTTGATCGGCTTACCAAGTGTGCACATTTTCTGCCTGTGCATACTACGTAAACTTTGATAAGTTGGTTGAGCTATACATAGCTGAGATTGTGCGGTTGCACGGTGTGCCAAATTCCATTGTGTCGGATAGAGATCCGAGTTTTCCAGCACGATTTTGGGAATGTTTGCATCAAGCTTTGGGTACACCGTTGAATTTCAGTACTTCTTATCATCCTCAGACGGATGGACAGTCATAACGTGTGATCCAAGTGCTTGAGGACATGTTGAGATGCTACGTGATAGATTTTTAGGGTTCTTGGGAGAAGCACTTGTCGTTGGTTGAGTTTGCGTATAATAACAGTTACCAGGCAAGTATTCAAATGGCTCCATACGAGGCTTTGTATGGGAGAAGATGTAGAACCCCTCTCTGTTGGGCAGAAGTTGGGCAAAAGTTGATTTCGATGCTAGCTATCCTAAAGGGAACCACCGAGAAGGTGAAGCTCATTTATGAGCGTCTAAAGGCAACATCAGATAGGCAGAAGTCTTACGTGGACCTGAAACGTAAGGAGATTGAGTTCGCGGTTGGCGAACGTGTGTTCTTGAAGGTATCACCTTGGAAGAAGGTGATGAGATTTGGGCGCAAGGGTAAACTTAGCCCAAGGTTCATTGGACCTTACGAGGTTATGGAACGTATTGGTCCAGTGGCATATCGGTTGAGATTGCCTGCAGAGTTGGAGAAGATACATGATGTGTTTCATGTCTCCATGTTACGAAAATACAAATCGGATCCTTCGCATGTGATGCCTATTGAGGAGATAGAGTTGAATCCAGATCTGTCGTATGATGAGGAACCAGTGAAGGTTCTGGATGTGAGTAGCAAAGTTCGTCGTGGCAAGACGATAGAGCTTGTGAAGGTGTTGTGGCGACACTGAGGAGTTGAGGAGGCCACGTGGGAAAGCAAGACAAACATGCTGAGGCAGTTTCCGCATCTCTTTCCATCAGGTAAGAATTTCGAGGATAAAATTTCCTAAGTGGGGGAGAGTTGTAACGCCCTGGTTTTGGGCCTAGATGGTTTAGACATCGGATCGGACCGGTCGAGAACGGTTTGAATCGCGTAAGGTGATTTAAGGAAATCAAGGATTGGGATAGGATAAAATTGTGATAAAAAATTGCTAAAATCCTCTAAAATATGTTTAAGAGGTTGGTCAAGTCAATTTTACAAAATGGATTTTGGAAATGGGACATTTTGAGTAGTGACCAAATTGTAAAGTTTCAAAATTGGGAAAATGTTATTTTTAATGTCGAAGCCAAAATCTTAGAATCTTTAGGGGGCTTTAAGTCAATTTGACCTTTTCTCAATATGACATGTGTTTTAAAAGGCTTATAATTAATTGGATTTAATTGGGTTTATATTAATTAATTAATAAAGTTAGTTAATGTGAGATTTTCAATTACGTAACTACCAACTCTTTCTCTTTTTCAGTCAAACACTAATTCTCTCATCTTTTCTCAGAATTCTTTCTTCCAAAAATTCTCTCAACATTTTCTAAACCATTTTCAAGTGATCATTCCTAATTCTTCAAGATTTTGCTAAGGAAAACTTGTCATTCATTGAGAGAAGCAAGGATTGGAGGTAAATCTCGTTCTCAACCTCTAATCTAAGTTCTTTATTGAAATTCCCAAGATATTTGGCTTCTAAATACTATTTTTGGTTGAGTTTTCATTATAGTTTTGATTGGAGATCAAAATCTTGTAAAAATATGGTTGAAATCTTAATTTTCGGACTTGATGAGTTAAGCTCTATTTTGTGTTGATTTTAATTGAGTTTAAAGTTTATTAATATGTTAAAATGATGTGTTGATAACATAGATCCTGAAATCCTTGAGATCTTTGAGTTTCTTGGTTGTTTTGAGTGGGTTTTTGAGGTGAAATGGTGGAATCTTGCTTGCTGGAGGTATAAGGTTGGGTTAGGTTGTTTGTTAGATGTGTTTTGATGTTTATAATGTTTTGGAAGTGATGTATGTTGGCTAGGCTTGGTTTAGGAACAATTGATTGACTTTTCGGTTGTTTTGGACGGGTATTTTGGTATAGTTTGGGTGAGCAACGAGTTTGTGAATTGTTGCTGGTGTTGGAATGTAATTTAATGCATTTAGATCTCTGTTTTGATGATGTGAAAACAGAGGATCTTGATCCGGAAGCAAACGAGGTGTTGTTGGAGACTCCGAAAGAGTAAATTCCGTGTTGGTGAGCAAGGCTTCGCGTATCGGTGAGTGGAAATGCAATTTCCTGTTTTGTAACGCTTTGAACGTGGTCTTGGGAGCTTAGTGTAAGTTCGACACACTTAACTAAGCTCAAGAGTAAGTGATTCGGAAATCCCTCTCTTGGAAATGTGCTATGTTTGATGAAATTGCACTTGAATTAAGTGTGGATTTGTTTACTGTTTTTAAGCATGTTTAAGCATGGTTTAATGCTGGATTTTAATGCCATTATGTTAAGGATGCACTAGGTAAGTGATCCTTGGTTTGCATGTGTTGAATGCATATGATATTAAGCATGTTATGGTTTTGGAAATGGCATTGTGGTTATGCTTGTAAAACAATGGATTAATGTGGTTAAATGATTATATTGGCAAGTGATGAAAATGGTTTTCGGTTACTTTAATCAAATATAGTTAGCCGGCTATAGGATTGGGTGCACCGTGAATAAAGTCGCCTTGGATGTCGAGGGGTTGTGATTGTGTCGTAATCTCCATCCAAGTACCCAAATGATTGAGGTTAAGATCACAACGGGGAATGGTTAGACCCGTCTGTGAGTCTTGTGTATGTGTCCCATACTCTCGTTAGTGGAATTATACAACTACTGATGAGTGATGTTGAGGGGTTGTGATTGTGCCATTAAACTCCAGTACGGGTTTTGAGGGGTTGTGATTGTGCCATTGAACTCCACCTTGTGTAGTCCGCGTATCCGATTGTGTCTTGTGTTGAAATGGTTTATGGATTATCACTTGTGAGCCAATATAATGTAAATGAATAATGTGAAGCATGAGATGCTTGTAAATGATGCAAGAATGCATGAGATGCTTGGTAAAGCATGAGCAATGGTTTAATTGTTGTTTTAAGTTGTTGCATATGAGCATGTGTTTATAAAAGGCATTGATGTCTTGAGAAGACATGTTTTATGAAAAGGCATGTGATGAAAGTGGTGGTTTTGCAAGCCATGTGAGATGCATCAATGAATGTTGTTAGCGACCCTCACTAAGCTATATGCTTACGCTCTTTTGTTTCATCAATGCAGAGAATTGAACGTTTCAAGGCATCCCAAGAGCAAGGGAATTCCAAGGCTTTGTTTAAGAGATGTATGTGATTCAACCTTAGTGTAATAAGTGGCAATGGGTGGGACTTCTACTTCCTGTTTTTGGTTGGAGATGTTTGTTGTTTCAAGCATGTTTAGTTTCTGATTGTGGACTCGTATTTGGCCTTTATGTGGCACTATGGTTTGTTTATGGTGTTTTACCTTTTCTATAGCTTGATATCTTAAGCATGCTTGAATAACTAAATGTCATCATGATATGAAGTGGTTGATGAGTTTGATTTGCTGTTTGATGGTGTTTAAAAAACTATTAGATATATTATATCTTGTATGCATGTTTTGAGCTAGATCGGATGTGTTTTTGTAAGATTAAATGAAGTTGGATGAAGCCAATCTGGTTCGCGTATCGATACACGGGAAAGCGTATCGATACGCTAAGGCAAATTGAGGCATTTCTGTACAGGGGTATCGAAACGGATTGCCCGCGTATCGATACGCCTAGGCCAAGTTTGAATGTTGTACCGATATGCGAGGAAGCATTTCGATACGCTCAACCCTTCTTTAGCTACTGTCTTCCCGCGTATCGATACAGGGCCAAGTGTATCGATACGAGTAGTTAAATTTCAGTTAAAAGTATCTTTTATGGTTTGGAAATGTTGCATTTTGGTCCCTGAATATTGTGAGTGCAATTGAATGAGTTTGGATGATCCGTTTGAGCTGAAATTTGGCATGTTGGTATGTTACATGACTAATTGAAGATTGGTAACTTTAAAATCCTGAAAGTCCCTGTATTTTATGGAATTTACAGTTTAGTCCCTAAAAGTCAAAGGTATGCAATTGAACCCCTTATTGAACTCTGATCGTTGTGCCGTTTTCACCTAATCACTTTGCTTAACTTATAGGTTTATAATATGCATCTATAGAAGATAAAAAGTGAAAAAAAGGTCGTTAATCGAGGTTGACTTCAACAAGTTGGCTTCGGTTTTCCTCGTGTAATCTTCTTAGTTCGGGTCAAGCGCCTAGGCCGGGCTAAGGGGGTTACAATAGTTCGTGTCTTAAGCATGTTTAATCATTTGCCTTGCTATGCTTGAGTTAATCAACTAAATGTTGCTATGTATTTGCAATTGCATGTTTATATGATTGAGTGGATGCCATAAGCATGTATTTACGATTTGAGGATGATTTGTTGAAGTTTGAAATGGTTTTGAGGCTGTTTTTGGGTTAGTTCTTGTATGCGTATCGATACATGGGCTTGCGTATCGATACGCATAAGCCCAATGTGTGCTCTCTGCACAAGTGTTTCGGTACGTTTGAGAAGTGTTTTGATACGGGTTTGAAGGGCGTATCGATACGAGGGGAAGCATATCGATACACTTTCTGTGACTTTGGTCACTGCCATCCTGTGTATCGATACGGACCCAGGCATACCGATACGCGACCATTAATTCTGTTAATGACGTCTTTATAAGTTTGAAATTGTTGTATCTTAGTCCCTGATTTTCAAGTATACAATTGGATATGTTTGGTTAGTCGGTTTATGATGAAAATTTACAGAGAAGCGTGAAACAGGACTAATTGAGTAATAGTAAACTTAATATCAGGGAAGTCATTGTAATTTTTTGAAATTACATTTTGGTCCCTAAATGTCTAGTTTGTACAATTAAACTCCTAAACGAGATCTGATCGTTGTGCCGTTTCTTCCTATGTTCTTTGGTGATCACATAGGAATAATGTTGCATCTAGAAAAGATAAAAAGAAAAAAAGGGTCGTCAATCGGAGTCGGCTTAAGGAGTTGGCTTCGGTTTTCCCCGTGTAATCAACTCGGTTCGGGTCAACCGTCTAGACCGGGCTAAAGGGGTTACATTTGTTGGTATTAGAGCCAGGTTTGCGGATAATTTGGTCATTGGTAAGTGGTTGGTAAGTGTAAATGTGAGTAGATATGAACTTTGTGAAAGCATGTTGTGTAATTGTGCACTGTTTGAGTTTTATTGAGATGAAATGCATGCAAGTTGATTGTTTGAGATGAAATTGTGTTGCTATGCTATGATTGGGGTATAGATGGGGAACCCATTGCCATATCATTACTATTGGTAAGAATTGTTTTGAAAGTGAACTTGAGCACCTTGGATTTCTTCCCTCGTATTGCCTAATTGAGATTTATTGCATTTTGCTAGTTGCATTGTTTTGAATGGGGCCACATAGAGAGCATAGAATAAACACACATAATGTGGTTGAGAATGAGACGAATGAGAACGATGAGCGCATCGAGAATCTACTGCCTCCTCATCTTGGTGGACCACCCAGTGGTGGTGGAACGGGGGTTGGTGTTGTTGGAGCTGGTATAGGGGTTGCTGAACCTGATGGAGCACGAGGGCAAGCTGCTCCTGATATGACTGTGCTGATTCAGGATATTACTGGAGCTTTTCGGGTGGCAGTAGCTGGTGCTCATGTGGCTGCACCTTAGGCTGGTGCTAGTGCGAGTTTGCCTTTGGAGTGGCTCCGCAGTCTCGGAGGGACTGAGTTTATGGGGCTGACCCCTGAGGGTTCCGAGTCTTGGTTGGAGAGCACCAAGAGGATCCTTGGGCAAATGAACTGTAATGATGTTCAGAAGTTGGGGTGCATCGTATCTTTGTTTCATGGTGATGCTTATACGCGGTGGACGACCATTGTAGGTGGTTTGGAGGATGCTGAGGTGTCTTGGACATTCTTTTTGAATGCGTTCAAAAGAAAATATTTGGGGGTCCGTTATCTTGATGAGAAAAAGAGGGGGATTATGTCCCTAGTACAAGGAAGCATGTCAGTGGTAGAATATGAAGTGCAGTTTGTACGCCTTAGCCAGTATGTACCAGAGTTGATCCCTAGTGAACGGGAGAGATTTGAGCGTTTCAGATAGGGGCTGGTGGATGATGTGAAAACCTATATTCTTGCATCGGATTATACCAATTTTGATGTCTTGGTCACTCAAGCCAAGGACATTGAGCTGAACCTCGGTCTGTCGAGTCCAGCCGGAGGATCTAGCTCTGGGAAGCAAGCTGCAGGTCGTGATGTGGGAAGGGATCGTTTTAAGAGGCCTAAGGATAGAAGGTCACATGTGGATGCTAGACGTGGGGGAGGTAACCACGGGAGAGGTCAGCAAGGGCCGAATGCTTTCATCTGTACCCCTGAGTGTAATCAGTGTGGCATGAGGCACACGGGAGAGTGCTGGGGCAATGTTGGTACGTGCTGGAATTGTGGTTCCCGTAGACACATTAAACGGGATTGTCCTCAGCCGATACGAGAGGGGCAGGCTCCGGTGAGAGCAGCTAAGCCACAGAGAGGCCGTGGGCGCGGCCGTGGCAATTTCCAGCATAGAGATGAAGGTGCGAGGAATGTGGCACATGTTGTAGCTGTTTAGCCCAAAGGAGGTGGCCAAGCTAGAGTGTATACCCATCGTGAAGGGAGGAATGACACTGTCGTGATCGCAGGTACCTTTACTTTGCAGTCTTTGTCATTACTTTCTCTGATTGATTCTGGATCTACACACTCGTACATATTGCGTGAACATGCTCAAATTCTTGGTTTGCCTGTTGAGTCTTTGGAAGTTGGTGTGCGTGTGACTAGTTCCTTTGGTGAAAGGGTAGTAACGAGGAAGTTGTATAGAAGGTGTCCCTTAATGGTACAAGATCATGTGTTTTTTGTTGATCTTATGGAATTGCCCTTTTATGGATTCGATGTAATCCTTGGAATTGATTGGCTAGTTGAGCATAGTGTAGTTGTGGATTTTGAGAATAAGCGATTTTCGCTGAAACTTGCTGATGATTATGAAGTTGTGGTTGTGGGAGAGAAAGTAAAGTTCTTATCTAATGTGGTTTCAACACTTGAAGCGAGCCGGTTGTTGCGTCAAGGATGCGAAGCTTATCTAGCTTTCGTAATGAATCCTAGTACAAAAGATGTCAGGGTTCAAGATATAAGGACCGTGTGGGAATTTCCTGGGGTATTTCCAGAGGAGCTACCTAGTTTTCCTCCTAGTCGGGAGATTGAGTTCAGAATTGAGTTGTATAAGAACACAACTCCGGTGTCCATCGCTCCCTATCGAATGGCACTTAAGGAGTTGAAGGAGCTGAAGACGCAACTTCAGGAGTTGCTTGACTGAGGTTTTATTCGGACTAGCGTGTCACCTTAGGGTGCACCGGTCTTGTTTGTAAAGAAGAAATATGGCACGATGAGAATGTGCATTGATTATCGTCAGCTGAATAAGTTGACTATCAAGAATAAGTATCCTCTGCCAAGGATTGATGATCTTTTCGATCAGTTTCGTGGAGCGGCTGTGTTCTCGAAGATTGATTTACGGCCGGGGTATTATCAATTGAAGGTTAAGGATGTGGATGTGCCGAAATCTGCTTTTCGAACAAGGTATGGGCATTATGAATTCCTGGTGATGCCTTTTGGTTTAAAGAATGCTCCTACTGCATTCATGGATATGATGAAAAGGGTGTTTCATGAGTTCTTGGATAAGTTCGGTGTGGTGTTCATCGATGACATCCTTGTGTACTCTTGTAGCGAGGAGGAGCACGAGGAACATTTGAGGATTGTTTTGCAAGTGCTGCTAGAGAATCATCTTTATGCTATGCTGAGTAAATCTGAGTTTTGGTTGAAGGAGGTTGTTTTCCATGGTCATGTGATTTCGGCCGAGGGGATTCGTGTTGATCCTCAGAAGATTGAGGCGGTGGTGAATTAGAAGCCTCCTAGGTCTATTCATAAAGTTCGTAGTTTCCTTGGGTTGGTGGGTTACTATCGAAGGTTTGTGGATGGATTTTCCAAGATTGATTCTCCTTTGACGAAGTTATTGCAGAAGGATGTTAAGTTTGAGTGGACGGAAGCGAGACAATGAGCTTTTGAGAAGCTAAAGGAAGCTTTGACGCAAGCTCCTATCTTGATTCAACCTGAATCTGAAAAAGAGTTTGTGGTGTATAGTGACGCATCCTATGTTGGTTTGGGGTGTGTGCTGATGCAAGAAGGTAAGGTAGTAGCTTATGCATCGCGACAGTTGAAGGTGCATGAGCGTAAATATCCACGCATGACATTGAGTTAGCGGTAGTGGTGTTCGCTTTAAAGATTTGGAGACATTATCTATATGGTGAGAAGTGTACTGTGTATACGGATCATAAGAGTTTGAAGTATATTATGTCTCAGAAGGAGATGAATCTCAGACAACGACGTTGGGTGGAGTTGCTTAAGGATTATGACCTAACGATCGAGTATCATCCGAGGAAGGCCAATGTTGTGGTTGATGCTTTGAGCAGGAAAGTGGCAGTGGAGTTGAGGGCGATGTTTTCTTGTTTGAGCATATCGCGAGATGGTGGCCTTGTTGCTGAGTTGCAAGTGAAGCCATCTTTGGTTCAGTTAATAAAGGATAAGCAGATGCTTGATGATTCTCTTGTACCGCATGTTCAGGATATTGTGAAATGAAGGCCTTCGGACTTTAGTTTCAATGATGATGGTGTTCTATGTTTTGGGAGTCGGATAGTGGTGCCAAATGATGTGGAGTTGAGGCGCACTATTCTGATTGAAGCTCACAATAGTCCTTTTGCTATGCACACTGGTTGTACGAAAATGTATCGTGATTTGAAGGATGAGTACTACTGGGTGGGTTAAAGAAGGATGTTGCCGAGTTCGTTAGTAAATTTATGGTTTGTCAGCGGGTTAAGGCTGAAACTTAGGTTCCTTCTGGGTTGTTGCAGCCGCTGAAGATCCCAGAATGGAAGTGGGAAAGGGTTATCATGGACTTTGTGTCAGGGTTGCTGTTTTCGCCATCGAAGAAAAATTCGGTTTGGGTGACTGTGGATCGCCTTACAAAGTGTGCACATTTCTTGCTTGTGCATACTACGTATACCTTGGGTAAGTTAGCTGAGCTGTACCTTGCTGAGATTGTGTGTTTGCAAGGTGTGCCGAAGTCTATAGTATCAGATAGAGATCCGAGGTTTACGTCGAGGTTTTGGGAATGTTTGCATCAAGCTTTGGGTACGCGGCTGAATTTTAGTACTTCTTATCATCCGCAGACGGATGGACAGTCGGAGCGTGTTATCCAAGTGCTTGAGGATATGTTGAGGTGCTGCGTTATTGAGTTTCAAGGATCTTGGGAGAAGCACTTGCCTTTGGTTGAGTTTGCTTATAATAATAGTTACCAGACAAGTATTCAAATGGCACCGTATGAGGCTTTATACAGGAGAAAGTGTAGAACTCCCCTTTGTTGGGTTGAAACGGGACAAAAGTTGATTTCAATGCCAGCTTTGTTGAAAGGAACCACTGAGAAGGTGAAGCTCATTTGTGAGCATTTAAAGGCAGCATCGGACCGGCATAAGTCTTACGCGGATTTGAAGCGTAAGGAGATAGAGTTCACAGTTGGCGAACACGTGTTGCTGAAAGTTTCACCTTGGAAGAAGGTGATGAGATTTGGCCGGAAGGGAAAATTGAGTCCGAGGTTCACTGGACCATATGAGGTGATAGAACGTGTGGGTCCTGTTGCTTACAAGTTGAGATTGTCTTTAGAGTTGGAAAAGATACATAATGTGTTCCATGTATCCATGCTTCGGAGGTATAGATCGGATCTGTCGCATGTCATGCATGTAGAAGAGGTTGAGCTGAATCCAAACTTGATGTGTGATGAGGAGCCCGTTAAGATTTTGGATACTAATAGTAAGGTACTCTGGGGTAAGTCCATCGAGTTGGTCAAGGTCTTGTGGAGACATCGTAGCGTTGAGGAAGCCACGTGGGAAAGGAAAGATGACATGAAGAAACAATTTCCTTACCTTTTTCCACCAGGTAAATTTCGAGGATGAAATTTCTTAAGTGGGGAAGAGTTGTAATGCCCTGGTTTTGGGCCTAGATGTTTTATATGTTGAATCGGGCCGGTCGGGAACGGTTCGAACCCTTAAGGTTGGCTTAGGGAACACCTAGTTCGGAATGTTCTAAAAATGTGGAAAAATATCTAAAAATCATCATTTATTATATGAATGATTTTGGTGAAAACAATTTTACAAAATATGATTTGGAAATATTACATTTTGGTGTAGTGACCAAAATGCAGTTTTTGCAAAAGTTGACTAGTGACTGTTTTGTAAAGGATTGAAACTTTGAATCTTTAAGGAGCTAATTTTACCAATTGTTTTTCATCAGATTTCTCTTTAATTTGGGAGCTTTTAATAATGATTTAATTAAAGGAATTAAAAGAAAAATCAAAGGTTGACTTTTCATAACTACTTTACAATAGTTTTCTCTCAACTTCCAATCAGCCAAACACTTTTCCCCCACCAAAGAACCTCTGATTTTCATCTCATTTGCTGAGATTTCTTGTTCCAAAGGATTTCCTATCTTTGCTTCATCAAATCCTTTTTGTTTTTTCTTTGGATTTTCAAGAAGTCTTGCCAAAATTTAGGAGAAATCAGCCATTAGAGGTAAGCTTCGTCCTTCGCCTCTAATGATTTTTAAGTTGTTTTAATGTTATAAACAAGAAATAGTTGCTAAATTCAAGGTTCTTGATGTGATTTTGATGATTTTCGTATTTCTAAGTTAAAATTTGTTTTGAGGTTGATTTCTAACATGTTTTGGAAGATATTTGATGTTGAGATTGAGGTTTTAATAATTAAATCCTGAATAGGTTTGGGTTCCTAAGTTTTAGATGTTAGATTTGTGGTTTTTGAGGTGTTTTCGGTGATCTACTATTGCCGGAGATGTAAGGTCGTGTTTGTGATGATTTTTTTATGTTGATTGAAGTTTAGAAAAGGTCAGAATTGATAGAACTTGGCTGGGCTTTGATTTGAGAAAGTTTGGAGGTGATTTCGGTTATTTCTGATAGCCGAAATGTTGGTTTTGAGTAGTGCAGCGAGTTAGAATGAGTGGCTGGTGATTTTAATGCATGATGATGTATTAATCCTCTGCTCTTATGTGTAATGAACAGGGGAGACTTCATCGGACGCATTTGGTGTTGATCCGAAAGTGTCGAAAGCCTAGAAATCGTTTCGGCAAGCAAGCGAAACGTAATCGGTGAGTGCAAATGGTTTTAGAAGTCCTTGAGGGATAAGGAAACGAGGTTTGGGGATTTACGATTGGTTTGAAACACCATCCTAAGTTTGGAAGTAAGTATGTTTAGAATTTGCTCTCGAAAAGTGGTTGATGCCACTAAATGCTTTTGACATGCTCTTGATTTGAGATAGACAAATTCCTACTATTTTATGCATGATTTATAACATGAAATGATGTTATGTGTTGATCCCATGAGATAGCATGACTTTGTAAAGAGTTTTGAGATTTTGATTAAATGCTATGCATGAATTGTGGTTTTGAAATGGGATGGGAAAAATTTGAGAAATGTTGCATCAAAACAGTAGGTGAGATGATGATTTTAATGTAATATATTGGCATAAATGATGAGATAATTACCGGATATAATTGGTCGACCAATAGGATGTAAAGTGCACTATAAACTAAAATTCGTGCGTTCTCTTTGGAGTCGAGAAATGGGGGTAGTGCCATCCCGATCGAAAGTGAGAATTCGACGATGAGAGATACCATCGGGGTAGGTCTTGGTGAAACACCCAAGCTTTGTGGCGAAGAGAGATACCACCATGAGAGTCTGGTGATGTGAGATTCCACTGAGTAGGACTTGGCTTTATGTCAAGCTAATCCGCATATCCGAGTAAAGATAAAGTATGAAATGTCAATATATGAGATTGTATTTGATTCACATGTACCAATGTTGAATTGATTTTTATGCTATGAGAAATGCATATGATATTTTGAGATTTGTGAAATGCTTTTGAATGTCAAACATGTATGTCTTTGCCATGAGATTTTCATTGGTTGAATGCATGAGATAGATAGATAAATGGTACATGTGATTTAATGGAGATTTGTGTTGAAATGGTTTTCAAGCATGAGATAGAAAGTGCATGTTGTAGAAATGGTTTTCGAGAAAGAGTTTTAAAAGCTTGCATTATTGCTTTGGTGTTTTTAGAGCATGCCTCACTAAGCTATCGTGCTTACGCTCTCTTTTACCAACAATGCAGGTAATTGAGACCCTTTGGGAAGTAAGGAGGCTTAAGAAGATCCAAGGAATAGTAAAGCTCAAGTATGATGATGTTTTGCATTTACTTTAGTAATGATATTTGGCAATGGGAACTAATGGTTTGATTTAGGAGATGTATTTTGGACTCCCAGTGGTTGATGCAAGTTTTGTATGGTTTATATGGCTTGTAAGGTGCCTTTATTTTGGTTTTGGTGCTTATTCTTTTTATTTAGTGTGATTATGGTTTGTGTCTTAAGCATGCTTAATCATTTGCCTTGCTATGCTTGAGTTAATCAACTAAATGCTGCTATGTGTTTGGAATTGCATGTTTATATGATTGAGTGGATGCCATAAGCATGTATTTACGATTTGAGGATGATTTGTTGAAGTTTGAAATGATTTTGAGGTTGTTTTTGCGATAGTTCTGGTATGCGTATCGATACACGGGCTTGCGTATCGATACGCATAAGCCAAATGTGTGCTCTCTGCACAAGCGTTTCGGTACGTTTGAGAAGTGTTTCGATCCGGGTTTGAAGGGCGTACCGATACGCGTGGAAGCGTATCGATAAACTTTTTGTGGCTTTGTTCACTGCGATCCCATGTATCGATACGGACCCAGGCGTACCGATACGCGACCGTTAATTCTGTTATTGGCATCTTTATAAGTTTGAAATTGTTGCATTTTAGTCCTTGATTTTCAAGTATGCAATTGGATGTGTTTGGTTAGTCGGTTTGTGACGAAAATTTACATAGAAGCATGAAACATGACTAATTGAGTAATAGTAAACTTAAAATCAGGGAAGTCCTTGTAATTTTTAGAAATTACATGTTGGTCCCTAAATGTCTAGTTTGTACAATTAAACTCCTAAACGAGATCTGATCGTTGTGCCATTTCTTCGTATGTTCTTTGGTGATCACATAGGACTAATGTTGCATATAGAAAAGATAAAAAGAAAAAAGGGTCGTCAATCGGAGTCGATTTTAACGAGTTGGCTTCGGTTTTCCCCGTGTAATCACCTCAGTTCGGGTCAACCGTCTAGATCAGGCTAAGGGGGTTACAGTTTTGGGTTTGATGATGTGCAGGAAAGGAGTCTAGGGAGAGAAAGTTAGTGCCAGGAATTACTATAGCATAGTGGAAGTGGATATTGGCCAGCACATGAGCTGTAGAAGCACGTGAACATGCAGAAAAGGACGACCTGACATGTGCAGCAGCCGGTACCCACCTGGAGACTATCCTCCTTGTCCCCTCATGGTAGAGCTTGTCAGAGGATATTCCTTGGGATTTTCAAGGAATCTTTAAGGCACAAAAACCCTAGAAGCCTTCACTATATAAAGAGGGAGAGAAGCTTGAAAAAAATGACGCAAAAAGAGAGGCGGGGGAGAGCTAGAGAGAAAATGAGAGAGAAGTTTTCATCTTCATCTTCTCCACTTGGTGCCCTCCATCGTTGAAGCTCCAAGGAGTGGCCTCGCCGGCCTCGAGAGAGGCGGTGGGCCTAAGACAGTCGGGCAGTCTATGGCGGACATGGAGTTCACCTTTCTTTTTATCGCTTTAGCAATTCCTTTTCATATCTTTATATTTGGTGATGTTATTGCAATGATATGTTAGATGATATTGCCTAGTCCATGGCGGATAGTTCGTGAAGGGTAGAGGAGTGTTAAGAGTTTACGCCGAGAGGTATGGCTGTAGCATTTCTGACTCCCAGTTTCCTGGCTAGAGATAGTTTTGGAAAACTTTTAGCAAATCCCGCCTAGCATAGAAGATAGCTGATGAGCCTTAGTGTCATTAAGAAGCTTAAGTTAGGTTTTCCATCATTCCCAGCCAGTCATTCGTTAGTGAGTTTCGCATACGATAGAGGACATGTTTATCATATTGTTATCTCATCTTTCTCTACACTATATTGCTTCAGCATTATTTTACACCATCTCTTTTACTATAGCATTGTCATCTGCAAAAAGTTCAATCAATATTGTTACAGCAAACCGTGAATACCTCCAATCCCTGTGGAGACGATACTCACTCATCACTTTATTACTCGTTCGACGTGTATACTTGCACCATATTTGCATATCATTTAGTACACTACACGCAAGTAACAAGTTTTTAGCGCCGTTGTCGGGGATTGGCAATTGGTTGTTTACAGTTTTTGTTTATATCACTTGTTCTTTTTGTTTTTTGTACATATTTATTTTAGGTTTTCATTTTTCTTTTTAGGTGTCCTGTTAGTGCATGACCAGAAGACGACCTAGAGGACCCCCTGCAATCACCTATTTCTGAGATCGAGCATTTCTTAAGACTTAGGAGACGTGTTCGAAGAGAAGAGACTAGAAATATGAACGGAGAAATACCACCACCTCAAGGAAACGGAGATGCTATGGAAAATGGCCAGGGAGAAGCGGCTCGACCTCGAGCAATTAGAGATCATTTGACTCCAATCTTGGACGATCTCTATCTCGGAATAGTAGCTCCATAAATTCAGGTAGCCCAGTTCAAGCTTAAACCTGTTATGTTCAACATGTTGAACACTATTGGTCAGTTTGGAGGTATGCCTCACGAAGATGCAAGACAACATATTTGTGCTTTCTTGGAAGTTTGTGACTCGTTCAGACAGCAAGGAGTGCACGAGGATGTGCTAAAGCTTAAATTGTTTCCATATTCTTTACGTGATCGTGCTAGAGCATGGCTAAGTGAAGTGCCAGCTTGATCAATGGAGACTTCGACAGATTTATGCAAAAGTTTTCTGCTACGGTATAATCCACCCAATAGAAACACTCAGTTGAGAAATGATATTGCTTATTTTCGTCAAGCTGATGATGAATCCATGTACGAGTGTTGGGATCGATTCAAGGGATTATTGAGGAAGTGCACAAATCATGGTTTTCATGATTAGACCCAAGTGGTTATGTTCTATAATTGAGTGAATGCTCCTACAAGGATGATGTTAGACGCTTCAGCAAATGAGACCTTGTTAGACAAATCACCGGACGAAGCATTCGACATTCTTGATAGGGTAGCCAACAATGATTACCAGTTTCCGACCACAAGGCTTGGAACGGGGAGGAGAAACCAAGTAGTTCGAGAGAGTGATGCTGATGGCTCAGTAGCCACCCAGTTAGCTGCTATCACCAATATGCTAAAGAACCTCCAACGTCCTAGCGAAGTCAAGGAAGTGAAGTCCGCAACCTCATGTCTCAGATGCGATGGCAATCACCATTTGAGTGAATGCCCTGACAATCAAGAGTCAGCCAACTTTGTGGGGAATTATAACCGCAACAACAATCCATACTCTAATACCTACAACCCAGGATGGCGTCATCATCAAAATTTCAGTTGGGGTAATCAAGGGCACACCAATTCTACTCAGCCAGCGCCACAACAAAATCTGATCAAAGCACCATCTTCTAGCCAGATGATGCCATGGCAAGGTCATAAGGGAGCAACATCTTCATCGAACAGTTCGCTGGAGACTACATTCAAAGAATTTTTGGCTATGAAAAAATATTTCATGGGAACCACGAAAGGTTTGCTACAGGACCATGCAGCAAGAATCAAGGAGCCTTATTGCAAATCCATAGTTCTTCTCTCAATGCCTTAGAAACACAAGTTGGTCAGATAGCTCAAACCTTGCATGCGCGACCACAAGGAAGTTTTCCTAGTGACACTGAAGCCACTAAGCACCATAGCAAGGAGCAATGCAGCGCACTCACATTAAGGAGTGGCAAGGAAATTGGCAAGGAAGACAAGTTTGGGGGAAAAGAGAAGAAGAAATCTCAGCCCAACTTGCCTCACGAAGAAGATAACGTACAAGCTCCTCTAGTTGATGAAAAGTGTGAGGAAGTCATTGCAAAAGAAACATCGGAGGAGGAGCCTGCTTTTGCTACAGCAAAAGATGCAACTCCACCAGTCCAGAGAAATGAAGTTTGACCCCCACCTCCTTTTCCTCAACGACTTAAGAAGCAGAAAGAAGACCTTCAATTTTAGAAATTTGTGGATATTCTGGACAAATTACATATCAATGTCCCATTTTTGGATGTCATTGATCAGATGCCAACATATGCCAAGTTCCTCAAGGATATAGTCACGAAAAAGAGGAAGGTCGAGAAGCAAGAAACTGTCGCTATAGCAGAAGAATGTTATTCTATGTGGAGCAAGCTGCCACCTAAGAGGAAGGACCTAGGTAGTTTTGCGATCCCATGTTCTATTGGCGATAAATTTGTTGGAAGAGCACTTTGCGATTTGGGATCAAGTGTTAACTTGATGCCTAAGTCGATTTTTCTGAAACTGGGAATTCGAGAGGCACAACCCACCAAGGTTGTGCTATAGCTAGCATATCACTCTTATGTTCGCCCAGAAGGAAGAGTTGAAGATGTCGTGGTAAAAGTGGACCGATTTATCTTTCCAGTCGACTTCTTAATCCTCGACTGTGAAGCTGACAACAACACACCCATTATCTTGGGTAGGCCATTTTTAGCCACCGGGGGAGCTTTGATCGATTGTGAGAAGGGTGAATTCACGATGCGAGTGGATGATCAAATGGTCACGATCAATATTCATGACACCCTCAAGTATGCAGACAATCCAGGAGTATGCCAATATATAAATGCTACAGCACGGAATGTAACTGATGAGTTTTGTTGTAGCAATGAGATGCAAATGGAAGAGTTCGAAGCACTCTACAAGGATGATGATTTAGTCCTAGAAGCGCTCTCAAGGGAACTGGAGCAGTCTAGTCGACTCGAGGCTAGACCAGGTACACACTTTGAACCTCTTGATTTTTCAGAATTTGTACCTCCTAAACCTTCCCTTGAGCATGCACCTACTCTAGAACTGAAACCTTTGCCAACACATCTTAAATATGTTTATTTAGGGAGCAATGAAACTTTTCCTATGATAATCTCATCTAGTCTCACACCTAAGCAAGAAACTCGTTTAGTAAACATGTTGTTACAACATAAAAATGCGCTAGGGTGGACTAATGCTGATTTGAAGGGTATAAGCCCTGCTATATGTATGCACAAAATTTTGCTTGATGATTGTCACAGCAATTCAATTAAGCCCCAGAGGAGATTAAACCCAATCATGAAGAATGTGGTGATGAAAGAGATAATCAAGTGGCTTGATGCTGGTGTAATCTACCCGATATCCGATAGCTCTTGGGTCAGCCCGGTGCAATGTGTGCCGAAGAAGGGTGGCATAACCGTGGTAAGCAACGAGGAGAATGAGCTATTGCCTACTAGAACCGTCACGGGCTGGAGGATTTGCATGGACTATAGGAAGCTCAACAAGGCAACCAAGAATGACTATTTTCCCCTCCCATTCATTGATCAGATGTTGGATTGACTAGCGGTCAAGGCATTCTACTACTTCCTCGATGGGTATTTTGGGTACAATCATATTGCTATAGCACCCGAAGACCAAGAGAAGACGATTTTCACATGCCCTTATGGAACTTACGCTTTTCGAAGAATGCCCTTTGGTCTCTGCAATGCTCCAGCAACTTTTCAAAGATGTATGCTGGCTATTTTTTCAGACATGGTCGAGGATTTTTTTTTTAGAAATTTTCATGGATGACTTCGCAGTCTCCGGAGATGACTTCGAAACATACTTGGGCAATCTCGCCAACGTTCTAAAGAGGTGTGAGGAAGCTGAGTTGGTGCTCAATTGGGGAAAATGCCATTTCATGGTAATGGAAGGAACGGTCTTAGGCCACAAGATCTAGAAGCAAGGGATAGAAGTTGAGAAAGCAAAGGTCGAGGTCATTGAAAAACTACCTCCCCCCACTACTGTCAAGGGAGTAAGAAGCTTCCTAGGGCATGCTGGCTTCTATCGGAGATTCATCAAGAACTTTTCGAAGATCTCAAAGCCACTATGCAATTTGCTACATCAAAATCAACCATTTGTGTTTGACAAAGATTGCTATAGCGCATTTCAAGAACTGAAGGAGAAGCTTATCTCAGCATCAGTTGTCATTCCACCTGATTGGAATGAGCTATTTGAGCTGATGTGTGATGCAAGTGACTACGCCGTCAGTGCAACACTTGGACAACGCCGAGGTAAACTCTTTCATGTTATTTATTATGCTAGTCGCACTTTGAATGATGCACAAATCAATTACACCACCACTGAGAAATAATTGCTTGTTGTAGTATTTGCCTTTGATAAGTTTAGGTCATACTTGATAGGTACTAAGGTTATAGTTCATACCGATCATTCAGCCATTAAGTACTTAGTGACTAAAAAGGATGCTAAACCTATACTTATTAGGTGGATACTCTTGCTGAAAGAATTTGACTTAGAAGTTAGAGATGGGAAAGGATGTGAGAACCAAGTAGCTAATCATTTATATAGGCTAGAAAATGCTATCACACAAGGTAGTGAAACTGAAATTAAGGAGGAATTCTCTGATGAGAAATTGTTAGTTGCTACAGCAATTCCGTGGTATGCTGATATTGTTAATTATCTTGTTAGTGGTATTTTGCCTCATGATTTATCTAGCCAGGGACTCAAGAAATTCAGACACGATGCAAGATTCTATTATTGGGATGAACCCTACTTGTTCAAGCAATGTCCTGATTAGATCATAAGGAGATGTGTTCCAGAGGAAGAATACCATAGCATTTTGTACCATTGTCATTCATCACCGTATGGAGGGAATTTTGGTGGTGCTAGAACTGCTGCAAAAGTTCTTCAAGAAGGATTCTATTGGCCTACACTTTTCAAGGATGCACACGAGTTATACAAGACTTGTGATATATGCCAAAGAACGGGGAACATCTCCAGACGGAATGAAATGCAACTGTAAAATATTTTGGAGGTTGAAATCTTTGACGTGTGGGGAATTGACTTCATGGGCCCGTTTCCCGCACCATACGAGGATTTTTACATTTTTCTAGTAGTCGACTACGTGTCAAAATGGGTGGAGGCTGTTGCCACCCCAAGGAACGACTCCAAGACGGTCATGAAGTTCCTTCAGAAGAACATCTTCACGAGGTTTGGAGCACCCCGAGCCATCATTAGTGATGAACGAACTCACTTTGACAACAAGATTATTGCCAAAGCATTACATCGATATGGAGTCAGGCATAAGATTGTTACAACATATCATCCGCAGACAAATGGACAAGCTGAAGTTTCCAACCGAGAAATCAAGCAAATCTTGGAGAAGGTGGTCAACCCTAAGAGAAAAGACTGGTCCCCCCAAGTTGGATGAAGCAATTTGGGCATATAGAACAGCCTTCAAGATGCCTTTGGGCATGTCACCCTTCAAGCTCGTATTTGGCAAGGAGTGTCATTTACCCTTTGAGCTTGAACACAAAGCTTATTGGGTAATCAAGAAACTCAACATGGTTGCCTAACTAGCTGGTGAAAGGAGGTTGCTAGAGCTTAATGAGCTGGAAGAATTTAGAGCCCAAGCATATGAGAATGCTCACATTTACAAGGAGAAAACCAAGAAGTGGCCAGACAAACATATTTTGCCAAGGCATTTCTCAGAAGGTCAACAAGTGCTTCTCTACAATTCCAGGCTAAAGCTTTTTTCCTGGAAAGCTGAAATCAAGGTATTCAGAACCATTCATCATACACAAGGTGTACCCTCATGGCGCGGTTGATATCAAGAAGTTGGACGATGGTGTAATCTTCAAAGTCAATGGCCAACGCCTGAAGGTGTACAATGGAGCCCCTGTACTCAGAGACAAGTCACACCTGGATCTTCACGATCCTTGAAAGTTTGCCCCTCAAAAACTCTACATTTTATGCTATAGCATGTTTATAAATAATGCTTTTCTTTTTAGTTTAGTTTTTGTGTTATCTTTGTCTTTATTTTCATATTTTTTCACGTGACCCTCGTACAAGCTCTCTTTCATAGTACGATGTCAGGTACAGAGGCAGGAGAGCATGCTGTCTACAAGGATTGGTAGCAAAAGGGAGAAGGACATGGAGTTTGTTTTTATCTACTTTTGGAAGTACGAAAGAAAATGGGAAAGAAACAGAAAAAGGAGAGGTTTTATCCGAAAAGTAGGGGAGGAGAAATAAAAAAAAAAGAAAAACAAGAAGCAAGAGAGAGAATATTCACCAATTTAATAAGATGAAACCCTAGCCCCAAAAACCAACATATTCTCTCTCCAGTCGTCACCCATCACATTAACTCCCAGCTTTTTCTCTCTCCCTTAAAGCCGACACACGTCCCCATCACTTCCTTATTCCATTTAATTTGTCTGCTTCCCCTCGCCTTTTTCAACTTCCCATATTTTCTTCATTATCACCCGTCCCTTCAACTTCTTCATCTCCTTCAACACTCAACCCTTTCTTCTTCCCTTTCATCTTTTCTTTTTCTCCCAAACACCGAAAAATGATATGATGATGTGAGTTATAGAGCAATAGATAATAATAATAATAATAAGATATGATAATAATATAATAAATAGGTATTCAACGTTAATATATATATACTGTTTTTTTTCCTTTTTTTTTGCTTTTGTTTTTAATTTTTATCACAACATATATATAAGTATCAAAGCTCATTACTAAAAGAAAAGAAAATTGGTTTAACACCCCGGACAAAATAGGTGATTACAGCTGCCCCTTTGCTTATACTTGTGGAACAAGAATAAAGCAAAGGCCATAAGCACCAATTTTGTCTAACTTCCCTATTTGGATTCCGAGTCACCATGCACTTTGTAACGCCCCGGTTTTGGGCTTAGAAGTTTTGGGTGTTGACTGGTTTGGTCAAAGTGCTGTTCGAATCTAAAGAGGTGAAATTAGGAAAGCCTAGTTCGGGTTGCATTAAAAATATGGAAAAATGTTCTAAAATCATCTTTTAATATAATTAAGTGAACTGTGAAATCAATTTTGAAAAATAGGTTTTGGAAGAGTGACATTTTGGCTAGTGACCAAAATGTAATTTTTGAAAGTTTTGTGAATGTTTTATAAAGAGTTGAAACTTTGAATCTTTAAGGAGCTATTATTCCAAAAGTAGTTTCTCCAGATTTTTCTAAGATATTTTGAGATTTATTCTGATTTTAAAACATATCAAAAGTGGAGGGAAAGGCCATTTGGCTATTTTCTTAACTAACTTTTCTATTTTCTTTCTCTCATTTTCTCTCAATCCAAACACTTGTTTTCCAGAGAGTTGTTTCTGATTTTCTCACCTAAAATCCTCCTTTCAACATTCTTTTGATTCCTAATCAACATATCTTCAAAACCTCATCATTTGCTAGTTGATTCAACAAGGTTTTTGATTCCAAAAAGTGGAGAAACACAAGTTTGGAGGTAAGAACGTCCTTCTCCTCTAAACTATCAGTTCTTTACTGAAATTCCCAAGTTCTCAACTCTTAAATGAAGTTTTATTAAAGGATTTTAAGTGGTGAAATGGATCTTGGCTTATAATGCAAGATTTGGTGATTTTTGGTGATTTTCGTTAGATATGATTAATCTGTGATTTGAGGTGTGTTTTTGATGTTAAATGAACTCTAAATTGATAAGGAAATGAGTTTTGATTAATGCAATCCCGGATAGGTTGTGTTTCCTAAGTTTAGCTTGTGATTCTTGGATGTTTTTGTGGTGATCTTGTGGATCTGATGTTGCTGGAGGTATAAGGATGTTTATAGGTTGTTTTTAGATGTTAGATGGTGTTAATGGATGTTAGGTTTTGCTGGTTTATGGCTGGGCTTTGTTGAGAAGTGGTTTTGATGCAATTTCGGTTGTGTTTGGTGGCCGAAATTGGAGTGTGAATGAGAGCAGCGAGTTTGAGTGCTTTCATTGAAGCTTTTGATGCATGATGATGCATTAAATCTCTGCTTTAATGTGTTTAATCAGGGGAGGCATCTTTGGATCCAAGTGGTGGTGATCCGGAGGCTTGAATTGGTGCTTTGGCTTGAGGCGAAGTGGAATCGGTGAGTGAAATTGGGTTTTCGGCTTTGAAACCAATGTCTTGGGAGCTTAGTTTAAGTCTAAACAACTTTGCTAAGCTCAAGTGTAAGTTTTCGGAAATACTCTATAGTGGTGGCCATGATTTGATTGATGTGCAATGTGGTGTATTGCATGTTTTAAATTCTGTTTTGAAAGCATGATTTAGCATGGTTAATGCTGTTTTTGTAAGCCATATGTTGAAGGAAGCTCATGGTAAGAGTTCCTTGTTTTTGAACATTGATTAAATGTGGTTTGATGCTTTTAAATGCATGATGAATATGGCTTGGTTGAATGCTTTAAAACAGTGGATAAATTGATGATAATGATGTATATTGGCAAGTGATGTTTTGAAAAGGTTAAGGTCACTAAGGTGGTTAAATGTCCTTGAGTGAGCCTTGTTTACTTAAGAACATCAAGGTGGTTAAAAGTCCTTGGATGGTTCTTGTTACGGACACAAAGGTGGTTAAAAGTCCTTGTGTGGTCCATTCTATGGTGTTTAAAAGTCCATAGGCCAAGGTGTTTAAAAGTCCTTGGGGTTCAAGGTGTTTAAAAGTCCTTGAGGTAATTTAATTCTATGGTGTTTAAAAGTCCATAGGCCAAGGTGTTTAAAAGTCCTTGGGGTTCAAGGTGTTTAAAAGTCCTTGAGGTAATTTAATTCATGGTGTTTAAAAGTCCATGGCCAAGGTGTTTAAAAGTCCTTGGGGTCCAAGGTGTTTAAAAGTCCTTGGGGTGAAAGTTGATGAACTTGTTTTCAAAGAAATGAATTGTATCACTTGTGGCCAATATGACATGTAATGAAATGAAGCATGAGATGCTTGTTAAAGTATGCTTTTGAGCATGTGTAAATGATGATTTGAAGCATGATTTATAAATGTTTTGTTAATGCATTATTGGATGGTTTTATTGAGCATTCCTCACTAAGCTTTTGCTTACGCTCTCTTCCGTTTTCTTAATTCAATAATGCAGAACACTAGAGTACTTGAGGGCACCAAGGAGGGCAAGCATCCAAGTGGAAACAAAGCTCTAAGTATGGAAGGTTTTCTAAGTACATTTTAGCTTTTGGTAATTTGGCAATGGGGGACCTATGTGTATGTTTTGGGAGATGTTTTGAACTCCCTAAGTATGTTGAATGTTGTTGAGAATGCTGGTTTTTGTGGTTGGCCTTTATATGCTTGAATTGGAAGTTTATGCTTGAATGGCTTACTTGTGTAGGAAGCATGCCTATAGATTTGGGGCTTTTCATATATGTGGATGTTTTGATGAATTGTTGATGCAAGTATGTCTCATATATGTTGAATTGCATGTTGGCAAAGTTTGGTGGCATTTGGAGCATGATTGGTTGGTCAATTGCATGTTTAAGTATGCATTTTTGGGCAATCTGTGCAGGGTGTTTCGGAACAGCACCTACCGTTTCGGAACGGGTGCCTTAAACAAGCCCAGGCGTCCGAAACGGGAGGGACCGTTCCGAAACGGAAAGGCTACTGCCAGACCCCCGTTTCGGTACGCGTTGCGGAACGGCCCCGAGTTTCGAAACGGGCTATGCCTGTTTCGGAACGGGTGACCGTTGGGGGCTGACATTGGCAGTTATATGTTTTGGAATGTTTGCGTTTTGGTCCTGAAACTTGTTTGTGCAATTGTATGAGTTTGGGAAGTCCTTTTGAGCTGAAATTTTACAGAGAAGCATGAAACATGATTAATTTCAAGATGGTAACTTCAATTTGGGTTAAGTCCTTATAATTATCAGAATTTACAATTTGATCCCTAAAGTTGTATTTTGTTCAATTGAGTCCCTGTTTGATCTCTGATGTTTATGATCTTTGAGTATGCTGTTGTATGATCATATCTAAGGATTAATTTGCATCTAGACAAGTTTTAAAAGAAAAAAAAAGGGTCGTTAATCAAGGTTGACTTTCGGGTTGACTTTGGTTTTCCCCGTGTGACTTTCTTAATTCGGGTCAACCGTCTAGGCCGGGTTAAGGGGGTTACACACTTGAACTTTTGGCAGTTCAGAAGTCGGTACGGGAAAATGCAATGATCGTGGAGGCCTGAAGTTGTCCTCCTCATTTCAAAATTCTTCAACCCTTCGAGGTCCAAATAAAAGCTTCGCTCTCAAAATGCTCGAACGAATAGGCGGATTCCATTCTTCTCATGCCTGAACGGATAGGCGGGTTCTATTCTCCAAAAAGCCCGAACAGATAGGCGGGTTCCATTCTCCAAAAGCCCGAACGGATAGGCGGGTTCCATTGTCCAAGAGCCCGAACGGATAGGTGGGTTCCATTCTCCACAAGCCCAAATGGATAGGCGGGTTCCATTCTCCTCGTTCCTAAACGGATAGGCGGGTTCCATTCTCCAAAAATCTCGAACAGATAGGTGGGTTCCATTCTCCAAAAGCCCGAACAGATAGGCGGGTTCCATTCTCCAAAAGCCCGAACGGATAGGCGGGTTCCATTCTCCAAAAGCCCGAACGGATATGCGGGTTCCATTCTCCAAAAGCCCGAACGGATAGGCGGGTTCCATTCTCCAAAAGCCCGAACGAATAGGTGAGCTTTCTTTTATTGGAAAAGCTTTAATATACCTATAAAAAATAGGTAAAAATGATATGATGATGTGAGTTAGCATGCCCCTAATCCTAGGGATGCCTAACTACAAATGATGCATGAATTATGACATCAAAATTGCTCAGACGCTTTCACTCTTTGGATTGGTCCATCTTGACCCTCTTCTTCTCTTTTGGCTTTCTCATCTCTGCCAAATCTCGATCTCTTGGTCTCTTCTCAAAAGACGACTACTGACTTTCACGGGTAAGACTGGACATAACACTTCTCGTAGTGCTCGCTCTCAAAACATTGCCCCCTCCTCAAACTGGGTGCTCAACCATTCTCTTCGTCTTAACATGACGACTTTTCTCTCAATATTAGGGAGAAAGGCATATGCCCCCAAGCCCCTGAACTTTTTCTCTTGAGTTCATCAAGGTCCAATTTCATTTTCTAAACCATTCAAGGCACTTTGACAGAAACTTGCCTCGAGTCCCTAAACTGTAGGATATGGAATCATACTACTATCTTCACCATGGCCACTGGTGAGCCATCATTTGCATACATGGCATTGCATTCTAAACTTTATCCTTGAAGCAATGAAAGGAAATTATTGTGTGTTCACAAAAAGATTTAGATTGCATCTTCCAATTTCAAAATGAGATGAATTTTCAAAAACTAGACTTTCTTTCCAAATTATGGATATATCAAGCTAGATTAAATACCCCGAATATCAAGTGCACGAACGACACTATTATGGCTTACAAAGGATTGCCTCAAGCATCATGTGTCTAGGAGACCTCGAAAACTAAGCAGATGTCTGAAGATGTGAAATACTCTCCGAGCTATTTCAGCTTTTTAATCAATTAGACTTACCTTTTATAGGCTTTGCCTTTATCATTATTACTTCGTCTCAATTCTTTATGATTTTGGGGAAGTCAACTCATCACATTCCTTTGGCTCGAAATAAATGATGGAGCAAACAACAAAACCCCGAGTTACTCGGCATTGTCATGATTTGAAAATATTACCATCACTCATGTAGCTAAAGTGAATGGTGCATGGAAACCTTATTGGTCTTTTGCTACAGCGGAGTGCCCCAAAAATTCCACACTCGTATCCGAAGATACATATTATCAGGCTTCGAACATTGGGGTGCTTTTGTTACGCTTTTATTATCTTCTCTCTTTTCTCTTTTTTTCTTTTCTTTTATGTTCTTTTTTTCTCCCTTTCTTCTTTTTTTTCCTTTTCTTTTCTTATTCTTTCATTCTTTTTCTCTCTTTTTTGTGTTTGTTTTTTTGTTTCTTTTTTTATATAGCGTGGAAGGTTTCCGGTTATTCTCCCGAAGGCCCTAATACTATGTGTACTTAATTAGACCAAATTAACTTGGAGTGTAAGCCACATATTCATCATCTTCAAAGCTTTCGATTTCAACTAGACAAAGGCAGCTCGAAGTCAACCTTTAGGGTCAAGGTCAATGTCCCTTGTGCAATTGATATACGGGGACTCAACAGAAAAATATATACACAAAGTGAAAAGGTAATTGAAACACAAAGCATAGTGCATTCTTTCATTGAAATTTAAAAATGTAATCTTAGGCCCTTACAAAAAGATCTTTGCTACCTTCGGGCAAAGGGTAGCAAAGTTGATTCCACACATTACTTAAAAAAAAGATTAAAATGCAATGAAATGAAGGCAAACAAACTTGGATGCATAAAACTCTTTACTACTGTTAGGTTGGCCATCCATCCCACCCCTTAAGCATCTTCGAGGAACTCAACCTCCTTATTATCCATCAATTCATGAACCAACTCCTTGAATTCCGGACAACTCGGAATCTCATACCCCACAGTCTGATGGTACTCGCAAAATGACTCATGACCGTCATACGCTCCCTTCGGACCATTCTCGATCAAGCCTGCCTCGCACAGCTGTTCGTACACCCAACTCAGAGGGGACTTGATTTCTGACATTTTATCCTCACTTTCTTCGTATTTACCTCTTCGAGGGCATTCACGCCCCGACCTCCATGGTTCGGAAGTGGATTGGTCGTCACATTGGGCTTCTCTAACTCGAGGACCCCGGTGTTAATCATGTTTTGCACGAGCTTCTTGAGTGCTATGCAATTTTCTATCGTGTGTCCCGGTACTCCGTCGTGATACTCACAATGTGCCTTCTCATCGTACCATGAAGGGTAAAGCGGTTGGAAGGGAGTAACATGATACGGGCGGACCAGATCAGCCTCGTATAGGTGTTTGTATACCTCGTTGTACGGTATAGGTAGATGGGTGAAGGTCATTCTCTCTTGTTCCTTCTTGGGAGCCCTATTATCTCTTCGGTTTGAGCCTTGCGCATTCCCGATTGCAGCTTGAGGCGGTGAGATGGTGAGGTGCTTAGAAGCCTCATAGGTACCTACGTTGTTCACCTCGTGATCTTTCTTCTTAAATTGCTTCCAGGCATTCTCTCCTCCATCAATCCTACCACTCTTGATAGCTACCTCGATTCGTTCACCGGTCATAACCATATCTGAGAAGTTATCGATAGGGTTGCTTATCATGCGGTCATAGAGTGTCCCTTTCAAAGTATCAAAAAACATAAGTGAGATCTCATTCTCACGGAGTGGGGGTTGAACATGTGCTGCCACATCTCGCCAACGCTGGGCGTACTCACGGAGGCTCTCATTGTGCCTTTGCTTCAAACCTTGTAGCATGAGTCGGTTCAGAACCATGTCGGTTATATGCCTATACTAAACCGCGGGCCCCGCTAAACTATCTTGGAAACAGTGAATTAGTAACTTCTCATTGTCGATGAAACCCGTCATCTTTCTACAAAACATGGTTACGTGGGCAGTAGGGCAAGTCGTCCCGTCAAACTTTTCAAACTCCGGCGTCTTGAACTTGGGCGGAATTATCGAATCTGGAACCAAACTTAGATCTCTAGCATTCATCCCATATACCCCCTCTTCTTCCTCTTTTGTCCAGAATTTTTCCTCGAGGTCCTTCCGAGTCTCTTCTAGTTGCTTCGAGAACTCCGCCTTAACCTTGTTCAAATTCTCGATCTCATCCAAATCTGGGACACTATCCCCGACATTTTCCACATGATTAAAAATTAGACCTGATAGAGCATGGGTAGAGGCGCCTGCCTGATGTGATGTTGTCCCATCTCCTTGAGTAGCCGCTCCTTGTGAGGGCTTAGGGTATTGGTGACAAAACCGGGAGAATACGAGGGATCTCCCTTATCCTGACTAGGGTTTCCAACAGCCCCCTTTCCTTTCAGATTGGCTTGCAACAACTGAGATATCTCGTTCACCATATCTTGTTGGGACTTGATGATGGTGTCCCTCAATTCTTGCTGAGCTCGCTCTAACTAGCCTCTCAAATCAGCTTCCAACTTAGCAAAACTTTCCTCCATTTGCTTCCTCTGATGGCGAGTAAAGTGTGGGTGCGGAATCTTTGGTAGTCACGAATGCTCTGAAACCCTGGACAATTAATCTCATGATTTAATGATGTAATGCATGCAATGTTGTATGCAAAACATAAACATATGATTAAAGGCAATAAAAACATAATCGAATGCAAAGAAGTGTTGATTCAACGAACATCCTCATCAAATAACTTTCCATAACGGAGATCAAGTCAAGAAAATAAATACATGTTGCCCCCTTTAAACTAGGGTTCCAGAAAATTCGTTGCTACAGACTCTTTCTCCAGTTGTGAAAGTTTTCAACTTTAGACTGTTCTCGAATCAACACTTCGTATGTAAATGCGATGAATATGCAAAAATAAGCAAAACAAGACAAAAAGGCAACTGGATTAGTAACAACAATAATGAATATTGAATACAATAAGCAAATGAAAACACACCAAAGCAGATTAACAATGCAAGACCTATTAGCGTGAATTCTAATTCTACGGTTGTCCGCATGGCTCTAATCGGGGTGGGCTTCTTAGATTCTCACTCATGTGGGTTTAGTTCTAATAAGGATACTCGAACCTATCTTATCACCCACTAAGGTGACAAGAACCTCAATTCTGGCCCATTACAAGCTTGCGAATTGGTTTCGGTTCGAGGGAAAGCACGATCTAATGACGTGGAGGGCTGCTCGCGTGTCAAAGGCGTGGATTCCAGAAGTGAATTACCGACCCGTGGAGGGATGCTCACATGGGTATGGGCGTTTCACTCCCACTTAGGGGACGAAGCTCGGGTACAAAGCTTTATGATCGTGATGCAACACATGTCGGTGTTTCTTTTGAAATTAAATGAAAAATTAATTCAAGACCACCAATTATCGAAGCTCGTGTAATTAAAGTCCTACTTTCAAGGAAGAACCACCTTACTAAAGTCAAATTAAATTTCAAAGATTTCCATCAATTTAAAAGCAACAAGTGTTTTTTTTTGCTTAACTCTCTTTTTGTTTTGAAAAACAAAATTTTGTCCCCAGCGGAGTCGGCAAGCTGTAATAAGGTTTTTTCTTTTAGGTCTAAAGGGTCCCCGCTTTTTGAAAACATTTAATTAAAAGGGGGATTTTTTAAAAATTCGAGTTTTAGAAAGAAAAACCTTTTAAAAATCATTTTTACGGTTGGAGTCGCCACCGGCCACTAAGGTAGGTCGGACACCGTAAAAACAAAATCAGAGATTCGTTTGAAAGGGTTCGGGAGTTGGTTACGTGTGGGGAATGGTTAGCACCCCATCACACCCGGAAATCGGTACCAAAACAACTGTTGCCTTTAAATTGATGGAAATTATTCGAAATTTAAGACGACTTTAATTAGGGGTTCTTAATTGAAAATTGGACTTTTAATTATGCGAGCTTTTTCAAATTAGTGGTTTCGAATTAATTTGTCATTTGATTAAAAAGGATTATGGTACACCGGACCAAAGACTAAACCGACATCATATAAGACTGACTGTCGTGTTAGTTTAGGGTTCAGGTCTCGTACGTCACCTTTATGCATGATGCAAGCAATTAAAGAATGATTTCATGGTCCCGTCCATTTTAATTATTTACGGTTTACCTTTAGACGATTCGAATTAGTCCAAATATTCGAGGAATATCCAATAAGCTAGGATATTCAACCCGAATACGCAAATTAATAGGTATCTCCGTTTTACAATTAAAATTGATTAACATGCTTATCAAAATACTAAAAGTCACATGTAATGATATTAAAATGCACGCCACGAAAACATATTCGAACGACATAAAAACGAGCATACGACATATATAATAGAACTACATTATATGCATAAAAACCATATAAAAACATACGGACTAATATATATATATATATAAACATACCCCACGAATTGAATACTCACACTAAACAAATATAACAATATGGCAACCAAACATACATTCGATGCATGAATAACAAAAAACATAATAAAATGCTGAAATAATAAAAAAACAATCTGGTAGGCATCAAAACTATAAATTACCCATTTTAAAAAACTAATTAAAACACGAAATAAGGACTCGATTGAAAGGATATGAAAAGTCATAGGGACTCAGATGGTGATTTACCCACTCAAAATTTAATCAAAACAGGATTGGGACGAGATTGAAAATGCTTCAAAAAGCTAGAGGGCCACGGGCGTAGTTTTGAAATGCGGAAGCCCCCCTCGCGCAATAAGGGTGACGCGGAGGGGCTTAAAACATGATTAACCCTATTTTAAAATTTTAAAATACTATATATACTAGGTTTAAAACAACTTTGGTCTCTTTTAGCCAAAAACCCAAAACCAGAGGCTTTAATCCCCTTTTTCGTCTCGAAACCCTAGCCACCGTCAGGATTCCGGTCGCCGTTGCCGGCGCCGGAACCTTAAAAGAAAAACTTTTTCCGACCTTCCCAGACCCCATAAGCCTAAAAACTTCTTTATTTTCACGAAAACCGAACCTAAAAACCCTGCTTTCTCCCTTTTTATTTGCGATTGAACCCAAAAAAACTTTTAAAAATCTTTTTACCGATGTTTACCTCTCACCGGCTCATCGTGAGTGGTCCCAGAAGGGACCGGATGGCTTGTCACCGGCGAGATAGGCAATAGACGGGAAGAAGAAGAGACACGAAGGTAAATAAAAACCCTAACTCGTTTCTGTTCTTTTTTTTATTTTAAGATTTGAAATGAAAAAAACAAAGTCGACATACCTCTGTGAATCTGATGCCTTATACTGCTCTGAAAATTTTCCCGATTACAACTCTCTCCGAAAAAAAACCCCTCTTTACATTGCATGTTTCGGGTTTATACAGCCCGATATTACATTTTTTGCTTTTTCTAATTACATGTAATTCCTGAAATACATTGTTGGTTGCTCTGATTTTTGTTGGTATTCGGCTGATATGGTTGTTGTTTGCCTCTGCCATTATGAATTTCAGTTGCATTTCTGACATTTGCGTTTTGTTTTTGTGTGAATGTGAGCCGTGAGGAGGGACCAGAAGGCTTGGCGGACGTGGATGGTGATCCTGACCATCGGTGGAATCTGGACGGTCGCGGGGATTCGAAGAGGCGTGCGGTGGACTGCACGCGCGCGTCTAGAGACTGAAACGTCGCGCGTGAATCACACGCGCCTGGGGGGCTTGATCTGAGCCGTTCGATCAAGATCTCGATCCAACGGTGGATATGGTGCGGCGCTAGGGCTCTTGGGGCCTCTCTAGGGTTTCCTCACACCTGTGTGTTCTGGACCGTCAGATCTGGAACCAGATCTGACGGCTGAGGATGGGTTGCGCAAGACATAGGAAACATATTAGGGTTTTTGTTAGCTTAAGTATTCGGGTCTATTCAGACTTGTATTTTTTTGGGCTCTTCATTTGTAAATGGACTCTTATAAAATATTAAATTGGGCTTTTATTATTTATTAATACATATTGGCTTTATTAGTATTTTTGTTTTTAGATTTAATAATAATAATAATAATAATAATAATAATAATAATAATAATAATAAAAAGACGGTAACAATATAAATAATAATAAGTAGTAATAGTAGATAAAGATAGTAATATAAACATAATAATATAATAGATAATAGTATACGATAATAAAAGAAATAATACTAATAATAATAAATAATATTGATAGTAATAATAATATAATAGATAATAAGATAATACTAATAATACCGGTAATAATAATAATACTAATAATAACAACATAATATAATAACATAATAACATAGTAATAATAATAACATAATATACGATAGTAGTGTTAATAAATATAATACTAGTAATAGTTATAATAACAGTAATAAATATAATGGTAATAATAATATAATAGAGCAATAGATAATAATAATAAGATATGATAATAACATAATAAATAGGTATTCAACGTTAATATATATTTTGTTTTTTTGTTTTTTTCCCTTTTTTTTGCTTTTGTTTTTAATTTTTATCACAACATATATATAAGTATCAAAGCTCATTATTAAAAGAAAAGAAAACGGGTTTAACACCCCGGACAAAATAGGTGATTACAATGGGTATACCATATCGGTACGGTTAAGCTGAAAACTTGAGTTTGGCTACTTTAAAACATTTTAAACAATTCAAAACTTTTTTGGAAACTCCTCAAACTTATTTTCAAGTTGTTTGGACTTAAAAACAATTTTGATATTTTTTCAATTTAGTCTAAAACTATTTTTCAATTATTATATATGTCGCAACCCTTTCGAGCTTCGACTTCTTGGAAAACTTTTTAAAAAATGGAGTGGCCACCAATATTTTTTGAAAAGTGTGATTGGATCACTTTAAAACGGGGTTATTTTAATAAAACGTTTTGTTTTAATGAAACAACAGTTTTGGTCTACGAAATCTAGGAAAACAGGTTCGGGGGTCGGTTACGCGTGTGGAAGGGTTAGCAACCCCACGACGCCCAAAATTGGTACCTTATTGATTTAAAAAAAACATTTTCAAAATTGGAATTTGCAAATTCACAAAGGCTTAATTTACTCATCCGTTTAATGAATATAAATCTATTTTAACGGTCCTACCGCCCAAAAAATGAACTGCAATCACTGCCAACATTCCTGGCGTTAATCTATCATCTCCGTTTGGTAAGACACCGCATTGATTATTTTTCAATCAAACAAAGATAAAATATGAAAGCAAAGATTAAACCGCAAAATTAAATAATTACAAGAATATAACTAAAAAAAAAAGCAAGACAAATTATTTTTTATTTTCAATTTTAATTCATACATTTTTAAAAAAATTAAAAGTTTTTTCTTCAAAGTCATGTCCTTCTCTTTATAAAATTAAATTGGATTCTTTTTTATTTTAAAAGGAAATTTTTTTATAAGTTTTTTATTTTTTTTAAAAGAAAAATGAATATTTTATTATTTTAAAAAATATTTCTATTTAATTCAAAATAAATATTTAATTTCTAAAAAAAATATTTATTAAAACTAAGCTTGAAAAAAATTCAAAAGAAACAATTTTCTTTAAGCCCAAATTTTATGTTTTTTAAAGGGATTGGGTTCAAGGCCCACAAACACCTTTTTTTCTTAAACTCACATGGATCAAACTCAAAAAAAGGGAGGGGGAGGGGGGAAACCATCATTGTTCTTGGTGTTCTTCAAAATGAAGAACACCACTTTTCTGGTATATCCGAAAATTAACAAAAAAAATGTTCAAAATTTGATTTAAATTCGAACAAAAACAATTTTAAATTTTCAATATTGAACTTCAACAATCAAATACAAATTTAACATCAAATTAAACAACAAAAATGAAAGTATTTAAAGCAAGAAATGAAGAACATCATACCAAAATGTAGCAAAGCTTGATTCAATCCTTCAACAAAACTTCTGGAATTTTGTATTGATTTTCTTCAAACTTTCACCGGAAATTACAAGCTCTTTTACAAGAATTCTTCCAATCAAATTCGGATTTGTGTGCGTATGAGTATTGGTGAAGAGTGTCTTACAATGGTCAAAATAGGGGGTTTATATAGGTTTCAAAACCTGGATTTACACCCCTAAATCCAATTTTCAATCCCTAAACAAATGCTAAAATCAGACAAACAACAAGAATCAAACCTCTTTTTAATTTTGCATATTAGAATAGCTCAGATTTAGGGAGTTGGAGATGAAAATATCCCCAAATACAACCAAGGGTTTGACCCATTCTCTCCTCCATTTTACAGGTGAATGGCGGCGGCTTGGAGCGGCGACGGAGGCGTCGAGTCAGTGAGAGCGTAGGGAGTCAGCCGGCACCAATGGCAGTGATAACCATGGCCGGCGGCAACTGGACGGCAGCCCCCTCCCTTGTTGCACAGCTTCGAATTGTGGAGGAGCGGACCAGCCCCGCGCGCGTGTGGCACACGCACCAAGCGCATGGGTGCGGGTGGTTCCCTTTTTTTAAATCCTAGCCTTTTATCTTCCTTTCCCCTGATCCAACAACACTTATTAATCCTGCACAAAAACAACATAAATGGGTTAGTTTGGGCCTCTTTAAAAAAATGGGTTCCTTATTTATTATTTTAAATGGGATTTATTAAAATGGACCCTTTATTATTAAATGAACCACCTTTATTATTTAAAATGGGATTTTAATAATAATAATAATAATAATAATAATAATAATAATAAGTAAAAAGAATAGGGTGAAAATTCAGTGACAACAGATGCCCCTCTTTGCTCATCTTTGTAAAATAAGGATAGAGCAAAGACCAAAAGACACTGATTTTCATCGATTTGTCGATTGGTTCCATTCTCCTAATGCCCGAACGGATAGGCAAGGTTCTATTCTCCAAATGCACGAATAGATGAGTTGAATTCAAAAAAAAAGGTTTCATCCTCCTTACGCTTGGATGAATAAGAAAGTTCCAAAAGATTTCATCCTCCTCGTGCTTGGATGAATAAGTAAACAGGCTTCAAAAGATTTCATCCTCCTTATGCTTAGATGAATAAGCAAACTTCAAAAGATTTCATCCTCTTTATGCTTGGATGAATAAGCAAACTTCAAAAGATTTCATCCTTATTATACCTGGATGAATAAGCAAACTTCAAAAGATTTCATCCTCCTTATGTCTGGATGAATAAAGAACCTCATTCTCTTTACGCCTGAACGGATAGGTGAATCTTCTGAAAAAATTCATCCTCCTTATGCTTGGATGAATAAGTGGGTTCTATTATCCTTGTGCTCGAATAGATAAGCAGATTCCAAAAAGGGTTTCATCCACCTTATGCTTGGATGAATAAGCGGGTTATATTCTCCTTATGCTCGAATAGATAAGCAGATTCCATTCTCTAAACACATGAACGTATGGGTGGGTTCTATTCTCCTTGTGCCCGAATAGATGAGCGGCTTCTTTTACTGAAAAGTCCTTCGTGTACCCGAAAAATGCAATATATAGAATGCAATTATGACGTGCATACCCCTAGGGATGCCTAAAACTTGAATGCATGTCTCATTTCTTTTGTTTTTGAATCTTTTTTCTCAGAATTAATTTTTCCTTGTGTTTTATGAATCCATATGTTTGCTCGCTCAATCTAGATAAACAATTGTGCTTCTTCTTCGATTCTTGGAAAACACATGATCTTTGCAAATTTGCTCACTCAATCCAGTGATCTTGTACTCCTAGTTGGAAGAATTGTCTTTTTCAACTATCTCTTACTTTACCATCCTCATTCTTGATACATCAATTTCGAGTGAAAGGCCTCCTTGAATAGTCTTGAAATTATATGCCCATTATTATGCTTTAAGCACCTTCAGTGCTTCTTGTGATTTTTCAAATTCTTGCCCCTACATGGCACCTTAGAGTGCTTGCATATAAATCCTTGCAGCAAAGCTTATTTCTATCTAGAATATCTTCAAATGATGTTGGCTCTTTAATCTCTTCCTCTCGTGCCTATTAACACTAAGGGCCTTAAACCATTGGCCAACGAAGACTGCCCTAATCTGATGGCATCATTTACTTATCAAGTGCAATTCTATCTCTTTTTCATGCTTCTGAACTTTTACATCTTATTTGCATATTTTTCTTGACAACACGGCCCACTTAAAACTCTTCAACGCATGTGTTTCTTCTTCTTTTCTCTTTTTACCTTCTCATGCAAGGTGATGCCCCTATTCAAACTAAAGTTCAATTATCGGCCACTTCATTATTTTGAAGCGATGTAAACACTCATTTGTGGTTTCCTAGAGTTGGGATCAATACCAAGAAATCCTTTGTTTTTTATGAATCCATGCCAGCCTACTTGTAAGATACAAGAAAATGTTAGAAATGATAGTTCAAAGGAAGAAGTCATGACAGATGTAAGAAAAGGCTAATATGGGAATTTTAAGAAAACAGTCATGGCAAACACAAGGATAGTACAAAGTCAGATGCCCCAAATTCATTGTATGAATGACTCAAGAATCCATCAACCGGATAGTGCCCTGCTTTTAGGTGGCTCTCTTTTGCTCACACACTCCCCAAATTTCAATTTTCCCACTTTTCTAATCTCAATCAGACATTATATGTTTCGAGGTCCCTGAAGAAAGGTTAACTTAATTAGGCAGAATGTGTTCTGAAGACAAACTCCCTTTTCTCAAATATTCATGTGTGATCCAAATGGTCTTTAGAGGCTTGTAATGTAGGCTAGGCTCGGGTTGCCAAAGAAAGGTATATAGGCTCAAATACATGTTTAAGGGTGATTAAACGAAGGATCAACTTTTCCTGATGAAATCTATGTTCTTCTTTTAATCTTTGAATCACTCTAGATTGCTCATTTTGGGTTTTCACCCTAGAGTTCATTTCCTTTTGTAACCCCTTAGCCCGGCCTAGACGGTTGACCCGGACTACGAAGATTACACGGGGAAAACCAAAGTCAACCCGAAAGTCAACCTTGATTAACGACCCTTTTTTCTTTTTAAACTTGTCTAGATGCACATTAACCCTAGGCATTCTCTTGAGATAAGCATACTCAAAAATCACAGCAATCGGAAAACAATAAGGGACCCAATTGCACAAAATACGAATTTAGAGACACTTTTGTAAATTCAGAAAATTAAGAGGACTTTACCAATTTTAAGTTACCATTATGAAATTAGTCATGTTTCATGCCTCTCTGCCAAATTTCATCTCAAACGGACATCTCAAACTCAAGCAATTGCACATACAAGAATCGGGACTAAAACGTAAAGCTTGCAAACCTCAAAACCATTCAAATTTTATGCCCAACGGTCAGGTGTTCCGAAACGGGTCTAGGCCGTTCAGGAACACCCCTTGGCAGTAGCCAAAGTGTTCAGAAACGGGTCTAGGCCGTTCAGGAACACCTTGGCCAAAACAAGGGCCTGTTTCGAAACAGGCAAGGGTGTTTCGAAACACCCTGCCCAGAAACAGCAGATAGGCCTGTTTTAACACCTTTAAACCCCATCAAACATGCTCCAAACCATTCCACAATAAATCAACAACATTCCAAGCATCATACCTACCAATTTGCATCAAAATCTAGATACGAAACCACCCCTAGGTGCACCAACTCATTCAACACTCAATCATGCTTTTAAAACAAGAAGCATAGCATAACGACTTAAGAATATGAAGACTCAACGTTGCAAGCGTTAAACCACATAGTTCAAAATCATAAACCAAACTTATCCAACATACACAATCTCATTAAACATCAACATAAGAGATTCCCCCCCCCATTGCCTTTATTATCTATAGCTATTAACCGAGACATACATCTCAAGTGGAGCTCTCCTTGAATCCCTTGCTTCTCGCTGTCCCAACTTCAAATATCTGCATTGATGGACAAAAAGGAGCGTAAGCACATAATGCTTAGTGAGGAATGCTCAAAACCAAAACACCATCAATGCAGCGAGTCATAAAACCTCTTTTAAAAGTAAACACAATTCGATAAACCAAAGCAATGTTTGAAAACCCCTTTTAACAACATGCTTTAAATCATGCATTGCTCAAACATGAAAAACCAACCCTTAGCTTAGAAAAGCTAAGTAATTCACTTCAAAGCACAACCTTGCAAAACCATCAATTTAACCATTCCATGCATGAACATCCTATGCAAAGTTAAATACAAGATCCTTGGAAAACACTTCCACTTCACATTATACTTTTCTTATACTTGAAAATCATTTCAAAACAAGAAACCTTTAAAAACCACTTACACCCTCAATTCTATCTCATGCATTAAGCAAATGCAATACATGAACCACAAAATCAACATTTGCATTACATGCCTTTTTAAAACAAGCCCTCACAAGACTTCAATGCACCAAAGAGATTCCATGCACACAATGCAACATTCTCAGTAGAAGATAAACACTTGTTCAAGCTAACAAGTAAAACATGCATTAATAGAACATTACACACTTCTCATGCAACCATGCATCATTTCAAGCATCTCATGCTTCATCATATTCAAGAACATTATATTAGCTTCCAAGTGATAATTCACAAACCATCATAACACAAGACACAATCGGATACGCGGATTACAAGCGTTGTCCCCACGCTTCATACACACTACCAATCTCAAGGTCCCCAAATGGAATTTAAACCACCATTATGACCTTACCATACACAAGGTCCTCATATGGACTTTTAAACACCATATGACCTTAACATTCACAAGGTCCTCAAATGGAATTTTAACCACCATTATAACCTTACCATCACTCATTGGTAGTTGTATAACATCACTAACGAGATCACAGGACATACACACAAGATCCACACATGGACTTTACACCACCATTGTGATCTTACCATACACAAGGTCTTCAAATGGAATTTTAACCACCATTATGACCTTAACATACACAAGGTCCTCAAATGGAATTTTAACCACCATTATGACCTTAACATACACAAGACCCACCCATGGACTTTTAACAACCATGGTGTTCTTAACCATCTCGTTAGTGTACTTGGATGGAGTTACCGGTACAATCACAACCACTCCACATCCAAGGCGACTTTATTCACGGTGCATCCAATCCTATAGCCGGCTAACTATATCCGATTCAAGTAACCAAGAACCACTTACATCACTTGCCAATATAACCAATTTACCACATTAATCCATTGTTTTACAAGCATAACCAAAATGCCAAAACCACCAATTACCATGATCAATCCACTGTTTTTGAAGCATTACACAAAGCCATTAAACAACATGCAACACTATGCAACAATTCCACAATTTCAATGTACAAAAGCAAGGATCTCTTACCTTGAGCAACCTTCACACATGGCTTTCAAAACCAGCATTAAACCATGCTAAAATATGCTTTCAAAACAGAATTTAAAACATGCAAATCACATGCATTGCATCCAACAATCACAAGTGCTTTAAAAACCAATTCATAACACAACCAAGAGAGAAATTCTATTTACTTACTCTTGAGCTTAGCTAAGTTGTTTAGACTTAAACTAAGCTCCCAAAACCTTCAAACCTTGGTTTTAAAGCTGAAAACCCAACTTCACTCACCGGTACACAAAACAAGGCTAGCCAACAAGCCTTCCAAGCATCCGAAACCTTCAACGCCACCTCTATTGCTCACGGATCATTCTCCCCTGTTTCAAACACATAACAACAGAGGATTAATGCATCATAATGCATTAAAAACACCAGCAACACACCTAAACTTGCTGCTCTTTGCAAATCCAACATTTCGGCTACCAAACACAACCGAAATCACATCCAAACACTTCCAAAACCTAACCCAGCCAAGATCCATCACTTCTAACCATTTTTAAAAATCAACTAACATCCAAAATGATCCCAAACACGTCCTTATACCTCCAGCATTAACAAAACACCAAGATCACCCCAAAAACCACCATTTTCACAAGTAGAAACTTAGGAAAATCAACCTATTCGGGATTGCATTGATTAAACCTCAATTTCTCATCAAATATACATCCACTTTACATTAAAAACGCATCTCAAAACAGTACCCAACCATTTCATACGAATTTCATCACAAATTAACCAAATCTTGCATTTTAAAGCCAAGATCAAGAACACAATTGTAAAACCTTTAATAAAACACAAATCAAGGATTGAGAACTTAGGAATTTCAGTAAAGAACTGAGAATTTAGAGGAGAATGACGTTCATACCTCTAAACTTGAGTTTCTCCCTTTTTGGAACCACAATTCTTGAAAATCCAATAAGCAAATGCTAAGGTTTTGTTGTAGAATTGATTAGAGATCAAATGAGGATTGAAATCTAATCTTTAGTTGTCAAAATCAGAGAGAATTTTGCTGGAGAAATGTGTTTGGGTTGAGAGAAAAGTTGAGAGAAAAGAAAATGGAAATTTAGAGAAAAGTTAGTTATAATGCCAAAATATCTTTTCCCTCCTTTTGTACTTAATTAAAAACCATTAATTAAATTGATTAATATTCAGAAAAATCTGGAGAAACTCTTTTGGGTAAATAGCTCCTTAAAGATTCAAAGTTTCAATCCCTTTTAAAACAGTCACCCAGTTTTCAAAAATTACATTTTGGTCACTAACCCAAAATGTCACTCTTCCAAACCTCATTTTGTAAAGTTGATTTCACCTTTCTCTTATATATAATAAAAGAGGATTTTAAGACATTTTTCCATATTTTTAATGCATCCCGAACTAAGCTTTCCTTAAAACCACCTTTTATATTCGAACCGAAAATCCGACCGGTCCAGTTCAAACTCAAAACTTCTAAGCCCAAAATTAGGGTGTTACAACTCTCCCCCCTTAAGAAATTTCGTCCTCGAAATTTCAACCGGCGAAAAGAGAACAACCAAACTTCTCAAGCAACACACAAGGCAACACATGAGACTTAACCACCACTGAACACTCTCCTCACAAAACTCCACCAACCCAACACCAACACATACTTTTCACGAATTCCAGAACACTCAAATGTTAACCACATCTTAACCTTTCACACTTCCGGACTACACATAGCCCCAACAACAACCTGAAGAACCTCCAACTTTTACAGCATACACCACCCTAACTCACAACTCTCAAAACTTGTTCACACAGTGACACCAACCAATTCAGTTCAGCCACCAGGTGACCCACAACCTTCACTGCCCCTAAAACCCCTTGCACAACTGCTCAACCTCTTCCAAAGGTTACCACATCAAGCAAAAATTCTTAAGCATCAACTGTTTATTCAAACTTCTCAACGTATTGATGACATTCCTTCACGCCCGCCGCTATCATCACCATAACGACTCACCAGGACTACTCACCTAACATCCGAAAATCACGTCACAAAACCCCAACCTTGACTCCGCCATCCGTTCACACCCCACCAGCCGACTTCAAAAGGAAATTACTCATACACAACTAGCCAACCACTTCACACAAGAACCCGTCCAACCAACAACGGCCCTTGAACTTACATTGCCTTTCCACTTCAAGCCTTGACTAGAACACTAGCCTTACCAGGACACCGCCCATTCTATACATACATAAGATTACGAAACTTCTATTCACCCAGGCCAACCTTTTTCTACAACCCACAACACAACCTCTTCACAACTCCTCGAAGGTTACTACGAACCATCACCTACATAAACAACCCTTCTACTACAACATCAAGGCCGAGTTACCTCAGCACTTTGGAAACACATCCTGCAACATCACTTAACACCAAGAAACTACCACTTCTACTAGCTATTCCCAACCACCTCGACTGCTTCTAACTCTAACCGGTAATCTCCTCACCACCATACCGCTAAACTCTTTAAGCCCAAACACTTTCCTTCTGTCAACAAGCTATAACGCATTCACTATTACTGACAACTCACCTACAGCCCTCCATTACTTCTAATATTCTCCTAGCACCAAAACAACTTTTAAAACCCCCATCCAACCTAACCCTATCACAACACTAACGGACCCGATTAACTATTAGCGAGTGTGAACGTTCGTATGCATGGTCACCAATATGCCCTATCAATGCCTGATGTACATGCATGCAAAACCTCTAATGTCATGTCACATGTATGCATGGACCAGTACATATATAATATAGCATATAATAAATGATTTTAACTGTGCATGTATGACGGTTCACACCCACAAATAACATTCTCAGAATCCGCCTAAGAAAACCCTCCTACTTCACTTCTAACATGACCAACTCCATCATTCTTTCAACCCACTATCCACAAAATACTCACTAATGCCCTCTTCACACTAAAGTTGTTTTCAAAACAACACCAACTACTACCCCAAGCATGCTAGCTACGAGACCATACCCACTACACAAGGGAAATACCAACTGAAACCAAACTAAGATAACTAAGGCAAAGATTACTTAACAAGGTTACCTGTAAACACCTCACTACCCCGGAGCTTCAACAGACGAGCTCTCTTCCTCGCAGAACCATCATTCTCCAGCCGCACTGCTACAACATCAGCTAACACATTAAGGTCATCACCATCTCCCTGTGGTAAAGAACCCTGACTACCCCGAGCCAACTTCAAACAATTACGTCTCAAATGTCCAACAGACCCACAATTCCAACAAGATTCATTCTGCAAGCTCCTCACACCCTTCTGCCCTTCCTGCCAACTTCGAACCTTGTCTCGGTCATGCCCACGACCCTTCAGAGACCCTTTTGCTACCACTGAAACTGATCTCACCACATGAGGACAATTCCGCTTCACATGCTCCTTAGAACCACAGTTCCAACAAACACCTGCGCCCCAACAACCTCCAACATGGCGCCTTCCACAACGGTCACACACTGGTAACTGAGCTTCCACTCCTTGATCATGCAGCACTTGCCCCAGATTTGCACTACCACTCAGACTTCGATTCAAGTAAAACCTTCTATCACGTAGCCTCTTACGTTGACCGCTCTCGAGGTCAGTACCCACAACTCTCTCGCTTAAACTTTTCTCACCTTCATAAACTGATACCACACCCTCACGTTGCTTAACCCTTGGGAATTTCTCTCCAAGGTACCTTTCATAAAAGGCAGACACAAAGAAGTCCCAATCTATATCGTGGATGTGCGATGCCACCGCCACAGATGTCCACCAGGCACAAGCGTCCTCCAACATCAATGAGACCACACTTCCCAGCTTACAGGCATAGTCACAACCCTCCTGATCCAAAATCAGAATTACACTGGCCAACCAGGCCTCGAACGTTTCAGGCGTCGAACCATGATACTCCACAGCTCCCAAATCATGTAAACGCTATTTCGACAAACCCGCACATCCCACAGCCGGCACGTCTACAGGCCTTACTTTTGCCACAGCCTGAGATGTTCCCAACACCTCTTGAACTAAAGGTGATGAACTCTTCATCACAGAACCAGCTTCTTCCTCCTGCCTCACTACCTCAACTCCAGGCACTGTAGGCTGAAACGAAACACCTCCACCAAAAGGTGAATTCCACGCCTTAACAACCTGCTCTAAAGCAGCAACCATCTCACCCAACTGCCATTCTCTCATCGATTTCACCATGCTATTAACAACAAACAATCATAACAAAACAAACAAATCGATCAGACCAGCTTTAAGCAAGGATTCAAAGCTCCAACTCCAAAATAACACAATAGCTATAATAATAAGGCAATGGGTATCCCGAATTCTCCCCTTTTACATGACATAACAGTCAATAAAAAACATGGATATCACAACATTGAGCATATCAATCAACACATTTCGATCATGCTCTTATCAAACAACATTTACTCGCAACAGCATAATATCAACATATCATACCCATCACACTTTCATCATTCATAAAATCAGCTCACATCACCAGCATATCACCAGCACAAATCCACATTAACTCAATGAAGATTCACAAACAAAAAGCATGCTAAAAACATCAACAATTCGCTCACAGACACACATTTCAACCGACTTTCAACCACACATCAGAAAAAACATTAAACACTTATTACAACAATTTACCATTTTCCCCAAGCATTCGCAACTCAGCTCTGATACCACCAAATGTAACCCCCTTAGCCCGGCCTAGACGGTTGACCCGGACTACGAAGATTACACGGGGAAAACCAAAGTCAACCCGAAAGTCAACCTTGATTAACGACCCTTTTTTTCTTTTTAAACTTGTCTAGATGCACATTAACCCTAGGCATTCTCTTGAGATAAGCATACTCAAAAATCACAGCAATCGGAAAACAATAAGGGACCCAATTGCACAAAATACAAATTTAGGGACCAATTTAAAAATTCTGAAAATTAAGAAGACTTTACCAATTTTTAAGTTACCATTATGAAATTAGTCATGTTTCATGCCTCTCTGCCAAATTTCATCTCAAACGGACATCTCAAACTCAAGCAATTGCACATACAAGAATCGGGACTAAAACGTAAAGCTTGCAAACCTCAAAACCATTCAAATTTTATGCCCAACGGTCAGGTGTTCCGAAACGGGTCTAGGCCGTTCAGGAACACCCCTTGGCAGTAGCCAAAGTGTTCAGAAATGGGTCTAGGCTGTTCAGGAACACCCTGGCCAAAACAAGGGCCTGTTTCGAAACAGGCAAGGGTGTTTCGAAACACCCTGCCCAGAAACAGCAGATAGGCCTGTTTTAACACCTTTAAACCCCATCAAACATGCTCCAAACCAATCCACAATAAATCAACAACATGCCAATCATCATACCTACCAATTTGCATCAAAATCTAGATACAAAAGCACCCCTAGGTGCACCAACTCATTCAACACATCCAACACTCAATCATGCTTTTAAAACAAGAAGCATAGCATAACGACTTAAGAATATGAAGACTCAACGTTGCAAGCGTTAAACCACATAGTTCAAAATCATAAACCAAACTTATCCAACATACACAATCTCATTAAACATCAACATAAGAGATTCTCCCCCCCCATTGCCTTTATTATCTATAGCTATTAACCGAGACATACATCTCAAGTGGAGCTCTCCTTGAATCCCTTGCTTCTCGCTGTCCCAACTTCAAATATCTGCATTGATGGACAAAAAGGAGCGTAAGCACAAAATGCTTAGTGAGGAATGCTCAAAACCAAAACACCATCAATGCAGCGAGTCATAAAACCTCTTTTAAAAGTAAACACAATTCGATAAACCAAAGCAATGTTTGAAAACCCCTTTTAACAACATGCTTTAAATCATGCATTGCTCAAACATGAAAAACCAACCCTTAGCTTAGAAAAGCTAAGTAATTCACTTCAAAGCACAACCTTGCAAAACCATCAATTTAACCATTCCATGCATGAACATCCTATGCAAAGTTAAATACAAGATCCTTGGAAAACACTTCCACTTCACATTATACTTTTCTTATACTTGAAAATCATTTCAAAGCAAGAAACCTTTAAAAACCACTTACACCCTCAATTCTATCTCATGCATTAAGCAAATGCAATACATGAACCACAAAATCAACATTTGCATTACATGCCTTTTTAAAACAAGCCCTCACAAGACTTCAATGCACCAAAGAGATTCCATGCACACAATGCAACATTCTCAATAGAAGATAAACACTTGTTCAAGCTAACAAGTAAAACATGCATTAATAGAACATTACACACTTCTCATGCAACCATGCATCATTTCAAGCATCTCATGCTTCATCATATTCAAGAACATTATATTGGCTTCCAAGTGATAATTCACAAACCATCATAACACAAGACACAATCGGATACGCGGATTACAAGCGTTGTCCCCACGCTTCATACACACTACCAATCTCAAGGTCCCCAAATGGAATTTAAACCACCATTATGACCTTACCATACACAAGGTCCTCATATGGACTTTTAACCACCATATGACCTTAACATTCACAAGGTCCTTAAATGGAATTTTAACCACCATTATAACCTTACCATCACTCATTGGTAGTTGTATAACATCACTAACGAGATCACGGGACATACACACAAGATCCACACATGGACTTTACACCACCATTGTGATCTTACCATACACAAGGTCTTCAAATGGAATTTTAACCACCATTATGACCTTAACATACACAAGGTCCTCAAATGGAATTTTAACCACCATTATGACCTTAACATACACAAGACCCACCCATGGACTTTTAACCACCATGGTGTTCTTAACCATCTCGTTAGTGTACTTGGATGGAGTTACCGGTACAATCACAACCACTCCACATCCAAGGCGACTTTATTCACGGTGCACCCAATCCTATAGCCGGCTAACTATATCTGATTCAAGTAACCAAGAACCACTTACATCACTTGCCAATATAACCAATTTACCACATTAATCCATTGTTTTACAAGCATAACCAAAATGCCAAAACCACCAATTACCATCATCAATCCACTGTTTTTGAAGCATTACACAAAGCCATTAAACAACATGCAACACTATGCAACAATTCCACAATTTCAATGTACAAAACCAAGGATCTCTTACCTTGAGCAACCTTCACACATGGCTTTCAAAACCAGCATTAAACCATGCTAAAATATGCTTTCAAAACAGAATTTAAAACATGCAAATCACATGCATTGCATCCAACAATCACAAGTGCTTTAAAAACCAATTCATAACACAACCAAGAGAGAAATTCTATTTACTTACTCTTGAGCTTAGCTAAGTTGTTTAGACTTAAACTAAGCTCCCAAAACCTTCAAACCTTGGTTTTAAAGCTGAAAACCCAACTTCACTCACCGATACACAAAACAAGGCTAGCCAACAAGCCTTCCAAGCATCTGAAACCTTCAACGCCACCTCTATTGCTCACGGATCATTCTCCTCTGTTTCAAACACATAACAACAGAGGATTAATGCATCATAATGCATTAAAAACACCAGCAACACACCTAAACTCGCTGCTCTTTGCAAATCCAACATTTCGGCTACCAAACACAACCGAAATCACATCCAAACACTTCCAAAACCTAACCCAGCCAAGATCCATCACTTCTAACCATTTTTAAACATCAATTAACATCCAAAATGATCCCAAACACGTCCTTATACCTCCAGTATTAACAAAACACCAAGATCACCCCAAAAACCACCATTTTCACAAGTAGAAACTTAGGAAAATCAACCTATTCGGGATTGCATTGATTAAACCTCAATTTCTCATCAAATATACATCCATTTTACATTAAAAACACATCTCAAAACAGTACCCAACCATTTCATACGAATTTCATCACAAATTAACCAAATCTTGCATTTTAAAGCCAAGATCAAGAACACAATTGTAAAACCTTTAATAAAACACAAATCAAGGATTGAGAACTTAGGAATTTCAGTAAAGAACTGAGAATTTAGAGGAGAAGGACGTTCATACCTCTAAACTTGAGTTTCTCCCTTTTTGGAACCACAATTCTTGAAAATCCAATAAGCAAATGCTAAGGTTTTGTTGTAGAATTGATTAGAGATCAAATGAGGATTGAAATCTAATCTTTAGTTGTCAAAATCAGAGAGAATTTTGCTGGAGAAATGTGTTTGGGTTGAGAGAAAAGTTGAGAGAAAAGAAAATGGAAATTTAGAGAAAAGTTATTTATAATGCCAAAATATCTTTTCCCTCATTTTGTACTTAATTAAAAACTATTAATTAAATTGATTAATATTCAGAAAAATCTGGAGAAACTCTTTTGGGTAAATAGCTCCTTAAAGATTCAAAGTTTCAATCCTTTTTAAAACAGTCACCCAGTTTTCAAAAATTACATTTTGGTCACTAACCCAAAATGTCACTCTTCCAAACCTCATTTTGTAAAATTGATTTCACCTTTCTCTTATATATAATAAAAGAGGATTTTAAGACATTTTTCCATATTTTTAATGCATCTCGAACTAAGCTTTCCTTAAAACCACCTTTTATATTCGAACCGAAAATCTGACCGATCCAGTTCAAACCCAAAACTTCTAAGCCCAAAATTGGGGTGTTACACCTTTTCTGGCACACATCTCATTTGAAGGATTTATTTCAAATTTTTCTTCACACTTCAATTCATTTATTTTTCCTTCTTCTTCTTCTTCTTTTCTATTTTCTTTTTCTTTCTCATTTTTCTTCTTTTTCCTTTTTGTATTCCTTTTTCTTTTTCTCCTCCTTTTTCTTTCTTTTTCTTTTCCTTTCTCCTTTGTTTTCTTTCTTTCTCCACTTTCTCTTTTTCCTTATTTTTCCTTTTTATGTCCTTTTCATTTCAAATTTAGGACATTCAACTTGATCTAACATGTTTTTTCAAACAGCTTTTCATTTTCTTTGCCCCCCGATGTGGGGAGTGATCCTTGGTTGGGGTTCAATCACATGAAAAAAAATATCAGGCTCAAAGGGGGACAACAATGAATTTTTATTTTCTTTTTGTGAAGGGAAATTAAGGAATTCCAAATGTCATTTCACACACAAACATCGTCGAAGAGAAGCAGTCTTCATTTTGTAGATGTTTTAGAGTTATTACTTTATTCAAAGACCCTTAACAACAATGTCTGAGAGGAAAGATCACTCAAAATGGGATCTCCCCATTAATCCTAAACACTCTTTATTGCCCCTCTATCTCGGGATTAGATTCAAGAATCATTCATACAATCAATAATAAGGATTCTACAAAGAAGATGTATGCTTGAAGAGTAATTGATGAAGAAAAACAGTGAGAAACATTTTCCACTTGAAAGAAAAAAAATACATCTTTAAACATGTAGATTTAACATAAAAGTCCTTACAAAAGATCCCTAATGCTCGCGAGCAAAAGCAAAAGGGTTGATTCTAAGTATGATCCTAACTATCTAGGAAGATTCTGCATTATTCCAAAGAGACAAGCATAAAGTTCAGCCAATCTTGTCTCCATCGACTTCGTGACGAAACTCTAAACGCGTTCGCCATCTTCTTCTCTCTCGAGTCTTCCACTTATGATGGCTACCAATATCAACTCCCCATTCATAACCATATCACAAAAACCTTTGATGGCTTCATTTAACATTTAGTCATAGAAAAGACCATTTAGAGTCTCAACAAACATTGAAGTAATCTCATTTTCCAACAGTGGAGGTTGAACTTGGGATACTAGATCTCGCCATCTCTGGGCATACTGGCGGAAGCTTTCATTGGGCTTTTGTTCCATATTCTGTAGTACGATCCTGCTTGGGGCCATATTTGTTACATACTTGTACTGTTTGAGGAAAGCTTTTGATAGATCTCTCCAAGTACGTATGTTGGCCCGACTAAGTTGAGCACACCATCGGATAGCAGTCCCAGATAGACTGTCTTGGAAACAGTGGATCAACAACTTCTCATTTTCTAAATGTGATGACATTTTCCGAAAGTACATGGTCAAATGTGCCAATGGGCATGTAGTTCCATTATACTTTTCAAAGTCAGTGGCCTTGAACTTTGGAGGAGCCACCAGGTGCAGATACTAGACTCAAATCTCTAACATTTATGCCACCATAAATGCATCTTTCTTGAGAAGATTTAATCATTTCGTCAAACTTCTTGTAGCGGTCTTCCCATTTCCTCTCGACCTTTGCCTTGTTTATTATTTCATCGAGGTCAGGCACCTCGTGGTTGTGAACCTCACTGGTATTGTCTTTTAATTCAGAACGGGTGAGATCTTGACTTCAGGTGAAGCCACTTCCTTTTGCATCCATGAATGTGCGAAAACCATCCTCATGAACCGAGGCAAAGTATTGGTGTCTTCTCCTGCTTCAACTGCATATGGTTCTTTGAACCCAAACATGGTTGCGATTTAGCTGATTGTTTTCCTGTGTGATAACTCAATCTCTTTCTTCAGATCATTTTCCATTTTCTCAAGCTTATCCTGAGTGCTCTTCTGATTTGTTTTCTGTGTTACCAATGTGTCTTCTATAGTCATAGCTCGAGTACCGTGTTTGCGTGGGATCGTTACTACTTAAACGGAATTTTCCAAAATTAATCTTTTTATTATACATGTATGAATGCAATGATTATTTAATTCAAACAAAAAAAACAAATGCATGGAAGCAAATGTATGTATGCAAAAGCATGAATGCAGGCGAAGGGTCATCAATTCTATTAAGGTGTTTCTCTAGATGTAGCTTCCATTGGATGACGAAGGTCATGTGAATACGTCTCGGTCTGAGCACTTATTTCTTTGATCAATCGTTCGAGCCTTGGTCCTACCTTCCCTATCAGTCTGATTTGGGGTGAAGAAATGTAGCTTCTTACCGCCACATGCTTAGCTACATCTTTAATTTAGGATATGATGCTTCTATCAAACTTGTCTCGCTCCTGGGTCCTTTTGGCGTTGCCCCTAAGCCGAGTAAACCAATGATCATATTCAAATTCTGCTTGGTTAGACCGTCGAAGTCATAGAGTTTGCGACTTATTGTATTCTGTTTGGTGCTGATATGAGCATACTTTGATGTTTTCTTTATGTGATTATTCATCTAATTCTCAATTCTGACTGGTGAGCCTCAGATTGGTGACGTACATCCAGAATGCCTTCTTCTTTTAGGTACCTTCCATCCATGGCGAAAGCTTTTTTAATTGAGCAACATGATTTAGAATCAATCCCCTCTAAATATGGGATGCATGCAACAAATAAATATGCCACAAAAACAAAACTCACACACAAAAAGGTCAGTACTCTTTTTAATAAAAACAAAAATAAAACCTAAAAGATCCAAAATAATTTAATTGCATAATAATTCTGGGCAGGCATTCCAACATTCCAGGACATGTCTCCATGGACATTCTTGCGACTTTAACTAGACTCAACACCCTAGGCTTTCTGCATGGCTCTATTGGGGTAGGCTCTAGATTCTCAAACTTGGTTCGATTCTAAAAGGGTACCCGAGTTGTCCTTGATGTCCCCTACTAAAGGTAGCAAGGCCCTCGATTCTCACCCATCACATGCTTCAAACGAATCGAGTTCAACTCAGGAGGACTCACCACTGATGCCTTCTTGAAGAATCAATATTCGTACGAAGACAAAGGGAATGAGTCCTGAAGGTACTTGCTAGGCTTATACGAAGAACCAATATTCTTACATGAGCAAAGTGTGTTCCCCCCACTTAAACGAACAAGACAAAACTTGGGTATATAGCTTGGAATTAAGTCTTAAATGCGTAAAATAAAATTATATTCATTTAAACGGACAAATAAATTAAACCTTTTATGAACTTTCAAATTCCATTAGTTTTTTAAAAAAACCTTTTTTGAAAACCGTTTCAAATCAATTTTCGGTCTGACCCTCTTTTGTTTTTATTTTAAAAACAAAAACACGCCCCCAGCGGAGTCGCCAAGCTGTCATAACCCTTTCGAGCTTCGACTTATTGGAAAACTTAAAAAAACGAAGTCGCCACCAATCTTTTTTGAAAAGTGTGATTGGTTCACTTTAAAATGGGATTATTTTAATAAAACGTTTTGTTTTAATAATACAACGGTTTTGGTCTACAAAAACTATAAAAATAGGTTCGGGGGTCGGTTACGCGTGGGGAAGGGTTAGCACCCTCACGGCGCCCAAAATTGGTACCTTATTAATTTCAAAAAAACGTTTTCAAAATTGGAATTTACAAATTCACAAAGGCTTAATTTTGAATAATGGAATAAAGATTGGAAAAAGAAATTAAAGCTCCCCCTTATTGATATATTAAAATCAACTTGAAAAATTGTGTTTGGGATCTCCCCCTTAGTAAGGTAAATTTTGAATAATGGAATAAAGATTGGAAAAAGAAATTAAAGCTTCCCCTTATTCAATTGAAAATTCAATTTTTCAAAATATCCTCCCCTTTTTGTTATATCAAAAATGGTCCAAACCAAAGTTTGAAAACTTTTAAGTCCATAACAATGGAGAATTTCAAAACTAAAATTTTGACAAAAAATAGGAATTTTGTTTTAAAATTTTCTCCCCTTACTCAAAGCATCATCAAATGTTAGTCCAACAAATATATGATTATCTAGTTCAATAAAAAATATCAAATTAAAGCAAATAAATTCAACTAAAAATTTTTACCACTTGAACCAAAGGTAGGATGTGAAGCCTTCCTTCTTCAAGTGTTTTTCTTTGTGTGTATGAAGCCTCCCCCTTAATTTCTTCACATGTTGATTATTCTCCATCACACCTAAAATAAGACAATCAAGTAATTTTTGGTATCCAAATTGCTTTGGATCAATAAACAGTAGTAACACATAATTTAGTCCCCTTAGGAATCCATTTTTCAATTTCATCCTTTTTAGTTGAAGTAATTGTTCCTTTCGAGACCCAAATACTTCTAAAACATTTTTCATTTACAAATCTAGGGGCACTAGATTGTCTTTGATAAAAATTTGATTTTCCAATATTATTTTTCTTTTCAAGTTCATTGTAAATCAAATCTTTTTCTTTCATAAGATCATCCACTTCTCTTTTATTATCTTTTTCTAAACTTTGAAGCAAATTTTGTAAATCAACATTCTTTTTCTCAAATTCATTGAGTTTTGCTTCAAGTTCATCCTTGGTTTTAGAAATAAAATCCTTTTGAATTTTCAAATTTGAAACCAATTTCTTATTTTTCAAAATGTGATTTTTGAACTCTAAAACCAAATCACAATAGGCATATTGTAATTCATCTAAAGAATATGAACTAGAAGTAGATGAATTAGAAGTTGAAAAACTAATGTTTTGATATAATAATTGAAAAATAGTTTTGGACTAAATTGAAAAGATTTCAAAAGTGCCTTTAAGTCCAAACAACTTTGAAATAAGTTTGTGGATGTTGGAAAATGGTTTTGGCAAGGTTTAAAACGTTCTTAAGCAACCAAACCAGGGTTTTCAAAGTACTCATTTCGAAACAGGGGAACCTATATCGAAACAGTTTAAAACTGCCAAAACCCGAACCGAAACAGGGATTGTCAATTTCGATACGGAGGGCTTTTGTTTCGAAACACCCTTTTGGTGTTTCGACACGCCCAATGGTCAAAAACTCCCCAACGGCTATCTTCCCAACGACATTTTAAATTGCAGCTCAATTGTCACTCGTTTTGAAACAGGGTTGCTATTGTTTCGATACAGATCAAAGAGCTTTTCGAAAAGGCCAGAGGCATTTCGATGCGGCTTGCTGCATCAGACATCAACGGCTAGTTCTCAAGAAAGTCATTCCGAAACGGGTCGCTTGTTTCGAAATGGACAACTGTAGAATAACATTAATGGTGGGAAATAAAGTCTCCAACGGCTCCAAAACAACCCCAACGGTCCTCAACGACTATAAACTCAATTGGGAGTATAAAAGGGACCTCCAAGCATCAAGAGAAGACTAATGCTCCAATTGTCAACAAAATAATGATCAAGAAATTGTCTTAGAGCTTAATTGTTCATTTTCTTGTATAGACAACACTAGTGAGCTAAACATTGTCAAATTTGTTCAAGTGTTTAGGTTTTGGGTGAGAGCTAAATAGTGCAAACAATTAACTATTAGAGGGATTTCAAGTTTGCTTTAGAATTTCTCTTGTAAAGAGGGTTTACTCAAGCTTTGGGTTGGAAAGCTTTGAGTGTGTAAAGGTTGCCTCCTTAGCCTAGAAAAGGGGAAGAAATTCAAGAGTGAATTTGTTGAAATCCTTAGTGGGAAGATAAGGTAGTGGATGTAGGTTCCTGTTAGAAGGTTGAACCACTATAAATCCTTGTGTCCAATTCTTATTCTTTAGCTTCCACTTGAACACCCAAAAATCCAACTTCTCCACTACTTGGCGAGCAAGAACGGTTGAAAGAAATCAAGCACATAAAACCCAACAATTGGTATCAGAGCTTGGCTCAATTGATGGGGATTAACACCCTATTGAGGTGATCCGGCAAGCTCGATCAACATTTCAAACAACTGGCTCAATGATGTAATCCATCGACAAGCCACCTTTCTTCGACAGGACAAATTATGCATATCGGAAGAGGAGGATGATGTTCTTTGTCAAATCCAAAGAGTACAAGCTTTGGGATATCATTGAAGATGGCCCATTCGTACCAAAAGGAAGCAAGGCAGAGTGGAGTGTCGAAGATCGTAAGAAGATGGAGCTAAATTGCAAGGCTTTGCACTTCATCTTTTGTGCATGTAGCCTCAACATCTACAAGAAGATTCTTCTTACGAGAGTGCCAAGGAATTTTGGGACAAGCTCGAAGTTACATACGAGGGAACAAACGAAGTAAAGGAGACCAAGATCGGCCTCCTCAACCTAGAGTATGAAAACTTCAAGATGGATCCGTAAGAGGACATTGAGAAGATGTTCCATCGATTCTCCACCATCACCAGTGGACTCAAAGGCTATGAAGAAGCCATCCCAAAAGAAAAGCTTGTCTGTAAGCTTATATATTCTCTTATCGAGTCATGGGACTCAAAGAAGACCGCCATCATCGAAGCCAAAAATTTAAATACCTTGAAGCTTGATGAAATCATGGGGTCACTTCTCACTAACCAAATCATGAAGAAAGATAAAGAAGATGAGAAGAAGAATGAAGAGATAAGAAAGATAGAGAAGAAGAAGATCATGGAGTTAGGCATCCATGCGAATGCCATTGCTCTCAAAACCTCTAAGTGCAACCATGTTGATACAAGCGAGGAGGAGGATGAAGAAGAATAGATGGTTCATCTCTTCAAGAAGTGTGCCCCTTTCATGAAGAAATCAATGAAAGAATTCGAACGAGAATCAATGAAGAAGAAGAGGGCAAGCACTTCAAGCCATAAGAAGAAGGCATATATGGCTACATGGAGTGATGAAGACTCCACCGACAATGAACAAGCCAAACTTTGCCTTATGGCCATCGAAGAAGATTCAAGGGTAACTTCCAATTCATCTACTTTATGTTCATATTCTTTCGATGAATTACAAGATGCCTATGATGATTTGGTTTTAGAATTTAAAAATCACATTTTGCAAAACAAGAAAATTGTTTCAAATTTGAAAATTCAAAATGATTTGATTTCTAAAACCAAAATTGAACTTGAAGCAAAACTCAATGAGTTTGAACAAAAATGTGTTGATTTACAAAACTTGCTTCATAAAGTTCAAGAAGAAATAGATTTGATTTTCAAAGAGCTTGAAAAGAAAAATAACTTTAGAAAATCAAACTTTTATGTTAGACAATCTAGTGCCCCTGGATTTATAAATGGAAAATGTTTTAGAAGTGTTTGGGTCCCAAAAGGACTAACCACTTCAACTAAAAAGGATGAAATTGAAAAATGGATTCCAACGGGGACTAAATTTTGTGTCACTAATGTCTATGGATTCAAAGCAATTTGGATACCAAAAATTACTTGATTGTCTTATGTTAGGTGTGATGGAGATTGATCAACAAGTCCAAACATTGAGGGGGAGCTATATGCACACAAGGAAGAACACTTGAAGAATGAAGGCTTCACATCCTCCCTTGAGTTCAAGAATGGTAAAAATCTAGTTGCTTTATTTGCTTAATTTGATTTATTCTTTATTTCAACTAGATTATCATATATGTTGAACTAACATTACTTGATGATGCTTTAAGTAAGGCGAAGCGATTTTAAAATCAAAATTCTTATTTGTGTCATTTTTTTAACCTCCTAAGTGATTTTGAACTTAAAGTTATTTAAATTCTTTTTGATATAACAAAAAGGGGGAGAAATGGTTTGAAAAATTGATTTTTCAAGAGAATATGAGAGAGCTTTAACTTCTTTTTATTTTTGAAATCTCTTATTCAAATTTTTAAGTACTAAGGGGGAGAATCCCAAACAATTTTTCAAGTTGGTTTTATTATATCAAAAATGGGGAGATTGAAGAACTAATATTTTGATATAATAATTGAAAAATAGTTTTGGACTAAATTGAAAAGATTTCAAAAGTGCCTTTAAGTCCAAACAACTTTGAAATAAGTTTGTGGATGTTGTTAAATGGTTTTGGCAAGGTTTAAAACGTTTTTAAGCAACCAAACCAGAGTTTTCAATGTACCCGTTTCGAAATAGGGGAACCTGTATCGAAACAGTTTGAAATTCCCAAAACCCGTACCGAAACAAGGCTTGTTCGTTTTGATATGGAGGGCTTTCGTTTCAAAACACTCTTTTGGTGTTTCGATACGCCCAATGGTCAAAACCTCCCCAACGGCTATTTTCTTAACGACATTTTAAATTGCAGCTCAACTGTCACTCGTTCCGAAACGGGGTTGCTACTGTTTCGATACGGATCAAAGAGCATTTCGAAACGGCCGGAGGCGTTTCGATACGGCTTGTTGCATCAGACTTCAATGGATAGTTCTCAAGAAATTCGTTCCGAAACGGGGTCACTTGTTTCGAAACGGACAACTGTAGAATAGCATTAATGGTGGGAAATAAAGTTTCCAACGGCTCCAAAACAACCCCAACGGTCCTCAACGACTATAAACTCGATTGGGAGTATAAAAGGGACCTCCAAGAATCAAGAGAAGACTAATGATTCAATTGTCAACAACATAATGATCAATAAACTGTCTTAGAGCTTAATTGTTCATTTTCTTGTATATACAACACTAGTGAGCTAAACATTGTCAAATTTGCTCAAGTGTTTAGGTTTTGGGTGAGAGCTAAATAGTGCAAACAATTACCTATTAGAGGGATTTCAAGTTTGCTTTATAATTTCTCTTGTAAAGAGGGTTTACTCAAGCTTTGGGTTAGAAAGCTTTGAGTGTGTAAAGGTTGCCTCCTTAGCCTAGAAAAGGGGAAGAAATTCAAGAGTGAATTTGTTGAAATCCTTAGTGGGAAGCTAAGGTAGTGGATGTAGGTTCTTGTTAGAAGGCCGAACCATTATAAATCCTTATGTCCAATTCTTATTTTTTAGCTTCCACTTAAACACCCAAAAATCCAACTTCTCCACTACTTGGCGAGCAAGAACGGTTGAAGGAAATCGAGCACATAAAACCCAACATAAATTTCCCTTGAAACTTCTTCGATGACCATGAGACAAAGGTGAGCTACCTCATTATCGGTGGAGTCCTCTTTATCACTCCATGTAGCCACATATGCCTTCTTCTTATGGCTTGAAGAGCATGACCTCTTTTTCTTTATCCTCGATTCTTTTCTTAATTCTCCCTTTTCTTTCTTCATGAATCGAATTAATTTGTTGAACAGCTTGGCCATCTCTTCATCATCACTTGAATATTCTTGATGGCTTGTAGAGGAATTAAGAGCAATGATGTTTACATCAACTCCTTGATCTTTGATTTTCTTCTTCTTCTCCATCTTTAAGCGTATAGACATCATATCATGGGTGAGCAAGGAACCAATAAGTTCATCAAGCTTGAGCTCCTTCAAGTTCTTTGCTTCTATAATTGATGTCCTTTTGAACTCCCATGACTCGAGAAGTGAATAGATCAACTTCCGAATAAGCTTTTCTTCTTGAATCTCCTCTCCAAATCCTTTAAGTCCATTGACGATTGTGGAAAACTGATTGAACATGCTCTTGATGTCTTCTTCTAGGTTCATCTTGAAGTTTTCATACTCAAGGTTGAGAATATCAATCTTAGTCTCTTTTACTTCTTTTGTTCCCTCGTATGTGACTTCAAGCTTGTCTCATACTTTCTTAGCATTATCACAAGAAGATACCTTTGCGTAAACTTCTGGTCCCAATGCACAAAAAAACATTAGCAATGCCTTTGAGTTTAGCTTCCTCATCTTCTTGTCGTTGGTATTCCAATACGCCTTCCTTCTTTGAGACACAAATGGTTCATCTTCAACAAGGTCCCAAAAATAGTAGTCTTTAGCCTTGATGAAGTACATCATCCCATTCTTCCAATAGGCATAATGTTCACCGTTGAAGAATGGTGGCTTCTCGATGAATTGCGCCATGAACACCTATTGATGGTTTGTTGATCGAGCTTGTCTGGATCGTCTTAATAGGATGTTAATCCTCTCGATTGAGCCTCGTTCAGATTCTAATTGTGGAGCCCGATAAACATGACCAAATTGCTCGCCAAGTGGTGGAGAAGATCGATTTTTAGGTGATTGTGGTGGAAGCAAAAATTGGGAAAAAAAGACATGAGATTTAGAGTGGTTTGGCTTTCTAACCAAAGCCTACATCCACTATCTTAGCTTCCCGCTAAGGATTTCCCAAATTCATTCTTGAATTTCTTCCCCTTTTCTAGGCTAAGGAGGCAACATTTACACACTCAAAGCTTTCTAATCCAAAGCTTGAGTAAACCCTTTTTTACAAAGAGAAATAAGAGAAAACTTGTAAATCCCTCACAAGGTAGATTGTTTGCACTCTTAAGCACTCACCCAATCCTAAAACACTTGAGCAAATATTACAATGTAAGCTCACAAGTGTTGTCTATACAAAGAATGAGAATTTAAGCTCTAAGACATGTTTTGATCATATGAATGTTGACTTGTGGATCATTAGTCTTCCATGGATGCTTGAAGGTCCCTTTGATACTCTCAGTTGAGCTTCTAGTCGTTGGAGACCGTTGGGATTGAATTGGAGCCATTGGAGCCTTTATTTCCCGCAATAAATGTAGTTCTAGTGTTGTCTGTATCGATACGCGGGTAGCCGTCTTCAGAACTAGCTATTGAGTATGATGCAGCAATTTCGTATCGATACGCCTTGGTGCGTATCGAAACACGTATCAGTACACCATTGTACCGTATCAGTACAAGTGTCTGTTAATGCTGCAAGGAACTAGCCGTTGGGGGTTTTCAAATAGCTATTGGGCATTTAAAGCTGGGCGTATCGAAACACTAAAAAGTGTATAGAAACAACCCATCTCCGTATCGATATAGCCTACGCATGTATCAGTACGAGTTTTGGCAGTTTTAAATCATGTAGCTGAAACCCTTAAGGTGTATCGATGCGAGGTATACCATATCGGTACGGTTAAGTTGAAAAGTTGGGTTTGGCTATTCTAAAACATTTTGAACATTTCAAAACCTTTTTGGAAACTCCTCAAACTTGTTTTCAAGTTGTTTGGACTTAAAACATTTTTTAATTCTTTTCAATTTAGTCTAAAACTATTTTTCAATTATTATATCAAAACAAATATCCTAACAATATTGATTCCATTTTAATAGTTAAGTGGTCTAATTGCTTTGAAAAAAATTATAGTGGTCAAATCGAGACTAAAACCATATTATAGTGGTGATTTATGTAGTTTACCCTTATATCTATTATGATTGTGATTTTAAAAAAATCACGACCGCAATAGAATTAGTTATGTCCACAATCCGGATTAACACGACGTGACCACGAACACTTTTTAAATCCCTTGTTACAAGGTTTGTGTTGTGCTTTCCTCGCTGACATTTCTAAATTATGTTGTATTGATACGACATATACGGGGACGGGTATGGAAACGGAGATGGGTAATGGCAATTTCCAAAATTACAAATATAAATAGTTTGTGATGTATATTGTGTGAACCTCAAAACATGTTTTCTCGTCGACATTGTTTTCCTCATGAAGGTGACAATAACCACTATCACTATTGTTAAAAGAGACTTTGTTAATATACAAGGAAACTTTGGATGGAGACAAAGGAAGATCATATAGGCATTCATTGGAGAGTTGGTGACGTCATTTAAGACCCTAAAAAATCTCAAAGTCCATTTTCCTAGTTTTTTCAACATTTGACTTGCTCTTCATCTTGCTTGCAGGTTCATCAATCTCCATTCAAGTTAGTTGCACTATTTTTTAGACCTTTTGCAGAAGGATATATTAGAACTATTTAAGTTTATCAATCACATGAGAATGATTGGCTAGAATCTTTTTGAGGCCTTTGGAATACCTGCATATTTCATCATTTACCTTGCTCTCAAAAATTCACATAGATGGTGATTATGGTGAAGCTCTTGAGTATGACATGTGTTTTGTTTAGTTTTGATGATGATAAAAAGTGACAATGACCATTTTCAAGAAACCAAAATCCGTACCGATACAGCATCTGTCGTACTGGTATAGGCATGGAAGTTTTGAAACTTTCATGAAAGTTTAGAAACTTTCCTGGGTTTTATGTTTCCAACAGCTATTTCCATAACATGACTGTATCGATACGCCACGCGATTATCGATACCGAAGGCACCATAAGTGGAAATTTTGCATGGAAATCAATCTCCAACGCTCCAATTCATCCCCAACGGTCACCAACTTCTAGGAACTCATTGGGGAAGATAAAAGGGACCTCCAAGCATCTATGGAAGACTAATGATCCACAAGTCAACAACATTATGAAGAAAAATTGTCTTAGGGCTTAAATTCACATTCGTTGTATAGACTACACTTTTTGAGCTTAATTGTCAATGTATGATCAAGTGTATTAGGTTTTGGGTGAGGGCTTATTAGTGCAAACACATACCTTTTAGAGGGATTTCCAATTTGCTGGATTTTCTCTTGTTTAAGAGTGTTCCCAAAGCTCGGTTTGTGAGCTTTGGTTTGTAGACTTGGTGAGTGAGTCTAGGTTGTAAAGGTTTCCTCCTAAGCCTTGAAAAGAGAAAGAATTTCTAGTGAAATTGTTTGAAAATCCTTAGTGGGAGCTAAGGTAGTGGATGTAGAGCTTGTTAGAAGCTTGAACCACAATAAATCCTTTGTCTATTTGTCTAATTTTTGCTTCCACCAAAAACACCCAAAAATCAATCTTCTCCACACTCGGCAAGCAATTCGGTTAAAGGATATCGAGCCTAACACGCAATATATAAACACCTCAAGGACACTCGAAGAAGTAAGAGATGAGCATCCAATCCTAAAGATCAAGATAAAAGAGCCTCATACTTTATTCTTTCATTTTCTCTTATGCACTTTGGAGAGAGTTTCATTGTAAATCTTTAGTGTTCATCTTTTGAGAGCTTAATTGTGCAAACATATTTGCCTTGTGATATTTTTTCATTGTTTGCTAAATTTATATTTCTCCTAGGGAAAGTGCAACTCAACGTTTTTGGTATAAACTTTGAGGGAAATAATTCACAATATTTGGGGTATAAATCTTGGTGAATTGTATAAGATTACTCTTTGTTCTTAAAAGAAAGACAAATTAGTAAATTTGTAGAAAATCTTTAGTGTGGATAGCTACGATTAGGGGTGTTCAAATTCGGGCACCCGTGTTTTCGGGTACCTGGATCTTTGGGTATCATATATGTCGCCCCGTGTCTCGGCCCGTGAGTACCAGGTACCCTATAGTTGGGTACCCGCTAAACCCAGGTACCCGTAAAATTGGGTAGCGGGTACCCGGTTCATATTTTTTTGTTATTTTTTATTTTAAAATTAGAAAGAAAAAAACTTAAAAGTTCATAACACATGATCAAAACAAAACAAAAATTAATGATTTGAAGTTTATAATCATAAGAAAGACATAAAAAATATTAATCTCGATCGTGATTTTTTTTTCGAATCTCATATTTGGAAATAAAAAAATGAGTAAAAACCGTAGACATTAAAAAAAATACTAATGCATAACAGCAGTAGACATTAAAAAAACAAGAAATGAGACCATTCAACATGATTCAATTGTATTGATCTACCGATTTTTTCTTCCAAGCTGTAGACTTTAAAAAAAACTATTAATCCATAAATGCAGTAGAGAAACCTTGTTGTTTTTTTCATATCGAATCTTACATATTCACAAATTAATATATTTTTTGGAAAATTTAAAACATAAAAGCATATAATACAAATATAGAATGAATTTAGGGATTTAAATACATTTCTAAGGTAAAAACATTAAGTAATCTAATAAAAAAAATAGGAACCGGATATCCGAGAGTAACGGGGTACCCCCGAAAATTTTCATATTTTGTGACCCGGCCCGACGCGGAAAATTGCGGGGTCGGGTACCCGACCCACGTAAAAAAAACTTTTCGGGTAAATACCTGGTTATTTATGTTCGGGTAGTTCGGGTCGGGTAATTTTGAACACCCCTAACTATGGTAGTGGAGTTAGACTTGATTTAGAAGTCGAACCACTATAAATCGTTGCGCAAAGTTTTATCTTTCGGTTGCTTCCACCACAATATCTTATTCGCCAATTCAACACCTTCTTAGCGGTTTTCAGTTGATCGATTCAAGCCCAACATAAAAAAAAAACATAACTTATTTGAAACACCAAAATTCTAGTGGCCTAAAGTAGTATTGATAATCAATATTCGGTGTCAATACAATATTCATACAATATTAATACTGGATCATACATTATAAGTATCGCCATGCAAAAAGTACATATTTTTGCTTCAAAAACAATCTATGTCACCACCAAACGTCCTACACATGCTCCTAGCATATGATCAGCATATCACATACATAAAGACATGCTTGCTTGTATACCGAATTTTACCGTAAAAACATAATACATCAAAATTTAAACCCTAAAGTTCATTTGATACAACTTTTTTACTTTTAGTGCACTAAGTGTTCTATTTTCAGAATTTAAGGTCGGCATATATTTCCAACAAGTCATTCTACTTATTTTAACCATATTAAGCATGCCCAAATCATCAACAACACATAATGACCAAATTTAGCATGCTAACTCACACATCATGCTTGAAAAACATCGTATTATCGTATACATGCTTCAAACTAAACATACTTCCATCACTCAACATTACATACTTGAAATACTTCACATTTATTTATTATGCATGTCGATTTTTTATACAAACTTGAAAACATAACAAATCAAAACTTTGAAAACCAAATCCAAATAATTTATTATATACTTATAGAAGATGGTTTTGTCTTGAATCACTTCAAACACCCTTCGAAGTATATTTCTCTTCAATACTATAGGCACCATGTAACTAGACATGGCAAACTTGACCCGAGACCCGAACCGAATTACCCAAATCGAAACCCGATTTTAACCCGAACATGATGATTCGAAGTTGACCCGAAACCCGAACCGAACCGAAATTTTTTGTTGAACCGAAATGGACCCGAACCAAATGCTACCCAAACCGAAAGCTGAACCGAAAGCTGAACCGAATATCGACCCGATTTTAACCCGATTTTGACCCGATTTTAACCCGAATATCTATTTTTAACAATATAATAAATAATAAAATGAAGTATAGAAATTTGAGATCTCGGTGACCAATTTTATAATTTCATCATAAAATATAGCATAAAATTGAAATTGTAGACTAAATTGACAATTTGAAAGTGGAAAAATTTGAGAGTCCAATGACCAATTTTGTAATTATACCATATAAATAAATAGGGGTCAATTTGGCTAAAAATTAAATATTTGAAATTAAAATGAACGAAAATATCAATATATTAAATTAATAGACTAAATTACAAATATTAGTTAAATTCAACTAAAAGTAAATTTTTAGAGACTAAATATCACTACGGGGAGGGGATTTCTATATTCGAAGTCTAAACCGTGGGAATACTTGTGACTAAATTAAATTAAATTAAAACTTAAAGTTGACTAAAATGTAACATTTTAAATGCAACATGACCTAAAAAGTAATTAATCTCTAGCTTAAAAAATTGGTGGCTTATTTCCCTCCAAAATTTTGTCTTTTCTCTCTCTATTTTTTCAAATTGTCTTTTTCTTTTTTTTCAATCTAGCTTAAAAAATTGGTGGCTTATTTCCCTCCAAAATTTTGTTTTTTCCCTCTCTATTTTTATCAATTGTCTTTCTCTTTTCCTTAATTTAATTGAGTTTCAATTTAGATTAATTTAATTGAAATTTCACATTTAGTTTTAAAATTATTTTAATTATGTTCGTGATTTATGCTTTTAGATTTTAGTTAGTTCAATTAGATCCTAAGTTTAATAAATTAATTCATTTTAGACATTATTATTATTATTATTATTATTATTATTATTATTATTATTATTATTATAAACTTTGATTTAATATAATTATACAAAAAAATTATATGGATACATGAAGCTTTGATTTAAATATTTAATCAAATTCAAATGCATAGATTAACAAGTTGAATCAGAATTAATCTCATACACCAATAACTCTAAACTAAACCATAAATATTAAACATCAAACCTTTAACCCAACTCAAATCGAATTGATGCGAAAATTTAAATGTTGACCCGACCCGAAATTGACCCGAAATTGACTCGATTTTAACCCGAACCGAAAGCGACCCGAACGACCCGATTTTGACCCGAACCGAAAGCGACCGATCCGATATTGACCCGATCCAATACCCGAAGTGAATCCGACTCATCACAGACCCGAATTAGACCCGAACCCGAACCGAACCGACCCGAACCGAATCTAAACCGATTATAGATAGACCCGAAATGACCCGAACCGAAACGACCCGAACCGAATGACCTGATTGCCACCTCTACATGTAACACCCCCCAAAAAAATTCCAATTTAAAAACCCTAAGTATTCAAATCCCTAATTTGATAACCCTATTTTTTAAAAAATGTACTAGAGTGAACTTTTGCAAATGGAGGACTAAGTTTTAAGTAACTTGGATTTTGGGGTTTAAAATGTGAATGCTGAAACTTTAGGGAGTATTTTGTAATTTTTTAAAATCTTCAAGAACCTGTCACGTAATTATCGTTGATAGATGTGGAATTATAATTGTTTCAAACTCTATAGCCTTCTCCCCTATACACTCTTATTTTAGTTTTAATATAATATAAATATATATATATATATATATATATATATATATATATATTATCAACTTTTTAAATTCTTCATAAAATCCTAGCCGCTTGCGCTCTTATTCTCCTGGTGAATCTCCCGATCATATGAGCCAAACACGCCTACCTTTCACCGTCCAACACCCGCGCAATCTCCTCTGCTAATCCCAATTTCTGCCGAGAGTTACTCCTGGCGGTTGGCCATTAAGCAACTTAGATTCAGTCCCTTGAATCTTGGGCAATTAATTTATGCTAAAACCAAATTTCACATGGGACCCACCACCTAAAAGTCTTCAAATAACGTGAATGATGTTATGAATATTTATCTATGTGGATGTCTATCATGATTAGAACTTTATCAAAGAAGTTTGATTTATTTATTATTAGGAATATTATCTCTATGAATTAGAGTTTAATGTATTATGTACTTCTTATGCCTATAAATAGATGATTCATTGAAGGCATTGTATACAAGTCTATATTTGAGAATAATACAAATCTCTCTCTTTCTCTCATCTCTTTGTTCTTCTTGTTCTTATTCTTGTTCTTCTTTATTTTATTCACAACATGTTATCAGCACGAGACTCTAATCAACTGAGGTCTTCATCGTTATAATTCAAAAGAAGTTACCGGGAAGAATTCGATTATAGAATAAACCAAAGATAAGTTTTTTTTTTCTCCTTATTATTTTTAGTTATCGATTGTCTTTCTCTTTATATTTTAACTTTGTTTTAATTTTTGAAAATTTTGGAAGTATGTTTGATTTTATTCGAACATTGGAAATAGATAAATTTGTGGCTTCTCACAAACCAAAAGACGAATCGACAGAGACGAAGAGGTTGCGTTTGGTGTAAATTACGTGTGTTTTCTCTTGTTCCTAAAAGGGTTAATTAGCGGTATGCTTATTCATACTTTTACTTATATGATTATATTTGATATTTTTCATATTATTATTTATGTCATCTTATTTAGTAAAAGTTAATATTTTTAACCGTGTTTTGAGTTTTACATGATATGCTTAAATGGCTTGGAAAGAAGATGTGATATAAAGGGACTATGAGAAGCTATCTCGGTCATATGATATGTCTCCATTGTCCACGAGAGAAAAATCAATATCGGTAAATTTTGGTTTTATTTTTATTCTTTATATTATTATTTTAAAGTGCAATAAATCATGATGATTTTGAATTTACAAGAAGATTATTATAAAGTCTATATTTGCTCGAAAGCAATATTTCTTCTTCGTTGAAAAACTTGACCATAGACTTCTCCCAATTTCAAGTTACGAAAATTCTTCTTCATCCAAAAATTTTATGGGAGACATTCCTTGAAGTGAATGCAAAGCATGATGTTTATTCCATGCGATTATCAATGATGGGACATTCCCTGAAGTGAATGCAGGCATGATGTTTATTCCATGCAATTATCAATGATGGGGCATTCCCTGAAGTGAATGCAAGCATGATGTTTATTCCATGCGATTATTGGATCTGTTTCATTCCCTGAAGTGAATGCAAACATGGTAAATCATTATTCAATTAGAGACATAATTTCGATATAATCCAAGTATAATTGGCTGGACATCCCGTTCTGCGAGGCTACTGGTCTCAAAGGAGGTTTTTAAAGGACCTTGTGGACAGGTTTAACAATGCCGCGTACGAGGATTAAATCTTTGTTCTCTGTGATAAGGATATGTGAAAAAGGTTTTAAAGGCCCACTAGCTCTACTCCATTCCCTGAAGTGAATGTGAGATTATATTATGGAAGGAATAAACAAATCACATTAAAAGTTGTGGTCGTGGTCGAGGCTATGAATATACACATGAAAAATATAGTCGTTTTAAGAATACTTCTACCCGCTGGTAGCGAAGTTATAAGGATGACAAGAGTGATAAAGATCATTCTAAGGAAGTAAAATCCTTTTACCAATGTGATGTTATAAACCATTGGTTTCGTACTTGTCAAACGCCAAAGTATTATGGACTTTATCCATAATCATCAATGATAAATGAAATAAAATATAAACAAAAATTGTTTATGGCGAAAATAATTATGGCGTTATTGGTCCAACTCAATTGGATATTGTTAATTTTCTCATAACCCTTGAAGGGAATAATTTACCATTTATTTTATTTCCCTTATAACCTCTAACAGGAATAATTGTTTTTATTTTATTTTTTTATGTTAATTCGTTTTATTTATTATTTATTTATGTTAGTTTGCTTTATGTTTATTTATTTCACATATTATTTATTTACGCTTTATCTTAATTTATTATTTGAAGAATATGATTACTTCCGGAATAAAATATACAATGAATTGTGGCTATTTATGCCTAGAATTGTGGCTATTTATGCCTAGCAGATAATGCAAGTACTCATATTGTACTTAAGCATAAGAAATATTTTTCCCATTTAAATGCAAGGGGAAATATGAGTAGTATTTCTCAAAGTACTAAAATATCAATACTTCGGAAGAGCACTTGAAAGTTTATCTCTGATAGATAATCGACTTGATATGATGTGCTATATTTTATATTTTTCATTACCTGAAGTAAATGAAACAAAGCACATTTTGAAAGGTGCACGATTATGCATTTCTCGATTAAAATGCAAGGGAATAATGTGAGTACTATATCCGGAAGTACTAATATCACAAAAGGCTCTGGTTGAGCAAATATGTTATTGTCAAATGGAACTTTATTCCATATTCACAGTGCGTTATACTCGTCAAAGTCATAAAGAGAGCAATATGAGTTCGCAAATTATCCCTTTGGGAATTATAGATAACATATGTTATCAATTGGCATTTGAAATAAGCCAATATGGATATAAGTTTTGGTAGCCAAAAAGTCAGTTGAAAGTTCTAGAAGAGCTATATATTGCTACCAAAAGATAATTTCAATTGAAAGCTCCGAAAGAGCTAAATATATTCCTATTTAAAGGAACAATTTTGATGGTCGTACTAGACATGTACGGCTGAGATTGAATTACATGTTATGATAAACAAGGAGTTTACAAATTCAGAGATATATACACATATATATATATAGTTGGCATGATCGGTTAGACCATCCTGATCAATAATGGTGCAGAAATTATTGAGATTTACATGCACGTGTATTAAAAGAACCTGTAGTTCTTGTAGTGCTTATTCTCAAAGGAATGGATTAAATTCCACTTATTAAAGAACGTGAAGTTCTTATGTTACTTAAAAGAATTGATTAATTCCACTTACTAAAAGAACCTGAAGTTCTTGTGTTGTTTGTTCTCAAAGGATATAGATTATCCCACTTACCAAAAGAATTAGAACTTAAAGTTCTTGTACTGAAGTTGAGACTGTATGTCTTGCACATCTGAACGAAATATGGGCCCATATATCCACAAATGTGGAAAGTTTTATATAATTTTAGTAGATGCATCTACATTGTTTTATCGACTAACAACCAGAAGTCTGTGAGATTGATTCTAAAAGATTCAGATTATGCAGTTAGACTATTCGTCTTGAAAAACTAGTGGGTTTATATTTTAGGCTATATCAGTTGTTACAAAGCCTATTGATTATGAAAATTACAGTTTAGCAAAATTTCAATTGGATGCCTCCTATTTAATAGCTAAACTATGAGAACAAAAGAGTTATTATTTATATGGTGTTTCCATATAACAACACTTATACGCATCAAGCCAACGAGTTATAATAAACTCCCCGTTATGATTGGTTTTTGGTCAGAAACTATACATTTCCCATTTTATGATTTTTGAATGTGCGATATGAATTGCTCCACCACAACGCACAAAATGGGTAAATAAAAAGGGTTGAGAATATATATTGAGTACAAGTCTCCTTTTATGTTTAAATTCTTAAACATTAATTGGAGAATCATTTATGATATGATTTTTCTCAACATCAGGGGAGATAATAATCAGCTGGATAGAGGAAAATGAATTATCATTATCTAGATCCTCGTATATGAACTAGAAGTTCATAAGATAATTCATGTTATTACATGTCAACTGCCAGACATATTTACTGACCCAATGAGAGTAATTAAGTCTCATATACCAGCTGAAACGCTCTAAGTTTAAATTACATGTTAGAGCGAGAGAATGTAAATCATGCCTGAAGCATGATAGTTGAAATGGTTCCAATGATCAAAATTCTCGTAAATAGAAAGTAATATGAGATGGTCATATATTGGAGGCGGGTGCTCTTGAAGAGACCCAAGACATAACAAATAATAAAACTCTAGAAGAGTTTCAGGTGCTTGAAATAAAGATTGAAATCTTGAAGAGATCTCGATGAGTTATGTCATTACGAGAATGGAACTAGAAAATTGGAAAGTTGTCGACAACGATTTTACAAACAATTTTACATAAAATACTTCTATAGAAGTAAAGAAAGAAATCGAGGATCTTGTATAAAATCTATCCAGAAGTATAGATATTGAATTGGCCAATGTTGAAAGACGCTTTGAACCAGCAGTCCAAACACCTAAAGGTGTAATGCAAGTGAGGCACAAATAAGTATTCGTAAATACGACTTGAACTATGATTTATGAAAAGTTTTAATTACTTCATGGTGGATGCAATTACTTTGGCAGTTATTGAAAATTTTACATGCGTCTAATTATTTGTGGATCCATATTTATCCTTGAAGGATCTAAAATGCTATAAGCATTTGGAAATTTCTGAGGAAATTTATTTAGACATGTCTCATGAATATTTTGTCGCATTTGGTATAATCGCCTTAGTGAATACTAATTGAGAAAATACTATAAGAATGATCAGATTTCCCTATGTATTTTATAAATGAGTTTGGATCAAGATCCATTATGATAATTTTAGAACTCCTAAAGAGCTTCAAATTGGAAACTCATGAAGTACTTTCAATACAAGTACTTGAATCTTGACATCAAGTTTATCTCGACCTGAAGATCGAGCATTTTTATATATTTCTTTTGTCTATGAATAGACATAAGCTGAAAGAATCCTAAAGAAAATTCAATATGAATAGAGCATATCTATTGAGTATCCCAATAGTTGTAAGATTGTTGGATGTGAATAAAGATAATTATATCTTTTATTGGTCTTGAAGCACTATATATTAGTTGGTCAAGAAATATCTATGATTATACAAAGATCATTACATTTAGATCTTCAAACATTCGTTGATGCCTCCTCAAATGTCGTAGAAATAATTGTTATGCACGAGGCAAGCCAAAAAAATGTGTTTGGCTAAGACCATTGACCCAACATATCCAAAAGATATGTGGATTTACTTTTACAAGATATGATAAAAGCTATCTTGTGTGAAGATAATGCAAGATGTTTATCTCAGTTTGAAAGTGGATACATCATGGAACATATTACTCCAAAGTTTCATCCCTCACGATCTTTAGAAAAATGATATTCAAGATTAAATTATGAAGATTCAAAGATCTTCTGTGATGTTTGCATGAGGGGGAGTAAAAACGCGTTGCACTCTTTTTCCCTTAACCGAGGTTTTGTCCCAATGGGTTTTCCTGGTAAGGTTTTTAATGAGGCAACATGTTATGCGTATAAAAGATGTGTGTACTCTTTTTCCTTCACTAAAGAATTTTTTTTCCCAGTGGGTTTTTATCTTAGTAAGGTTTTAACGAGGCACATTATCTTCATAGACATCCAAGGGGGAGTGTTATGAATATTTATCTATGTGGATGTCTATCATGATTAGAACTTTATCAAAGAAGTTTGATTTATTTATTATTAGGAATATTATCTCTATGAATTAGAGTTTAATGTATTATGTACTTCTTATGCCTATAAATAGATGATTCATTGAAGGCATTGTATACAAGTCTATATTTGAGAATAATACAAATCTCTCTCTTTCTCTCATCTCTTTGTTCTTCTTGTTCTTCTTTATTTTATTCACAACAAATGAAAAAATTTTCCATTATTTTCATGCAAGGTCATTTTGAATATGAGCAAAGCCACCTGTCTTGGAAACCATCCATGCCGAACCAAGATTCGGTTTCATGCTCGAGAGTAGGGTGTTCACGGTTAACCGTTGGTTAACCATTAAGAATGAGTCTCTAATTTTCTATGCATTTTTAGGCACACTCTTTATGTATTTTCCCTCTAATTACATCAAGAACATATAACTTTTACACTAAGAACATAACTTATAGGTTAACCGTTATGGTATTTTGGTTAACCGCGAACACCCCTACTCGAGAGTTCAACCCGAATTGTTCAGTTAACTGTTTCTTCTATTGACTGATTTGTAGAAATGATACGAATCAGATAAGTATTCTATGCCAGTGAATTCTTAGAATAAATTTTAGGAACAATTCTCTAGTCCTTCGTAGAAATAATGTTAATGTAGGATTATTCTCGTAGGTTCTGACATAGTTGGACCCAGTACATCTAAAGGTAGGAAACAAGTCGTTCAGTAGCTTGAGTTTGCTTTGGCTAAGGTGTGTTTCTTCTCGTGTTATAAATTAATTTTATGTTATTTTTCTATGTGTTGGTGTTTTACCTCTTATGTGATTATTTATATGTATTATGACTTGTATGGTTGACATCACGTGCATATGATTTAGAATGTATTTTAATTATGATTTATGGAACATTTGTTTTATGAAATATCGAATTTATGGAACTATGATTTATGGATTTATGGACTATGATTTATGAAGTATGTTTATGGAATATTGGATTTATGGAACTTTGTTTATGAAATTTGATTCTTAATCATCGTATATGTATGAGCATGGGTTGAGATTTATACGGGGAAGTTCAGTGGTTTCACCCTTCGGGCTGAATTTCACTTCGGATTGGCAGTTGTAGTGAGGAGTTATGGGAAACTTTCTTCATGGCGGTTCTAGTTTGGTGCATTGCATTACGCTTGTGATATTGTATCATGGTTTTAAAAAATTTCAAGAAAATATTATTGTGTTCTATTATTATGATTTTCTTGCACTTTAAAGACACGCTAGGCTCTTTTGCTTACTCCCCATAGTTTATTCTTACATATATATTTGGACTTTATTATTTTTATTTTATGTTTTGGTACATTTACGTATTTCAGATATTTTATTAAATGATCAGAATATTTTTATAATATTTGGGTTTTGAAAACAATTGTGATATTTTACAATACTTATTATTTTATAAATTATTTAAATCTAAAATTTATTACTTGAGGGAAAATTTTTCAACAATAACTTTTTAAATTTAGTCTTTTCTTCTAGGCCGAGTGTAGGGGTAACACACCATAACAAAAAAATCAATCATGAAGGTAAACGAAAACATGTTATATGAATTATAAATTCATTGTTAAAAACAAAATTTATGCACCAAAAATGGTGTTCATTTACTATCATTGAATAAATATTATGCTGGAAGGCTTGTAAAATCATATAGCTCCATACTTGCACAAAATAAATCATCTGGGAGAGAGAGAGAGAAAGATACAAAGCTATATTTAAGCACCCTTAATAGTTTTTTCACGTCCAATTTAAGATTCTTTGTATACCAACATTCCTCCACTAATGAAAAAAAATTCTTATAAAATCGAGAAATAATTTCGAATGAAAACATGAGAAGAGCAATAGTAAAATTAGTTGTTTAAGTACTAGTGAACATATCTGGAACTAATACGTAGTGAAAATGAGTAATTTTTTATTAAACAATTAAACAAATTTGGAACTTGTTAAGATAGAAGAGAACTCATAACATACAACTAATCTCGTTCATCCAATTAAAATCTATGATAAATCAATAATTTTAGCCAATACATCTTATGATTAGGATGTTATAAGTGCTATAGAAAGATAATTCAATGTTGTTTATGGAAGGTGGCTAGTTCTTCACACTTATGTAGGTAATTTTATCAAGTTTAACTCATCATAGACCACCCGAATCAAGAATAGAAGATCATTAAGCTCCTAAACGCGTCATCTCTTACAAAATAAGGTGAATTTATCAAGTTCTTTTTTCAAAAAAGCCACTCATTCTTTAAGATATAAATTCATTAAGAATAAAACCTCTGCCCTAAGTTCATCAAGTCCTTCTCAACATGATCATCCAAACTATTAGGATATAAACTTATATAGATTAAAAAACTTGACATTTTTTATTGGTGAGATCATCAAGTGCTTAAATAGGATTACTCAATCTTTGGAATATGAACCTCATTAAGAGTATAAATTCAATTTTTAAGTTGGTGAATTCAAGTCTTCTCACTAGGTTCCATAAAATCTGGTATATGAATACATGAAGAGTGGTTATTCAACCTTTGAATCGGTGACCACCCAAAATAATAAATAATATTAATCATATTAATAATTTATTATGTATTATTTTTTATATTTAGCTTAATATATTGCATTAAGCTATCTATAAAATGTTACCAACAATTATGTAAAGATTGAGTTTGATCCAGTGGTGAGATGTTCCAATTATATCATAGAGATCCGTGATCGAATTCATTCAAGTGAATTTAAAAAAAAATTAATATCATATACATTGGCGGTGGAAACTTTTCCTAAATTATAATCCCATACACCTAAACCTATAAACCTTAAATTATAATCTTAAACCTTAGATTGAAACAATTATCCCTAAATTATAACCCCATACACTTAAACCTCTAAACTCTATACCATAAACTAACTCCTTATACCCTAAAATTAAGGCGCTTGTGAAAACCGCCTGTGTATAGAATATTTATCCTTTAAAAAATATTATATTATTTGAATAGAAATTTTTTTATGCAAATAAAGTATTCAGATAACAACCGGATTCAATTGACAAGTATTAACATTTCAAAATTAGATATTATCATGTGAATAAACCGTTTATAAACGATAACACAAGAATACTCATGCAAAAATTCTTAGGTGAGTAGAACTCGATTAGAAAAAATTTAAATAAAGTTTGAATTGTAAAATGAAAATTTAAATAATTTAAAATTTTTAGTAATTAGTGGATTAGAGTTTAGGGTTTGGGATAAGATCCGTTTACACGTTTTTTGGACCGTTGGATGAGTGAAACGAATGGATGAGATTAACAGTAAATATGTGAAGATTATCACTTAGAAAAAAAAGTAAGGAATTAATCTAAGCCATCCATTCTCTTCATCTAACGATCCAAAAAACGTGTAAAACTTATAGAGTTTTACATTGTGTAAATTGATCCTAACTCTTTAAGTTTTACACGTTTTTTGGATCCAGTTACACAGTGTAAAACTCTTTAAGTTTTACACGTTTTTGGATCGTTGGATGGATGAAACGGATGAATGAAATTAACAGTAAATATGTGAAGGTATCACTTGGGAAAAAAAGTAAGGAGTTAATCTCAACCATCCATTTCTCCCATCCAAAAAATGTGTAAAACTTAAAAAGTTTTACACTGTGTAAGTTGATCCTAACTATATATATATATAGGGATAGGATCAAATTACATTGTGTAAAACTCTTTAAGTTTTACACCTTTTTTGGATCGTTGGATGAGTGAAACGGATGGATGAGATTAACAGTAAAATATGTGAAGATTATCACTTGGGAATTAAAAACACGGAGTTAATCTCAACCATCCATTTTCCCCATCCAACGATCCAAAAAAGGTGTAAAACTTAAAGAGTTTTACACAGTGTAAGTTGATCCTAACCCATATATATATATATATATATATATATATATATATATATATATATATATATATATAACATGAAGAAATATATGCCACATATAAAAAATATATATGCATATCTTATATGACTAGAGAAAATTGTTTAAATTAAAATAAAACTATATTACAACATAATAACTAATTACAATTAAATTTGTATGTGAACTTAAAACTTAACTTAGAACTCGAATTTCATAAACTCAACTCGAATCGAAAAATTTTAACTAAAATTTAAATTATAAAATATAACAACTCGAATAACTCAAATTTTTTTTAACTTAACTCGATCAAACGCTCACCCCTAAAAAGTGACACTCCCTTCATCTCATTCAATACGTCAAAATAGACTTTTTTGTCAATTTTTTTTTTCAAATTTGACTCATAGTCACTTTAAATTTATTATTAATAAAAATGTGAAAAAATATATTAACAGTTTTAGAATATATATTTTATAAAGTTCAATTAATTAAAATATTTAAAAATAACTTTTAAAAAGTCAACAATGTGAGACAAAAAGAGTATTAATTACTCAAGTAACCGAATCAGCTCATGTTGACAATACAATATAAATGAAGCTTAGTAGTTAAAATTCATTTTTTTAATGGAAGATGCTTACCAATTTATAAATATGAAATAACGCCTCAAGATATAAAAACAAATCAATGTCATGTTATGTCCATACACTATTCGTATTCTCACTTGTCAGAAAGCAAAATCCGGCAGACACACAATTCCAAAAAATAAAACCCGGCTGACATTAGTTCACAAATTTATTCTCCCGATATTATCTCATATTTTCTTGAGGGGGAAAAACTGAAATTCTACATTTTAAAACCCATTTCCAGCCATTGAAAACTATATTGAAGCACCCACCTGAGGCTAATTCAAGGTTTGTTATGCCTACAGAGCTTTACTTTCCTACAATGTTCAAAAGGAAGCAGAGACTGCAGTCTTTTTTAGCATTTCGGGAACTTTTCTAGCGTTATGCAAGTGATAAATCTTATGCAGCCATACCATTTGATTCCTGGCTTCTGCCTTTGCTATTGCCGCTGCCCTTGCGATTCCAAATAGATGTGGTTTCGATAAGCTCATGGGGTACAAGTCGTTTTTCGCGCTTAGTAAGCTTGCGGAATTTTCTTACCCTCAGCCTGGCTATCTCAGCCTCCTCTTCTGGGGTCATCTCCCTCACTACAACAGTTAGTCGGCACTCAGGCTTCATTATAATTCCGGATCTCCCTTTAGCATGATAGGAAACTCTCTTCAAAAATAACCCCTTTCCGACAAATGCCTCCGCTGTTTAAAATTAAACAAAAATGTAGAATGAATACAAGCACAAGAATTCCAAGTGATATAAGCATGTTCAATTCCACTGCTTACCAACTAGCAGACGGTCCGGATCCAATCCATGATTATGGGTAGCATTTGCTCGAGCTGAGTGAATAACCTGGCATTGCAAGGTATTATAATTATAAAAATTTTAGAACTCTATTGTCTGCTGACAATACAAAAGTATTTTCCTTCTAATCAACACCAAAAAACAAACATAAGTAGAGATGATGATGATGCTAAAAATAATAAAACAGGCACCTCCATGACCATGCATGAGCCTGCTTTCATTCTGTTTCAATAAATCTTATCCTTCTTTCCCATTAATGCTTCCTAAATAGTATAGTTGGAGTAGTACAAATTTAGGTTTCTTTTCCTTTTTCTTTTTCCAGTTTTCCTTTGGTGGCAAATAGTTATAGCTGCTTCCTAAGATGAGTTTTGGGTAGATCTAGACCAGACATTTCAACCAGAAACAACACAAATACTTCAAAAAGAACCACAGCTCATTGATAGGGTAGAGCTGTTGAATTACCTGATAGACAGTTTTAGCAGCCCGTTTTACTGTCACTTGCAACTGCAACAATGCATCCTCAACACGCATACCACGAACTAATGCAGCAACCAAGTTGACCTTCTTAGGACTCTAAAACAAGTCAGCCATAAATTAACTCTACTAGATATAGCAACATCAGGAGCATGACAATGCAGCATCACAATGGTAGCATAAGGGCCTATATTAGAGATGCAACAATACTTTCTTTTCCCTTTCCTTTTTGGTTAGCTCTGATCACCATTGTTTACAAGTAGGGTCATTTGATCTAATGCTAAAATTTCACAAGCTCTATAATTGGGAACTAACTTGTATGCAGGGAAAGCATGATCAATTTACCTCAAGCAGAATTTCGGCAAATGAAGATGATATTGAAAATTTGTACACTATCCTCCATCAGTTTTTATAAAGATATATTAACAAGTAGTTGCATGGGCGTTCTATGGTATGTTCTCAAGCATGATATCAAGCACAGAAATCGGAAACAAGTCTATTTTAGCAGAATTTCACTCTAAATCTCCTAAAGCACGAGCAAGCCATCTCTATTTTATCTTTGCATTAGAAAATTCATCTATTTCACTTATAGCTTTGGATCCCAAGAAAGATCCCCTCTGCTTAACTATGTCCTATAGAAATTTTATGAAAGGTTCATCAACTCAAGAGGTCTCATAATATCATTTATTTCAACTAATACAGATTTCTGTTCAGAGTGAAAACCCAATATAATGTTTTCTATTGATTAATCTAAAACAAACTCAAGTAAAGATGGAGACAAACTCTTTTTATCATGCTTACATAACTCATAAAAGTAATTCTCCAAATAGAAAGGATGTAACCTGTTTTATCTTCTTCAACACTGCTTGAACTTTTGTGCGATTGGGAGCAACTCTCTTCTCTTCAGTCTTTCCGCTATTTATTGCCAAAACAGGTGTTAATGGTGATGCAATTGGTGTCTCTTCGGATGAACCTGCAAGTAACTTCCTTGAAGTGGAAATTCCCTATCCATAGAAAAACATAAGACAACTTATTCAAGGATAAACAAAAACATGAAAATAAGAAGAACAAGGGAATTTTTTGTTTTGAAAAGCTTGAGATGAAAATCCAAATATTTAAGAACTGAATGAGAAGATATTGAATATACAAACTCCTTTAGATCAGATCACTTAATGAGAAGGAAAACACATTTCTCCAATAACTTTAATCTGATACAGCCAGCGAGAATAAATAGAATAAGAATACAAAACAAGAAACCATGTGGCACAAACACTAATAGATAATTCATTTATGGACCGCTTCTAACATTGTTGATTGTTTTTTACATCAGCTAGAAGCATATTGATCTTCAATAAATTGACACAACCTCAAACCAAGGGAATTGTCAAATACAGGTCATTTTACAACAATGAGCATATAAGAAACTGATATTTTGCAGAAAGCTGCCATAGACAATCTAAACCATAAAAAATGAAAAGAACAAGTTGGCATTACCAACTGTTGAAAATACTGATACAAAGGCGTTGAGAAACTTGCAGAAGGAGATCTCCACAATCTTTGATAACGAGGCAGTTCACCTGAATAAATATTTCAAGCACTTTTTACATAGTCAAAAAATAGAAGCACAAAAAGGGAAGTATTAAAAATGGTTACTTCTCAATCATAACTTCAAATTAAGCTTTAACTTCACCAAAAAGGGACTAGTTAAAAAATTAATCAAATATAAGAGAGGATCCTAGAGCATGAAACAATCTAAATAGATGAAGTATCAACAGTCAAGTGAAATAAAATTCACCTTTTTTTTTACATAAAATGAAAAATACCCAACTTTTCTTTCCCAGTCTCAATCCCAAATTAACATCAAGATCACCCAATAAAAAAGAAGGAAAGAAATTAACCAGGTAAAGCAGAGAAGTTTAAGCGAGGAATAGAAGTAGAATAGTTGGCAGAGTGGGTGTAATTATGTTCTAATATTCTTCCAACTTGACGAAGCGCGCATTGTAAATGTCTCTGCCCCCCCACCATGTTCAAAAGATCTCTTTTAGGACTTCCCTCAAATCCAAAAAAAAAAAAAAATCCGTTAATTGAAATGAGAATGAAGAACTCATTTTTAAATATTTGAAGAACAAATGGAAAAGGAATAATAAAAAGTTGAAATTCAAAAGAAATGGGATTAGAAGAGAGGGTTTCAAAAAACGGCCCGCGACCGCTATTTAGCGGTAATGCCGCCGGCCGAAACCGTTATCGGCGAAAACAACGGTGGGACGCGGAATCACACTAGTAGCGGTGGATTGCGGTCGCAATTTAACGGATAGCGGTAAATAAAGGTAGTAACGGGCCGCTATCCCTGTTTTCTCCCGTTACTGTAAAATCTTAAAAAAAATCCATGGGCGGACGATAAGGGTGAGCGTAAGAGTGTGAATGGAGGCGACCTGATGAGACTTACAGCGAGAGGATTGGTCGACGTTGAGGAGAGGGGATTGACGGCGTGCCGACGACAAGAGGTGAAATCGCGCGGCTCTATATGCTGGTCTGATGACGACAGCGTGAAAACAACCCTTTTAGGGCTTGAAAGCCGAAGAGAAAACGAAGAATAAAGAGGTATTTAAGTTTTGTTATAAATATTATAATCTTATTTTATTATCATTAAAAAAATTATTGGGTTATGAGAATCCAATTAGAAAAATGTATCGAGAGAGCCATTAATTTGATTTTTTTTTAAAAAAGGATCATTAGGGATTTTTAATTGAAATCCACGATTAGTATTTGACACATAAATAAAAGGTTAAATTATGGGATAAATTTTTTTGTCTCTTTTCGATGTTTTTTATGCTCAGCACTAAAAAATTAAATTTTAAGTCGTAACTTTAAATTCTAAATCCTATATCCTACACCATATACCTAAAAATACATCCTACCCTAAATTCCCTAAACTCTAACCACAATCACTAATCTTAAACTCTAAACCTAATTTTTAGTGTGAGGTAGAGGATTTCTATTCTAAATTATGAGATGCGAGCATGTTTTTAAGGATATAGGTTAATTTCCATTCCAGCCATGCCACTTTTTTTATCTTTGTTATTTTAGTCTTTGAAATTTTCCTAATTTAGAGTGCAAACTTTAATTTTTGTTCAGTGTAGTTAGGGATGGGCATTATACCCGGACTCGACGGGTTCCGACCCGGCCCGACTGGGTCGAATTTTGTAATGAAAAAATTGGGTTCGGGTCGGGTTTTTGTTAAGGGTAAACTCGGTCGGGTCGAGTTCAGGTTTAGGGTGGAAAATATCCTACCCGACCCGGGACTAATAGTGTAATTTTTCCCTAAATTTTTTGGGATATTTATAATAATACCCATATATGTATATTTTATAATTAAGTCCTTAAAATTGATTTTTTTATAATTTAGTCCTTTAAATTATAATTTTTTTACAATTAAGTCCCTTAAAATTATTTTTTTACAATTAGGTCCCTAAAATTAATTTATTTTATATAGTTCGGGTCGGGTCGAAGTCGGTTTTAATATATTTATTTTCGAGGCGGTTTGGGTTGGGTTTTTTGAAGAAAAAGTTTGGGTCGGGTCGGGTGTAGGTTTAGGGTGCCTATTTTCGAGTCGGGTTTGGGTGGGCCAAAAACCAGACCCTACCCGACTCGTGCCTATCCCTAAGTGTAGACCTTTAATTTCAGTAATCTAAGTTCATAAGTGTTGGAAAACACTTTAAAAATCATTAAATGTACTCCCTCCGTCCCATTAATTTTGTCCATTATTGACTTTTTTTGGGTCAAATTTTTTAAACTTTAACCCATTATTATATAAAATTTATTATTGAAAAAAATATAAAAAAATATATTTTATAAACTTTTAATCAAGTAGTTTTAAAATATATATTTTATAAAATTTTATTGTTTAAAATATTAAAAATAATCATGGTCAAAGTTTAAAAATTTTGACTTTTAAAAAGTCAATAAGGGACAAAATTAATGGGACGGAGGGAGTAACTTTTTATGATTATGATTATAATTATTATGTTTTATAATACGTGTTGGAAAATACTCTAACTGAAAAACACTTCAACTTTTTGTGACCGCAATAGCCTTCGTTATGTCCGCAATCGCGAATAGCGCGACACGACCAAAAACGCGACTGCAACCGAGATTTAAATCCATGGTCTTCACAGATCTAAATCTTGTGAAGTTGCTCAAATTGAATTCGCAATAAATCCTTAACTTGAAAATAACAAAAAGGCATTTTTCAATTATAAGAGCTAAAATACAATCCGTATTGATTAAGCACCGAATCATGATTTTAAAAAACGGTCTGCAATCTCGATTGTGGCCGTTATATAGCGGTATTGTCGTCGTCCGAAATCGATGTCGCCGAAAATTGCCATATGAAGCAGATTCACACCAAAACGGCGAATTGTGGCTGCGATTTAACGGGTAACGTCCGATTGTGGCGATAACATACCACTATTCTCGTTATTATCCCGTTAACAATCAACAAAGAAAAAAATAGATATTTTCTCAGAAAAAAGAAAAATAGATAATTTTCAATAGACAATTTCAACAGGTATTTCCTGCTATTATCGGTGATCCAAGCGTCGTCCACCAGATCCGAACGATCCTCAGGATGATTGTATGAAAGCGGTGCAATGAAATTGCGAAGATGAAAAAGAAAGGAAAAGAAAAAAGGAGAAGAATTCTAGAAAGTAAAAAGAAGAAGTAGAAAGATATTTTTTTAGTGTTTAAATGCTAAAAATTAATTTTATTATTAAAAAGAAAATATCCATCAAAGGTCTTGATTCAAGGCAAAATACAATCATTAACGTGAATAAATTAACTGGGTCTTGGAATCCGACGCTACACTACCTAGAAAAACTAAAAAGAAAAGGAGAGAATTAAATGCATCTTGAAAACCGACACTAATTTCTCTACTACTTGAATATTATTATTAGTATTTATATTATATTGTATATTTATTACATTTAAATGGTAAAAAATAATTTTATTATTAAATGCATCCTGGAAACCGGCACTAATTTCTCCACTACTTAAAGAAACTATAGTCAATGAAGAAGAATGAATAAGAAATAGCACTTGCGAATGGGGTTTTAACACTTACGATAATGTTTTCATAGAACTCTAAAACTACATCGTTTTGTTTATGTTGAACTGGAGGGAAGTGGTTGGCAAAAAAAGAAAAATAGGAAACGCAAAACTAGGGTATAAAGTATTTTTATTTTAATAAACTAATTTCATAGCTTTAAAATATTTTTGATTTAAAGTATTTTTTAATAAAAATTTTGAAAAAAAAGAGTAAGTGCAACAAGACTATATTTAAAAAAATAGTTGGAAATTATAATTTTTTGTTAATATCTTTTTAAAGGAATCACGAAATCATTAGATTTTAATTGAAGGATAGACCACCGCAACTAATGAGAATTTAACTTGGACTTCATTTTAATCCATTAAAATCATTAGATTTTCTAATTGACTATAAATTTTAATGTTCTTTTTTATGATTATATGTATTGATTTTTTTTACATTTGTCATACCCCTATTGTACTTGTACCTTATAATTTTAAAAATTATTGTTTCTCGTCCCCGTATTCGTCCATGTATCCGTTTTCGTATTTGTGCAACATAGCGTAAAACTATCAAGTTTTATACTGAGATGGTGGGGAAGATTAAAACAAATATCGAACATGAACTGTATTTTGAGAACTAATTGGGTCTCAATGGACTTGAAAAGTTTGGGCTAAAGAAACACACGTATTATCCATTCTTTTCGGTTAGTCAACTCTATTCACACTATCGTCAAAATTGGGATAATAATAGTTAGTCCATAAAATTTATGTTTTTTAAAACTTGATTTCTAGATGTTTTAGAGTTAATTGCACAAGAAGTCTTCAAACTATGACTCTTATTCTAAACTAGTCTCTAAAATTAAAAAGAAAACAACTTTTGGTATCCATCCCCGGGATTTGAACATTTCTTTAAAAGCCACCATTGAAGCTGTAACCAACGACCACTACCCAAATCGACTAATTTGAAACATTATTAGAATATATATTAAGGTAAACTACTTTAGTGACCACCCAACTATGGGTCGCGACCTGTTTTGACCACCCAACTAAAAAAAATTAAAATTCTACCACCCAACTATTTAAATAGACCTATTTTGACCACCGGCCGTTAAAATCTAACGGAAAGGTGACGTGGCCGTTAAGTAAAATTTGTATAATTACACATTTGGTCCTTGTTAGTTCTTTATTATATCAATTTAGTCCTAATTTTAATTTTAATTTAAATAAATAATAAAATTAATTAACCAATCAGGTGACAACGCGTGTCATCACCCGATTGGATGATTTTAATCTAATTTTTATTTAATTTAATTTATTATTTAATATATTTATTTTCCTCCAATAAGATGGTGACATATGTCACCATCTGGTGGAAGGAAAATCTAAGAATAAAGAGTGCTTGACGTGGGGTTTAAACCCACAACCTCTTGGGGGAAAACGTCATGCTTTTACCATTGCACCAACCCACTCTTTGTGAAATGTATTGCACCATTTATTATATATCTTATAATGTAGTAAATGCTAGGAATAAAGAAAAAAAATAGTTGCAAGGGGACTCTAATCTAAATCACTTGGGATGTGTAAAACCATACAAAACCACTTAACCGATTCAAATAATTAATTTAAATACGAATATATTTTAAATGTAAAATGCGAATATATTTAAAATACGAATATATTTAAAACACGAATATATTTAAAATATATTTAAAATACGAATATATTTAAAATATAAATATATTTAAAATATATTTAAAATACAAACATATTTAAAATATATTTAAAATATGAATATATTTTAAATATATTTGTATGATGGCCAATCATCAAAGGTGGATGAGGTTCCAACCAAAGAGGAAGAAGCACAAGAACCACCTCTAGAAGCTTTGCAAGACATGGTTCTTGAGGAAAAGGAAGTAAGCTGCCCAAGGGAGTTCAACTATGTCAAAGGTAGTGAAATCTTGGGTGATCCATCCAAGGGGGTAACCACTCGATCATCTCTCAATTTTTTTAATAATGTTGCATTTATTTCATGCATTGGGCCTAAGAATATCAAAGAAGTATTAAATGATGATTTTTGGATATTGGCCATGCAAGAAGAATTAAATCAATTTGAGAGAAGTAAGGTATGGACATTAGTTGATAGGCCTAGAAATAAATCTACTATAGGGACAAAATGAGATTTTAGAAACAAACTAGATGAGAGTGGTAACATAGTGAGGAACAAGGCTAGGCTTGTTGCTCAAGGTTACACTCAAGAAGAGAGAATTGATTTTGATGAAACCTATGCACCCGTAGCTAGAATGGAAGCAATTAGGATGCTACTTGCATTTGCATGTTACGATGATTTCAAGCCTTTTCAAATGGATGTTGAAAGTGCATTTTTAAATGATTTTATAATTTAAGAAGTGTATGTGGAACAACCACCGAGTTTTGAAGATCTAAAATTTCCAAACCATATTTTTTTAATTAGCAAAAGCTCTATATGGTTTAAAACAAGCTCCAAGAGCTTGGTATGAAAGACTTTCAAATTTTCTTATTGAAAAAGGGTTTGAAAAAGGAAAGGTAGACAGAACAATATTCATTAAAAGCAATGGCAAAGATATGTTAGTAGTGCAAATATATATTGATGATATTATTTTTGGATCTACTAATGAACTTCTTTGTCAAGATTTTTCTAAGTTAATGCAAGGTGAATTTGAGATGAGCATGATGGGGGGAGCTCTCATTCTTCTTGGGACTCCAAATCAAACAAATGAATGGTGGCATCTTCATCAATCAAGCTAAGTACATAAAGGACATACTCAAGAAGTTTGGCTTGGAGCATGTAAAGCCTCACGCTGCACCAATGAGCTCATCCTTGAATCTTGACAAAGATGAAAGATGTAAGTGTGTCGATTCAAACTTTACCATTGGATCATTGCTTTACCTTACCACAAGTTGACCGGATATTATGTTTAGTGTTTGCTTGTGTGCTAGGTTTCATGCTAGTCCTAGAGAATTGTACCTTATAGCCGTTAAGATAATTTTTAGGTACCTTAGAGATACCCCTTGTTTAGGCCTTTGGTACCCTAGAGATTCCACCTTTAACCTTCATACTTTTTCAGATGCGGATTATGAGGGTTGTAAAATAGATAGAAAGTGTACCTCCGGAACATGTCAATTCCTAGATAGTATGATCATATCTTGGTTCTCTGAGAAACAAAATAGTGTAGCCTTATCTACCACTGAAGCAGAATACATATCGACCGAAATTTGTTGTGCTCAAGTCCTTTGGATGAAGCAACAACTTTTAGATTATGGAATTGAGGTTGTTACCATACCCCTTAAGTGTGACAATACTAGTGCCATATGTCTCTCTAAAAATCCCATCCAACACTCTAGAACAAAACACATAGAGATAAGACATCATTTCATTAGAGATCGTGTCTTAAAGAATGATGTTGTTCTAGAATATGTAGACACCTTGAACCAAATCGCGGTCATCTTTACTAAACCTTTAGACAAAGAGCGCTTTTTGGACCCTTAGGAGAGAATTAGGTTTAACCAGCCTTTCTTGACCTTTTAGGGGCATTTTTATGCAAAATTTCTTGCATCGATTTTGATTTGCATGCTTATGTGTTTTTGATGTTAATTGTTTCTATGCTTGTAGTTAGGGGGAGTATGTAGTTATTTTTACCTATAGATATTTTTCATTCATCATGAGCATTTAGAATCGATTGAAAATCGATTTTTCTGCTAAATCTGCACATTCTAGCACAGGTGTATCGAAACGGGTTCCCATGTTTCGATACGGGCTACCTTTTGAAGGGGCCTTTACCCTTAAGGGTTTCGAAACGGTAAACAATGTTTCAAAACGGGCTCTTGAAAGGGACATCTTTTGAATCATTGAGATCGAAACGGGTAAGGGGTGTTTCGATACGACCCCGAGTTTTGAAACGGTCATTTTTTGGTTTCGAAACAGTTGGACGCTGAAGAGTGTATTTAATGACTTTTCATCTTTAAACTCAACTCATCCTAAACCCAAACACCTCTCAAACCCTAACCTAATTTTTCCTATAAATACCCACCAAACCTAAATGTTTTTCCTCACAAATTTGAGGGTTTTTGCTCTAAACAACAATCCTAAGCAAGCTTCAACAACTTTGTGCATTATCATCCATCAATTCTTCCTAAATCCCAACTCAATGTATTTTCCTATTTTCTTTTTATTTTCAATTTTCATTTAATTTCTATAGTTTAAAATTATTGTTTTTTTGCATATATTGTTTGTATAGACTATGGGTTTTAAAGATTTTGCAAAAAGATTTTCAAAATTCAATTTTTTTATTCGAATATAAAATATTTTAGCCGTATATATTTTTGTTTGTTTTTCAAAATTTCTTTCACAATTTTTTTATAAATGTATATTCTTCTAAACTATATTGTATATTATCAAACCTTGATTATAGGATTTCTATTGGATTGAATGTGGATTTCTTATGCATACATATATTTTCTTTTGCTTGCTTAATGGTTTTAGGATGGCTTCCAAGAAGAGACCTAGAGTTTATGAAGAGGGTGAAGGGTCTGATCCGTCTGAGAAAAATCTCCCTCGACCTAATCTCGCCCATCTCTTCAAAAAGAGTTTCCTAACCCCCAAGCTCACCAAGCTTTTAAATACTATCAAACCATCAAATTCGACCCGAGCATGTCGTTGACATTGATTTCCTTGATTCCGACTGTTTTCATTTTCGATACCTTGGCCTTTTAACCCGTTGGAACTTCATGACTTTTTTAGGAATTCCCGGAATCATGTACCGAAACCTTGTTTTGTTGTTTTACTCCAATGCCAAATGTGTCCTTGGTCCCGACCGTTCCCAAGTTGTTGCTATTGACTCTTATCTTTTGGGGAAGAAAATCTGTATCGATCCGTCTACCTTGGTCAATCTCCTTGGTCTCAAAGATGAGGGTATTGAAGATGAGAACTCGCTTGATCCTCATACCGGCCAAGTTAATGCCTTGGATTTCCATGACCATTTTCTTCATCTTATGATCTCGTGGTGGTTCTGTTCATCCGGAGGGAAGTTCTCGCAAATTAGAGAAGTCGATGACTTTTGGCTCAAGTGCTTCCGAAAAGAACAACAACCGAACTTAGTGAAGATTATGTTTACGGAGATGGTGCACTTAGCCAAAAACTGCAACAACGTTTCCTCCTTCACATATGGAACCGTCTTAAGTCATATCTTCGTCCTTAGTGGCATTGATTGCACGTTTGACATTGAGGAGCTTCTCAAAGAGAAGCTAAATGAGACTACACTCATGAAGTGTGGCTTTCGTTTCAACGATGATGATTGGGTTCATGTACCTCGAGGTGAACGTGCTCAAGCTCAAGCTCCTCCTCAAGCTCAAGTTGCTCCACAAGCTCCTAACAATGATGCGATGATGACTTTCCTCACCGAGCAATTCACCGGCTTACGTACTAACATGGACAATCGTTTCAAAGATTTGGAGGATCGCTTGGTTGGTATGGAAAATCGTCTTACCTCTGTCGAGAATCAACAATCTTCATCGGATCTCTTCTTCACCGCCTTCTATGGTGAATGGAGACACTTTCAAAAGACTCGAGAGAAGGATGAAGATGACATAGATGAAGATGAAGAAAATGATGAGCCCTAGTGTAGCTTGCATTCATCTCATATCATCTAGGATTTTATTTATTATTATGCACCTTTTATGTTTTTGAACCTATGCTTTAGTTTATTGTTTTGGATTATGCTTTTTAGGATTTAAGTTTGGATTTATGTTATTTTTCTTTTGGAACTTATGCTTTATGCCATGAATTATGATTTATGTTGTTTGGTTTAATTTTGCCTATGTTTTTATTTCTCATTGAATTATGCTTATTCTGATTTTGATCTAACAAAAAGGGGGAGAAAGTGTTTAAGCAAAATTTTAAAGTTTTTCAAAACCTAGCTTAAACTAAGGGGGAGCTCACTTAAAAAAATTACTTTGTTTTTGTTATATGAAAAATGGGGAGATTGTAAAACCTTTAATTTGACTTAACTTGATTTTGATATAACAAATACTTTAAGGACTATTTTGCAAAGTAAATAAAGTTTTTAAGTTCTCAAAAAGCTCAAAATTTTACTTGTAAAATTTTAACCCAAAGTGTTTTAAGGTTTAAAAATAACCCACATGAATTTTTCTAAGTATTATTGTTGCGTGTAAAAGAGTCCTATTAAATTGGAGTGCAAGTGTACACCTGTGTCAAGATATAGTATAAAAGATATCGTCTCCACAGGGATTGAGACAACTTCATAATTAATTTTCCTGCACAAGGGAAAAGATAAATTTAATAAAGAGTTGTGAAAATTCTTGAATATAAACTAAAGTAAATGAGGAATTCAGATTGAGAAAATAGGCTGGTATTGATTTGCTCAGTAGTGCAGGTCTTACACTGTTCAAAGGTCTTATGTTGTGTCTGTCGTCGAGCCTGTTGCGACAGCACCTGTCGTGGCAAAGGTCGGTTGATGTCGCGACAGCGAACAACAACTTTGTACTTCAACTTCAGCAAGAATCCCTGTTGTGACTCGTCCTATCCCTAGGTCCAAGTTCTGTTGATGAACACGTCTTGGATGATACCTCCCGGCGTGAATCAAAGGATGAACACCGATGTTTGTGGATTCTTCTTTAGCTGCTTAACCTTGTACCTATCCCTAGGCCAAGATAGTTTAACCATAAACTGGAAAAATCGTATTTACTCCCTTCGTATACTTAACTCTCCCGATATTAAGTAAATGGATAACCTCACAATGCTCTCCCGATACTCTTATGAGATATGAAAACCAGAGTAAATAAACTTGAAGTTTTATTGAATTGAACAGAAAATCCTAAGAAACAGTTAAACCCTTACAACTACTTTACAAGATCAACCTTAGCCCTGGGGGAAGTTTAGAACATAATGGAGAAGGGGGAAAACTAGGGTTTGTGATGGAAGACGGCTAGGAGCTAGGTTCACTTCTCTAGGTCTAATTACAAGCATATATATAGGCCTTGGGTACAAGTTTTCTTAATGGCCAAGAATACTAGTTCGAATTAAAGTACAATTCATTAAAGACTAAATCTTTGAATAAACGTCCTTTAGTTCGCCTTATCTTCTTGCTTTGACTTTCTCCTCAAACTTTGGGCAAGGCCTTCCTTGTGCTTCTAGGCTCCAAAAATTATGCGAGTGGTCTCTAAAAATTAGGCTTGAAATCCTCTATCAGTCAAACTCCACTTTGCATTTTCCATATCTTCTTCTTCACTGTCGCCACCTCTGTCACGGCATATGTCACGACAACGAGTTATAAGGTATTTTGCTTCAACACTGTCCCCACTTCTGTCACGACAGTGATTTATAAGGCAATTTTCTTCAACACTGTCGCCACTTTTGTCACGATAGCTATCACGACAGTGATGTATGAGGCAATTTTCTTCAACATGTCGCCACTTCTGTCACAACAGTGATGTATGAGGCAGTTTTCTTCAACCCTTCACTCATGCTCTGCAGTTATCTTCTGTTCTTTTGCTGCTCCGGATTCTGCCACGACAATTATCTTCTATTCCTCTGCTGCCCTGGATTTTGCCATGACAGTTACCTACAAGAATTGACCAAAATCAGTAGCTTCTATGCAAAATTATCCATCTTTGATGTTTATGCAAATTCTATCCTAAAATGCAACTAAACATGCTTGAGTGCATCAATAATATGGATAAATGAGGGCTAAAATATAGAACATTTATGCACTCAACAATTATCAAGCTAAATTGGTAGATTTTGCCCAGTCGTTTCGGTACGGCTTAGGTCTATTTCGAAACATTTTGCTACTGGAATTTTCATATCGAATAGGTCTCGAAACAACTTCAACACGTTTCGATACGACCTTCATCTGGGCAAGTCATACTTTGACTTTGTTTCAAAACGACAGTTAACCGTTTCGATATGGGGGTTAGAATTTTTCAAAATTTTCATTTAATGATTTTGACCGTTGCTTGTCAGAAACAAAATTTTCAAAGTTAATTACTCGTTTCGATACGACCTAGCTTGGCCTCGAAACGTTTTGCTACTGTAATTTTATGAGCTCAACGGTTTCGATAGCAGTCTCGAAACAACCTCCTATCATTTCGAAACGCCTTCGAACGTTTCGATACGACCTCTTTGATGCACACAACGTTTCTTTCTTTTTTAGTCGTGTTTCGAAACAAGTAGGTACCGTTTCGATACGGGCAGTTGCAGAACTACAGTTATGGTGGGAAGATAAAGTCTCAATGGCTATATTTATGATGTCAACCTCCCAAACGACTAGAAATTAATGAGAAGGTATAAAAGGAACCATTTTAAGCACCAGCAACAACTATTGATCATCAAAACAACATCCAAGCAATCAATCCAAACCCTTGTGCTCAAATTTCATATCTTGTACCCCAATTTGTAATATTTTATTGTAAACCTTTCATTCTCAAATTGGGTGTGTGGTTGAGTGTATTTTGGGCATATTTGTCTATTGAGAGATACATTTTATTGCTTTATAATTCTTTGTTCTTGTAAGGGTCTTAAGATCAATCTTTGGGTAGGAAGATTGATCTTTGTAAAAGGTTTCCTCCTATGCCTAGAAAAGGGGAAGATTTCATAGTGAAATTGGTTGAAAATCCTTAGTGGTGACTAAGGTAGTGGATATAGAGCTTGTTCTAAGCTCAAACCACTATAAATCCTATTGTCTTTGATTTTTCAATTTTCCAATTTCATCCCACAACTTTAAAATTCCAATTCACCCCCTCTTGGCATTTTCCATTCGATCGATCTACTCAACAAATTTGATATTCCCGAGTTAGAATTCAAACTGACTTAGTCGTTTGCCTATTTTTATATTTATAATTATTATATTTTACAATAAGATGTGCAAATTTTAAAAAAAATTCACAATCGCGACACCTACAGTGATCGCAATAGCATCCGTTATGTCTGCAACCGCGATAAACGCGACGCGACCGAAAATGCTTTTTAAATCCCTAGAAGAGATAGCTAACTTACTGGTTGGATATCGTATAAAGCCGAAAATGAGAGTGAGGAGTTGACTCTAAAAGGTACCAGAAATAAGACCTTGAAATAACTAGGTTTTTGCCTTTTGGAACTGAAGGTCAGATGGTAAACCTGATTGAACATGGAGCGGATTCTCGGGTTTTGGATAGTAATGATAAAAGAAGTCAAGTTATAGATTTTAATTTTTAGGGTAAACTCCCCGACTATAGGACGTTTTTTATTGAGTCCCCCGAGTATATGATGTTTTTTTGTTGTGTTTCTTAACTATGAAAAATTATAAAATTTATTTCTTGACTTAAAAAAATTCACAAGTTGATTTGGTATCGTTAAAAAATCAATTTACTCATCTGTATTTATAAATTCAACCAATTTAGTCCTAATTTGATAAAAAAATTAATAAATTTAGTCTTCTTTATTTATTCATTATATCAAGTTAACCCTTTTTATTTAACACTTCACTCATGCATTGTCTTCCTATTTATATATAATTACATTTTTATAAGTATTGCTATTATTGTCACTACTGTTATTTAACAGTAATCAATGAGTGATATTTGTTGTCCAAGAATTATTAACTAATTTTTAATTTAAAATAAGATCAAATTGATAAAATGAATAAATAAATAAATAAATAAAAAGGACTATTTTTTGAGTTAGGACTAAATCGATTGAATTTGTAAATATGGAAGACTAAATGTGTTATTATGTCATATTTTTGTTAACTGCCACGTAATCATCTGTTAAATTTTTAACACACCGAAACAACTTGTTATTTTTTAAGTCAGATGACCATTTTGTAACTTTTTATAGTCGAAGAACTCAACAAAAAATGCTCTATACACGAGGGACTATTTATATAGTTTACCCTTAATTTTAAGCTAAACTACACCATATACAATTGCACTATAGACGTTGTATTGTTTATACTATTAGGCTTTTAATTACATCAATTTTAATATTAAAATGTAGTTTAGGGTTTAATTGTATCAAACATTGACACATATCCTTGAAGAAAATTAATTTTTTTTGATTAGAGTGGATTCAAACCTAGGCCTTTAGTATAAAGGCATGGTGCTTAGCCATCAGGCCAAGCATTTGAGATGTAAATATTTCCCAGAACTTATATTTAAGCTAAGTTAAGTTGTAGCCGGAGGAAAATTAAGAAAAATAATTATTGAACCTTGGTTTTGGGCTTAGAGGATGTCATGCTTGGCTATCAGGCCAAGCACGAGACTTGTAAAAAAATATTCATAAAAAGATTACTCGGTGCTTGAAATTAATTTTATTTATTTATTACATTTATTAATTATAATATATATTCGCATTCACTTTGGCGACGATTAATTGTGGCTAAGTACGGTGAAGGGTACCATGGTGGCAATTCAACGTTGTCCGTAAGCGTGGGATGTCAGCGGTATGGCGAAATATTGTGGTTTTGGCAGAGGAGGACTCGATTGCAAGCTTCTTGGATGAGCGTGCATTTACTTGGAAGATTGGTAGCGAAAATTCTGTGCTTTTTTGGCATGATCCTTGGTGTTTTGATGCATATCTTAAGAGTTTATATCCTCGGCTTTTGTAATAAACACTAATATTCAAAGGAAATTATAGTAACATAAAAAGGAAGATAAGAAGGAGAAGAAGACATAGAGATAAGGAGAAAAATAGCCGCAACTAAAGGTTTTAACCAATTTCATGCCCATTACAAAGCCACATATTTCCCTATTATACTCAAGGCTGTTGGCATAGTCACCCAAGGTTGGCTTATGCTGCTGACTAATTCTCTAAGTTTTTAATTTATTGCTGACTTGGCTACCACATCGTTCTTCATTTGGTCCCACATTCATAACAATACCATCCCCTGGAAAAAGAACCTTTTCCTCAAGGTTCACCAACTCACTCACCATGTGTCTCGATCGAACCAATTCATTCGCCAACAGATCAACTGTTTCTTCATCAGCTTGAGTTGTAGTGGAGTCCCCTTCCTATCGAATAAGTTCACCGACTAAATTATCCATAAGCATCCATCTAAAGCTATAAGGGACTTGCATTTCTACAGATTCATTAATATGGATAAGCATTGGTTCTCCACAAATTGAACATAATCTAGCCTCCATTAAATTGCCAACAAATTTCCACCCTATGAGTACCTCAAAAAACTTCAAGTTCAAGTGCTTGACCACAACATCAAGGGTAACTAATATAGGTATACGCATGCCAACTCCTTTCAAACCAGAAGAAAAGTAAAGAATTGCATTGATAACATTTGCAATGATGATGGAAACTGAATCTGATAGAGTGATAATGAACCTTTCCCCTAGTATCATGTTACGATCAGCATCACCGTCAATAACGACACCAAACTGTAGCGGCTCAACTTTAGAGTTTGAATTTTTTAATACCATGCGAGCAACTAACCCCTTTGCATAAGTCATTTTGAGATTGAGATCGAGACGCCCTTCTCCAATGTCCTCTTTGGGTACACAATTCCACGGTTAATTTTCTTGTGAATCAGGCTCTTCCATAAAAATACGATGAACGTAAGCCCTATCAACTTCATGTAATGCATCAAAACATGGTATAAACTTCAAAGAGAAAAAGAGCTTGTGGATAAGTTCAAAGCGAAAAATACACTTCACCTCCCAAGATCCTTTAGAAAATGATGCTCCTAGAGAACTTAATGAATGGTTTTATGGCCAGTGACTAAGAATGGAGGCCTCTCCTCAAAACGATCCTGCAACGTTGCTTCATCCTTTTGAGATTCAAGTCCTTCATCGTTGCAAATCGGTTGATTGACAATTGTACTGTCAGTGGGTGTTGGGAATTTGTCGCATAGTTGGTGGTCATCCTGTTGAATATAAAGTCCCCCAATGCTTTGATTCGGTTGCTTATCAATCTCAGTAGTAGTGATTGTTGGAATTTCGTCGAACACTTGGTGAACATTTGTGCCCCGTCTGTCTAAACCGAAGACTATTACAAATGAGTGATGGCGAGTGAAAAGATTGTCCCCCAACTTCATCTCAAAGAAAGCAAATCGCTCTTTGATGGCCTCAACAAAATGATCCCATCCAGCCAACTGTCGCCACTTCTGCATCCATCGAAACCATTTTTAGCTATCCCTTCCATTTGAAAGGACACCATGGTTACCCGTTGATGATCCTCTATCCCATAAAATTCAATGAAATTGTGAGCTGAGGTGATCCATTCTTCTGGGTTTTCTCCCGTGAATAACGGAAGCTCTACCGTCAACTCCATCTCTCAATGAAAGCATCAATGTAATGAACTCTAATATTCAAAGGAAACTATAGTAACAGAAAAAGGAAGATAAGAATGAGAAGAAGATAGAGATGAGGAGAAAAAAGTCACAACTAAAGGTTTTAACCAATTTCATACCCATTACAAAACCACGTATTTCCCTATTATACTCAAGGTTGTTGGCATAGTCGCTCAAGGTTGGCTTATGCTGCTGACTAATTCTCTAAGTTTTCAATTTATTGCTGACTTGGCTACCACATCATTCTTCATTTGGTCCAACATTCATAACAACTTTTCTCTTTGGCTATTAATAAAATGGCCCTTGTGATTGATTATTCTCGGGAGGGTTCATTTCATCATGATGAGTGGACATCACTTTTTTTTTTCGTGAGCTGCACGTTTTTTAGTGTCGACAACTGCGTGAATTGTGTGCTTTGATTACGTCAATAGTGTTGTTTGAGCGAGTACAAGACCAGCTGATGTGGAAGTTTAATCGTCATAGGTCTTTCTCGGTTAGTCGTTTACCAACCTTGTTGATGTTCGTGGATTTGGATGTTGCTGATGTCGATGTGTGTTTCGTTTGGCGTTTGGTAGTGCCACCGAAGGTTCAATATTTTGTTTTGGTTTGTTCTGTTTCATCGGCTCCCAACATTGGATTTTCTAAAGGCGAGGGGTATTCCAGTGGACGATAATAGCTTGAAATGTGTGTCGTGTTCTGAGGGAATCGATGAACTTGACCATATCCATTTTTATCTTGTCGTAGGGTGTAGATTGTATGGTATTGTGTGTTGGAATGGTGGAGCTTGCATTTAGTTTTGCCGCGATCGTTGTCAGAGTTTTTGGTTCAAGATTTTAGTTGTTCTTTTGACAGACTATTACGACAATGGTGGATGGCTTCTTGTGTGGTGGTGCTATGGTCCTTATGGTTGGCAAGGAATGGCATTGTCTTTAATGGCAAAGTCTTCTCTATGTAGGAGATTTTCTTTCTGGTAAAGATCCATTCTTTGTATTGGGTTAAAAAGTCTAAGGAAGCAAGCCTTATTCTTGAAGCGCGATGGTGGGATTGTCCTTGGGAATGCCTTCCAAGGGTGGCCCAAGTTGGCATTCGTCGAGGCGTGTCTTGGGTGTCTCCTTTGGCTCGGGTTGTGAAGTTCAACATTGATAGTGCGACGCACTGTAAGACGGGTCCGACAGAGTGTGGGGGGTGTTGCGTGGTAGTGATGGCAAGATATTGGCGATGTTCTCATGTCCTCTTGGTGTTGTGGATTCCACAAGGCGGAATTGAGGGTTGTTTGTTATGCGCTTCAGTTGTTTGCGGAGCCGAGTTGGATAGATAAGTTTCAGAGTTTGATTTTGGAATTCGATTTCAGTATTGTTGTTTCATTGTGCACTAATTCATCTCCTCGACCATGGCGATTTTAGGACTATTTTCAGCAAATTGATGTGATTTGTCGATGTTTAGGGTGTGTGTGCTTTTGTCATATGTTTAGAAAAGTGAATAGCATGGCTAATTCTTTGGCAAAAAGAGACTGATCGATCGACGTGGTTTCGCGTGGCACATGAAGCTTGAGTCGCCTATGCAACGATTTAGTGAGAGTCAATGGTGCGAAGTGTGTAGTGGTCTGTGGTGTTTCAGCAGTGGTGGTGTTGCGTGTAAAAGTGTCTATCGCAATGTAGTGCAAGTGCACACGACGCAAGTAGTAAAGTGATACGCAAGTATCGGATATCGCCTCCATAGGGACTGGGCTAATAGCTTCACCTTGGATTACTGCACGTAAGTAAAGAGAATAGTTTAAGATGTTTGTCACGAAAATAATAAAAAATACTGGAAAATAGGATTAAAATAATCAAGATAGAGAGAATGGGCTGGTATTGAATTGCTCAGTAGTGCAGGTATTGCTAAGTCTAGGAAAATCTGATCTGTCGATGTCCCCGTCGCGGCAGCACCCGTCGCGACAGCAGTCCGTTGTTAGTCACGGCAGCGATCATACAACTCTGTACTTCAAGTTTGGCAAGAATCCCTGTTGTGCCTTGGCCTATCCCTAGGTCCAAGTCTGTCGATGAACACGTCTTTGATGATACCTCCCGGCGTGAATCGAAGGATGAACACCGATGTTGTTGAATTCTTCTTTAGCCACTTAACCTCGTCCTATCCCTAGGTCCGAGATAGTTCAACCATAAACTAGAGAACTCGCACTTATTCCTTTCGTATACTTAACTCTCCCGATATTAAGTAAATATATAACCTCACAATGCTCTCCCGATGCTCTTGCAAGATGTTAATAACCAGAATAAGAGAACTTGAAGTTTATTTTATTGAACAAAGAAAATCCTAAAACAAAAGCAACCATTGCAACTACTTTACAAATCAACCCGTGGCCCTAGGGGGAATTTAGAACATGTTTGAGAAGGGGAAAACGGCTAGGGTTTGGGAAGAAGGCTAGAGATAGGTGATGATCTCCCCTAGGTCTAATTACATGCCTTTATATAGGCCTTGGGTTCAAGTTTTCTAATATGGAAGGAATACAACTTTAAATTAAAGTACAACTCTAATAAAGACTAAATCTTCAGAACAACAGTCTTTAATTCGTCCTTCTTTCTTTCTTGGGATATCTTCCTTGAACCTTGGGCTTGGCCTTCATTCTGATCTAGGGCTCGGAAAAATATAGGGGTACTCCACGACAGATGGGCTTAGTTTTCTCTTTCCGTCGATGCCCAATTTGCTTCTTCTCCTCAAAACTGCTGTCGTCCTTGGCTGTCACTGTGGCAACCATGGCAGCATCGTCCTCCTCGACTGCTCATCCAGTTCTAGCTTTTCTGCATTACAGCCCAGCTCTTGTTTCTCCATCTGCTACAACAGCAACCTGCAAAAACAACAAATTTCAGTAGAAACTGTGCCATTTAATATATTTGTGACGTAAAACTAAAATCTAACCTAAATGCAATGAATTATGCTTGAATGCACCAGAAATATGGGTTAAATTGGGGGTAAAATATAGAACTTTTACACACTCAACACACCCCTAAACTCAAGTTTTTGCTTGCCCTCAAGCAATTTAGACCTAACAAAGAAAATAAAATTTATATTTGGCTTAAAACAATGAACTTTCCATTACCTACCATTTCATTCCCTATTGCAAGCAACACCTTGTCGGATAATTCAGAATTAATTTAGAACCATGCTATAATTCTCGTGTAGTGTGTGCATGCTTTGTGAACAATTATATGCCTAGACTTACTTAGCTTACTAGAATAGCTGAAACTTCTAACTTGAATTTTTATGCCAAAGTTCATCTTTTTGGAGGAAATTTTTAGGTTCCTTTAGTTCAGACTCGATTCTATTTTTCAAGCTTTAAGTTTGACTAGAGCCGACTTCGGGCACCTCTAGCTAACTTCCTAAAGCCGGTTTCGGGCACCTCTAGGGCTATTGAGTCTATTTTTTTTTCTTAACTTCTTTCCTAGAGCCAGTGTTAGGCACCTCTAGGGGCTATTCAAGTACTAAGCTTTTCCCTATTCTAGTTTACCAGTAAAGTTCTAGATAGTATAAGAGTCACAAATGGTGTTTAAGTTTTAGAACTATAGCAAGGCTCTAAACTGTTCCTAAACTATCCTAAAAGTGCTGCCACGACAGAGGCTGTCACGGCAGGTAAGTTCAATTCAAAAGACTTAAGCCAGAAAAAAAAATTTCATCATTTTTTAAGAGAAAAAATAACTTAAGTAAAAGAAACGAAGTTTAACTAAAATAAGACTCCATTGATGGAGGAATGCCACCCCCAAACTCAAGGGTTGCATTGCCCTCAATGCAAAATGACAAATAAAAAAAGAAAATGAAAAGTACATCACAAAATATATAAAGGCAGACAGCAAAATAAGTTAAGAAACTCAAATTTTATGCGCTGTCGTCACGGCTGCTGCTGACTCGGATCTGTCGGCGGGCCTTCTTAACTGGCTGGCGGCTGGGGCAGACTGATGTGTTCTTGGTTTTGGCATCCCTTGGAGGTTGAATTCTGGTAGGAGAGATGTGAGGAGGTTTCTCCACTACCTGAACATCAGAGCTGCTGCTGCTCTCATCGCTGCTGTCGATGCTGCTGCCGCTGATGCTGCCGCTATCCTTTTTGTTCTTGTCTGCCATCGTCTTCTGCCGCTTGACCGGTGTGAACTCTTTGGATAGGTTCCTCTTAACAGAGGGTTCGTTGTCACTTTCCTCCCAAATTAAGGAGGAGGAGAACCCGGCTATGAATGCATCGAGTTCTTCCGAGGTCATTCTTCTCTTGGTTCCACGGGCAGAGGTATCAGCTGCATGGTTGCTGCCCGCAACTGTCGTGGCAGGGGTCGGTGTGGATTCTGCAGACGGTGTCTTGGGTGTGGCAGCAGGTGTAGGGGTATGGGCAGGGGTGGTTGCAGCAAAATGGTGGGATGGAAAGGTAGGAAAAACAACATCAGGGAAATTTAAAGAGTTGTGGATGAAGGTTATCGTAGCTGTGGTGAAATCCCTGATGAAGCTCATAAGACCTAGCTGTCGTTCCTCCATTTTTTGTATGGCAGCAAGGATCTGGGAGGAGGAGTCAGTCGGGGCTACTGCTGCTGTTTGCTGCCTGGCTTCCGTGGTAGCTGGTTCAGTATCCGTCGGTTCTGTCGTCTCTGCTGCCGTGGCAGTGGGGTCGAAAGATGACAGCGGGGTGGCAGCAGTCAGTTCCATCAAGCTGAGTACATTTTTATCGGCCCATCCCTTCCCTTGGACTCTTAGATCGGTGGTAACTTCAGGCACATTATGACCGCGGCAAAGGGCTGTGATGAGGTAGGGAAGGTAGAGTGGTCATGTCGGCCGGTGTGCACACTCTAGAATACTTTCCCGGATGTAACTGCCCACATTAATAGGCCTCTCATGCAAAATAGAATGGATGAGGGCCAACCTGGGTTGGTCGACAGTGGTATTGTGCGAGGTTGGCATGATTCACTTTTTGATAAAAGCGTTCCACAGTTTGGCCTCCTGCAGGAGTTGAGTTCTCTTTACCGTCCTCAGGTTCTTAGGATTTGTGTTCCACTGAGTCCCTTCCTCCGTGAGCTCTGCCATGACAGCATCGTAGGCAGCAGGGTCTAAGCTGTTCAAAATTGTTGGTGACCATCCTCGTTGCTGCCCACGTAAAATCCGTAGAACGTGTTGATGTATTCTGGCTCGAAGGGCACCTCTCGCCCTCTCACAGTGACTGCTGTTGCGGTTCTGCTGTTGATGGCAGCATAGAAATCACGAACCAAAGAGACTTTCATCTCCTCTGGTTGTTCTGCAAAGATCTGCCATTGTAGGGCCCTGATTTTGTTAGCAATGAACGTCTGCAGGCCAAAATTCCCCTCCTTGGAAGTGTAGATAAATCCCTTTTCCTCCCACATATCTCGTATCTGGAACGATCGTGGGGTTGCTGCTGTCGGGGTGGAGCCTGAGGCAGCACTCCTGCGGGTGTTTCTGGAAGACATGGTTGCAAGGGTTGTAAGAAGAAAAATGAAAGCAAGTAAATATTACGAGAGAAAGCAAGTAAGAAGAGTAGAAGTGAGTGAAAAATGAAAAATGAAACGGGGTTTATATAGGGAAGAGTTTACTGCCCGTTAGAGCTGTAACGGCAGGCGCGAATAACGGGGCCAGCTGTTACGCGGTTTCTGACGTGTCTGTCACGCGTTTCCGTGTCTACTGTGCGTCTGTTACGCGTTTGCGTGTCTATCGCGACAGCGTGTCGACAGCCTGTATTTTCCGCGTCTATCGCGGCAGCTGTAACGGTAGCGACCAAATGTTGGGCTTTTTGGGCTGATGGAAAATGGTGGGCTGGATTCACTTCTCCTATTTTCCTTGTCTCCTTTATTTCTTGAAAATAATAAAAATAAAAACTTTAATTCCTAAAAAAAATAAAATAACTCTAGTTACCTAATATATAAATAATAAAAATAAAAGAAATAAAATTAGGTTAAATTAGGGATGCTAGGAGGGGCATCTCCTAAAGTAACCACTTCCTGCATTCTTGGGGCTTCAGTCCCCTGATATTGCTTCAATCGTTGTCCATTCACTTTGAATTGGTGCCCGTCTTTTAAAGATCTGATCGTGATGGCACCATGGGGAAAAACCTGAACCACTTGGAATGGGCCAAACCATCTAGATTTCAGCTTCCCTGGGAAGAGTTTCAACCTAGAGTTAAAAAGCAACACAAGCTGCCCTGGGCAGAACTGTCGTGGCAGCAACTTTTTGTCATGCCACTTCTTGGTTTTGTCCTTGTAGATTCTTGCGTTGTCATAGGCCATCGTCCGAATTTCTTCAATTTCGTTAAGATCAAGTAGCCTTTTCTGCCCTGCCTTTTCCAAGTCCATATTAACTACTTTGATTGCCCAGTATGCTCTGTGCTCTATCTCTACAGGTGAATGGCACATTTTCCCGTAAATCAGCCGATAAGGAGACATTCCCAATGGAGTTTTGAATGCTGTCCTGTAAGCCCATAACGCATCATTGAGGTGTAGAGACCAATCTTTCCGAGTTGGCTTAACCATCTTTTCGAGAATGTTCTTAACCTCCCTGTTGGATATTTCAGCTTGTCCATTGGTCTGAGGGTGGTATGCTGTTGCAATCCGATGCTTGACACCATACTTTTTCAAGGCAGCAACTATAACCCTATTGTCAAAATGCCTCCCTTCATCACTGATGATCGCCTTGGGGATGCCGAATCTGGAAAAGATGTTTTTATGTAAAAACCTTTGAACCGTCTTGGCATCATTCTTTTGCGTGGCGATTGCTTCAACCCACTTAGATACATAATCTACTTCCAGGAGGATATATAAATTCCCACATGATGATGGGAAAGGTCCCATAAAATCAATCCCCCAGACGTTGAAGATCTCGACTTCAAGAATGTTCTGCAGCGGCATCTCGTGTCTCCTGGAGATGTTTCCCGTCCGTTGACACTTGTCGCAGCTCTTGTAAAAGATTTGAGCATCTTTATACAGTGACGACCAATAGAATCTTGACTGCAAAACCTTGGCCGCAATTTTGTTACCTCCTAAGTGTCCTCCATACTGTGAGGCATGACAGTGATGAAGTATATCTTCCTGTTCATCATGTGGTACGCATCTCCTTATAACCTGATCTGCACAGATTTTGAAAAGAAGAGGTTCGTCCCAATAATAATGCTCAACATCATTTTGGAACCTCTTCCTGGCTTGATAATTAAGGTCAGGAGGTATTATTCCGCTAACTAAGAAATTAACTAAATCAGCATACCAGGGGAGTTCAGAAGACTTACCTGCCGCCATGGCTGTCGCGGCAATGATTGTGGCAGCAAACAACTGCTCATCAGGGAAGGTCTCTAATATGTTTGTCTCATCTGCTGGTAGACTCTTTCCCTTCTCCAACCTTGACAAGTGATCTGCCACTTGATTCTCTGTCCTCTTTTTGTCATTGATTTCAAGATCGAACTCTTGCAGTAGCAGAATCCAACGTATCAGTCGAGGCTTTGCATCCTTTTTGGTGAACAGATATTTCAATGCAGAGTGGTCTGTGTGGACTATGACCTTCGTTCCAAGTATATAAGAACGAAACTTGTCAATGGAGAATACCACAGCTAATAGTTCCTTCTCTGTGGTGGTTAGTTTACTTGGGCGTCGTTCAGTGTTTTGCTGGCATAGTATATGTCATGAAAAAGTTTGTCTCTCCACTGCCCAAGTGCTGCCCCGACAACATAGTCACTAGCATCACACATGATCTCAAACGGCAGTGTCCAATCTGGTGGCTGTACTATTGGGGCTGTTACCAGCTTTTCTTTCAGAACCTTGAATGCCTCAGTACATTCAGTGTTGAAGTCGAAGGGTCGGTTCTGTTCTAGAAGATGGCATAGGGGCTTGGTTATCTTTGAAAAATTCGCAATGAACCTCTGATAAAAACCAGCATGTCCTAAGAAACTTCTGATTCCCGTGACTGTGGTGGGTGGCGGCAGCTTTTCGATCACTTCTATCTTAGCTCTGTCAACTTCTATGCCACGACAGCTAATTTTATGGCCAAGGACTATCCTTTCATCCACCATGAAGTGACATTTTTCCCAGTTCAAAACCAAATTTGCTTTTTCACATCTCTCGAGCATTTTCTGTAGGTTGCCTAGGCAGCTCTCAAAATTGTCTCCAAAGATTGAAAAATCATCCATAAAGATTTCTAGGAAATCCTCCACCATATCGGAGAATATTGCCATCATGCACCTTTGGAAAGTGGCTGGTGCATTACAAAGTCCAAATGGCATCCTCCGAAAAGCATAGGTACCGTATGGGCATGTGAATGTCGTCTTTTCTTGATCTTCCGGTGCGATGGCTATTTGATTATAACCTGAGTAACCATCAAGAAAACAATAGTAAGGCTTACCCGCTAATCTATCAAGCATTTGTTCAATAAAGGGTAAGGGGAAGTGGTCTTTTCGGGTAGCTTTGTTAAGCTTCCGATAGTCCATACAAACCCTCCAACCGGTCACAGTCCTGGTTGGGATTAGCTCATTGTCTTCATTGGTTACCACGGTTATTCCTCCTTTCTTGGGAACGCACTGCACCGGGCTCACCCACTTGCTATCCGAGATGGCATATATTATTCCAGCATCTAGCCACTTTATGATCTCTTTACGTACCACCTCTCGCATAGCATCATTCAGTCGTCTCTGTGCATCAATGGTCGGCTTATGATCATCCTCTAGGAGGATTTTATGCATGCATAGTGTCGGACTGATGCCTTGGATATCAGCTATCGTCCATCCAATCGCTTTTTTGTGCTGCTGCAGCATCCCTATTAGCTGCTGTTCTTGTTCCTGCATCAACTTGGAAGAGATGATTACGGGCAACGTATCATTTAAACCAAGGAAAGCATATTTTAACTGCCCTGGCAGGGGCTTCAGATATAGAACAGGGGGTTCAACAGTTGATGGATTTTGAATTATATGGTTATCCGAGGTATAATTTAAGGGCTCGAACAACTTACCTGGGCGATTTCCTATCCAGCTTACCTCCTCTTGATCTTCAGTATCAGATGTATCAGATTCTGAGGAGCTGCTGTCATCGGTGCTGTCGTGATAGTCTTCTAAATGGCTGCCGAGGCAGTGACCAATTTTTATGTCATGTCAGCCCGACCTGATGCAGGGTTGGTCGAAGGTAATTGCAGTGATGGCCTTGCACTCTTCTTCTGCATCAGCATGTCTCATTGCTTAGAGAACGTTCAGCTTGATTTCTTGATCGTTCACTCTCATAGTGAGTTCTCCTTTTTCCACATCAATCACTGACCTTCCTGTGGCTAAGAAGGGTCGCCCCAAGATGATTGGTGCATTTTCATCTGCTTCACAATCTAAAACAAGAAAGTCAGCAGGAAAAATAAACTTATCCACTCTTACCAGAATATCTTCAGTTTTTCCTTCTGGGTGAACGTAAGAGCGGTCTGCCAGCTGCAGTACTACTGTTGTGGGCCGAGCTTTTCCAATACCTAATTTCTGAAAAACAGATTTGGGCATTAAATTTATACTAGCACCAAGATCACAAAGTGCCTTACCCACAAATTTGTCTCCGATTATGCATGGTATGATGAAACTCCCAGGATCATTCTTCTTCTGGGGTGGATACTTGTGTAGAATACTCATGCATCCATGTGTCATGTTAACCGTTTCAGATTCCTCAAGTCTGGATTTCTTTGACATTGCATCCTTGAGAAATTTGGCATAACCAGGTATTTCCCTCACAGCATCTAACAGCGGAATGTTGATATAAACCTGCTTAAAAATATCGTAAATTTTCTTAAGCTGTGATTCCTGTTTCAATTTCTGTAACCGCTGAGGGAAAGGAGGTGGGGGACGATAATCAACAATGCGTCCTTCCCACTGCATACGAATCTGAGGAGGTTTAGGTTCATCATCTTTCCCTTCTGTCCCTTCTGCTGTCGTGACAGGTTCATCGGCAGCAGGCTGCTTGTCGTCTGCCGGGGCAGCTTCCTCGGCAGGTGAATCCAAGGCCGGTTTCTTAACTGTTTCAGCTTCCTTCTCTGGCCCTGGTAATTTCTTCCCACTCCTAGTAGTGATGGCTTTACAATGCTCATGTGTGGGATGTCTAGCATTTTCAGTATTGCTAGGAAATCCGCCATTCTGCCTTGGTTTAACATGCTGGGAGATCTGACCCATTTGTGTCTCCAATGATTTCAGAGTAGCTTCATGGTTGGTCATTCACATCTCTGTTGTATCCATGAATGTCTCAGTCTTTTTGACGAAATGATTCATGTTCTCAATGTAGGTTCCTGTTTGAGACATAAACTTAGCCAGGGTCTGCTCCAGTATACTAGTCAAGGCAGGTGGTGGCTATTGCTGCTTCTGCTGCGGTTGCTACCGAGTCAGTAATCTTGGTCCTCCATGGTTCTAATTATTCTATGCTTGAGGATTCAGAGCATTATTAGGATTGCTCCAAGAAAACTTGGGATCCTTTCTCCAGTTGGGATTGTAGTTGTTGGAGTTATAATTCTGCTTATTGTAATTTCCAACATACATTCCTTCTTCTAACTGTAACGGGCACTCCTCCGAACTGTGATTTCCCTCGCAAGTTTCGCATACCTCTTCAGCAGAGTAGACAGGCTGTGAATCTTCCTTTAAGAGCTTTTTCATCGCCTGAGTGAGATATGCCACCTGTGATTTTAATGAACTGTCGGCCTCATAATCCTTTACAGCTAGAACTCGTTTACCCCCTCTTCTTGCCGTAGGAAACTGTTCCTTATTCTTCGCCAGATTTTTCAATACTGCCATCGCCTCACTTGGATCTTTGTCCAGCAGTAATCCATTTGCTGCTGAATCAATTCTAATACGAGTTTGTAAATTAGCAGCATTATAGAATTTTGTTACCTGGTTCCAAACGGGGAATCCATGCATTGGGCAGTTCCTTAAGAGAGTGGTAAATTTGTCCCAGGCCTCGTGCATCGGCTCGTCTTCTTCCTGTTGAAAAGTAGCAATTTCGTTACGTAATCGCTCAGATAAGTGTGAAGGATTAAAACGAGATAAGAATTCACGAGTTAAATCTGCCCAAGTAATAATTGAACCCGGCGTAAGTTTATTCAACCAAGTCTTTGCCCTATCCCTCAATGAATGAGGAAATAACCGAAGCCTCAGTATCTCCGGATTAACTCCTGGTAGTCTAAACAAACCACAGATTTCCTGAAACGTATTTAGATGCTCCCTAGCATCCTCTGTAGCAGCACCACTAAATTGGCCAGCGTTGTTGATCATGCTGAACATAACAGGTTTTAGCTCAAAGTTGTCAACATCTACGTCGGCAGGGTTGTTTCCAGTTCTACATGATCATTGAGCATGTAGTCTCGGCATGACCGGCGTGCGGCAGCGACAGGAGGATCGACAGCTTGACCGTTCACTCCATCTCTATCAGGATTGTTATTATCGTGGAGATTCCCTTGGTTGTCCATTCTTTCTTCACGTCCTTCGTTTTCCATTGCTATGAGTTGTCCCTCTAGGTATTCGTTCCTTTCAACGAGGTAACATACTCTTTTCTTAATATTGAATGTTCGTTCGGGTTCAGGATCTAACTGGTACTCCGATTCCTTCCCCCGTTGAGATCTGCGCATACGAAAACAAAAAGACCTTGTGAAAGGTATAGGTTGAATAATCCAAGTAAAATAGAAAAATTAAACGAATGCAGTAAAAGGTAGGGTAAAGATATGTTGCCAGTCCCCGGCAACGGCGCCAAAAACTTGTTGCGTGTAAAAGTGTCTATGGCAATGTAGTGCAAGTGTACACGACGCAAGTAGTAAAGTGATACGCAAGTATTGGATATCGTCTCCACAGGGACTGGGCTAATAGCTTCACCTTGGATTACTGCACGTAAGTAAAGAGAATAGTTTAAGATGTTTGTCACGAAAATAATAAAGAATACTGGAAAATATGATTAAAATAATCAAGATAGAGAGAATGGACTGGTATTGAATTACTCAGTAGTGCAGGTATTGCTAAGTCTAGGAAAATTTCCTTTGTCATGTCCCCGTCGCGGCAGCAGTTCGTTGTTAGTCGCGGCAGCAATCATACAACTCTGTACTTCAAGTTTGGCAAGAATCCTTGCTGTGCCTTGGCCTATCCCTAGGTCCAAGTCTGTCGATGAACACGTCTTTGATGATACCTCCCGGCGTGAATCGAAAGATGAACACCGATGTTGTTGAATTCTTCTTTAGCCACTTAACCTCGTCCTATCCCTAGGTCCGAGATAGTTCAACTATAAACTAGAGAACTCGCACTTATTCCTTTCGTATACTTAACTCTCCCGATATTAAGTAAATATATAACCTCACAATGCTCTCCCGATGCTCTTGCAAGATGTTAATAACCAAAATAAGAGAACTTGAAGTTTATTTTATTGAACAAAGAAAATCTTAAAACAAAAGCAACCCTTGCAACCACTTTACAAATCAACCCGTGACCCTAGGGGGAATTTAGAACATGTTTGAGAAGGGGAAAACGGCTAGGGTTTGGGAAGAAGGCTAGAGATAGGTGATGATCTCCCCTAGGTTGAATTACATGCCTTTATATAGGCCTTGGGTTCAAGTTTTCTAATATGGAAGGAATACAACTTTAAATTAAAGTACAACTCTAATAAAGACTAAATCTTCAGAACATCAGTCTTTAATTCTTCCTTCCTTCTTTCTTGGGATATCTTCCTTGAACCTTGGGCTTGGCCTTCATTCTAATCTAGGGCTCGGAAAAATATAGGGGTACTCCACGGCATATGGGCTTAATTTTCTCTTTCTGTCGAGGCCCACTTTGCTTCTTCTCCTAAAAAATGCTGTCGTCCTTGGCTGTCACTGCGGCAACCATGGCAGCATCGTCTTCCTCGACTGCTCATCCAATTCCAGCTTTTCTGCATTACTGCCCAGCTCCTGTTTCTCCATCTGCTACAACAGCAACCCGCAAAAACAACCAATTTCAGTAGAAACTGTGCCATTTAATATATTTGTGATGTAAAACTAAAATCTAACCTAAATGCAATGAATTATGCTTGAATGCAGCAGAAATATGGGTTAAATAGGGGGTAAAATATAGAACTTTTACACACTCAACAAGTGGCTTTTGAAGTGGGGTTTGGATGGGGCAGTGTCATGGTTAGTAGAATTTTTTTGCATTGCTTGCTTTTGTTGGGTGGTTTAGGTATCAATTTTTCAGTGCTTTCGCGTCTCTTTCTGTTTATCATGGTATACTTATTTCTTCCAACTAGGTTTAGGGAAGTTTTTAATGAGATACTGGATAACATAGTGTATGAATTTGCTCTCAATAAATTCATATTTGATGACCAATATATATATATATATGTATTTTATTTATACTATATATACTTATATATTATAATTAAAATGAATGACACAAGAAAAACTAAGGGAGAGAGCGGCCAACATTTCTCATGATACTTGAAATAACTTTTAAAAATTACATTAAGATCCTATTAAAATATTACATTAAGATCTTATATCTGAAGTTCTATTCTAAAACACCATTACTATAAGGTTAATATACAATTTAATAATTTTTTAATGTTTATAATATATTATTATATATTATATATTTAATTTCTACGTGATGTAAAATATATAAATTAGTCTATTAAAAAATATAAATTAGAAAAATAATATAATATATTATAAAATTATAAAAAAGCAAGGTCAGTAGGGTCAAACCTTTAACGTTTAAGTTTGAGTTTGACTTCTATTTTAAATGGGTCTAATTTTTGGCCAAATCTATTTTTTTAAAACTAGTATTTATATAAAAATATTTCTCAAAATTTACGCAAACCTTTAAATTTGGATGAATAGCTTAATCCTTGTACATATTTTTTTATCATCAAAATATAATTTTATCATGAAAACAATCATAGAAGATAGAGATTACCACACGTCTCGTTAAAAAACTTTCTTAAACTCTATGATAAAGAAGAAAAAAAGTGTAACATGATAACCTCATGAGAACAATCCACACATAAGAACAAACACCGCTCACAATCCTACACCCCACATAGCAGCAACAACCAATTGCAGCAATAAAATCAAGCAGCACATCGTATCTCACAATGAAGCATCTCCACACCCATTAGAACACTTGATGCACTACGAGTCTCATCCAAATCATTCATTCACACACTTGGAACTAGGACACACGATTCACAACTCCTTTTGCTAAGGCATCGGTCAAGCTATTTGCTTCACGACACAAATTCGAACAAAAGCCGCATCTATCAATTGAAACCTGTTAGTAATGCAAAAGAAGATATCCCACATTGAGTGAGAAACTAACACATGAAGGGTATTTATAGCCTTCATCTTCCCCTCCCTTAATGAGTGATAGAGAATAAAGATAAGTCTTGCGCACCGCCGCTTATCTTGGCTCGGGCCTGGGCTTTGGTTCGTGGTAAGTGGTGTTTACGACACGTCTGCGCATACTTTCTTTTTGGAAAATATTCGTATGAGTTTTTCTCAAAGAATAAAACAGTGAAAGAATTTTTATATGTGGATTAATATTTATAGGCTTCTTGGGTGATGGTTTGTATTCTAAATTCAAACAGTCATGTTATTTAATTTGCAAATTGGATGTATCTGGAAAGAATTACAACTTTGTTCAGCTGTTTATTTCTGCCAGTTACGAGCTTAATTAGAGGAGTTATAACAGAGTTAAAACACCTGTTATAACAGCAGATTTAAGGCATTAAATCAGATTTTAAATCTGATTTGTTGAATGGACGTTTTTTTCCTTAGTTTCTAGCCTATAAAGAGTAAGGCTTGCATGCTTCATTTGTGTCCATAAACAGCTTCAAAACACTCAAAAAGCTCTCTGCTCTCTCCTGATTTTCCACCGTTTGTCCGCTCCAAATTCGGGTGTACGAATATTGGAGCGACCGTGTTAACCTCGGGGGACGTTTCACCCGTAACAACGATTACACACATCGGGGCAAATACGTTTCTAAGGCAATGGCGCTTTTCCACGACACAGTTCTGTTGATCGTCATTTCTTTGTTTTGTTTATTTTATCCAGTCAGTACTAACGTGCGAGTTTTTCACTTCATTCTTCCAACAATTTAGAAATGTATTTTCTCCTTAACTGCAAAGGATGTCGCACCCACTTAGCAAGATGATTCCTGATTTGTCAAAGCTCGATGTGCTTGACGGTTCAAACTATCGAAGATGGTCTCAACGTATTCTCATTTTCTTCGAGCAACTTGATTTGCATTATGTCCTGCTTGAACCACCACCTTCCATACTGCCAACATCCAGTGCTTCCTTGGCTGTCAATGATGGTGTAATAGCCGCCTCTGATGCCGTCCCTGATGATGTTGCTGCTATTCTTCGGAAGTACGAGAAGGATAACAAAACAATGCGTGGCCACCTTTTAAGTCACATGTCCAACAAATTATTCGACATGTACCTTAAGGAGAGGAGTGCAAAAACGATATGGGACTCATTGGAGAAGAAGTATGGTTCTGATGACGCGAGCATCAAAAAGTACATGGTTGGCGAGTGGCTCAAATTCCAGATGACCGATGCCAAACCGATCATAGACCAGGTTCATGACTATGAAAACCTAGTATCCGACATACTAGCAGAAGGGATGAAAATGTGTAAAGTGTTGCAAGCCAACGTTCTTATCGAGAAGCTTCTCAAGTCTTGGTCCGACTACCGCAATTCTCTTAAGCACAAAAAGAGAGATATCTCACTTCAGGAGTTGGTGGGTAACATGAAAATCGAGGAGGCCAATCGGTTAAAAGATAAGGTTACTAATCACCTTTGTCAATTATCTTTTAATTCTAACTTAGTTGAATCTAGTGGTGCCTCAGAGTCTAAATTCAAAAAGACCATGAAAAAAGGTGTTTAGAATAATAAGACAAAACCTCAGAGGAGCACCAACTTTAAGAAGCCACCAAAATCTAAACCGGACAAGAAAACAATGAAGTGCTATGTATGCGGACAAGTCGGTCACAAGGCGTACTAGTGCCAACACCGTTCAGACCGCCAGAACGAGAACAAACCACACCTTAACATGGCGGAGGACATGTCTGAAGATGTTATTGCCGTGGTGGTTTCCGAAGTCAACTTGGTGGGAAACAATTCTAAATGGGTTGTGGATACCGGTGCATCCCGAAATTTATGTGCAAGGAAGTAGTTTTTCACCGAGTTCGAGGATGGGAGCAGTGGTGAACGTGTGTACATGGGGAACTCTAGCAGCTCTCAAATGCTAGGCAAATGCAAGATTTTACTCAAGTTGACATCTGGTAAAACTTTAGCTTTGAATAATGTTCTGTATGTACCTGCCTTGCGTAGAAATTTAATTAGTGGAGGGCTTTTGAATAAGGCTTGCATTAAGTTAGTTTTTGAGGCAGATAAACTAGTACTATCCCGAAATGTTGATTATGTTGGGAAAGGCTTTTTAAACGAGGATGTATTTGTCATAGAAACTCAACTTAATGAGAATAAAGCTAGCACTTCTGCTTATATTGTTGAATCTGTTGATATGTGGCATGCTAGATTAGGTCATGTTAATATTCAATATATAAAGAAACTGATAAAAATGAATATTCTACCTAAACTAGACATAACCATCTTTAACAAATGTGAAATTTGTGTAGAAGCCAAGCATGCTAGACCTCACTTTAAGAATGTTTCTAAAAGAAAGACAGATTTGTTAGAGCTAGTTCATACTGATCTAACAGACTTTAGAAACACTGAAAGTAAAGGAGGAAAAAACTACTATATTACTTTTGTACATGACTTTTCTAGATACACAAAAGGATATCACCTTAGAACTAAAGATGAGGCTGAAAACTTCTTTCTTATTTATAAGGCAGAAGTTGAGAATCAGTTAGATAGGAGAATTAAACGGATTAGATCCGATAGAGGTGGTGAATATGGATCTACTTTCTTAAAAGAGGTGTGTGAGAAGAATGACATAATACAGGAAACATCAACCCCTTATTTTCCTCAACAAAATAGTATCGTCGAGAGGAAAAATAGAACTTTAGGGAAGCCATTCTGTCGGCTAATCATATTTTGAACCGAGTACCTCATAAGAAGTTAGATCATACTCCATACGAATTGTGGAAAGGCTACGCTCCAAATCTTTAGTACCTAAAAGTGTGTGGGTGTCTGGCTAAAGTGGGATTACCAGACTTTAAGAAATCCACCATCGGACCTAAAACTGTTGATGTAGTATTTATAAGGTATGCTTCAAACAGTGCCGCATATCGGTTTATGATTCTACAAGACTATTCTATTTGTGAGTCTAGGGATGTTGTTTTCTTTGAAAACATTTTTCCTTTGAAGAAGCCTAGACTAGATAGTGAAACACAAAATAGAAAAACTTCCATCCGCTTCTTCTAGTGAGCCTGCTAGGTCTTCTCAAGAGATTGTTTTTGAGCCTAGAAGAAGTAAGAGACAAAGAGTTGAAACCTCTTTTGGACTAGATTTTATAACTTTCTTTATTTCTGAGATAAATGATTATGACACTCTTTCTGATCCTATAGCTCAAGCTTTTTTGTTAGATGAGGATTCTAAAACATATGAAGAAGCTATACGATCTATTGATGCTAGTTTTTGGAAAAGCACTATTAATTATGAATTAGAATCAATAATGTCTAATCATACTTGGGAATTAGTTGACTTGCCTAGAGGATTTAAAACCATCAGTAATAAATGGGTCTTTCGAAAGAAACTTAGACCGGATGGTTCTATTAAGAAGTATAAGCAAGACTAGTAGTCAAAGGATTCACTCAAAAATTTGGTATAGACTTCTTTGATACTTATTCTCCCGTAACCAAAATCTCAACGATCCGTACATTGTTTGACTAGCCTTCATTCACAAGTTGCAAGTACATCAAATGGATGTAAAAATTGCATTCTTAAATGGAGACCTAGATGAGGAGATCTATATGGAGCAACCTCTTGGCTTCGAGGCGCCTGATATGGAAGGTAAAGTATGTAGACTAAAAAAGTCTCTTTTCGGTATGAAGCAAGCTTTTAAACAGTGGTATGAGAAATTTCATAAAACTACTCTTAGTTTTGGTTTTGTTGTGAATGGTTCGGATGCATGCATGTATTCGAGGATGTTTGGTATAGATTGCGTCATCATAAGTTTATATGTTGACGACATGTTGATTTTTAGCACCAACATTGAGTCCATTAACAAAAAAAGAATTTCTTATCTACTAAATTTTAGATGACTGATTTGGGAGAAGTGGATGTGATCTTAGGATTTAAAGTTACTAAAACTGAAAAGGGATTTTCTTTAAGTCAAACACAATATATTGAGAAAGTGCTAAAGAATTTTGACAATTTTGATGTTATCCCTGTTCGAACCCCGTATGACTCTAGAATTCATCTTTTTAAGAATAAAGGAAATAGTGTTTCCCAAACTGAGTATGCTAAAATAATTGGAAGTCTTATGTTCTTAATGAATTGTACTCGGCTTGATATTGCCTATGCTGTGAGCAAACTTAGTAGATATATTCAAAACCCAAGTAGTGAACATTGGATTGCTCTTAGACGCTTACTCAAGTACCTTAGAGGTACGGTGGATTGGAGACTTAATTTTGTTGGCTATCCTTCGGTTTTAGAAGGATATTGTGATGCCAACTGGGTTTCTGATAGTGACAAAGTAAGCTCTACGAGTGGATATGTTTTTTACTTTGGTGAAGCAACAATGTCTTGAAAGTCTCCTAAGCAGACTTGCATTGCTCGTTCTACTATGGAGTCAGAGTTCATAGCTCTTGACTTAGCTGGGCAAGAAGCTGAGTGGCTCAGGAATATTTTAGCTGAAATACCGTTGTGGGGAAAACCGACTCCTCCAGCTTCCTTACTATGTGATTCATAAGCTGCGGTAAGTGTTGCCAAGAACCAAGCCTACAATGGTAAGAAAAGGCACATTCGAATAAGACATGAATTAGTGAGACATTTAATAAGGAATGAAGTACTATCTTTAGAGTATGTGAAGTCGAAAAGGAACTTAGCAGATTCGCTTACCAAAGGGTTAAGTCGGAAACTGGTCCTAGATTCATCGAGGGGGACGGGTTTAAAGCCCATTGGTTGAGGAATTCATGATGGATACCCAACTTAGTTATCTAAGTTCAATGTGGTCAAATGAAACCATGGAAAGACTCATAGTGTACATTTCTTATTACCTATCCCTATGACGAATAATGTACACACACACACACAATTCCTTTCAATTTAGTCATGATTACCAATAAAATTGGCTTTAAAGTTTATTTTCTTTCAATTTAGTCCTTAATTAAAGTGTTAAATTTAATTTTGATTGTTTTAATTTATATGTATGATGCATGCTTTTAAAATTGAACATATGGTTTTAATTTTTAGACAATTTAGTCACTTAAGTGATATTAATAATTAGAGCCTTTAGTCTTTTAGGTTCTTTAATTTAGGTTTAATAATTAATTAGGAAGGACATTGTAGCAATTTAATGAATATTAAGTAGAAACTTTGGGGGTTCAAATTTGGATGGTGTTCCATTGCTTGCAATGGGGTGTTATCTCAACATTGGCCTTGAAGAGGTATACCTAATATTCATTACCACATAGAATCAAATAAATAACATATATAGATTAATGGAACCTTAATTAAAAAATATTACTTTTAAACAATTAGAATCACATTTAACTAGTGAATATTATATGAATTTAAGGGTTGTGAGATGGATGATATTCAAGAAATTGGCATTGTCTCATAATGGCATTTAAATTAATAATATTCATAGTTTAATTAATTCAATCAAATAGAGCCCAATTAAGTTAGCACTTAAAATCAACAAGACAATAAATGAATTCATGCATTTAAACCTTTTATGTTGGGATATATCTTTTGAATATGAATGGGGGTGTCACGTAAAAGTGCGCATCATATTCGGGAAAAGATATATTTCCTTATAAGAGGAATATCATCATTTCGACTTAAAATCCAGTTAATAATTAATGGATAAATTAAATTAAAAATGTTATTCTGAAATGCCAAAATGCCGCGTAAAAATAAAAAGTACCGATAACGGGCGTTTGTAGGGGTGCTAACCCTTCTCTACATGTAACCGAGTCCCGAACCCAAAATTTTAAAATAAAGAATCTCTGGTTGTTTTTATGGTGTCCAGTCTACCAAAGTGACCGGTGGTGACTCCAAATGTTTTCAAAATTAAATAAAAGGGACACATTTGATTTTTAATTAAAAATGTCATTTTAAAAGAAAAAACCTAATTTTTCAAGTTTAAAGGACTTAAAAGGCAAAACTCAATTTCCAAAACTATTCGTCGAGCTATTTTTACACCCGGTTCAAAAATGGTCACGGCAATAAGCTTAATGGTAAGATGCCTTCCTAGTTATATTTCGAACGAAGTACTTGCACTCACAATTTATGCTCGTCGTGGATTATCTGATAGCCCAACTTCATGGGAGAGACATGCTTAAACTTCTCCATATCTTGAAATCCGAGGCTTCCACACTCAATCAGCTCTTGCATCTTCTCTCATCGGATCAAACTAATCCCTCTATGTTCCGTTGAACTCCCCCAAACAAAGTGTTGGATTAATTTCTCAATTTGTAGGAAAATACCTTTTGGCAAGCATGCAACTTGCATAGTGTAACTCGAAATGGCTTGCAACATAGATAGAGATAAAGTCACCCTCTTGGCGAAAGATAGAGATCGAGCAGGCCAAGAAGAAAGCTGATTCCTGACCTTATCCACCAAGTATGCATACATAGCATTAGTGACACGATGGTGTAAAAGAGGGATCCAAGATATTTTCCTAGGTTCTGAACTTAAAAAAACCAAACCTATCAACAATTGCTTGCCGAGTATCCAAAAGATTATTATTAGAGAAGAAAACTTGAGTTTTTGACGCATTAAATTTGTGACCAGAGGTATCACAGAACTGATCGAGCACACTATGAACAACCTTCATATGGGATACTGTAGCTTCAGTAAATAATACGATATCATCAACAAAGAATAAATGAGAAATACCTGGTCTATTTCCACTCAAATGAATCTTTTCCCAAGTCTCTTGCTCAACATGTAAAGCAATTGCTTGTGATAGTCACTCTATACAGAGAACAAAAATGTAAGGTGAGATGAGGTCTCCTTTGAGAATGCCTCTTGTAGGCCTAAAATGATCTGTAAGAATCCTATTTCATAAGACTTGGGTGGAAACAGTCGAGATGCAACAAATAATTAGATGAAGATCCTATGGAATGTCCAATTCACTCAAAGTGTCGGATATAAAACTGAATTCAAGGCGATCATACACCTTTTCTAATTGATCATGATAGCTATCTAGCCTTTTCGCCCAGCCTTTTTCCTCATCAAATGAATAGCTTCCTGGCCGATAATCGCGTTATCCAAAATGCACCTTCCTGGAACAAAACTCACATGAGACTGCGAAACCCAGATGGGTAAAAAAGGCTTTAACCGATTAACTATCACCTTAGTCAAAACCTTATAAATAACAGGAGAAAGACTGATAGGCCAAAATTGGAAGAAAGAGTCAGGTGATGGAACCTTGGGAATAAGTACAATAATAGTACTATTGAACTCAGTAGGAATCAGGTCCCCACAAAAACAACAACAAACAAACTCCACAACACTCTCTACCCAACAATATTCCAATTTTTCTAGTTAAACATGGCATAAAGGTCATCAACCCCATGCGCTTTTAACAGGCTCATATAAAAAACAACTTGACGTACTTTATCCACCCCCACATCCATACTCAACTGAGCATGATTCCCATCTAAAAGCATCCAAAATCGACCACGAATACTCCATGCTGATAGACTGGTCGGCGAGGCTGTGAAAAGCTGATGGTAAAAATGGACCACCCATCCCTTATATAATTAGCATCATTACTCCAAGTATCATCCTCAAGTTCATCATAATATAATTCTTTTGGCGTTGTCGAGTTTTTGTTACACGATGGTAATATTTAGTATTTTGATCCCTATCTTGAATCCACGGACTACGAGAGCACTGAAACCACAGGCTTTCTTCCTGAGGAAGAACCATATCAAATTCTTGCTTCAAGTTAGCTTCAAGATTGTGAAGATGATCATCTGATGAAAATGTCGAAACCCTCTCAATCCCCTTAATGCACGCCATAAGCTTCCATTTGTGCTGACCAATATGCCCAAATGTATTTCTGTTCCAAAGCTTAGATGCCTGACCGGAACGCTCAATATTGGAGACCACAAAACCATCTGGCTGCTACACAGATTGAATCATATCCACAAATGACGATTCACTCTACCAGGCTACCAAATATTTTAAGGAGGTTTTCTTTCCAACATTCAAATCTGAAGATGACGTCAACAGCACATGTCGATGATCAGATCTATAACACCCGGGTTTGGGGGTCGGGTGAATTAAATTAATAAAATATTATTTTGGGCCTCGTGTTTTCAAAACAAATAATTTTATGTTGGGCTTGTTTTGATTTAAAACCCAAATCCCATGGATTTTAGAAATTTGAGATAGCCATCTCATTAATGGCAGTTTTGTAAATGTTTGGACTTGCAAAATAAAACCTTTTCTTTTATTTTCAAACACCAAAAAGGCTATCATCTCCTACCTTCATACTTCTAACGTGAAAACCCCTTCACCATTGTGGTTCACTATTCCATCACTATACTCTCTCATCTTTGGTGATTTTTGAAAGGGAAACCCATATTTGACTTGTCCTCTACAAGTTTGTACCTTTATTTTTCATTAAAGCTTATTGTTTTGTAATTTGGAGTTTTGAGGTTTTAGATTAAAAATGTCATCTTTATTAGCTTTAACTCAAGTTTTCGATTTGTTGATGTTATATAAGTTATTTTCTATCTAAAAGGTCCAACATACTTGATTTTTACAAGGTTTTACAATGATTCACAAATTTGGGTTTTAGGGAGGTTTTAGAGGAGTTTTAGGTTGGTCTTTGGGGCTGTTTTGCATGAAATCTTGTTGGCTGTTGGTTGCGTGATGGTTGAGGGTTGTTTTGGAAGCTTTTAGAAGTGTTAAAGGTGTTTGAATCAATGGTTTTAGGCTGTGTTTATGGGCTGCTCTAAAATGGCATTTTTTGGGTTATCTTTAGCTTGAATACATGTGTTTTGTGCTTGGTTTGTATCCCGGGTTTCTTACAGTGATTTGTGGACCGAAATATGGTTGTTTTGATTGTGTTGAGATGTTTAGAAGCAAGGGTTTGTTTTGGTGAAGCCTCAGGAACGAATCCGGAACCGTTGGGAGCTTGATCGGCTAGAGTTGTTGAGCTTGGATTAGTCGATGAGTGGTTCTACGTTTTAAATTGGTTTTCAAACGTTGGTTCAAGCATGTGGACTAGGTTGGGCTTGGTAAACCCACCTAGAGTTGGGATTAGATTGGTAGTCTAATCCCAAGCTTTAGTTAGAGACTTTGGTTGAACTTTAAATGTTGAGTATGCCTCTTGTTTCATGTTAATTGTGATTAATGTGGTTATGTATATTGTGATATACATGTGTGTTGAGGCATGATATTGATGCATTGTTATATGCATGTGGTTGTGAAAATGTGGTTTGTGCATGATGGTAAATCACGGTGAGTACATGCTAAGCACAAAAATTTGTAAGAAATAGTGTTGTGAAAGATTATGAAATGTGTTAGTATTGGCACTAGTATGCTTGGGTACAATGATCGATCATTAGGATATTTAGTGTGCACATGAGAGTCAAAATGCGCGCGTGGTCTTGGTGATGGTAGTCATCAAGATGGAGTACGGGTTCGCTGGAAATCTTCTTATATATGTTTGTCGGTGATGAGTGGAATCCCATCGACGGGGCGTGAGGATGAGTGGAATCCTCTCCGCGTGAGACGGTGATGAATGTAATCCCACTGTAAGGTAATGGTTGTGTTGTTGGATGTGAGTTCCAACGGTTATCCACATATTCGGGTCATAGCTAGGTGCCAATACAGATTGTGGAATGTGTTTACTAATACATTGATACATGTGTTCCATATGTTGTGATTATGGATTTGTTGAGCATGGCATGCTATTTGAAATTGTGTTCATGCATCATTCACATTTGACTCTTGTGGTTTCAAAGGTAAGAACTCATGCATTTCTTCCTTGGTTGAGTTGTTCGTGCTTAGACCCTGCATTGTCGAGGTTTGTTTTATGAGCTTATCATCATTAAGCTTTATGCTTACGCTCTCTTTTGTTCGACAATGCAGATCCGTAGTTCCTGGGTTGCTTGTGCAAGGAGAGGGCCTCCAAGTGTGCTAGTTGAGCTTTTGATATAATCAAGTATGGATTTTTAAGTTATGAATGTAATAGACAAGCAATGGATTTGAGCTTTTGATTCATGTTGTTGTTATGTGTTAGGAGCATGTTTAGACTCCTATGTTTTGTGGATGTTTGGCTTAAGGCTTGCTTATGCCTAGTATGTTGGCCTTGTGCCCTTTTATGAATGCTCTTATGTATGTTCTTCTCTAAGTTATGAAACCATGAATGCTATGTATGCTTCTTTCGTTGAAATGATGATTCCTTTTATTGAATGGCTTTTATATGTATGTTACGTTTTAAGCATGCTTGTTGTAGGGTGTCTTGCCTATAGAGCTAATGCATGTTTAGTTGGAGGTCTTAGTTGGTGTTTTGAGGCAGCCTTGTGCCTTAAACCAGCTAAAACCTGTCTATTCGCAGCAGGCATGTCGAAACAGTTGGTCTCGTTTTGATACGGTCCTCGTGTTTTAGGCCAAGCGTTTCGATACGCGGGAGGGGCGTTTCGATACCATTTTGCTACTGGAAATATGAGAATTTGACGAGAAATTGAGGGTATCGAAACGAGCCTAGGTGTTTCGAAATGGTCTTCGTAGCGTTGACCAGGAGAAGTTGACCGTTGAGGGCGTATCGATACGGTCAACCTACGTATCGATACAATCTCCTCTAGTTGACTTTGGCCAGTTGACCTAGTCAAGACGTATCGATAAACCCTTTGGGCGTATCGATACGAGCTGGAGTTTAAGTTAAAATGGGCTGTTTTTGGGTTGCTGTTTGGTTGTTCGCATCGCTTGTGCTTCCGCTGTTGTTGTTTCACATAGGACATATAAATGCATCTAGACAAGATAATAAAAAATGAAAAAGTTTCCTCGGGTTGTTAACCGAAATGGAGCCTTAATGGGTTTCGCCTCGGTTATCCCCGTGTAGCCTGCTTGGACCGGTCAAGCGTCCGGACCGGTACGAGGGGGTTACACTTGTTGGTAACAGAGCCTGAGCTTTTTGAGACCTCGGGCAGGCAAGTGAGGTAAGTTGAATTCTTGTATTGTAATTGCACGGTGTTTGCTTACCATGTAAGTATGTTTGCTTGCTTACCAAGTATGCTTTGATGTATGCTTGTTTGATCGTATATGTATATTGTTTGAAGCATGTTGAGTAGAGTCCCATTGCTTCTATTACATCGGAAAATGATTTTTAAGTGGGGGAAACATACTTGAGCCACTTGGACCCTTACCCTTGCTAAACCTATGTTTGTGTGTTGTAGTTGTTATCTGTGAGCGGGTATGTCGAGGCCTAGAGGTAGACCGAGGATGGTTCGTCAGGAACCTCGTGTTGCGGCTCCTGTTAATGAGCCGGTGGCTAGAGTAGAGGCTCCTGTGGAAGAGCCTGCTGCTGGAGTCAGAGCTCCTCCACCACCACCTCCTCAGCCTGAAGCGGGAGGCGAGGCTGGAGCTGAGGGAGCGGGACTTCAAGTTGGTCAGGGTGGCCAAGGTCCTACGGGGATAGATATGGCTCCGCTAGTTCAAGCTATAGCTGGAGCGTTTCAGGCTGCAGTTGCCGGAGCTCACGCCGCAGCTCAACCGAGAGGTGATGATGCTAGCTTACCGTTAGAGAGGCTTCGTAGCCTAGGGGCCGAAGAGTTCAGAGGATCTATGCTTGAGAGATCAGAGTTGTGGATAGAGAAGACAATCCGTATTTTAGCTCAGATGGGATGTGTTGGGGCTCATAAGTTGGGCTGCGTAGTTTCGTTGCTTCAGGGTGATGCCTACACCTGGTGGGTCACTATTACTACCGGTGTGCCTGAGGCCGAGATTAGTTGGAACTTCTTTGAGACAGCTTTCAGAAAGAGGTATTTGGGCCCGAGATATCTAGATGAGAAGAAGCGGGAGTTCATGGTCTTGTTCAGGGAGACACATCAGTGACAGATTATGAGATCCTCTTTGTCCGACTGAGTCAATATGCTCCAGAGTTGGTTCCTACTGAGAGGGACCGTTGTGATCGGTTCAGGTATGGGCTTCTGAGGAAGTCAAGAGGTACACCTTGGCTTCTGATTACTCTGATTTTGATGTCTTGGTCACTAGGACCAAGGACATCGAGCATAGCTTGGGGCTGGCTAAGCGTTTGGGAGGATCCAGTTCAGGGAAGAGGCACAACAACTTTGACCGTGGTGATTCCAAGAGGCATCGAGGCGGTGGACATCTGTTTGACCATAGGCGTGGCGGTGGCCACCATGGTAGAGGCCACCAGGGCCATAGAGCTGGAGGGCGTTTGCCCGAGTGTGCCCGTTGTGGGAGACAACATTCAGGAGAGTGCTGGGGGAACTTTCATGCTTGCTGGAACTGTGGATCGAAAGACCACTTCAGGAGGGAGTGTCCGCATCAGGCGGCACAGGCACCGAATCTGGCACAGGCTACTGCGAGAGCGAACGACTATCAAAGACGCTGTGGGTGCGGTCGTGGTTACTTCCAGCCGTGGGCTGATGCACCTAGGAAAGAGGCACCGAGGAGTCTTGCTCATGTTGTGGCAGTTCAGCCAGAGGCCGGTGGACCAACTAGAGTCTACGCTCAGAGAGAGGTAGGGAATGACACATATGTGATAGCAGGTAATTTTGAGTTACAGTCCATGTCTTTGCTTTCCTTAGTTAATTCAGGTTCCACGCATTCTTACATTTTGAGTGAGCATGCAAAGAAGTTAGACATACCTGTTGAGATCTTAGATGTAGGGATGCATGTGACTAGTTCCTTCAGTGAGACAGTTGTAGTTAGACGGATGCATAGGAGGTGTCCGTTGAAGATTCAAGGTCATATGTTTCATGTTGATATGATGGAGCTTTCGTTTTATGGTTTTGATATTATTTTGGGTATGGATTGGTTTTTCGAGCACAGAGCTAGTAGATTTTAAGACAAAGAGAATTTCATTGAAGCTTTCTGATGACTACGAGGTAGTGGTAGTAGGCGAGAACATTAAGTTCTTGTCGAATGTTGTGTCAGCTTTAGAGGCTCATAGGTTGATGGATTCCGATTGTGGGGCTTATTTAGCGTATGTGATGAATCCGAATATGAGTGAGGTCAGACCGAAAGATATCAGAACAGTTTGTGATTTTCCGAATATGTTTCTAGAAGAGTTACCGGGTTTGCCTCCTGATAGAGATGTAGAGTTTGTGATTGAGACTATTTTAGGGTCTACTCCAGTTTCTATTGCTCCGTACCGTATGGCTCCGAAAAAGTTGAAAGAGTTGAAAAGTCAGCTTCAGGAGTTGTTAGACCGTGGTTTTATTAGGCCTAGTAGTTCGCCTTTGGGTGCTCCCGTGTTGTTTGTGAAGAAGAAGGATGGCAGCATGAGAATGTGTATCGACTACAGGCAGTTGATCCAGTTGACAATAAAGAACAAGTATTCGTTGCCTCGTATAGATGACTTGTTTGATCAGTTGATGGGTGCCTCAGTGTTTTCGAAGATAGATTTGAGATTAGGTTACTATCAGTTGAAGGTAAAAGAATGTGATGTTCTGAAGACATCATTTAGGACTAGATACGGTTACTATGAGTTCCTTGTGATGCCGTTTGGGCTCACGAATGCACCAGCAGCTTTCATGGATATGATGAACAGAGTTTTCTGAGACTATCTAGACCAGTTTGTAGTTGTTTTCATAGATGACATCCTTGTGTACTCGAGATCAGAAGAAGAACATGATGAGCACTTGAGACTTGTTTTGCAGAGGTTGATGAGTAACCAGTTGTATTCTAAGCTTAGTAAATGTGAGTTCTGGATTCGAGAGGTTGTGTTTCTTGGCCATGTTGTGTCAGCTGAAAGTATCCGTGTTGATCCGACGAAGATTGAAGCTATTGTTGAGTGGAAACAACCTAAGTCAGTGACAGGGATTAGGAATTTCCTAGGACTAGCTGGTTACTATAGGATATAAGTAGATGGTTTCTCTAGAGTAGATGTTCCATTGACTAAATTGTTACAAAAAGGAGTTAAGTTTGAGTGGTCAGATGCGAGACAGAAGGCTTTTGAGAAGTTGAAAGAGGCTTTGACGAATGCTCCAGTGTTAGTACAGCCAGTTTCAGGGAAAGAGTTCGTGATCTATAGTGATGCTTCCTACATAGGTTTAGGTTGTGTTCTGATGATGCAAGAAAGGAGAGTTGTTGCCTATGCTTCGAGACAATTGAAAGTGCACGAGAAGAACTACCCTACGCACGACATTGAGTTAGCAGCAATTGTGTTTGCGTTAAAGATTTGGCGTCACTACTTGTATGGTGATAAGTGCACGGTTTACACTGATCATAAAAGCTTGAAGTATTTGATGACTCAGAGAGAGTTGAACTTGAGGCAGAGAAGATGGCTTGAACTGTTGAAAGATTATGATTTGACTATCGAGTACCATCCGAGTAAGGCAAATGTAGTGGTCGATGCGTTGAACAGAAAAGTTGCAATTGAGTTGCGAGCTATGTTTGCTAGATTGAGTGTATCAGGGGATGGTGGTTTGATTACAGAATTGCAAGTGAAACCCTCGTTGATTCAGATGATTAGAGAGAAACAGTTGCAAGATGTGTCCTTAGTTTCTCATGTTCAGGACATTGCAGAAGGTAGGCCGACGGAGTACAGTTTCAGTGATGAGAATGTGTTGTGTTTCAGAGATAGAGTTGTAGTACCTGAAGATGTTGAGTTGAGACGTATGATTTTGAGCGAAGCACATTCAAGTCCTTTTTCTATGCATCCGGGCAGTACTAAGATGTACCGAGATCTGAAGAAAGATTATTTCTGGGTTGGTTTGAAGAAGGATGTAGCCGAGTATGTGAGTCGTTGCATGGTTTGTCAGAGAGTAAAGGCAGAACATCAGGTTCCTTCAGGTTTGTTACAACCTTTGAAGATTCCGGAATGGAAATGGGAGAGAATCACTATGGACTTCGTGTCAGGGTTGCCGTTGTCTCCTTCGAAGAAGATTTCTGTTTGGGTGATAGTTGATAGATTCACTAAGTGTGCTCATTTCTTAGCAGTGAACACTATAGATTCTTTAAACAAGTTGGCGAATTTGTACATTCGCGAGATTGTGAGACTGCATGGAGTTCCGAAGTCTATTATATCATACAGAGATCTGAGATTCACAACGAGGTTCTGGAGTTGTTTGCATAGTGCCCTAAGTAGCCGTTTGCATTTCAGTACTTCGTACCATCCGCAGTCAGATGGACAGTCAAAGCGAGTGATACAGATTTTAGAGGATATGATTCGTTGTTGTGTGATTGACTTCCAGGGTTCTTGGGAGAAACATTTACCCTTAGTTGAGTTTGCTTACAACAACAGTTACCATGCTAGTATACAGATGGCTCCTTATGAGGCATTGTATGGTAGACGATGTAGGACTCTGATCTGTTGGGCCGAAACGGGATAGAAATTGTTACCTATGCCGGATTTGCTTAAGGGGACTACTGATAAAGTGAAGTTGATTTGTGACCGTTTAAAAGCAGCTTCCGATCGTCAGAAATATTACGCAGATTTGAAGAGAAAAGAGATTGAGTTCTTAGTGGGTGAGAAAGTGTTTCTGAAAGTATCTCCGTGGAAGAAGGTGATACGTTTTGGCCGGAAAGGCAAGTTGAGTCTGAGGTTTATTGGTCCGTATGAGATAGTTGAGCGGATTGGGCCAGTAGCTTACTGTTTGAGATTGCCGTCAGAGTTAGAGAAGATCCATGATGTTTTTCATGTGTCGATGCTTAGAAGATACAAATCAGATCTGTCTCATGTTATGCTCGTTGAAGAGATAGAGTTGAATCCGGATTTGTCTTACAATGAAGAACCTGTTGAGATACTTGCTTCTGATAGCAAGGTGTTGCGTGGCAAGACCATAGAGTTGGTCAAGGTGTTGTGGAGACATAAAGGTGTGGAAGAGGCCACGTGGGAGAGAAAGCTGATATGCTTGAGCAGTTTCCGTATCTGTTTCCGTCAGGTAATTTCGTGGATGAAATTCCTTAAGTGAGGGAATTTGTAACACTCGGGTTTGGGGGTTGGGTGAATTAAATTAATAAAATATTAATGTTGGGCTTGTTTTGATTTAAAACCCAAATCCCAGGGATTTTAGAAATTTGAGATAGCCATCTCATTAATAGCAATTTTGTAAATGTTTTGACTTGCAAAATAAAACCTTTTCTTTTATTTTCAAACACCAAAAAGGCTATCATCTCCTACCTTCAAACTTCTAACGTGAAAACCCCTTCACCATTGTGGTTCACTATTCCATCACCATACTCTCTCATCTTTGGTGATTTTTGAAAGGTAAACCCATATTTGACTTGTCCTCTCTTTCCTCTACAAGTTTGTACCTTTTGTTGAGTGTGTAAAAGTTCTATATTTTACCCCCCATTTAACCCATATTTCTGCTGTATTCAAGCATAATTCATTGCATTTAGGTTAGATTTCAGTTATACATCACAAATATATCAATTGGCACAGTTTCTACTGAAATTGGTTGCTTTTGCAGGTAGCTGTTGTAGCAGACGAAGGGCAGTAGAGAAGCAGACGCTGGGCAGTGAAGAAGCAGATGTTGGAACTGGATGTGCAGACGTGAAGGACGATACTGCCATGGCCGCTGCCGTGGCAGCCAAGGACGACAGCGATAGTGAAGGGAAGAAGTGAAGTGGGCCTCGACAGAAAGAGAAAATTAAGCCCATCTGTCGTGGCATACTCTTATATTTTTCTGAGCCCTAGATCAGAATGAAGGCCAAGCCCAAAGTTTAAGGAAGAAACTCCAAGCAAGAAGGAAGGACGAATTAAAGACTCAAACTCTGAAGATTTAGTCTTTAATAGAGTTGCACTTTAATTTAAACTTGTATTCTTGCCATATTAGAAAACTTGAACCCAAGGCCTATATAAAGGCATGTAATTCGACCTAGGAGAGAACATCATCATACTCTCTAGCCTTCTTCCCAAAACCCTAGCCATTTTCCCTTCCTCATCATGTTCTAAACTTCCCCTAGGGCTGAGGGTTGATTTGTAAAGTAGTTGCAAGGATTGCATTTGTTTTAGGAATTTTTCTGTTCAATAAAATTACTTCAAGTTTGCTTATTCTGGTTTTCAACATCTTGTAAGAGTATCAGGAGAGCATTGTGAGATTACTCATTTACTTAATATCAGGAGAGTTAAATATACAAAAGGAATAAGTACGGGTTCTCCAGTTTATGGTTGAACTATCTCGGACCTAGGGATAAGACGAGGTTAAGTGGCTAAGGAAGAATTCAACAACATCGGTGTTCATCCTTAGATTCACGCCGGGAGGTATCATCAAAGACGTGTTCATCGACAGACTTGGACCTAGGGATAGGCCAAGGCATAGTAGGGATTCTTGCCAAGCTTGAAGTACAGAGTTGAGTAATCGCTGCCGCGATAACCAACAGACCGCTGCCGCGATAAGTGCTGCCGCAGCAGGCACGACGACAGAATAGAGTTTCCTAGACTTTGCAACACCTACACTACTGAGCAATTCAATACCGGCCCATTCTCTCGTGACAACAATTTAAACTATTTCTTTTCCTCTCGTGTAGTAACACAAGGTGAAGCTATTAGCCCAGTCCATGTGGAGACGATATCCGATACTTCCGTATCACTTTACTACTTGCGTCGTGTACACTTGCACTACATTGTGATAGACACTTTTACACGCAACACCTTTATTTTTCATTAAAGCTTATGGTTTTGTAATTTGGAGTTTTGAGGTTTTAGATTAAAAATGTCATCTTTATTAGCTTTAACTCAAGTTTTCGATTTGTTGATGTTATATAAGTTATTTGCTATCTAAAAGGTCCAACATACTTGATTTTTACAAGGTTTTACAATGATTCACGAATTTGGGTTTTAGGGAGGTTTTATAGGGGTTTTAGGTTGGTCTTTGGGGCTGTTTTGGGTGAAATCATGTTGGCTGTTGGTTGCGTGATGGTTGAGGGTTGTTTTGGAAGCATTTAGAAGTGTTAAAGGTGTTTGAATCAATGGTTTTAGGCTGTGCTTATGGGCTACTCGAAAATGACATCTTTGGGGTTGTCTTTAGCTTGAATCCATGTGTTTTGTGCTTGGTTTGTGTTCCGGGTTTGTTACAGTGATTTGTGGACTGAAATATGGTTGTTTTGATTGTGTTGAGATGTTTAGAAGCAAGGATTTGTGTTGGTGAAGCCTCGAGAACGAATCTGGAACCGTTGGGAGCTTGATCGGCTAGAGTTGTTGAGCTTGGATTAGTCGGTGAGTGGTTTTACGTTTTAAATTGGTTTTCAAACGTTGGTTCAAGCATGTGGACTAGGCTGGGCTTGGTAAACCCACCTAGAGTTGGGATTAGATAGGTAGTCTAATCCCAAGCTTTAGTTAGTGACTTTGGTTGAACTTTAAATGTTGAGTATGCCTCTTGTTTCATGTTAATTGCGATTAATGTGGTTATGTATATTGTGATATACATATGTGTTGAGGCATGATATTGATGCATTGTTATAAGCATGTGGTTGTGGAAATATGGTTTGTGCATGATGGTAAATCATGGTGAGTACATGCTAAGCACGGAAATTGGTAAGAAATAGTGTTGTGAAAGATTATGAAATGTGTTAGTATTGGCACTAGTATGCTTGGGTACAATGATCGATCATTAGGATGTTTAGTGTGCACACGAGAGTCAAAATGCGCGCGTGGTCTTGGTGATGGTAGTCATCAAGATAGAGTACGAGTTCGCCCAGAAATCTTCTTATATATGTTAGTCGGTGATGAGTGGAATCCCATCGACGGGGCGTGAGGATGAGTGGAATCCCCTCCGCTTGAGACGGTGATGAGTGTAATCCCACCGTAAGGTAATGGTTGTGTTGTTGTATGTGAGTTCCAAAGGTTATCCACGTATTCGGGTCATAGCTAGGTGCCAATACGGATTGTGGAATGTGTTTTCTAATACATTGATACATGTGTTCCATATGTTGCGATTATGGATTTTTGTTGAGCATGGCATGATAGTTGAAATTGTGTTCATGCATCATTCACATTTGACTCTTGTGGTTTCAAAGGTAAGAACTCATGCATTTCGTCCTTGGTTGAGTTGTTCGTGCTTGGACCCTGCATTGTCGAGGTTTGTTTTATGAGCTTACCCTCACTAAGCTTTATGCTTACGCTCTCTTTTGTTCGACAATGCAGATCCATAGTTCGTGGGTTTCTTGTGCAAGGAGAGGGCCTCAAAGTGCACTAGTTGAGCTTTTGATATAATCAAGTATGGATTTTTAAGTTATGGATGTAATACACAAGCAATGGGATTTGAGCTTTTGATTCATGTTGTTGTTATGTGTTAGGAGCATGTTTATACTCCTATGTTTTGTGGATGTTTGGCTTAAGGCTTGATTATGCCTAGTATTTTGGCCTTGTGCCCTTTTATGAATGCTCTTATGTATGTTCTTGTCAAAGTTATGAAACCATGAATGCTATGTATGCCTCTTTCATTGAAATGATGATTCCTTTTATTTAATGGCTTTTATATGTATGTTACGTGTTAAGCATGCTTGTTGTATGGTGTTTTGCCTATAGAGCTAATGCATGTTTAGTTGGAGGTCTTAGTTGGTGTTTTGAGGCAGCCTTGTGCCTTAAACCAGCTAAAACCTGGCTGTTCGCAGTAGGCGTATCGAAACGATTGGTCTTGTTTCGATACGGTCCTTTTGCTTCAGGCCAACCGTTTCGATACGCGGGAGGGGTGTTTCGATACAATTTTGCTACTGGTAATATGAGATTTTGACGAGAAATTGAGGGTATCGAAATGGTCCTAGGTGTTTCGAAACTGTCTTCGTAGCGTTGACCACGAGAATTTGACCGTTGAGGGCGTATCGATATGTCAACCTGCGTATCGATACGGTTTCCTCTAGTTGACTTTGGCCAGTTGACTTAGTCAAGGCGTATCGATACGCCCTCAAAATGGGCTGTTAAGTTAAAATGGGCGTATCGTTATGTCAACCTGCGTATCTATACGGTCTCCTCTAGTTGACTTTGGGCATATCAATACGGCCTGCAGTTTAAGTTAAAATGGGTTGTTTTTGGGTTGCTGTTTGGTTGTTCACCTCGCTTGTGCTTCCGTTGTTTTTGTTTCACATAGGACATATAAATGCATCTAGACAAGATAATAATAAATGAAAAAGTTTCCTCGGGTTGTTAACCGAAGTGGAGCCTTAACGGGTTTCACCTCGGTTATCCCAGTGTAGCCCGCTCGGACCGGTCAAGCTTCCGGACCGGGACAAGGGGGTTACAAGATCCCACCCGAGCAAGGTGCATAACAATAGAAGTAGGAAACGATTCATGCCACGAGTTATTTGCCACACACCTATCCAAACGTTTCTGAAGAGTCCCGGGTAAAACAAGGTCCCTAATAACCCAAGTCGGTCATATTGGCCTGCTGAATAAAATCCCCAAACTTGTGTCACACACCATCACTTCTAGACTAGCCACCAATTTTCTCAGAAGCATTCAAGATGGTGTTAAAGTCACTTCCAATAACCTAAGGAACCCCATCACTCAGCTAAAAAGCTAGTAATTGATCCCACAAACCATTTCGCTACCTCTGGTCCGGACAGACATAAACAAAAATGAGCATAGTCTTCGAGTCAATTTAAGGATAAGTGCACAGAGTATGAATAAACTGATTCGATACATCTATCACATCAATATGGATGCTATGCTTACAAAAAATCAAAATCCCCCAAAAAAACCTGTTGAGATGGTCAATCAATTGCATATGGCCAAAAGGTGGTGAATTGGCAATTAAAAAATCTAAGGGAGCAAGTTGGAAAGATAAAAATGATGACACAAGGATTTTAGAATGGTTCAAGCTTCTAACAAGCTCTACATCCACTACCTTAGCTCCCCACTAAGGATTTCAAACAATTCACTAAAGAATTCATCCCTTTTTCTAGGCTTAGGAGGAAACCGTTACAAACCGATTAAGCTTTCTACCCAAAGCTTAATCAAACTCACTCTTTTTAAAAAAAAGTGTTTGGCAAATGAAAAATAACCTCTTAATAGGTGAATAATTTGCCCAATTACAAGTGCACTCTCCCCAAACATGAAATAAAAGTTTACAATGAAATTTCACAAGTTGGGTACACGAGTTTGACTCTAAAAGGCTCAAAGAGGTTGGATTTTTGCTTGAATGCTTTTCACTTGATCAATAGGTGTTGTTGTAGCTTTGGAGGCTTTCTTTTATATCCTATTATTGATTTTAACCGTTTGGGTAGCTGAGATCATAAATAGACTCGTTGGAGACCATTTTCTCGCAATAAATGCACTTCTCAGGCATGAAGTATCGGTACATGGGAGCCCTGTTTCAGTACCTGTAAGATAGAAACTAGCCATTGCAAGAGTAAATGTAGGGGGTGTATCAATACGCGGGAAGGCTTATCGAAACGCTCTTAGTGCAAAATTGGGGTCGTATCAAAATGGCTAGGTCGTATCGGTACGATATTTGCTCACTGGAATCCAAGGAAAAAGACATTGGAAAATTGCATCGGTACGCCTAAAGGGCGTATCGAAACAGATAGCTTGTTTTTACAAAGGTGTATTGAAACGGACATAACCCGTATAGGTACGGTATAACTGGCTTTTAAAGCTTTAACTGACATTCAACGATCAAAAAATTTAATGAAAGGATTTCAAAAATCTTAAGAGCCCGTATCGGTACGCTGACGTGTCGTACCGAAACTCATAAGTATAAAACACCCCATGTTGAAGGCTGTATTGAAACGGGCAAGGCCGTATCGGAACACCGTATCGAAATGTGGTGAGCCGTATCGAAACGATGTGTTCAATTAAAATTCCAGTGGCCAAAAGTCATATTGAAATGTTATAAGCGTATCGATACGCCTGAGCGATTTGGTTAAGACTGGCTTTGAAACACTTAGAAAAAACTTTGGGGTTTAAGTTTTGACCTTGAAACATTTATTAGGTTTAAAATCCTTTTCATGTGTGAATCTTTTGAGTACTTAAAAATTTATATACTTTTGCAAATTGTTCATTCAATAATTTGTTATATCAAAATCAAACATAGGTTTTACAATCTCCCCCTTTTTGATATAACAAAACCAAATTAAATTTTTAAGTAGTTAAAAAAAAACACCATCTTACTTTAAGCTAGGTTTTGAAAAACTTTGAAAATTTTAGCTCTTTAATTATTCTCCCCCCCTTTTGTTAGATCAAAATCAATGGAATAAGAAAGATAAGATAAAAAATATAAAGCAAGCAACATAAATAGTATTAAGCACTTAAAACATAAAATTCCAGAAAACATAAATCCAAACTCAAATCCTAAAAAACAAAACATAAATCAAAGCATAGGTGCATAAACAAATAACATAGGTGCATAAAATTGAAATCATAATATGATATGAGATGAGATGCACAAGCCTAAGACTCGTCCCATCATCATCCTCATCTTCAATATTTGCTTGTTTTGCTTGGGATTGTAGCCATGCACCATGAAAAGCGGTGAGGGAGATGTCCATTTAGTTTTGTTGATTTTCAATGGAAGTAACTCGATTCTCAATGGTAGTCACTCTTTCCTCCAAGGATGTGAAGCGGGTGTCGATAGCGGCAAAACCGAAAGGCATGGTTATACCCAAAGAGGCAATATAAGTGCCCAAAGAAGTATTATGCTCATTGAGATAGACCAAGAGAGCATCCATAGAAGGTTGGGCCACCGGAGCCGCTTGAGGAGCCACCGGATTGGGTTCAATACCTTGAGAAGGACCCACTCGTGAATAGGATCAGTGAGGGGCTCGACATAATGTTGTGAACAATCAATCTCCAACTTTGAAAACAAATAGCTCAAAGCGGTTTCATATGTGAAGGATGTGACAAAGGATGGTGTGGTGATGTTGCACGAGGTAGACAATTTTGGCAAACATAATTTGAGCTAGATTTGGGCACTTAACCTCATGAAAGCACCGAATCCAAAAATCATCAACTTGTCGGATCGTTGAGAACTTTCCACCGGATGGACAAAACCACCAAGTGATCATGAAGTGAATGATGCGATCCTGTGCATCGAGTACGGTTACAGAGCCACCAAGAACATGTCCTAAAAAGTTTTCATCATCTACCCCAATATTTTCAAACCCAAAACAATTGTTAAAACAGTTTGGTCAATCCAAAATTTCTTTCCCATGAGATAGGATTCAATGGTTATAACCTCGGTTCTATCGGGATTGTAGATACACAGGGTATTGGTATAAAAGATAAGGACAAGGTTTCGATATAAAATTTCGGGTATGCTAAAAAATTGCATAAATTTCCATTGATGTAATAAACCAAGGTATTTGAATTTAAGACGCTCGGAATTCAAAAAAGGAATAGAGGTAATACGCTAACGAAGAATTTTATAGTTTTGGTACTGTTTAAGGTGACCCATACCGGCGAGACTTGTAAAATACTTTTGAAGGATAAGGTTGAGGTTTGGTCTTATACCATGATTTTCAGAACATTATCCAACCTCACTAATTCTTGGTCTCCTTTTAGGGGCCATGAGAAAACCTGAAATCAAAATCAAACCAAAAAAATTGTATGTATAAATCATCACATTCAATCCAAATAATTAATCCAATGATCAAGGTATTGTAAAAAGATATACAATATAGTTTAAAAACATATACAAGTATAAAAAGAGTTTTGAAAAACAATTTATAAAAAAATACATTATAATTTTATATTCAAATAAAAAATTAGTTTTGAAAAAGTTTTTACAAAAACTTTGAAAAACATGTTATATACAAATTAAATATATACATTTGAAACAAAATCAGTATATAAATAATAACGAAATTTGAAAATAAAAAAGTTATGGTTTATACCTTGAATGATGATTATGGAAGAATGAAAAGATGATGATGCACCAAACTTGATGATTTCACTAGGGTTTGATGAATAACCCAAAAGCCCTCAAGATATTTTAAGTTCTGTGTGGTAAAACAAGAGGATTTGATAGGAGTTTATATATGAGAAATTTGTATTAGGGTTTTGGGAGAAAAATAAGTGTTTGAATTAAAGTGAAATTTGCTTTTTAATGCTCATTTAAACTCCCAGCGGTGGTACGTACCGATACACTATGTGGCGTATAGAAATTGTGTATCAGAACGCTATTTAAGTCGTACCGAAACACATGACCGTACCAGTACAAGTCTGCATGTTCTAAAACACGTCCAAGAACCCGTATCAAAACACGAAGGGCCGTTTCGATACACTTGTGCTAGAATATGCATTTGAGGCAACAAAGAGCTCAAAGATTCGATTTTAATCGAATCGAAATGCATGTATATGACATATGAACTACATGTATGGACTAAAATAGATATATACTCCCCTAGCATCAAACATAGACGTGTAAAAGAGCAAAATCAAAAAAGCATGGAAATCAATCAAATTCAAGCAAATTTTGACACTAAAAGGGCTCTAAAGCTCAAGAAAGGCTAGTCAAACCTAACTCTCTCCCAAGAGTCCAAAAATGCTCTTTGTCTAATGGTTGGGTAAAAATGTTCGCTAATTGGTTCAAGGTGTCTACATGTTCTAGAACAACATCATATTTCAAAACACGACCTCTAATGAAATGATGTCTAATTTCTATGTGCTTGGTTCTATAATGTTGGATGGGATTCTTAGTGAGACAAATTGCACTAGTGCTGTCACACTTAAGAGGTATGGTACCTACATCAATTCTATAGTTTAAAAGTTGCTGCTTCATCCAAAGGACTTGAGCACAAAAACTTCCAGCCGATATATATTCCGCTTCGGTGTTAGATAAGGCTACACTATTTTGTTTCTTAGAGAACCAAGACATGAGCATACTACCTAAGAATTGACATGTACCAAAGGTGCTCTTTCTATCTATCTTACAACCTCCATAATCCGCATCCGAGTAAGCATGTAAATCAAAGGAGGAATCTCTAGGATACCAAAGACCTAAACAATGTGTGTCTCTAACGTATCTAAAGATTCTCTTAACGACAATAAGGTGTGATTCTCTAAGACTAGCTTGAAATATAGCATACAAGAAAACACTAAACATAATGTCGGGTCTACTTGCGGTAAGATAAAGCAAAGAACCAATCATAGATCGATAAAGTTTAAGATCAACACACTTACCTCCTTCATCTTTGTCAAGCTTTGTAGAAGAGCTCATTGGTATGGCTTGAGGTTTCACATTCTCTAAGCCAAACTTCTGGAGCATGTCCTTGATGTACTTAGCTTGATTGATGAAGATGCCATCCTTCCTTTGTTTAATTTGGAGTCCCAAAAAGAATGCGAGCTCCCCCATCATGCTCATCTCAAATTCACCTTGCATCAACTTAGAAAAATCATGGCAAAAAATTTCACTAGTAGAACCAAAAATTATATCATCAACATAGATTTGGAATACTAATATGTCTTTTCCATTTCTTTTAATAAAGAGTGTAGTATCCACCTTTCTTTTGTTAAAACTTTTCTTAATCAGAAAACTTGACAATCTTTCATACCAAGCTCTAGGAGCTTGTTCCAAACCATATAAAGCTTTAGAAAGTTTAAAAACATGGTTTGGGTATTTAGGATCTTCAAAACTGGGTGGTTGTTCTACATACACTTCTTCATTAATAAAACCATTTAAAATTCACTTTTAACGTCCATTTTAAAAAGCTTGAATTCATGATAACATTCAAATGCAAGAAGCATCCTTATAGTTTCTATCATAGTTACGGCTGCATATGTTTCATCAAAATTGATTCCCTCTTCTTAAGTGTAACCTTGAGCAACAAGTCTAGCCTTGTTCACCAATATGTTACCACTCACATCTAGTTTATTTCTAAAAACCGATTTAGTTCCTATTGTGGATTTATTACTAGGCCTATCAACTAATGTCCAAACTTGACTTCTCTCAAATTGATTTAATTCCTCTTGCATGACCAATATCCAATAATCATCTTTTAATGTTTCTTTGATATTCTTAGGCTCTATGCATGAGATAAATGCAACATTACTAGCAAATCTAAGAGAATATTTAGTGGTTACCCTTTTGATGGTTTGCCTAAAATCTCACTACCTTTGACATAATTGAACTCCATTGGGTAGGTGACCTCCTTTTCCTCTAGAGACACGTCCTTAAATGCTTCTAGAGGTGGATCTTGTGCTTATTCCTCTTTGGTTGGAACTTCATCCACATTTGATGATTGTCCATCATCATCAAAAGAATCCTTCCTCGGTAGGAGGTTATCATCGAAAACCACATGTATAGACTCTTCAATAACTAAAGTTCTTTTATTAAATACTGATAGGCTTTAGAGTTTAAAGAATACCCTAAAAATAGCTTCATCACTTTTAACATCAAACTTGCCCAAAATATCTTTTCCATTGTTTAAAACAAAACATTTGCATCCAAATGGATGAAAATCGCTAATGTTAGGTTTCTTGGATTTTAAAATCTCATAAGGTGTTTTCTTTAAAATTAGCCTAATCATCACTCGATTTATAATGTAGTAAGACGTATTTGTGGCTTCCGCTAAAAAATACTTGGGTAAATTATTTTCACAAAGCATGGTTCTAGCCATTTCTTCTAAAGTTTGTTTTTTCCTCTCAACTACCTCATTTTGTTGAGGAGTGCGAGCATCAGAAAAATTATGGCTTATACCATGTGAGTTACAAAAATCCTCAAAACCTAGATTTTAAAATCCGGTACCATGGTAACTTCTAATATGAGAAATTGATTGACCAAGATCATTTTGAGTAATTTTTGAAAATGTGATGAACTTTTCTAAAGCCTCATCCTTGGTACTTAAAAATAGAACCCAAGTGTATCTAGAGTAATCATCAACTAAAACAAATGCATATGATTTTCCACCCAAGATCATTGTCCTAATTGGGCCAAAAAGATTCATGTGGATCAATTGTAAACTCTACTAGTTGACACATCATTAATAGGTTTAAAAGAAGTTCTTTTATGTTTGCCTTTTGCACATGCATCAAAAATTTTGTCAAGAGAAAACTTTATTTTAGGCAAACCTCTAACTAGATCATTTGAAATCAATTTTTCTAAAACACTTTGTAACACCCCCTTCCTGGTCCGGTCGAGAACCGAGTCGAAAGATGATACCGATGATCAATACAGTGATCGGAGCAACAAATTTCATTTTATTATTAACATTTAAACCAATAACATACAATAACACATTATCACAATGTACCTTAGTCCAATTGATCCATACGAAGAAATAATTAATCAATCAGGGTTAAATCTTATCTGTTACAAGTTTTAGGGACCAAAATGTAAATTTGACAAATTAGGGATCCTTTGATGCAATTGATTATACTACACTAAAATTCACTACCATATTAACAAACCTGTAAAATTTCATACAATTAGGAGTTCATTTACTCATTCAATTTAATCTTCCAAAATTCGTTGGCTAAATTGTGAACATTGCAACTGTCTAAATATGCCTTTAACTAACTTAACAAACCCCGTATCAAAACTTCCTAGGGTTGTTTCAAAACGGGTGTACGATAGTCAACCCATGTTGACTTTACCCTTTAGACCGTATTGATAGGGGCAAGCCCAATATCGGAACGAGTTGACTTCTTTTGACTTTAACTCGTTTCGATACGCTATGAACCCGTATCTAAACAATGGATTCTAGTGAAAAAATGTTTCGATACAGCTATAGATCGTTTCGGTACACCCTGTTCCTTATGTTCAATTATGCTTACCCGTATCAATACGCCATCACTTGTATTGATACGACCTGACTTGTAATGACAGATTTTTGCTAGTTTTTATTCGATTTGACCTATCGAACGATGTTCAAATTCAATGAAACTTTACATACATCATTTCAATGATATAAACTACTAGCATGCCAAATTTTATGACCATCCGAATATGTTTATTATGTTTTGACCTTTATGAGCCAAATATGCAACTTTAAACCACTTAAAGCCAAAACAAAAGGGCCATTTAGAGCCATCAACCACATTATAACATAGGCATCTCACAAACATATCAAAATGGGCATAAACGACTAGTTCGACTACTTTTTCACCTTCCTAGAAGTTCATAAGGTCAAAGTAAATTACTTTAGGGCTTGAAGTGACTTGTCTTGCCTTGACTATCCGATCTCCAATCACACGATCTTTCAACCTAAAATGCATGAGATGAGATACGTTAGGCATACGTTGCCTAGTGAGGTAGCCATAGACAATATGAACAACAATGCACTAAGTATTTATGTACATGCTCTCATGCTCATTAATATCAATACTATGCATCATTATGCAATGCTTAACATATTCATTTCATCATTAACCCTTGGATTGAACCAAGATAGTGGATACGCGAATTCCTACGCCTCGCTAAATCAATGAATGGTCTAGTCCCTCCGCCTCACCAATATGACCAATATCAATACACATCCCTCCACCTCGCCAAATCAATATAGGTTGTAGCCTTAGGACCGTAGTCCACCCGTACATTGAGCTCATGAATTCTATGGCATGCCAATTGTATCCAATGTCTATTCAAATCCAAGGTTTCAATGTTCATATCCATATTCAATATTCAATGAGAATCCCAATGACCAATTGTTGAGTGGATCAATGGATTGATGAAAGCCAAGAGGGGGTGAATTGGGTTTTTAAAAATTGTTGGAGAAAGTAGAATGGCTAAAAATGAAGAACAAGGAATTTTAGAGTGGTTCAAGTTCCAAATGAACTCTACATCCACTACCTTAGATATCACTAAAGATTTTCCAATAATTCACTAATTGCTCTTCCACTTTTCATAGCTTAGGAGGTAACCTTTACAATACCGATCAAATTTTCTACCCAAAATTTGACCAAACCCTCACAAGAGTACAAAGAAGAAATTTAGGCAAGAAAGATATCTCTCAATACAAGATTGCCCATTTAAGTACAATCACTCAACCCAAATTTGATTACAAGATCAGAATTGAACACAACAAAATTTGGGATTTTACAAAAGATAAGAAATAAGGCACTTTGAGCTTGGATTTTTTGTAAGGATGTTTCTTTTTGATGCAATAGTTGTTGCTAGTCTTCAAATCGCTTCATTTTATACCTTCTCCATTAATTCTAGCCGTTTGGGTGGTTAGGGTATTGAATATAGCTGTTGAGACCCTCTCTTTCCACCATAAATGCACTTGTGCAGCTTACCGTATCGGTATACGAGGACTCGTATCGACACCTGTCTCAAAAAAGAAAGAGACGTTGTACAATAACAAGAGGGCGTATCGATATGCGGATAAGCGTTTTAGTACGGGACAAGGACCGTTTCGATACGAGGAACATCCGTATCGATGCAATTAATTCCACAGAGCTCACTGGAAGTTTCTGTATCGATACGGCAAAGGGCGTATCGGTACGGGACAACCACCACTTTAAATTTCAGTTACCTAACAACTGACACCAACGATCAAAAACATTAAAAGCTTTCGAATTTAAAATTCCATTAAATCTGTATCGATACGGGTGACACCGTATCGGTACGCCATTCAAACTCCTTCAGTTTTACAGAGAGAGCGTATCGATACAGATGCAATTTGTTTCGATACGGTAAGGGGCGTATCGAAACGTGTTTCTCCAGTAGCCAAACTTGTAAAAAAGGTATTGATACGGCTAGAAGCGCATCGATACGCCTGGACGTTTTTCCATAGTTTGGCCTTGGAACACTTAGAAAATTTTTGGAGTTTGAGTTTTTCAATTTAGATTAAAACCTTGTTGATTTAAAATCTTTTGAGGGACTTAAAAAATCTATTTCAAGTTTTCAATTTAATCCTTAACATACATTGTTATATCAAAATCAAACATAGGTTTTACAATCTCCCCTTTTCGATATAACAAAACCAAAACTTGAAATTTTTGAGACTTTTGAAAGACTTTGCAAAATAACTCCCCCTTAATATTAGCTAGGTAAAATTTAAGTTAAAAATCAAAATTTTAAGTGTGAGCTTGTTCCCTCTCCCCCTTTTTTGTTAGATAAAAAATAGAGACATTGATAAACATAGGCAAAATGCATAAATAATAACCAAGCAACATATTATAGATAACCATTAAGTTCAAAATAAAGAAAACATAAACATAAAATCCAAATAGCAATAATCAAAGCATAGGTTTTAGAATGCAAACTTAGTCCTAAAAACATAATTCAAAGTGCATAAATAGATATCCTAGATGACTTGAATGATGTGCAAAGATGAACTACTACGCTTCTCCATCGTCATCTTCATAATCTTTATCGTCCTCTTCATGTGCATCATCATTCCTCCGAGATTGACGCTAATCGTCATGAAAAGCGGTAAGAGATATGTTCATCGAGTTATGCCCACCTTCAAGAGAAGTGAGACGCGTCTCCACATTCTTCACACGATCTTCAAGGCTTGTAAAGCGTGTGTCAATAGCGGCAAACCCTGAATTCATCGCTTGATCTATGGAAGCAATTCACGTGCGCAAGCCCGTGAATTACTCGTTGAGAAAAGTCATAAGGACATCCATGGAAGGTGGAGGAGGAGCTTGAGGAGCTTGAGCGGCTTAAGGATTAGCAATTTCTTTCGGAATGGCATCGCTAGGGAGCTCGGAGAGACGAAGCCAACTACCATTGAAGTACATGAACTTTCCCCTTGAAAGAGATCTTTCATCAATAGGATCGATGAGGGGAGTCAGGTAGTCGTGAGAACAATCTATCTCTTTTTGGGTGAAGAAATAACTTAAGGCCTTTCCATAAGTGAATGAAGTGACAAGAATAGTGTGGCGATGTTGCACGAGATAGACAATCTCCGCAAACATAATCCGAGCAATTTTTGGTTGTTTTCTTTCACGGAAGCACCGAATCCAAAACTTGTCAACTTGGCGGATAGTGGAATACTTTCCTCCCGAGGGCCTAAACCACCAAGAAACCATCAAGTGAAGGAGTCGATTTTGAGCATTAAGAGTCGTCACGGAACCTCCCAAGACATGGCCAAGAGAATTTTCATCATCAAGACCCTCATCCTCTAACTTGAACACATCACAAATAGATTGAACATTAACAGTGATCTTTTTACCCATTAGATAAGAATTAACAGCCGTAACAACACCCGCTTGATTGGCGACACACTTGGCATTAGCATAGAAAATCAAAACCAAATTGCGATAGAAAAAGCCGGGAATTTGAATAAAATCAATAAATTTCCATTATTGGAGCAAAGGTAAGTAAACAAATTTGAAGCGCTCCGAGTTGAGAAAAGGTACGGAAATTACCCTCTCCAGGCGGATTTTGTAGTTTTGAAATTGTCGGAAATAGGTGAGATCTCCGGTGGTCTTAAAGCACTGTTGATAGATAAGAGTGAGGTTTGGGCGAGTGCCATCTCCGGCATTGGAACCTTCACCGACTTCACTAGTACGTGCTCTCTTTTTGGGTGCCATTGACTAGAGAAATAGATCAAAATAGTGTATGCATTAACTTTCTCATTCAACCCATTAGAAATCAATAATCAAGGTTTTTTGTTTTAATTTTTTAAGAAACAAAACAAAAACAAAAAGTTTGTTTTTGAGAAAACAAAACAAAACAAAGGAAAATTTACAACGAAAATAAAATAAAATAAAAGGAAAAAGAGACTTATACCTTGATATTGATAGAGAGGAATGGAAGAAGAACTTTGCACCAATTTGCTGAAAAGCTTGAAAATCTTGGCTTGATGTTGAAAACCCTCAAGAGATTTTGAGTTGTGTGGTGAAAAATATGAAGGATTGAGAGGCTTCTTATCGAGTGAAAACGGCTAGGGTTTTAAAATTGCAATTTTGGTAAAAGTGAAACTCTTTAAATGCCATTAAGAAGCTGCATGCGCAATCGAGTATCGATACGCCTGAGGGAGTATCGATACGAGGGTAAAATCATAATTTATTGGTTTAACCGTATGTTATCCGTATCGAAACACTCTTAGATCGTATCGAAACGGATGTTATCCGTATCGAAACGCTCTTAGATCGTATTGAAACAAGTTTAACCGTATCGATACTCGTTTTAGCCAAAATGCAGTCTGGAAAGTTAATACAGTACACATATTGATACGCAGAGGGCCGTATCGATACCCTATGCCCAGAAATGCATTTTAGGCTTTAAGAACAACCAAAGGCTCGATTTTAACACCTCCTAAATGAATGCAATTGATGAATGAGCAGTTCTAAGCATATTTTAACGGAAGCATACTCCCCCTAGCTATAAGCATGAATATTTTCAAGATCAACAACACATAAACATGCAATTTCACAAATTCAAGCAATTTTAACCTCAAAAAGAGTTCTAAAGGGTCAAGGAAGGCTAGTTAGACCTAACTCCCTCCTAAGGGACCAAAACCGCTCTTTGTCTAGAGGTTTAGTAAAAATTTCCGCTAGTTGGTTCAAGGTGTCAATGTGCTCTATAACAACATCTTCCTTAAGGACATAATCTCTAATGAAATGATGCCTTATTTCTATATGTTTGGTTCTAGAGTGTTGGATGTGATTTTTAGTTAAGCATATGGCACTAGTGTTGTCACACTTAAGGGGTATGATTTCAACTTTAATACCATAATCTAAGAGTTATTGCTTCATACAAAGGACTTGAGCACAACAACTGCCTAAAGATATGTACTCGGCTTTGGTGGTAGATAGAGCTACACTATTTTGTTTCTTAGAGAACCAAATATGAGAATACTACCTAAGAATTGACATGTTCCCGAAGTACTCTTCCTATCGATTTTACACCCTCATAATCCGCATCCGAATAAGCATGAAGGTTGAAGGTTGAGTCTCTAGGGTACCAAAGATCTAGACAAGGGCTATCTCTAAGGTACCTAAAGATTCTCTTAACGGCTATAAGGTGAGACTCTCTAGGACTAGCTTGAAACCTAGCACACAAGCAAACACTAAACAATATATCTGGTCTACTTGCGGTAAGGTAAAGCAAAGATCCAATCATAGAGCGATAAAGCTTAGATTCAACACACTTACCTCTTTCATCTTTGTGAAGCTTTGTAGATGAGCTCATTGGTGTAGCATGAGGCTTTGCTTGCTCCAAGCCAAACTTCTTGAGCATATCTTTCACGCACTTTGCTTGATTGATGAAGGTGTCATCCTTCCTTTGCTTGATTTGGAGTCCCAAAAAGAATGAGAGCTCACCCATCATGCTCATCTCGAATTCACCTTTCATTAACTTAGCAAACTCCTTGCATGACACTCATTAGTAGATCCAAAAGTAATATCATCAACATATATTTGTACTACTACGATGTCATTTTTATACATTTTTATGAAAAGTGTAGTGTCCACCTAACCTTTTTCAATCAAAAAATTTGAAAGCCTTTCATACCAAGCTCTATGAGCTTGTTTTAAACCATAAAGTGCTTTGGTTAGTTTGAAAACATGATTTGGAAATTTTGAATCTTCAAAACCCGATGGTTGTTCCATATACACTTCCTCATTTATAAAACCATTTAAAAATGCACTTTTAACATCTATTTGAAATAGCTTGAAATTATGATAACATGCATATGCAAGCAACATCCTAATAGCTTCCATTCTAGCTACGAGTGCATAGGTTTCATCAAAATATATTCCCTCTTCTTGAGTGTAACCTTGAGCAACTAATCTAGCTTTATTTCTCACAATGTTACCACTCTCATCTAGTTTATTCCTAAATTCCCATTTAGTTCCTATAGTAGATTGATTACTAGGCCTTTCAACTAATGTCCATACATTACTTCTCTCAAATTGATTTAACTCTTCTTGCATATCCATAATCCAAAAATCATCTTTTAATGCTTCTTTAATGTTCTTAGGCTCTATGCATGAGATAAAAGCAACATGATTCACGAGTTTAAGAGAAGATCTAGTAGTTACCCCCTTGGATGGATCACCAAGTATTTCACCACCTTTGACATAGTTGTACTCCCTTGGGTAGCTCACTTCATTTTCCTCAAGAGTCAAGTCCTTCAAGGCTTCAAGAGGTGGATCGTGTGCATCCTCATCTTTAGTTGGAATCTCATACTCCTTTGAAGTTTGTCCTCCATCAAAGGCATCAAGAATTCCTACATCATCATCATCACAAGATTCCTTCCTCGTAAGGAGGTTATCATCGAATACAACATGAATAGACTCTTCTACTACTAAAGTTCTCTTATTAAATACATGATAGGCTTTAGAGGTTAAAGAATACCCTAAGAAAATAGCTTCATCACTTTTAGCATCAAATTTACCTAAGTTGTCTTTACCATTATTTAAAACAAAACACTTGCAACCAAATGGATGAAAATAGCTAATGTTAGGCTTTTTAGATTTTAAAATCTCATACGGTGTTTTCTTTAAAAGTGGCCTAATCATTACTCGATTTACAATGTAACAAGTAGTGTTTGTGGCTTCCGCCCAAAAATATTTAGGTAAATTGTTTTCACAAAGCATGGTTCTAGCCATTTCTTGTAAAGTCCTATTTTTCCTCTCAACTACCCCATTTTGTTGAGGAGTTCGAGGAGCTGAAAAATTGTGGCTAATACCATTTTCATTTAAAAACTCTTCAAAACATAGATTTCGAAATTCGGTTCCATGATCACTTCTAATATGAGAAATTTTAAGTTCAAGATCATTTTGAGTTAATTTTGAAAACGTGATGAATTTTTCTAAAGCCTCACCTTTAGTACTTAAGAATAGAACCTAAGTAAATCTAGAATAGTCATCAACAAGTAAAAATGCATACAATTTACCACCCAAGCTCATAGTTCTAATAGGCCTAAATAAATCCATGTGAATTAGTTGTAAACACCCACTTGTAGAAACATCATTAATGGATTTAAAGGATTATCTATGTTGTTTACCCTTAGAGCATGCATCACATATTTTATCATTTGAGAATTTTATCTTGGGTAAACCTCTAACTAGATTTAGGGAAACTAATTTTTCTAAAACACTAATGCTAGCATGTCCTAGTTTCCTATGCCATAACCATGCATCATTTTCATTTTGTGCAACAAAACATGCATGGGATGTATGAATGTCATCTAAATGCACCATGTATATGTTACCTATGCGATGACCAATGAGCATTATATTATTTGATTTAATGTCAACAATTTTGCACCCATTTTTATCAAATAAAAGAGTAAACCCTTTATCACACAATTGACTAATTCTCAATAAATTGTGTTTTAGACCATCGAAATATAATACATTTTCAATGAGAATAGTCGAGTGATTACCTATGGATCCAATACCTTTAATGTGGCCTTTGTAGTTGTCACCAAATGTCACTACTACTCCACTTTTTGGATTTAAGTCTATGAATCGACTCTTGTCTCCTGTCATGTGCCTCGAGCATCCACTATCAAGGTACCATGAGTTTTGGGTCCACGAGTGTTAGCTCCCAAAAGCTTGGTTCCCTTAGGAATCCAAGGTGACATGGCATCAAGATTATTAGACTTGACAAGTTCCTTAGGAACTCATACACTTCTAATTCTTTTTGTCCTATTATGCCTATGGAAGCCACTTTGTTTGTAGTTATTGTTCTTTCTTTTAGGTTGGTTTGATCTAGATGATTCACCTATTTCATTTTTCACATTACCAACACTATTGAAAGATTTCTTAAGCTCATTTAACACCTTTTGGTGTTCACTATTGCATTGAGAAATAAGATTGTTTAAGTCTACATTTTCATCTTGAAAGAATTTAAGTTCATCTTGTAAACCTAAGATCCTTTTTCTAAAATTTGAAGTTAGCTTGAGAAAGTGAGTCATTTTTAGCATTTAATTCCGAAATGATTTTTCTATTTTTTATAACCGACTCCTTATACTTCTCAACTAACTCATCATAAACCTCTTGTAACTCATCATAAGCATCATGCAATTCTTCAAATGTAAAATCAAATGAAGATGAGTTAGAGGTTACCATGGAAGAATCCTTCTCAAGAGCCATGAGGCAAAGGTTGGCCACTTCGTGTTCCTCATCCTCGGATGACTCCTCATCACTCCAAGTAGTAAGCTTGGCTTTGAGTTTCTTCTTCTTCTCAAAGCCCTTCTTCTTGAGTTGAGGGCACTCAGAACGAATATGACCCGTTTTTTTGCACTAAAAGCAAATGATTTGATCCCTATCTTCTTCTTTGTTTTTGGTCTTGAAGTCCATTTTTCTTTGATTTTTTCTTCCCCGGTTGGACCTCATAAACCGTGAGAATCTTTCTTCCTTCTTCCTTACATCTTCCCTTCCTTGCTTCATGATCTCTTGTGTTAGGAGAAAACCAACTAGCTCATCAAGCTTTAGTGTCTTCAAATTCTTGGCCTTAATGATGGCGGTTCTTGTAACCCCCTTAGCCCGGCCTAGACGGTTGACCCGAACTACGAAGATTACACGGGGAAAACCAAAGTCAACCCGAAAGTCAACCTTGATTCACGACCCTTTTTTTCTTTTTAATCTTGTCTAGATGCTTGTGAACCCTAAGTGAGTACTCACGAGATACGATAGAGAAAGGCACAGCGATCAGATTTCAAAAAGGGACTTAATCACACAATATACAAATTTGGGGACCAAAATGTAATTTCTCAAAATTAGAAGGTCCTTACTGATTTTAAATTTACCAATATGAAATTAGTCATGTTACATGCTTCTCTGCCAAATTTCAACTTAATTGGACATCCCAAGCTCAAGCAATTGCAATCTCAACACTTAGGACTAAAAAGTAAAACATGCAAACTTCAGAACAATTCAAATCTGTGACCAACGGTCACCTGTTTCGAAACACCTACTAGCCGTATCGAAACGTTGGGGAAAAACAATCCCCTGTTTCGAAACTTGTTTCGAAACACGGCTCTCCAGTAGCCAAAACGTTTCGAAACAACCTCTAACCGTTTCGAAACACGAAGGCCATTACAGGCCCCCGTTTTGAAACGCCAAAGAGTGTTTCGATACGGTTTGCCCAGAAAGTGCAGAATTTGCTGGTTTTTCATCCATAAACACATTCAAACACATCCTAATGACTTCCCAATCATGCCAACAAGACAACATACATATGAGGTACATATTTAGAACTCCTAGACACCTTTGTAGCATCAAACATGAAAACTCACAAATCTAGAGACATGCTTCCTATTAACAAAACCAAATAGGCAATCAAACTTCAAATCAAACATTTAAGGCCATTTTCAATTCAAACCAACCAAGGCAAACATGCCACAACCTTAGGGAGTCTAACCCATCTCCCAAAACAAAACTTGGTTTCCCATTGCCAATTTATCAAAACTAAAGTGTATGAAAACTTCACCATACATGAGCTTGGACTTCCTTGGATGGACTTAGCTTCCTTGATGCCCGAAAACACCTCAATTATCTGCATTATTGGTAAAAGAGAGCGTAAGCACAAATGCTTAGTGAGGCATGCTCTAGAGAAAAACCAACACAATAATGCACATTTAGAAAACACTTTCATCAAAGCTTTAAAACCACATGCTCAACTCTTTCTCATGCTTGAAAAACCTTCAAAGCAAAACTCATTAAAACCACATGTACTTCCATTCTATCTCATGCACTAAAACCAATGCAAATCTCATGGCAAGGCCATTTACATGCTTGTATTGCCAAAACATTTCTAAACAAATCACATATGCATATCTCATAGCATAAATCATCACATCAAAGGTACATGTGTAACAAAAACCATTTCATCATTTATATTGGCATTTAGCATCTCATTAATACTCGGATATGCGAACACATTTCTACACTAGACTCTTCCGGTGGAATCTCGCATCACCGTACTCACTTGTCTAGCAACATAGCTTCCGGTGGAATCTCTCATCACCGTACTCACATGGCGGAATCTCTCATCACCACAAAGCTTGGGTATTTCACCAAGTCCTACCCGATGGAATGCCGATCATCGGAATATCTCCCTTTGGCTTAACCAAAGAGCACGTACGAATTTTTAGTTTATAGTGCACTCTCATCCTATTGATCGATCAATTATATCCGGTAAGTTTCTCAACATCTATGCCAATATAATTTGTTAAAACATCACCACACCTACTGTTTTTCATGCAATATAACACAAGGTTTTCTCATCACATTTCAAAATATAAATCATACTTTGCTTTAAACCAAAAGCTCAAATCTATTCAATGCATCATGCCATCTCATGACATCTCTACAAGCATAATCTCATGCTCTAAATCATGCATAAAAACAGTAGGAATTTATCAATATCAAATCATGAGCATGTAAAAGCATTTTAGGGGAAAACACCACTTTAGAGAGACCAAATCAAGCAATACTTACTTCCGGATTTAGGAAGGTGTTTCAAACCTCTCCTAAACCCCCAAACCTTGTATTTTTGTCCCCATGAACTTCTAAACCAAACGCACTCACCGATTTCGTTTCGCTTGCTTGCCGAAACGCCAATTAAGCTTCCGTATCAACTCCAAAAGTTTTCGAAGATGTCTCCCCTATTTTAGACACATCAAAGTAGAGGATTAATGCATCATCATGCATTGAAATCTTCAGCCAACACTCCAAAACTCGCCACTCTACCTAAACCCAACATTTCAGCTACCAAAGACAACCAAAATCACCTCCAAACTCTTCCAAAACATAACCCAGCCTAGATCCATCACTTCTAAACATTTCTAAACATCAATTAACATAAAAAATAACCCTAAACTCATCATTATACCTCCAGCTATAACAGAACACCAAAAACACCTCAAAAACCACCATTTTCATAAGCAAAAACTTAGGAAACACAACTTATTCGGGATTGGATTGATAAATCCTCATTTCTAACATCATTGAACATCCAAAATACATTAGAAAACCATCTCAAAATAGAGCCCAATCAATCACAACGAAAATCTTCAAGATCTCTTCCAAAATCTTGAGTTTTAAGCCAAAATCATGTTTCTAACATTAAAACCATTTATAAAACTTTAATAAAGGATTGACAACTTGGGAATTTCAGTAAAGAACTGAGTATTTAGAGGAGAAGAACAATCTTACCTCTAAATGATGATTTCTCCTTGATTTGGGCCAAATTCCTTGAAAATTCAATGTGGAAAACAAAAGGATTTGATGCAAGATTGATTAGAAACCAATGAGTGATGGAAATCTCATCAATTGAAGTGAAAATCTATGTGAAAGTTGCTGGAGAAAAGGTGTTTGGATGATAGGATTTTGAGAGAAAAAGGAATGAGAGAAAATTAGAGAAAGGTAGTTATGAAAGTCAAAAATTAGTTTTCCTTTTCTTTTATTTAATTAAAAAATTAATTAAATCACCCAAATTAAGGAAAATCTGGAGAAAAACATTTTGGGTAAATTAGCTCCTTAAATATTCAAAGTTTCAATCCTTTACAAAACAGTCACTACTAAACTTGCAAAATCACAATTTGGTCACTACACCGAAATGTAGTATTTCCAAATCTTATTTTGTAAAATTGATTTCACCACTCTCTTATATATATTAAATGAGGATTTTTAAATATTTTTCTATATTTTTAAAGCACCCCGAACTAGGCTTTCCCTAAAACTCTCTTTTTTATTCTAACCGTTTCTCAAACCGATCCGGTTCAGACCCTAAACTTCTAAGCCCAAAATTGGGGTGTTACAACTCTCCCCCTCTTAAGAAATTTCGTCCTCGAAATTTACCTAGAGGAAAAAGATAAGGAAACTGCTTCTTCATGTCATCTTTCCCTTCCCACGTGGCTTCCTCAACACCACGATGCCTCCACAACACCTTAACCAACTCAATGGTCTTACCTCGAAGAACTTTACTGTCCGAATCCAGAATCTCAACCGGCTCCTCATCATAGGTCAAATCTGGATTCAACTCAACTTCCTCTACAGGCATAACATGCGAAGGATCCGATCTATACCTCCGAAGCATAGAGACATGAAACACATCATGAATCTTTTCCAATTCTTGTGGTAATCTCAGCTTATAAGCAACAGGACCCACACGTTCAATCACCTCGTATGGTCCAATATACCTAGGGCTCAACTCACCCTTCCGGCCAAATCTCATCATCTTCTTCCAAGGTGAAACCTTCAGGAACACACGGTCACCCACCGCAAATTCAATCTCCTTACGCTTCAAATCAGCGTAAGACTTCTGTCGATCAGAAGCTGCCTTCAACCGCTCACAAATGAGCTTCACCTTCTCGGTGGTTCCTTTCAACAAAGCCGACAATGAGACCAACTTCTGACCCGTTTCAGCCCAGCAAAGAGGAGTCCTAAACTTCATTCCATACAAGGCTTCATAAGGTGCCATTTGAATACTTTCCTGGTAGCTATTATTATAAGCAAATTCCACCAAAGGCAAATGCTTCTCCCAAGAGCCTTGAAACTCAATCACGCAGCACCTCAACATACCCTCAAGCACTTGGATATCACGCTCCGACTGTCCATCCAATTGCGGATGATAAGAAGTACTGAAATTCAGCCGCGTACCCAAAGCTTGATGCAAACACTCCCAAAAACATGATGTGAACCTCGGATCTCTATCCGACACTATGGACTTTGGTACACCATGCAAACGCAAAATCTCATCAATGTACAGCTCTGCAAGCTTATCCAAAGTATACGTAGTATGCACATGCAAGAAATGTGCACACTTCGTAAGGCGATCCACAATCACCCACACCGAATTCTTCTTCGATGGCAAAAAAGGTAAACCAGACACAAAGTCCATGATAATTCTTTCCCACTTCCACTCAGGAATCCTCAACGGTTGCAACAACCCTAAAGGAAACTAATGCTCAGTTTAACCCGCTGACAAACCATGCACTTACCCACATATTCTGCAACATCTTTCTTCAAACCCACCCAATAGTACTCATCCTTTAAATCACGATACATCTTTGTACTTACTACCAGGGTGCATAGCAAAAGGACTACTATGAGCTTCGGTCAGAATAGTACGCCTCAACTATACATCATTTGGCACTACTATCCGTCTTCCGAAACATAGAACTCCATCATCATTAAAACAGAAATTCGATGGTCTATCTTCAGCAATATCCTGAACATGTGGCACCAAAGAATCATCCAACAACTGCTTATCTCTTATCAACTGTACCAAAGATGGTTTCACTTGCAATACAGCCACAAGACCTCCATCTTGCGAAATACTCAGGCTGGCAAACATGGCCCTCAACTCCACTGCCACCTTCTTGCTCAAGGCATCCGCTACAACATTAGCTTTTCCCGGATGGTACTCGATCGTCAGATCGTAATCTTTAAGCAACTCCACCCAACGTCGTTGCCTAAGATTCAACTCTTTCTGAGACATCAGATACTTCAAACTCTTGTGATCCGTGTACACAGTACACTTCTCACCATACAGATAATGTATCCAAATCTTCAAAGCAAAAACCACCGCAACTAACTCAATATCATGCGTAGGATAATTGAGCTCATGCACCTTCAACTGTCGCGATGCATAAGCCACCACCTTACCTTCTTGCATTAGCACACACCCCAAATCAACATAGGATGCGTCGCTATACACTACAAACTCTTTTCCTGATTCAGGTTGAACCAAAATAGGAGCTTGCGTCAAAGCTGGCTTAAGCTTCTCAAAAGCCCGCTGTCTTGCTTCCGTCCACTCATACTTAACATCTTTTTGCAACAACTTCGTCAAAGGGGCAGCAATCTTTGAAAACCCATCCACGAACCTCCGGTAGTATCCTGCCAACCCAAGGAAACTACGAACTTCATGAACAGACTTAGGAGGCTTCCAATTCATCACCGCCTCAACCTTCTGAGGATCAACACGAATCCCTTCAGCCGAAACCACATGACCAAGGAACACAACTTCCCTCAACCAAAACTCGCACTTGCTCAACTTAGCATAAAGCTGATTTTCCAGAAGCGCTTGCAAGACAACCCTCAAATGACCTTCATGCTCCTCCTCAGTACGAGAGTACACAAGGATATCGTCAATGAACTCCACAAAAAACTTATCCAAGTATTCATGGAACACTCTATTCATCATATCCATGAAAGCTGCAGGAGCATTCGTTAAGCCAAACGACATCACAAGGAACTCATAATGCCCATACCTCGTTCTAAAGGCTGTTTTTGGCACATCCACATCTTTCACCTTAAGCTGATAGTATCCTGACCTTAAGTCAATCTTGGAGAACACAGCCGCTCCCCGAAATTGATCAAAAAGATCATCAATCCTCGGCAAAGGATACTGATTCTTGATAGTCAACTTGTTCAGCTGACGATAATCAATGCACATTCTCATAGTGTCATCCTTCTTCTTCACAAACAAGACCGGTGCATCCCAAGGTGACACACTAGGCCGAATGAAACCACGGTCAAGCAACTCCTGAAGCTGCGTCTTCAACTCCTTCAACTCCTTAGGTTCTATGCAATAGGGAGCAATGGACACTGGAGTTGTGTTCTCATACAACTCAATTCCAAACTCCACCTCTCGACTAGGTTGCAATCCAGGTAACTCCTCCGGAAACACTCCAGGGAACTCACGTACAATTCTTATATCTTGAACACGAAACTCTTTTGAACTAGGATTCATTACAAAGGCTAGGTAAGCCTCGCAACCTTGCCTCAACATTCGGCTTGCTTCCAATGTAGACACTAAATTGGCAAGAAACTTCACATTCTCACCAACCACCACCACTTCAAAATCATCCGCAAGTTTCAACGAAACTCGCTTGCTCTCAAAATCCACTACAGCTCGATGCTCAACAAGCCAATCCATACCAAGGATTACATCAAAACCATAGAATGGCAATTCCATGAGATCAACAAGAAAAACATGGTTTTGCACTTTCAAGGGACATCTTCTATACAACTTTCACGTCACAACCGTTTCACCAAAGGAACTAGTCACACGCATTTCAACATCCAAAGACTCAACAGGTAAACCAAGCATTTGAGCATGTTCACGCAATATATATGAGTGTGTAGATCCAGAATCAATCAAAGAAAGTAATGATAAGGATTGCAAAGTGAAGGTACCTGCGATCACATCCGTATCATTCCCTTCCCTCACAATAGGCATACACTCGAGTCTGACTGCCACCCTCAGGTTGAACGACCACAACATGAGCTACATTCCTGCCACCATCATCTCTATGCTGAAAATTACCACGGCCGCACCCACGACCTCTATGTGGCTCAGCTGCTCTCACCGGAGCCTGTCCCTCTCTCAGAGGCTGAGGACAATCCTTCTTCAAATGTCTACGGTTTCCACAATTCCAGCACGTCCCAAGGTTACCTCAACATTCACCACCGTGCCGTCTACCACAATGGTTACACTCAGAAGTCCTCTGTACAGCACTAGGTCCTTGCTGACCTCTCCCAGGGTTACCACCCCCACGCCTAGCATCATACTGTGACCTCTGATCCTTATGCCTCTTGTTGCGATCTCTACCATAATCGACTTCAGCCGCTCACTTCCCAGAGCTAGATCCTCCCGCTCGACTAGTCAAACCAAGGTTCGACTCAATGTCCTTGGCTCTAGTGACCAAGACATGAAAATCAGTGTAGTCAGCCGCAAGCATGAAAGTCTTCACATCCGTTACCAACCCATAACGGAATCGTTCACACCTCTCCCACTCATTAGGGATTAGCTCAGGTGCATACTGACTAAGGCGAACAAACTGAATCTCATACTCAGCTACAAACATGCTACCTTGCATAAGAGACATAAATTCTCTTTTCTTCTCATCTAGGTAACGCACACCCATATACTTTCGCTTGAACGCATTCACAAAGAACGTCCAAGTCACCTCATCATCCTCCATCCCGAGAGATAGTGGTCGTCCACCACATATAGGCATCACCATGCAGCAGTGGTACTACACAACCCAGCTTCTGCACATTATTGCAGTTCATCTGACCCAAAATCTTCTTGGTGCTCTCCAACCAAGACTCAGATCTTTCCGGAGATAAACCTCTGAACTCAGTCCCTCCCAGACTGTAAAGACGTTCCAAAGGAAACCTCCCAGTAGCATCATCCTGATGCGCAGCTCCATGAGCTCTAGCTACTGCTGCCTGAAAAGCTCCCGCAATAGCCATAATCAACACCGTCATGTCAGGAGCAGCTTGCCTCTGCACACCTTCAGGTCCAGTGACCCCAGCACCAGCTCTAGCATTTCCAGCTCCAACACCACCATCACCACCAAGTGGTCCACCACCAGGAGGAGGAGGTAAATCCACAACATTCTCAGCATTCTCATTCTGAGCCATAGCTCTTGTATTCATTCTCATCTCTCTACGTGGCCCCATTTACAAAGAAAACAATGCACTGAAAAAATATGCAATAAACACAATTAGGCTCAATAAGGTAAGTAATCCAAGTACTCAAGCTCATTTTCTAAAACAATTCCTTTCATTAGTTTTGATATGGCAATGGGATCCTCTAACACACTCCAACATAGCATAACATTGCAATTGAAACCATGCATCACGATTCACACTACATTCTTTCTCCCAAAAGGCACATCATGTAATTACACATACATCATCCACATAACAAGCCCCAATCATACGAGAACCAAGCTATGATACCACCAAATGTAACCCCCTTAGCCCGGCTTAGACGGTTGACCCAAACTACAAAGATTATACGGGGAAAACCAAAGTCAACCTGAAAGTCAACCTTGATTCACGACCCTTTTTTCTTTTTAATCTTGTCTAGATGCTTGTTAACCCTAAGTGAGTACTCACGAGATACGATATTGAAAGGCACACCGATCGGATTTCAAAAAGGGACTTAATTGCACAATATACAATTGGGGACCAAAATGTAATTTTTGAAAATTAGAAGGTCCTTACTGATTTTAAAGTTACCAATATGAAACTAGTCATCTTACATGCTTCTCTGCCAAATTTCAACTTAATTGGACATCACAAGCTCAAGCAATTGCAATCTCAACACTTAGGACTAGAAAGTAAAACATGCAAACTTCAGAACAATTCAAATCTGTGACCAACGGTCACCTGTTTCGAAACACCTACTAGCCGTATCAAAACACTGGGGCAAAACACTCCCCCGTATCGAAACTTATTCCGAAACACGGCTCTCCAGTAGCCAAAACATTTTGAAACAACCTCCAACCGTTTCGAAACACGAAGGCCATTACAGGCCCCCGTTTCGAAACGCCAAAGTGTGTTTCGACACGGTTTGCCCAGAAAGTGCAGAATTTGCTGGTTTTTCATCCATAAACACATTCAAACACATCCTAATGACTTCCCAATCATGCCAACAAGACAACATACATATGAGGTACATATTTAGAACTCCTAGAAACCTTTATAGCATCAAACATGAAAACTCACAAATCTAGAGGCATGCTTCCTATTTACAAAACCAAATAGGAAATCAAACTTCATATCAAACATTTAATGCCATTTACAATTCAAACCAACCAGGGTAAACATGCCACAACCTTAGGGAGTTTAACCCATCTCCCAAAACAAAACTTGGTTTCCCATTGCCAATTTATCAAAACTAAAGTGTATGAAATCTTCACCATACATGAGCTTGGACTTCCTTGGATGGACTTAGCTTCCTTGATGCCTGAAAACACCTCAATTATCTGCATTATTGGTAAAAGAGAGCGTAAGCATAAATGCTTAGTGAGGCATGCTCTAGAGAAAAACCAACACAATAATGCACATTTAGAAAACACTTTCATCAAAGCTTTAAAACCACATGCTCAACTCTTTCTCATGCTTCAAAAACCTTCAAAGCAAAACTCATTGAAACCACATGTACCTCCATTCTATCTCATGCATTAAAACCAATGCAAATCTCATGGCAAGGCCATTTACATGCTTGTATTGCCAAAGCATTTCTAAACAAATCACATATGCATATCTCATAGCATAAATCATCACATCAAAGGTACATGTGTAACAAAAACCATTTCATCATTTATATTGGCATTTAGCATCTCATTAATACTCGGATATGCGGACACATTTCTACACTAGACTCTTCCGGTGGAATCTCGCATCACCGTACTCACTTGTCTAGCAACATAGCTTCCAGTGGAATCTCTCATCACCGTACTCACATGGCAGAATCTCTCATCGCCACAAAGCTTGGGTATTTCACCAAGTCCTACCCGATGGAATGCCGATCATCGGAATATCTCCCTTTGGATTAACCAAAGAGCACGTAAGAATTTTTAGTTTATAGTGCACTCTCATCCTATTGATCGATCAATTATATCCGGTAAGTTTCTCAACATCTATGCCAATATAATGTGTTAAAACATCACCACACCTACTGTTTTTCATGCAATATAACACAAGGTTTTCTCACCACATTTCAAAATATAAATCATACTTTGCTTTAAACCAAAAGCTCAAATCTATTCATTGCATCATGCCATCTCATGACATCTCTACAAGCATAATCTCATGCTCTAAATCATGCATAAAAACAGTAGGAATTTATCAATATCAAATCATGAGCATGTAAAAGCATTTTAGGGGCAAACACCACTTTAGAGGGACCAAATCAAACCATACTTACTTCCGGATTTAGGAAGGTGTTTCAAACCTCTCCTAAACCCCCAAACCTTGTATTTTTGTCCTCATGGACTTCTAAACCAAACGCACTCACCGATTTCATTTCGCTTGCATTCCGAAACGCCAATTAAGCTTACGTATCAACTCCAAAAGTGTATGACGATGTCTCCCTTGTTTTAGACACATCAAAGAAGAGGATTAATGCATCATCATGCATTGAAATCTTCAGCCAAAACTCCAAAACTCGCTGCTCTACCTAAACCCAACATTTCGGCTACCAAACACAACCGAAATCACCTCCAAACTCTTCCAAAACATAACTCAGCCAAGATCCGTCACTTCTAAACATTTCTAAACATCAATTAACATCAAAAACAACCCTAAACTCGTCCTTATACCTCCAGCTATAACAGAACACCAAAAACACCTCAAAAACCACCATTTTCATAAGCAAAAACTTAGGAAACACAATTTATTCGGGATTGGATTGATAAAACCTCATTTCTAACATCATTTAACATCCAAAATACATTAGAAAACCATCTCAAAACAGAGCCCAATCAATTACAACGAAAATCTTCAAGATTTCTTCCAAAATCTTGAGTTTTAAGCCAAAACCGTGTTTGTAACATTAAAACCATTTATAAAACTTTAATAAAGGATTGACAACTTGGGAATTTCAGTAAAGAGCTAAGTATTTAGAGGAGAAGAACAATCTTACCTCTAAATGATGATTTCTCCTTGATTTGGGCCAAATTCCTTGAAAATTCCATGTGGAAAACAAAAGGATTTGATGCAAGATTGATTAGAAACCAATGAGTGATGGAAATCTCATCAATTGAAGTGAAAATCTATGTGAAAGTTGCTGGAGAAAAGGTGTTTGGATGATGGGATTTTGAGAGAAAAAGGAATGAGAGAAAATTAGAGAAAGGTGGTTATGAAAGTCAAAAAGTAATTTTCTTTTTCTTTTATTTAATTAAAACATTAATTAAATCACCCAAATTAAGGACAAATCTGGAGAAAAACATTTTGGGTAAATTAGCTCCTTAAAGATTCAAAGTTTCAATCCTTTACAAAACAGTCACTACTAAACTTGCAAAAATCGCAATTTGGTCACTACACCGAAATGTAGTGTTTCCAAATCTTATTTTGTAAAATTGATTTCACCACTCTCTTATATATTTTAAATGAGGATTTTTAAATATTTTTCTATATTTTTAAAGCATCCCGAACTAGGCTTTCCCTAAAACTCCCTTTTATATTCGAACCGTTTTTCAGACTGATCCGATTCAGACCCTAAACTTCTAAGCCCAAAATTGGGGTGTTACAGTTCTCTTCCCATCCCAAGACTCGGGAAGTGAGTAGAGTAGCTTTCGGACTAGTTTGTCTTCCGGGATTATCTCTCCAAAACCTTTTAGCCCATTGACGATTGTAGACAAACGATCGAACATCTTTGAAACGGTTTCGTCGGGCTCCATTTTGAAATTCTCATAGCTAAGATTAAGAATTCGAATATTTGTCTCCTTCACATCTCTTGTTCCTTCATATGTAGTCTCAAGTGTATCCCACACTTCCTTAGCACTTTCGATGGAGGAAACTTTGGAGTAGATGTCGGGATCGAAAGAGCAAAACAACATGTGAAGAGCTTTATCGTTGATTTGAATCTTCTTTCTCTCTTCTTCACTCATCTCATTTTTATTTTTTGGCACAAGGCTTCCTTCACCGTCTCTCTTCATCAGAATAGAGGGGCCTTCTTCAATGGCATCCCAAACTAGATAATCGTTGGATTTAATGAAGAGACGCATCTGGTTCTTCCAAAACGGGTAGTCCCTCAAATCTCTAATCTCTATAGCTTTGACCCCGAAATTCCCAATTTCAAAAATTTAGCCACTATAATATTTCCGATACTATCCAATAGGGTCCAATAACAATGATTTAACTCAATTAGAGTCCAATATCAATGATTAACTAGTCAATACTATATTTAGACTTTATCGATGCAAAATCTCCGATCACCGGAACCCAATTCTGACTAGATAGAATTTTGGGGTGTTACAACTCTCCCCCTTAAGAAAAATTCGTCCTCGAATTTTTTACATGAACCGAAGAGATGTGGATATTGTTGTTTCATGGTCTCTTCATGTTCCCAAGTGGCTTCCTCAACGGTGTGGCTCCTCCAGAGCACTTTAACTAATGGTACAGTTTTGTTGCGAAGCCTATTGACTTCTCTTGCTAGAATTTGAACCAGTTCCTCCTCATAGGATGTATTATGTCGAATTTCTACAGATTCAGGTTCCACAATGTGCAAAAGATCAGAATGATACTTCCGAAGCATCGATACATGAAAAACATCATGGATTTTACTCGATTCGGAGGGCAACAAGAGTCGATATGCCACAGGGCCAACTCTTTCAATGACTTCAAAGGGTGCAATGAATCAGAGACTCAATTTTCCCTTCTTGCCAAACCTTCTTCCACGGTGATACTTTGAGGAAGGCTTTTTCACCAACTTCGTACTTGATATCTCTTCTCTTGAGATCAGCATAAGCCTTTTTTCGATCAAAGGCATCCTTTAAACGATCATGAATAATGGTGACACACTCTTCTGTCTCTCGAAGCAAGTTAGTGCCTAACATCTTGCCCTCGCCAAGCTTCGACCCACACAATGGATTTCTACATCGCCCACCATACAATGCTTCATACGGGACCATTTGGATTGATGCCTGGTAACTATTATTGTAGGCGAATTCAACAAGGGGTAGGGATTTCTCTCAAGTTCCACCAAAGTGTATGATGCATGCTCGAAGCATGTCTTCCAAGATATGTATATGAAGATTCAATAACAATGCAAATTTATAAGGTTTCAATGGACAAGTTTTTCGATGATTTACCCGGATTACCCTTTCTGACTGGCCATCAGATTAAGGGTGAAAGGTTGTGCTAAGATTAAATCTGGTGCACAGAGCTCCTTGTAAGGTTCTCCAAAACCGAGATGCAAATTGGGGATCCCGATCGAAGATAATAGACTTGGGTACTACATGGAGTTAGATTACTTCCTTGATATATAAGTCAGCTAATTTAGGAAGACCGTAGTCCATTCTAACCGGTATAAAATGAGCTGATTTCGTGAAACAATCTACAATAACCCATATGGCATCATGCTTTGCAGAGTTAATGGTAGACCACTAACAAAATCCATAGTGATATTTTCCCATTTCCATTTTGGTGGATTAATAGGCTACAATAATCCAGTAGGAGCACTATGCTCTGTCTTAACACGTTGGCGCATGAGACACCTGGAAATGTAGTCAACTATAGCCTGCTTCATGCCTGGCCACCAATAGAGTTCACGTAGGTCCTTATACATCTCCACAAATCCAGGGTGAACGGAAAAAGAACTCGAATAAGCTTGAGAGAGAATATTAATGCGAAGAGATTCATCATTAGGTACATAGACCCGGTCATGAAAACACAAGAGCCCTTCAGAATTAATTCTGAAGTCGGGGTTGTCCGATAGCTTAGAGAGAATGGAATGAAGCTCAGGATCTTGCTCTTGCAAACCATTTATTCGCAGAACGATGGTAGACTGAACTTGAAGTTCAACTATAAGACAGCGATGCTTCTGAAGTCAGAAGTGAGCATTAATTGCTCGAGGGGCACAATATAGCGATATTACAATAAGTTAGTGTACCATACAATACTTATAACTCCAAATTTATTGTCAATGCTTACCTGGAAAAGGTTTGCGGCTGAGTGCATCAGCTATAACGTTGGCCTTGCTCGGATGGTAATCAATGATAAGATCGTAATATTTAAGGAGTTCCATCCACCTTCGTTGCTGAAGGTTAAAATCCTTTTGGGTTAATAGGTACTTAAGGCTTTTATGATCGGTGAAGAGATAACATTTTTCTCCGTAGAGGTAATGTATTCTGATTTTCAATGCAAAGACAACTGAAGCCAGTTCAAGGTCGTGGGTGGGATAATTCATTTCGTATGACTTAAGTTGTCTCAAAGCATAAGCAGTGACTTTTTTGCCTTCTTGCATCAATACACATCCTAACCCGAGGTGCGATACATCACTGTAAACTGTGTAGTGCTTTCCGGACTCGGGTTGGGTTAGAACAGGGGCATGGGTCAATACTTGCTTCAATTGATCAAAACTTCGTTGTTGAACCTCGGTCCAAACAAAATGAGCTTCTTTCCTCAATAAATTGGTTAAAGGAGCGGCTATCATAGAAAACCCTTTCACAAATCTTCGATAATAGCCAACAAGCCCAAGGAAGCTTCTGACTTCACCAATGTTCTTCGGTGGGTACCAATCTACAATAGCTTGGATTTTCTTCAGGTCCACTTGAATACCCGAAGCTGACACAATATGTCCCAAAAAGGTTGCTAGTGCATTGGTTAACCCAAAGGGAATCACCAAGAATTCGTAGTGTCCATGTCTTGTACGGAAGGCAGTCTTCGGTACATCACACTCCTTAACTCTCATTTGATAATATCCTGACCTCGAATCGATCTTGGAAAAAACAGAGGCATCCTTTAGTTGATCGAATAGGTCGTCTATTCTAGGCAAGGGGTACTTTTTCTTGATGGTTACTTTATTCAACTGTCGATAGTCAATACACAATCGAATAGAACCATGTTTCTTCCTTACAAAGAGAATCGGTGCTCCCCAAGGCGAAGAGCTCAGTTGAATGAAACCTTTGTTCAATAAGTCTTGATCTGAGCCTTTAATTCTTTTAATTCCACAGCTGCCATGCGATATGGTGCAATGGAAACTAGAGCAGTCCCAGGTTGCACCTCGATGCCAAACTCCATTTCACGGGTTGATGGCAATCACAGAAGTTCATCAGGGAAGACATCAGGAAATTCACATACAATGTCAATGTCTCACAATTGTGATTCTCCTTTTATCTCCAACGTCAAAGCGTACAATGACAGGTTCTTCGCGTTCATCAATACAATGCTTTCCTTACCCAAACCTCGAAGATGCAATTTCCTCTTACAACCATCTACCCAGGCTTGATGCTCACTAAGCCAATCTAGACCTAGGATGGCATCAAGCTCAGAGATCGGTAAAGCCAACAAATTGGCTGGAAAAGGAATCCATTGGATCATTAAGGGGCAGTTCTTGCACACTACCCTTACGGTGGCGTAATCTCCTAAGGGATTGGTTACAGAAATTCTTGATGCTATTGGTTCGAAAGACATATTATACTTCTTAACTAAAATGGTACTTATAAAAGAATGAGTAGAACCAAGGTCAATCAATGCATATAAAGAATGTGAATATAGCTCGATGGTACCTGCAATGACATCAGGTTCATCATCTTCTTCTCTGCTCCTCACATGATACATTTGGGCAAGGGCTTTTGAATCTTTCTTATTAAAGGGTTTCCCTGGACAACTTGATCGTCCATAAGTTTCCGATGATCCTTGCTTCGATCCTTTACATTGAAAGGATTGAGCAGGAGAAGCAACAGTAGTCGATGTAGTAGTAGATTTAGTTGCCTTCAAAGGACAATCACGTATAAAGTGACCTTGCTTACCACAATAGTAACAAGCTCCAGTCTGCTTACGACATTGACCCGCTAGGTGCCTATTCTAACAATAATTGCAAACTGGATGTTGGTTGCCTCAATTTTGACCTTCAGTGCTATCAACAGACGCTACTTTAGCAAAAGACTATGTCACAGACTGAGGCCTCTCAATGTTCCCAGAACAGGAGGGCTATGGATAGACATTCTGTTTGAGGCCTTGATATCTTTCTTTCTTGTTCCATCTCAGAGGTCGAGAATCATACCCGAACCTCTTCTCAGACTTTCCAGAACCACCAGCTCATTGAGCTTTCTATGCAGCTTCGGTGGCCTTAACTCGATTTACAAGGTCTTGGAAATCAGAAATGATGAGTGCAGTAAACATAAGGTGTAGTTCATCATTGAGATCTACGATGAACATCTGGCACTTCTCTTCCTCCTTTTTTATATACTCTGCACCCTATCTACAGTACTTGCAGAAATCATGGATGTACTGTTCGACCGGTCGTCTGCCTTGTTTAAGGTGGAGGAAGATATTTCGCCTCTCAGCAAGATAGAATTCAACGATATATTTCTTGCGGAATTCTTTAAGGAAGAACTCTCGAGTCACCGTGTCTTTAGAGACTGTCAATATGGTAGTTTCCCAACAGTGAAGTGCCTCATCAGCCAACAATGCGATAGCACACTCGAGCTTGTGCTCGTCCGAGCACTGAAGTTGCTTATCTAAAATCCGTAAGGTGTTGTCCAACCAATATTCAGCAACTTCAGGGTTGTCATCATCTTGTCCAGTAAAAGTGTAAGCTCGATACTGTGAAAGCTTATCAATGGGTGCTCGAGTGTGTTGGACTGTAGGAGTGATAGGTTGCACGACTTGTTCAACCCTCATAGCAGTCATAAATTTCTTGAACATGTCAGCCATGTTCTTCTAACACTCAGCCTGAGCAGTAGGTGCTACAGGCTCATTACCTTGAGCAGGAGGATCCTGCGGTTGCGGTGGGTTCGCATGATTTCCTCCTCTAATCTCCTCGCCATGCGTCGAGGAGTCGATGGCAAGCTCTTCTATGTGAGCTTCATTAGTTTCAGACATATCTATATGAAAGATCGGATTAGTCGACAAGTCACAATATACGAAATATATAACTCATAGGTGGAAAAGTAACACAACAACAATGCAACAAGCTTCGGTCTAGTCCTAAAATCAATTAAACTCTAGCTCTGATACCACAATTGTAACACCCCCTTCCCGGTCCGATAGAGAACCGGGTCGGAAGGTGATACCGATGATTAATACAGTGATCGGAGCAAGAAATTTCATTTTATTATTAACATTTAAACTAATAACATACGATAACACATTATCACAATATACCTTAGTCCAATTGATCCATACGAAGCAATAATTAATCAATCGGGTTAAATCTTATCAGTTACAAGTTTCAGGGACAAAAACGGAAATTTGACAAATTAGGGGTCCTTCGATGCAATTGATTATACTATATTGAAATTCACTACCATATTAACAAACCTGTAAAATTTCATACAATTAGGAGTTCATTTACTCATTCATTTTAATCTTCCAAAATTCGACGACTAAAATGTGAACACTGCAAACTGTCTAAATATGCCTTTAACTAACTTAACTAACCTCATATCAAACTCTCTAGGGCTGTTTCAAAACGGGTGTAAGATGGTCAACCCATATTGACTTTACCCTTTAGACCGTATCGATACGGGTAAGCCCAATATCGGAACGGGTTGACTTCTTTTGACTTTAACCTGTTTCGATACGCTATGAACTCGTATCGAAACAATGGATTCCAGTGGAAAAAAGTTTCGATACGGCTATAGAACATTTCGGTATGCCCTGTTCCTTAGGTTCAATTATGCTTACCCGTATCGATACGACATCACTCGTATCGATACAACCTGACCTATAATGACAGATTTTTGCTAGTTTTTATTCGATATGACCTACCGAATGATGTTCAAATGCAATGAAACTTTACACACAACATTTCAATGAGATAAACTACTAGCATGCCAAATTTCATGACCATCCGAATACGTTTACTATGTTTTGACCTTTATGAGCCAAATATGCAACTTTAAACCACTTTAAGCCAAAACAAAAGGGCCATTTAGAGCCATCAACCACATTATAACATAGGCATCTCACAAACATATCAAAATGAGCATAAACGACTAGTTCGACTACTTTGCCACCTTCCTAAGAGTTCATAAGGTTAAAGTACATTAATTTAGGGCTTGAAGTGACTTGTCTTGCCTTGACTATCTGATCTCCAATCACACGATCTTTCAACCTGAAATTCATGAGATGAGATACGTTAGGCATATGTTGCCTAGTGAGGTAGTCATAGAAAATATAAACAACAATGCACTAAGTAATTATATACATGCTCTCATGCTCATTAAGATTAATACTATGCATCATTATGCAATGTTTAACATATTCATTGCATCATTAACCCTTTGATTGAATCAAGATAGTGGATACGTGAATTCCTACATCTCGCAAAATCAATGAATGATCTAGTCCCTCCGCCTCGCCAATATGATCAATATCAATACACATCCCTCCACCTCGCCAAATCAATATAGGCCGTAGCCTTAGGACCGTAGTCCACTAGTACACTGAGCTCATGAATTCTATGGCATGCCAATTGTATCCAGTGTCTATTCAGATCCAAGGTTTCAACGTTCATATCCATATTCAATATTCAATGAGAATTGCAATGACCAATGATTTCAATATTATCAATAACAAACATGTCTCATTATCAATGTTTCATGGTTCAATGTCAATATCAATATCCGATGATTTCTTTACAATGTTTCAATAACAATAAATATATCAATTACAATGCACAATGACTATACCAATAACTATGTCCGATATTCAATAACAAACTTATCGACACTTACCAATATGTCCGTTTAACAATCCGATGTAACTTCCTCAATAGTAATGTTAGCTAAATGATCGAAAACAACAATAAAAGATTCGGGAAGGCTTTTCGCCTAATCCTGAGACTCCGACTACACTCACCTTACTAATCCAATGCTCTTACGACTCTCGGATGACAACTCCCTTGTTCCTAGCCTTCGGTTAGTTTGATGGATGCTCCTTTTCATTGTCTTGAGCTAGGAAATCAATAGGGAGACTATTAGGATCGATAATACGATATCAAAATCAATACAACGGTATCAAAATCGATATCTATTTTCAATATAGGTAACAATGATGAAATATCCATGAATGATCAAAAACCTAGCTTAAGATTAAGCTTGATGTATCAATGGAATCCAATAATCGATTGAGGAATATAGCATACTCGATCGATAGCAACGATTCGATATCAATAAATCGAAGAAAAATTAAACTAAAGCTTGCTCTCCAATGGAGGTGCTAGCTTGGAGGAAGAGGATGAATATTACAAGAGGTGAGGTGCTTGCTTAAGAACTTTCGGTAAGCTTTCTATCCCTTTTCTTTTGTTTTGTGTAAAATATATAACTCATAACCAATTTAGCTTTCCTTTTTGGTGATGTAAGTTCACCAGATTACCCCACGTTGGGATATTAAAATTTGAGGAGGGGCTAATTGCAAGGTTAGTCCCTCAACTCTCTACTCTTTATGGTTTTGACCCCGAAATTCCCAATTTCCATAATTTAGCCACTATAATATTTTCGATACTATCCAATAGGGTCCAATAACAATGATTTAACTCAATTAGAGTCCAATATCAATGATTAACTAGTCAATACTATATTTAGACTTTATCTATGCAAAATTTCCGATCATCAGAACCCAATTCTGACTAGACCGAATTTTTGGGTGTTACACACTCATGCTTGCATGCCCTAGTTTTCTATGCCATAGCCATGAGTCATGTTCATCTTTTGCAACAAAACATGCATTTGAAATGTGTAAGTCATCTAAATGCAACATATAAATATTTCCTATGCAATGACGAATGAGCATTATTTGATTTGTTTCAATGTTCAAAACTTTGCAACCATTTAAATAAAAAAGAACATCAAAAAATTTATTACACAATTGACTAATTCTCAATAAATTATGCTTAAGACCGTTGACATACAAAACATTGTCAATGAAAATGGAAGAGTGATTACCAATGGAACCAATTCCTTCAATGTGGCCTTTGGAGTTGTCACCAAATGTCACTACTCCTCCACTTTTAGGCTTTAGCTCCAAGAATCTACTCTTGTCACCGGTCATGTGTCTTGAGCATCCACTATCAAGGTACCATGAGTTTGCACATGTAGCTTTGGCCTTATAGTAATGCCCTCATACAAACAAAGAATTAAGCATTGGTTTTTGGTACCCAAATAATTTTGGGCCCATGAGTATTAGCTCCCTAAAACTTGGTTCCCTTGGGAATCCAAGAAACAATGGCATGAATATTATTAGAAACAACTAATTACTTAGGAACCCATACTCTTCTAATCCTTTTACCTCTAGAGGGCCTTTGGAAGCCTCTTTGTTTGTGGTTGCCAAACTTTTTTTACATAGTTGGATTTTGAAGATTCACCTTTCTCAAAACTAGATTTCTCAACTTTGTTCAAAGAACCTTTGAGATCATTCACCTCCTTGTAGTGATGATCAAGAAACTCGAAAATAAGGTTGTTTAAATCAACATTTTCCTGTTCAAAATACTTCAGTTTGTCTTGTAAATAACAAACCTTCTTTTTTTAAGTTCGTAGTTAGTTTTGGATAAAAATGTTTTGGATTTTCAAATCGAAAATTATTTTTTTTGTTTTTTAAAATCGATTCCTTGTATTTCTTAACCAAATCATCATAAACCTCTTGTAACTCATCGTAACCTGATTGAAGCTCATCAAAAGTGAAATCAAATGTAGATGAGTTAGAGATTACCTTAGTGTGATAATCTTGGAAATTGGAAAGAAGTTTTTCAACATCAAGAATTTTTTTTAAGCTCATTTGAAATATTTATCAAGTATAAAACCTTCTTTTCCAATTCGGAATTGGTTTTTGAAAGAGACTCATTTTGAGATTTTAAATCAGAAATATTTTTCTTGTTTTTCAAAATAGACTCTTTATATTTTTCAACCAATTCATTGTAAACTTCTTGCAACTCATCATACGCATCATAAAGTTCATCATAAGTAAGAGATGATGAGTTAGAGTTTACCATATATTCTTCCTCGAGAGCCATGAGGCAAAGGTTGGCCACTTCATGCTCCTCATCCTCGGATAATGACTCCTCATCACTTTAAGTTGCTACTTGAGCCTTGAGCTTCTTTTTCTTCTCAAAGCTCTTCTTCTTTAGGTGAGGGCAATCAATGCGAATGTGACTGAGCTTCTTGCACTCATACCAAATGAGTTGGTCTTTCTCTTCTTCTTTGTTCTTGTTCTTGAAGTCTTTTCTTCTTGAAAACTTTCTACCACTGTTGGACTTCATAAACCTTAAGAATCTTTTGGCTATTGTAGCCAATTCTTCAAACTCGCCTTCCCCACTAGAAGTGTTCTCCTCTTGTGGTAGAGAAGCTTTGAGAGAAACTCCTTGTTTCTTCTTTTCTACCTCTTGTTTGACTACTCTTCTCTTCTTCTCTCCCTTGTTTTATGATCTCATGAGTAAGGAGAGATCCTACCAACTCATCGAGCTTCAAGGTCTTCAAAATCTTTTCCTCGAAGATTGCGGTTCTCTTCCAGTCCCATGATTCGAGAAGTGAATAGAGTAGCTTCTGGACTGGCTTGTCTTCGGGGATGATCTCTCCGAAGCCCTTTAAACTATTCACGATGATAGAGAAGCGATCAAACAACTTTGTTACGGTCTCATTAGCCTCCATCTTGAAGTTCTCATAACTAAGATTGAGGATCCCGATCTTCATCTCCTTTACATCCCTTGTTCGTTCATAAGTGGTCTCAAGAGTGTCTCACACTTCTTTTGCACTTGTGATTGAGGACACTTTAGAGTAGATGTCCAGTTCGAGTGAGCAAAATAGCATGTGCAAGGCTTTGTCATTCATTTGCAATCGCTTCCTATCCTCCTCACTCATCTCCACCTTCTTCTTTGGAACAAGCATTCCTTATTCATTTCTCTTCATTGGAATGATTGGTCCATCTTCTACCACATCCCATATGGTGTAATCGTTTGAATAGATGAAGAGGTGCATTCGGTTATTCCAATAAGGATAGTTATCTCTATTGAAGAAGGGTGGTTTGGTGATAAATTGTGACTCGTACATGCTTGGCCTGAAGGTAGATGTCATATCTTGACTTGGGAATTGATCAACACTCTTCTAGGATCTCCTCTTGTGGTTGTGAAGCCTTCAAAGAGGTAGGCTCTGATACCAATTTTGAGTGGATCCAATTAACTGATATGACCAAGAGGGGGTGAATTGGTAATTTAAAAAAATAAAGGGCCAAAAGGAACAATTAAAAATGATGGACTTGGAAATTATAGTGGTTCAAGCTTCTAAACAAGCTCTACATCAACTAGCTTAGCTCACACTAAGGATTTTCAACAAACTCTTCACTAATTTGTTCTTCCCCTTTTCTAGGCTAAGGAGGCAACCTTTACAAATGTTCAATCTTTCTACCCAAAGATTAAACCACAAGACTCTCACTTACAAAGAAGATGTTGGCTATTACAAATGATCTCTCACAAGATAAATATATCCCAAAATGATTACAAATACTCCTCAAAGTCACAATTTTGATTTACACTAAGAAATCTAAGAGTTGGGTATAAGAATTTGACAATAAGTGCTTAGGGTTTGGATTTGATTGCTTGGGTGTTGCTTTGAGGTTCAATAGTTATTGCTGATGCTTTTAAGGCTTGCTTTTATACATTCTCATTGATTTCTAGTCGTTTGGGTGGTTGAGATCATCAATAGAGTCGTTGGGGATCTCTCTTCTCTCCATAAATGCTATTATGCAACTACAGTATTAGAATACGAGACCCTGTAATGAAACAGACACCAAAAAAAGAAAGAGTTGTTGTGTGTAGAAAGGGACCCGTATCAAAACGGCTATAGGCCGTATCGAACCAGTTTGAAATTGTAAAATGCCTTTAAGTGTAAAAAGGGGACCGTATCGAAACGGCTATAGGCTGTATCGAAACATTTTGAAATTGTAAATTGGTGTTTCGAAACAGCAAAGGGGTGTATCGAAACACTTAACCAATTTTCCAAAGTTCGATTCTGACAAGTAATGGCTAGTTCATTTAATGCTCTATTTTTGAAAATACTTAACCCCTGTTTTGAAACGGTATGAGCCGTTTCAAAAAGATACTTAAAAACCAAAAGCCCAGATGAAGGTTGTATCGAAACGGGCAAGCCCGTTTTGAAACCCTTGTCTCGAAACAGATTAGTCCATATCGAAACGGACGTTTCCAGTGGCAAAACGTATCGAAACACTTTGGCGTCCTTTCGAAACGCCTAGGCGATTTTGAGTATTTTGGCTTTGAAACACTTAGAAAATTTTATGGGATTTAAGTTTTAACTTCAAAACATTTTAAGTATAAATTTTACTTGTCAAATGTGAGTATTTTGAGTACTTAAAAATTTATTTACTTTGCAATTTAGTCCTTAAATTATTTGTTTATCAAAATCAAACATTGGTTTTACAATGAGGGACCAAAATGAAAGTGGACTAAAAGCAGGGTAACTCCAATGAAAGTTTTAAAAGTTCAGTGACCAAAATGAGCGCGCCCTAAAAGTTTGGTGACCATTGGTGTACTTTAGGACTATGAATGAGACGAGACAGATCACGAGCTACTCGAGTTCGACTCAGTTAAAGCTTTGTCAAAGTTTGACCCGATTGGACTTGACTCTAGCTCGAAGTCGACCCAAGTTTTTAACGAGCCGAGACGAGCTACTCGATACCCGACTCAAAAAGCTCACGAGCTACTAAAAAATATAATATATTATATTACATTATTTAATTAGTGTTTAATTTTAGGTTTTGGATTTAATTTAGGGTTTAAAGCTTAGTTTGAGATTTATGGTTAGGTTAGGTTAACCATGCTGGATAGGTTTTTGGTGAATAAGAGTTAGCAAATTAAGGTTTAGTTCTAGTTTTACGAGTTCGAGTTCCAATTTTTAATTTTGAGTTCGCGAGATTTTGAGTTCGAGCTTGAGCTTCAATCGAATTTGAGTTCGAGCTTGATAAATTTAAACTTGCGAGCTTTCGAGCTGAGTCGAGCTCAACCTTGAGCATTTCAAGTTTGAGTCAAGTTTAACGATACTCGTGCTCGACTCGACTCATTTATACCCGTAGTGTACCCTTCAAATTTTTACTAAAATTCAAGAGGTACAATTGATAGATTGGACCTTTGGCAGGGTAATAATTTCCTTGTTTACCTCTTATTTTTTTTATTTCAGCTATTAATTTTAGGGTAAACTACACCGGTGGTCCCCTAACTATGTCTGTCTTCCTACTTTGGTCCCACAACTTTGTTTTTCGGCAAAAGGGTCCCTTCCGTCACATAGTTTTCCTATTTTGGTCCCCGACGTTAAATAACTAACGGTTTTGCTGACGTGGCATTTTTTAATATTTTTTAAGGCTGACGTGGCATTTTTTTTAATATTTTTTAAATCAAAGTCGGGGACCAAAATAGGAAGACAGACATAGTTAGGGGACCAAAATAGGAAAACTATGTGACATAGTTAGGGGACCAAAAATATTAAAAAATGCCACGTCAGCAAAACCGTTAGTTATTTAACGTTGGGGACCAAAATAGGAAAACTATGTGACGGAAGGGACTCTTTTGCCGAAAAACAAAGTTGTGGGACCAAAGTAGGAAGACAGACATAGTTAGGGGACCACCGGTATAGTTTTCCCTTAATTTTATTGCGTTATACTTTAATATTAATATAAAATTTTAATTATTATTTAAAAGTAAAATGAATTTAATGTATTCTTTATTAATTTTATATATTTTTAATATAAATATAATTTTAACAATTTATAATTACTTGCCATTAAATATTATTTTATTATTTGGGTAAACTACCCATGGAGAAAACTATTCCCATGTACTGAGAATTTAGGGCTGTTCAAAACTATTCGACCCAATTGACCCATTGACCCGAATCTTAAAAAATCAGGCATTTCTTTTAAAAAAATTACTCGAGTGGGCCGAGTACCCGACCCGGGATTTCCCCGGGTAAATGGGTCGGGTGTGGGCCAAATTTTTTTTGTAACCGGGTACCCGACCAGACCCGATATTTTTAATTAATATATATATATATATATATATATAATTTTAAATTATATTTTTCTTTTAGGTTCCTTAACATTTTACCTTAAAATTAAATTTAAATCCCTAAATTCTTTTTATGTTTGTATTATGTACTTTTATGTTTTAAAATTTTTTAAAATATGTTTTAATTTTTCAATATGGGATTCGAACAAAAAGTTTACGATCAAAATTAATATTTTTTAATTCATAATAAATTAGAATAATTTAAGATTAATAGTTTTAATCGTAAACCTCCAGTGGGCTACTTACTCACAGTGGCTTTAGAGGAGGCTTGCGCAAGGAGCTGAGGACCATGATGTTATGCATCACGTTTAGTCTATAATCGATATTAATAATTTTAATGTCATTTTAATGATAAATTTTAAAAATTTTATTTAAAAAAATAAAAAAAATGTGAAAAAAATATGAAACAAGTATCATGTACTCAATTTTGCGGGTATTCAGTAATCACAGGTCGAGACACGAGCCGAAAAACATGATACCCGAAGAATCGGGTACTCGGTGCTTCAGGTACTCGAAAGTCCGGGTGCCCGAATTTAAACACCCCTAACTGGAGTTGTGCCCCTTTTTTATAATTAAAAATAGAATAGAGATTTTGTCTTTTGGACCCCCCCCCAATTTTGATTTTATTTAAAATTTATCACTACAATTTTTATGATTAGTTATATTTTGCACCTATAATCTTGATTTTTGACTTCGTCCTTAAAACTACCCAATTGACTCACCCTACTTATCCACCTTTGTACCTAAACTTATCCACTTTGCCTACACTGGTACCTTGTAACGATTTTATTTATATAATTTATACATTTTTATAATTTTTTTAAAAATTTCTAAAAGTTAATTATTATTATTATTATAAATTTTTTTATTATTTGGTGATGATTTGACACAATCTCTTTGTACCACATCACCTCTTTATTCAAGTTATAATAAAAGAACCAATGTGGAAAAAGTAGATAAATTTCTTCTTCTTTTTTACATCGAAAAACAGATAAGTTTAAGTAACAATGTGAACTACAAAAAGTTTATGTACTATATGGAAATAAATAAATAAATTCAAGTACCGATGTGAATTGGAAAAAAATTTAGGTAATGTGAAAATAGACAAATTTAAAGGCTAAAATGTTTATTAACTATATTTCCTTCCATTTCATTTTTCATCAAAATAAAAAAAAAAGAGAAATCCATGTTTCCAAATTGGAAAAACGGACAAAAATTGGAAGAGAAGTTAGAAAGTTTTTTTTGTCAAAATAAATTACTAATGTTTCATTTTAATATATTTTAAGATTTTTCGTTAAAAAATATGTCTTCTAATGAATGCATGACACATATCATGTTTTTTATAATTTTATTTATTTTTTTAAAAAAATCATAAAAACTTTTATTTTCTCCAAAATTATAATTTTTTTTCATAAACCCTCCAAATCCCGAATCCCAAATATCAAATCTTTAAATTCATCCTCTGGTGTCGTCGAATCAACCACCACCCTTGTAACCCTCTCGACCCGGCCTGGGCGAAAGACCGAACCAAACGAGGACCCTATTTTTTCATTTTATCTTGTCAAGATGATCATTATTATCCTATGTGATAAACTTCACAGCAAAACAATTTGCAACTTGATCAGACAACATTTAGGGACTTTAATGCATACAAACACATTTTAGGGACCATTTTGTAATTTTATCAAATTACAGGGAGTTCTTCATTTTTTTAAGTTACCAACCTTTAATTAGTCACATTACATGCCTCTCTGTCAAATCTCAGCTCAAAGCAATAATCCAAGCTCATTTAATTGCATCCATAACATTCAGGGACTAAAACATAGAGAAATAAAACCTCAAAAGATATCATTTAAACTAACATAACTGATGGTGTACCGAAACACCCCTTACCCGTTCTGGAACACGGGATTCCGGTAAGCACCTCGAACAGGCCCGTATCAAAACAAGTGCTCGCATTTCGGTACGCCAAGCCAAAATATGAAGGCCTGTTTCGATACACTTGCCTGTGTTCCGAAACCCCTACACTAATTTTGTTTACCCGTTTTGAAACACTAGCCCGTGTATCGGAACACCTGGGCCTAAAATGTCATTTTTAGCTGAATTTTGCCACTGTAATCCAATCAAATTCATTCCAACATGCATACAACTTATCTAAGCATCAAACCTCAATCATACATGGCAATTTCAACATCATAGTATGGCTATATGCATTAAGGAAATCTATAGGCATGCTACCTATGCGAAAACACCATTCAAGAGCCAAAATACAAGCCAAAACAAGTACCAACAAGTGAAGGCAATTTACAAGTTATCAATGGCATCACAAACTTGCCACAAAATAGGGAGTTTCAAATTACACTCTCACAAACATAAAGGCATCCTCCCATTGCCAATTATTACTAGTAAGTAAACGTAAAATCATACTTGAGCTAAGTCTCACTCCTTGGGATCTTTCTTGCTTCTTTGCTGCCCAAAAGATATTATTTTTCTGCATTGTTGGGAAAAAGAGAGCATAAGCAATAATGCCTAGTGAATGATGCTCAAAACAAACCAACAACAACAATGCATTTCAAAATCATTTCTCAAGTAGACATCTATATCTCATCATGCTCAATCTATCTCATGCTTGAATTCTTTTTCAAAGCAAAAACCACATCATTAAAACCACATGTACCATCTATCTCATGCATTAATCCAAATGCATAATCTCAAAGCAAAACCACACATGCTTGCTTCTCAAAAGCATTTCTCAAAGCATAATCTCATATACAAAACTCAATTCATTAAATCATTTTATAAACAAGGTACACGTGAATCTCATATATTGGCATTTTAGCAACATTACTCGGATATGCGATAGCTTGACGAAATCTCATATCATCAAGTCTTACCTCGGTGAAATCTCACATCAGTGAACTCTCATGGCGGTATCTCTCATCGCCACAAAGTTTGATGGATTCTCACATCATCAAGACCTATCGTGGTGTAATCTCTCATCACCACACTCCCACTTTGGAACGCGGTGGCTCTATCCTCATTGCCGGAACCAAAGAGCACATACAAATTTTGTATATTATAGAGCACTTCTCATCATATTGGTCGACCAATTATATTCGGTAACAATAATCTCATCTCATGTCAATATACTCATTTTAAACATCATTTACCTACTGTTTTTTCTTGCATCAACATAAATCATTTTCATCCCATTTCAAAAGCATAAATAAAACATAGCATTTTCTCAACAAATTCTATCTCTTTGAAATCATAATTCTATCTCATGTGATCACACAAATCATCAAATCATTTCTCATAACATGCATAAAATAGTAGGTTTAATTATATCTTCAAACATGAACATGATCATATAAATCAATGGGATAAAAATTGAGAAACGAGAGTGAAACATCTCATACTTACTTTTGGGCTTCGATTAGCGTTTCAAGCTTAACCTAAACCCCCAAACATTGCTTTCAAACCTTTGAAAGGCTTTTAAACCAATTCCACTTACCGACAATGCCTCGTTTGCTTTGCCGAAGCGTAATCAAGCTTCTGAAGCTCATGAAACTTTTTCGATTTCTTCTGATACGTTCTCCCCTGTTTATACCACACAAAAGCAGAGGATTAATGCATCACAATGCATTAAAGTCACCAGCAACCAAAGCCACCACGCTGCTCTACCCAAAAACACCAAAACACCTATCCGAAACAACCGAAAACACTTTCGATTACTCTACAAACTCAACCAATCCAAAACTTAACACTTCAATCCATTTTTAATCATCAATTAACATCCAAAAACAACCTATTTGCATCCCTATATCCCGAGCAACACCAAAACCACAAAAACCCAAATCTAGCAACCTAAACAGTACCATTACAAAAATCTTTATTTCAACATCATTTAACACCCAAAACATGATTAAAATCAATCTCAAATTTACAAAAACAATACCATTACAAAAATCTTAAGAAATCATCTTTCAAAGCTAGATTTAACAATTTTCATCAAATAGATCATAAAACCTTCTTAATAAACACAATTAGAGAGCCAAAGACTTGGAAATTTCATTAAAGAACCTTGATTAGAGGAGTTAAACAAAAATTACCTCTAACCCTTGTGTAACACCCCGATAATCATGTTGTAAAAAGGGGAAACAAAAAAATAGGGATTTGTTTCCACATGGAGTTGAACTCGTGGCCTTAGCATTGTGTTCTTCAGCTCTAACCATTTGAGCTAAGTCTAGTTTTAGTCCTTAGCCACCCTAAATTAATTTTAAGTTATACCTACAAGTATGAACGAAAATTAATTAACCGTTCAACTACCCCCTTTGACATTGAATGATATTTGATAACCATGAGAGAGTTTCCCAAAACTCCCTCGAGCTTTTCATCTCCACCACCGTTCCGACGCTGATTTGCCACACTGCCAGTTCGTGGTCGTCACCGCCGCTGTGGAAGTGACTGTCGCATCGCGCTGATGTCGTCCATGACCGCCAATCGCGCTAAAGTGCAGTCGTTTGCCGTTGGTAACGATTCGAAGGTTTCGAGCGTCGCCCCTAATTTTGCAATTTTCCGGTCGTTCTGTAATAACTAATTTCGTCCGGACCTTAAACCTCCTTTAATTTGTGTCTATATAAGGCTTATTGGGCTATTAAGTAATTTTTAATAATAATAATAATAATAAGAAGAAGAAAAAACAAAAACAAAGAAAAACAAAAACAAAAAAACAAAAAGTAAAAGGAAAAGTAAATATTATACTATTATTATTATTACTACTACGGTATACATTAATGTATATATTACTATTACTATTAGTATAATATTAATATTATCTTATATTAATTATCACTATTATTTTATTTTATTTTCGGTATTTGGTTATTTATTATTATTATTATTATTATTGTGTTCATTACTATATTTATTATTATTATTTTATTTATTATTAGTAGTAGTATTATTCGTATTATTATCGTAATAAAAAATGCTAAATAAAAGTCCAAAATGCATTGATTAAAAAACAAAGTCTATTACATGGCCCGTAAGCCCAAAGTACATAGCCCTAATTACACGTAAAACCCTAAGCCCATCTTTTGTTTTCGGTGCGCAGACAGCTTTCAGCCGTCAGATCTGTTTCAAATCTGATGGTTCAGATCACATAATGGATGAAAACCCTAGAACACCCTAGCAAACCCTAGCGTCGCACCTCTCCGCAGCCATTGGATCAAAAGGGCAACCAATGGCCCAGATCGACCCCGATGAAAACCCTAAAGATGCTAACGCTCAAATCGCGCCGCTCACGTCTGGTCCTTTCGATTCAAAGAGCATTGAACGACCCAGATTGATCCAGAGATGCAACACACTCCATGCGCGTCCCTTCAGTGCCTCACCCGTGACCTTTTGGGTCTCTCACGCGCGCGTAGGGGCAACGCGTGCGACTCTCTTGCCCCTTTGTTAAGCGTATGAGTCGTCAGACTCTCCACACCGCTGCCTGTGTCAAATATTTGCTCTCACTATTTCGGGAATGACCAGCAAAGAAAAACAAAAAAACAAGCATGTCAGTATACCTAAATTGACGATAAGAGCAAAAGAAAGCACAAAGGTCAACTAGACAAAGGGTTGTTAACACCCGAAACAACACCAGGCTCCCAAAAGGCAGAAGTCAAAAGCAAGAAAGACAAAAAAATAGTTTTTATTTTTATTATACTCTGTAATTTTGGCGTATAAAAGGAGCCAAAAAGGCATTTGTAAAGAGAAATTTTTCCGATTAAAAATTGAGAAAAAAAAAGAAATCAAAAGGCTTTCGAGGTATCTCTTTTCGCATCTCCATCATTGCATGCATACCCAAGAAAAAATATAAAAGGAAAGTTTTGCTTTTTACCATTCGGGAACTGTTTCCTCTTTTGCTTCGAGTCGTGCCGGTGATAAGCCCTTGGCTTTCGTCTGGGAGGTCGTCAGGGTGAGCCGTTTGAATCTCAATGGGGAAGGTTTTTTTAGGGTTTTCGAATCTAGTTTTCAAAAAAAGGGAAGGGCTTTCCGGTTTTGGTTTAGGAAAAAGGTTTTGTATCGTCGTCGTTCCTAGCTTACATGGTTATTTTGGGAGGGGGTTTCAATGGTTCGTTGCCGTTGCCTGCTAGCGACAACCGGCCGGTACGTGTTTAACGGGGAAGGGCTAGACGAAGAAGAGGAAAAAAAGGTCTATGTTTTACCTGAAATGGCAAAAGGGGGGGAAGGTTAAGAGAATAGGTTTTTTATATCAAATTCTGTATTTAAAAATGGTCCATTCACGCTTTAAGTCCTCCCGTATGTTTAAAATGATTCTCGTGGTCCCTTTAATTTTCTGAGCTCTTGCAATTTCACCCCTGATTGCTTAATAGCTTCTTTTCTTCTTGGGATTTTTTCGTTCGAACCCTCCAAACCTTTATTTTCTATTTGATTTTTATCCCTAAATCAGTAGGTTATTTACATAGTTAATCATGAAATTTACATATGCTTACGTTTCGACTTCCCTGCTATTCGTGTTAATCTAATCCAATTTTATCATTTTTTTTACATAAGTATATTGGAGTGTGTATTAATTCCATCTTTGTTTCAAATGCCATATGTTTTCATGTATACTTAGGATGATATGATAATGGGCATGTGTGTCTGATTTGCATGTAGCTTTGTTCTTGTTTCATGATTTTATATTGTTGTACGTCTATACATGTGCATTATATGCTTTCTTGCATGTTTTTTATGAATTGTATAGTTTACATGGAACTTTGAATTCGTATGTTTATCTTTTTATCACTTGTATCATTCGTGTTGTAACATGCCTTTTATTTAGTCGTATAATTTTATGTCTCGATTATTGAATTTATAAGGTGCATCCGAGTCTTAGAAAATGTAATGTGAATGTATTTTTATTCGGTAATGAACGAGGCCAGTATCAGTCGTAGTGGTGGTGGTTCGGACGTTCTTTCTCGAATACTAAGGCTTTTAAAATTCACTCACCCGTATAACCAAAATTAGATACAATTCGTCACTTTAATTCGCGAAATTTAATATTAACTAAGCGGTAATGGTTTTGGTACCGATTTTAGGGCACGACGGGGGTGCTCATCTTTTCCCGCGTGTATCCGACTCCCGAACCCTTTTTTTAAAAGAAAAAAATCTCTGGTTTTAACTTCGGTGTCTGATCTACCATTTTTAAATGGCCGGTGGCGACTCCTCCTTTTAAATCCGATTAAATTTTCAAAATTAATTAAAACCCGGTTCTTCTATGTGACACCGGGGTGTAGTTTTTGAAAATTTTCTAGTCGCAACAGATGGCAACTCCGCTGGGGAAATTTTTTTTTTTTCAAAAAACAAAAAGAGAGTCGAGCCAAAAAAAATTTACCACTTAATTAATATTAAAAGTTGCGAATTAAAGTGACCGAATCGATCGATATTTGTTTATAAGTTTGAGTTTATTTTAAACGCATCTAAAATTGACATATAAACCCGTTTGTCTAAGTGGGGGGAAAATGCTAGTGCTTTTGTGGGGATATTGTTCCTCCGTATGGGCCTAACAAGTACCTTCGGGGCTCGAATACCCTATATCTTCGTGGGAATACCGTTTCTCCGTACGGATATAGCTAAAGGGTCCCCTCGAATTGAACTCGGTTGAGAGGAGCCTATAATGGGTGATGATCGGGGGCTTTGCTACCCTTAGTAGGAGACAACGAGGACAATTCGAGTACCTCCTAGAACCAAAACTGCATGTAGCGAACTTAGAATGTCCACCCCTTTAGATCCATGCAGATAACCTAGGTGTGCTAGATAAATAGGGTTGCTCGTTTAATGCTCGTTTTATTTCCCTTTTGTTTATTATGTTAAATTATGTTTTTTCGATACTAACACTTTTTTTTGTGTTTGTTTCTTTTTCCTTTTACAACCCTTTTGCATTTGCATTGCATATTTAAAGGTGTTGAATCAAGGTGGTTCTACTCGTTATCAAGGCAGTCATTATGGATGGGAGGTTGCTCAAAAAGGAAGAGGTCAACTCTCAGGTCAGACATTGGTCAGAAATAAATCAAAAAGTTCAGGGGACAGTTCACCAAGTAAGCGCAATGTACCGGGTTACACGTATGTGAGCCTTCAACAAAGTGACCTTTACGAGTTGAGAGGAATTTGGGAGAGTTGGGATAGAAGACTACAAGGCTTATTCTGAGAAAATTACGGTGATGTGGCGGATCTAATTTATGAAAGAATCAACGAGCCTTTATTCCAGGCTTTGTTTGAGTTTTGGAAGCCCGCCTTCTGTTGTTTCACTTTTAATGGAGAAGATTTGATGCCTACCATCGAGGAGTATACGGCCCTCCTCCATCATAAGGGAGTAAAGCTAGATTGGATTTATTCCAAACCGTCTAAGTCTCAGAATTATCCAGCCAATCTCTGGGAGGCAGCGGGGATGAGCGCGGATTGGGTAAAGGGTTTAATTCAGCAAAGAGGGGACAATATGGCTTTCTTGTGGGACTGTATTCGGGATTTGATACCGTCGCACCCCGAAGAAGTGATGAAGATAGATCTTTTTGCCATGGGAGTGTATGGTTTGGTTATCTTTCTGAAAGTTCTAAATAGTATTGATGTGGCGGTCCTGGATTTCCTCGAACGGTTAAAGAAAAAAGCGAATCCTGCCGCGACAATATTAGCCGAAACTTTCATCTCCTTAAATGCAATCCTGAGGCATGAAGAAGGACGCTTTAAGGGTTGTGCTCAACTACTCCAAGTTTGGATTCAGAGCCACTTTTGGGTAACACCGAAGAGGGTTTTACAAGGAGTTTTGTTCGAGGACTTTTCTCCATTACAAGAATATTTAACCAAAGAATGGTGGGCGGACATCAAGAAGGTGAAATGGGCCACAATCCTCAAGAATGTCCAAGATAGCGAGATAGTTTGGAGAGCGCCTTGGTTGGGCCGAGTTTCGTACTTCCTTTATCGATGTGGAGACTACAATTGGCTAAAGCTTTTAGGACTTTACGGGGGAATTGGTTGTGCTCCTCTATTGGTAACCAGGCAATTCGGGTCCCGGCAGTTCATACCCTTCAAGTCGGGATTGAGCCGAAGTGAGTTTCTCTTCAAGGGAGAATTTAGAGCAAATATTGCAAATGCCACTCGAGCATGGGATAATTGTTACCGTGTGAGAGTTGATGAGGTTGCCACTAGCATGCTTACCCCAGATTATGACTTTTAGAGGAGATGGAGGACTAATGATGAGATTCCGAAGCCTGATCAAGGACTGACCTTGGCCATGGAAGAACACGTGAGGATTGTGCCCTCCGAGGCAGACATCATGTGGAAAGAACTTGAACAAATGAGGAAATATATGAAAGCTTTGCAAACCAAACATGCCAACGAGCTCTATTAGGCAAGTTTGGATATCGACATCAAAGAAGAAGCAATCAAATATTTGAAAAAAGAAAACACCAACTTGAAAGAGAAAATTGCCCTTTATCAGTGAGATGTCGTCAAGATGCATGCCTCCATAAGAAGCGCAAGTCAGAAGAAGCTCGTGGCAGTTGAAAGAGAAAGGAAGAATGGCCTATGTTTTGTTGAAGAGGAAAAGAGAAAAGGAAAGCAAGAAATTGAAAAGGAAAGAACGGGAAGCAAGTTGGTTTTGGAGAAGGAAAGGATAGCTCTAAACAACGTAATCAGTCGTGAGAAAGAAAAGGCAAGGCAAGAGATTTAAAGGGATAGGGAAAACTCCTCCGCATGGAAGGAAAGGCGCACGACCACAAGAATCGAGTACAAGAACTGCAAAGTCTGTACGAATTGACCACCAAAAACTTAGAACACAGTCAAGATTATATCACTCAACTAGATGCGTGGTTGGAAGATTTAGACGTCGCCTTTCATGAGTATCGTGAGCGCAACGGCTTCTTCGAGTTTCAGACCAGCCAGCAAGAGAATGCGACCCTCCGAGCACAGATCGAGACCTTAGAGGCTACGATACAAGATTATGAGGGTAGGCTCTTGGTCCTTGAGGAAGCCGCAGTAGGTGGAGACAACTATTGGCGGAGGAAGCTTCGAGACGCTACCCGTATGATCCAAGAAAGAGATAATTACTATACTACCTTGATGGTTCAAGTGCAAGAGGTAGCTCAGCACGTGAAGAACTTAGTTGCGGAAGCTGGAGCGTTGCGCCCTTTTATTACCCCAGACATGGCTGAAGCATCGAGATTCATCCAGCTGATCCAGGCAGTAGGAGAGTTAGGGGTTAGGGAAGCGGCCTATCTCTAGATTTCTTTCATGAATATTTTGTAAGAAGGGTCTCCCCTTTTGATGTTGGTCTGCCTATCGGACAATATCTTTTGTTAGTAAGGGGAGGCCCATCAGTAAGACTTTGATGTGATGATCTTTGTTCCAAGGGGACCTCCTATAATTAATGAAATGTGGCCCGTGAGGAGCCACCAGTATGATCAACACCTTTGTTCGCATGCATATTTGCCCGCATTTGTTGCATCTCCCATTCGTGCACCATTTCACAACATAACATGCATTGACTAATTAATATCAATAAATTAACATCAGAAATATTATTATAGTGGAAGAACCTCAATCTACAACCATTCCGCGTTCGTACGATACGTCCCAGTCAAGAGCGATGGAGGAAAGGATGTCAAGGGTCGAGCAAGGTCAAAAGGACCTCGAAGGTCGATTAGATGGAATTGAACATAACATCAAGGATCAAGTCGCTCAATCGCAAACCAACATCATTTCCCAGATGACTGGGCTGCTCACGAATAAGTTCAGTAAGGAAGGAGGTTTGGGAGAAGGAATAGAGGAGACTACGTCGCACATTCAACCGGAAATACCTGTCACCGGGAAGAGAGTACACATCAACCTTGGAGGGGCCTCTAACCCATTTGGCCCTCAAATTAACTGCCATGTGGGCTCCTCGGCCAATCAGCCAGTGGAAGTAGGGGAGGGCCCCGAAAATGAGGTTCCGGACCTAAGTATGATGAACGAGGTAGAAGAGCGAATTAGAGCCGAAATGGAGAGGAAATACGAAGAAAGATTCCGTTTCTTTGAGGAAAAGTTCAAGGCACTGCAAGGAATTGATGAACAAGGAGGTGACGTCAGCGACTTAAGTCTCATGGCAGATTTGGTAATACCACCAAAGTTCAAGGTTCCCGACTTTGCTAAGTATGATGGAATGACTTGCCCTTCCGCCCATATCACTATGTACTGCCGAAAGATGGCTGCTTTCATAAAGGATGAAAAATTGCTCATTCACTACTTTCAAGATAGCTTAACAGGTTCAGCAACCCGGTGGTACACTCAGCTCAGTCGGGTTAACATCAAGTCATGGAAGGACCTCTCAAGGGCCTTTTCGGAGCAATATAAGCACGTAACGGATATGACCCATAAACGAATCATGTTGGAGGGTATGAAGCAAAGACCGAATGAAACTCTACGCTAGTATTCTCAAAGGTGGCGTGATGTGGCCGCTCAGATTCAGCCACCAATTCCCGAATACGAAATCACACCCATGTTTGTAAACACTTTGAGGGGCACTTTGCTTGATCGTTTAATAAACAACGCCACTCAAAGTTTTGTCGATATGGTAAGAACCGGTGAGTCAATCGAGGTGGCTATAAAAAGCGGGAGGATTGAGAGCGGAGAAAATTCCCGAAGGAACTACAAAAGGAAGGAAAATGAGGTAAACACTATGGACGCTTATAACGCCTCAAAGAACTTCACTATCTCCAAGTCGAAAAACACGACCGGAGGCGGGCAAGGCCCGGACAACAATGATTCAAGGCCTCCAAGGAAGGAAAATGAGAAAATGTCATTTACTCCTCTACCGGTATCATATGCCGAATTATACTGGTAGTTGCACAAGGCCGATTTGGTTAGGCCCCAATATGTCATTCCATTTGAACCACCATTTCCCACGTGGTACGATGGGAAGGTAAATTGCGAATACCATGCCGGCGTTCCGGGGCATACAATAGAAAATTGCATGGCGTTCAAGAATTTTGTGCATAACCTAATCAAGACAGGAGTATTATATTTAGACGAACCAAACGCAACCAACAACCCACTACCTAACCATGGAGGCCAGGCGTTAACGCTATTGAAGAAGATTATGCTAAGAAGGAAAAGCGAAGCGTGTCCGAGATCAAATCCCCGTTAAGGTGGGTTTTCCAGCAATTGTGTATGGCCCGACAAATTGATCGAGGCATGGTGATTGTGCGAAAGGGTTGTGGCCCTTATTGTGAGTATCACCAAGAGGATGGACATGACATCCAAAATTGCGAGGATTTCAAGCAACGAATCCAAAAGATGATAGACAATAAGGAGATCGCTTTCTTTGAGAAAGTCAACAAAAAGAAAGAGTGGGAAGTCTATAAATCAGACAGTCCCAAGATTCCATATGGAGTTGAAAGACCGTTTAGAATTTCGATCAAGCCAAAGGAGGGAGAATCACCCTAGGGGGCAGACGTCAAGGCGACCCCAAGATTGTGATAACAGCACCAACATCGTTTCCTTTTAAGGATACCCGAAGTGTCTCATGGAATTACACCGCCCATATCTCCGTACCGAAGGTCCCCAAGCTACAAGAGGACGAGGAGTCGTCCAAAGGACATGAGCCAATGCAAGAAGAGCCAACGGGGCATGACTCCGAAGAAGTGAATGAGGTGGGACATTTCACAAGGAGTGGTAGGTGCTATTCGCCGGAAACATCTAAGGTTGCGAAAAAGCCAAAGAAAAAAGACAAGAAAGAAAGAGATGAACCCGAAAGGATTTTTGGATAAGATCCACCACCCAAGATTCATCAGCCAGTCACGGAAGCACAAGCCTAAGGGTTCCTAATTTTTTTGAATCATCGTGAGTATAGCGTCGTCGAGAAACTCTGGAAACAGCAAGCAAGGATCTCGATACTCGAGTTGCTGTTAAGTTCAGACAAGCACCGGGACGCGCTGCTAAAGGTGTTGAATCAAACCATTGTCCCGGACAACATATCAGTGGGAAAGTTAGACTGGATAGTGGGGTACATCGCTGCCGACAATTACATTACCTTCAGTGATGATGAGATCCCAGTTGGGGGCATGGGATCAACCAAAGCTTTAAACATCACTACCCACTGTAAGGGGCATATTATGCCCGGTGTGCTTATCGATAACGGATCTGCTTTAAATGTGTTACCAATGGCCACCCTACAACGGTTGCCAAGTGACAGTTCAGACATAAAGCCTTGTCACAACTTTGTTAAAGCTTTTGACGAGACTCAACGAGAAGTAATCAGGAAGATTGAAGTACCGCTAGTAATTGAACCAACCGAGTATGTCGTTGATTTTATGGTGATGAACATCTGGCCAACCTATAATTGTCTGTTGGGTAGGCCTTGGATTCACTCAGCGGGCGTTGTACCCTCGTCACTACATCAAAAGGTTAAGTTTGTCATCGATGGGAAATTGGTGAGCGTTGGGCCGAGCAAGACATCATTGCATCCATAACCACCGATGCCACTTATGTACAAGCGGACGAGGAGGCCTTGGAGTGTTCATTTAGAGTCCTAGAATTTGTCAACACCACCTTTTTGGCGGAGAGAAGTAAGATCCCACACTATCAACTATCCAACTGTACCAAGATGACAGTCCGAGAAACTTTAGAGCGAGGACCCAATAAAAGAAAAGGTCTTGGGAGGAACCTTCAATGGTGCTTACGCGCGAAGAGCGTACTTAACAAGCAAGACAAGTTCGGGATAAGCTTCAAGCCTAACTTTCAGTAAAGGAAATGAGAGTGGAGGAAGAGAGAAGAAAAAAGAAAGGCCATGCTCATGGGCGCGAACATCCCATAGGAGCCCATAACTTACACCGATATGGAAAATATCTTCTTGTTCGGAGGAATAGTCAATGTGGAATAGAAGATAGATGAGAATGATCGAGAGGTCACCCAACTCAGTAAGGAAGAAAAGCTCAACGAGGCATTTGAAGAGATGGACATCAATGTCGTGGCAAAGGACGAGAAAAATGACCAACTGTTAGCCGGGATTCGTCCATGTCGCCCAGAGGAGACACTCAATAATTGGACTAGTGTGGACCTGCCTTTAGTTTTTAGATCAGAATCAAAGTAATGCTTAGAACCAACCCTATTTGCTTTTGCCCGCGAGCGATAGGGATCTTTTGTAAAGGGCTCCTACGCCAACTTACTTAATGAAAGGGACGCCTCCCAATATTTTCGCAAATGGCAAACATCTCATTCATTGCATTCTTTCATTAATTATTTATTCATTTTATAATCATAATATTCCTTCACTTCCCAATGTACATTCTTTTTTAAACTTTGTTTCAGGACCTCCGAGATCAGTCACGTGAATGAACTTGAACCTACGACCGAGATAGATTTTGATCAGCCCTTGTACTTCACCGAAATTGATGAGGCGGAGGAGGATGTAGACTGTGAGGTTGTCAACCTAGGGACTGGCGAAGAAAGAAGAGAAGTAAAGATTGGCATTATGTTCTCGTCCGAAATTAGACGTGAGTTGATTGAATTACTTCTAGAATTCAAGGATGTTTTTGCTTGGGCTTACCAAGACATGCCCAGATTAAACATGGATATCGTGGTACACAAGTTACCAATAAAGCCCGAGTGTAAGCCGGTTTAACAGAAATTGCGACGAATGAGGGCGGACATGTTGTTAAAAATTAGAGAAGAGGTAAAGAAGCAGTACGAGGCATACTTTCTTCAAGTCGCCAACCCTGAATGGGTAGCCAATATAGTCCGTGTTCCGAAGAAAGACGGAAAAGTTCGTATGTGCGTCGATTACAGAGACCTCAATAGGGCAAGCCCTAAAGACAACTTCCTGTTACCTCATATCGATACTTTAATGGACAATACCGCGAGGCCCTCATGGTTCTTGTTCATGGATGGTTTCTTGGGTACAATAAAATAAAGATGCACCCTGAAGACATGGAAAAAACCACTTTTGTAACCATGTGCAGGACCTTTTGCTACAAGGTGATGCCTTTCAGATTAAAGAACGCTGGGGCCACATATCAAAGGGCTATGGTGACCCTCTTCCATGACATGATGCGCAAAGAAATCGAGGTGTATGTAGATGATATGATAGCTAAATCCCAAACTAAGGAGGGGCACATCCGTAATCTAAGGAAGCTCTTCCAAAGGTTGAGGAAATATCAGCTAAAACTCAACCCGACCAAATGCACGTTCGCCGTCACGTCCGGGAAACTATTAGGTTTTGTGGTCAGCCGAAAAGGGATCGAAATTGACCCAGATAAGGTCAAGGCTATCCAGAACCTTCCCCCACCATAAACACAAAAGGAAGTCTAGGGGTTCTTGGGGAGATTGAATTGTATATCTCGATTTATTTCTCAAATAACCGACAAGTGCGACCCCATTTTAGATTACTCCGAAAAAACACTCCCGGAGTATGGGACGAGTAGTGCTAAGAAGCTCTAGATAAGATCAAGGAGTACCAAACTAAGGCGCCGATCTTAGTGGCCCCGACGCCGGGGAGACCTCTAATTTTGTACCTAACAATGTTTGAGAATTCAATGTGATGCGTATTGGGGCAGCATGATGAGTCCGGAAGAAATGAGAGGGCTATCTATTATTTAAGAAAAAAATTCACCGATTGTGAGACTCGGTATCCACCCATCCAGAAGTTGTGTTGTGCCTTGGTATGGGCTACCAAGAGGCTCCAGCAATATATGTTGTACCATACTACGTGGTTAATATCAAAGTTGGATTCGCTAAAATTCATGATGGAAGCACCAGCTTTGACCGGAAAGATGACGCGTTGGCAAATGCTCCTATCCGAGTAAGATATTGTGTATGTGAGTCAGAAGGCGATAAAAGGAAGTGCAATAGCTGATTTTCTAGCCAGCCGGGCCTCAGAGGACTACGAACCTCTGAATTTTAACTTCTCCGATAAGGATGTAATGCATACATCCGTAGGAGAAGAGGATACCCCAGAAGATGGATCGTGGAAACTCTATTTTGATGGCCCCTCCAACGCCCTAGGTCATGGAATAGGGGCAGTGCTAATCTCACCCAAAAGCGTCTACTACCCTTTCACAAGTCGATTAGAGTTCTTTTGCACCAATAATGTAGCCGAATATGAAGCATGTGTCATGGGGCTACGTGCAACCATCGAAAGAAAGGTCGGGGCCCTTCAGGTTTTTAGAGATTCATCTTTGGTAATCTTTCAACTTAGGAAGGAATGGGAAACCAGAGATTCAAAGTTGGTCAAGTATTATGACCTGATTCAAGAATTAATCCAGAACTTTGAGAAGGTCAGCTTCGCCTATCTCCCAAGATAGGACAATTAGATGGCAGACGCCTTGGCAACTTTGGCCGCCATGTTCAAAGAAAGCACCGAAGTAGAAATAAGACTGATCGAAATGCAGACTTTCGACGTGCCAGCCCATTGTTGCGCCTTGGAAGAAGAGGCGGATGGAAACCCTTGGTACATTGATATCCTTCAATATATCAAGTTCCAAACATATCCCCAAGAAGCCAATTAAAATGACAAAAGGACCATTACAAGAATGGCAATGGGATATGTATTGGATGGGGAGATCCTATACAAAAGGGACATAGATCAGATGCTACTAAGATGTGTCGATGCTCGGGAAGCTAAGAATATCTTGGCCGAGGTACACGATGGACTGTGCGGAACCCACGCTAACGATTTCTCTATGGCTCGCAAAATTATGAGATATGGGTATTTTTGGTCGACCATGGAAGGGGATGGTATCGATTATGCGAAGAAATGCCACAAATGTCAGGTGTATGCTGACAAAGTCCATTCTCCATCGTTACCATTGCACACCATGAATTCACCGCGGACCTTCGCTGTTTGGGGCATGGACGTCATCGGACAAATTCATCCAAAAGCCTCTAACGGACAAAGTTTTATCCTTGTGGCCATTGATTACTTCACTAAGTGGGTAGAGGTAGCCTCCTACGCCAACATTACGAAGGCAACTGTTTGCAAATTCTTAAAGAAAGAAATCATCTGTTAATATGGTTTACCAGAAAGAATCATCACCGACAACGCTTCTAACTTAAATAACAAAATGATGGATGATGTGTGGGATCAATTCAAAATCATCCACCACAATTCCACCACTTACCGTCCCAAGATGAACGGAGCGGTAGAAGTGGCGAAAAGAACATCAAGAAAATCATATCGAAGATGACAGATACCTTTAAGGATTGGCATGAGAAGTTTCCATTTGCCCTCTTCGCCTACCGGACATCAATACGAACATCCACAGGGGCCACGCCTTACTCTTTGGTTTACGACATAGAAGCGGTTCTGCCAATTGAGGTAGAAATCTCGTCACTTCGGATTTTGAATGAAGTAAAATTGGAAGACACCGAGTGGATATGAACGCGGTTCGACCAATTGAATCTCATTGAAGAAAAAAGACTAAAAGCCATTTTCCACGGTCAGATGTACCAAAGAAGGATGATGCGACCCCACGACAAAAAGGTTCACCCAAGTGAATTTCGGGAAGGGGACCTAGTACTTCGAAGAATCCTGCTTAATTAGAACGACTCATGGGGAAAATGGATGCCTAGATGGGAGGGCCCGTTTGTTTTCAAGAAGGCCTTCTCTGGTGGAGCGTTAATTTTAACAGAAATGGATGGAAATGAGCTAAAACACCCGATGAATTCGGACGTAGTGAAGAAGTACTACGTATAAGAAAAAACACTCCTTAAAGAGAAGGATACCCGAGGCAAAAACCCTGAAAAGTAGCTAAGAAAAAAAAAGAAGGAAAAAAGAAAAAAAAGAGAAAAAGAAAATGCAAAACAAAAAGAGGATGGAGATGGGGAGAGAGCAGCTCAAGCAAATCACGAACTTTGACACCCCTGAGTTAGAACTCTCGGTATAGTGCGAGGAACATCAAGATCCAGCTTGGTCAACGGGTTCATGGCCATTCACGCAACTAGTGCTCGAAGTTCTACTTTGTGTCTATTTTTTGTTCTCTGCTCTCTTATGTTTTCCATGACTTTCAAATTATCTCAAAATTCTCAAAATTATTAATAAAATCGTACTGTAATATCTTTTCTCATTTTTTTGCCCAAAAGCGTCCCACGAGTAAGTTGAGGTAAGGATTATGATAGGCAAAGGATTTCTTAGTATTACTATGATTTAACCTTTTAAAAAAGGAGCAGTTTTTCCACAGCCAAGCATTAACATTGAATTACGTTCGAGCTAGAGCAGGCAACCAAAAGACCACGAACAAAAGTCAGTAAAAAGAACCCCAAAGGGCAAGGGCACCATGAGAAGTCAGACCCAATGGAAAACACGAAACAAGCATCCCTAAAAAAGAGAAAAGAGAAAAAAAGGAAAAAGGGGGGGGTTCAAAGTGAAAACTCGAATGGGCACTTTGAGGCTGACAATTCTAGAAGAGGATCAAGATGAGAAGAAGAAGAAAAAGGGTTCGGTAGAACCGAGGAGAGGTGCAATCAATGCAAGAAGCATCACCAAAGGACACGATGTCAATAAGAATTAATATGTTGGAAACCTCAATCATGCATCACGAATAGTTAGGCATCCCTAGGTTAGGAGCATGCTAACTCACGACATCATAGCATTTCATCTTTTTCACAGGTACCCAAAAAGCGAGTCGGGCCCTTCATAAAATGAGGAGTAAAAAACAAAGCGAAAACCCAGAAAGAATTTCAGAGTTGAGGAGGCAGATACTCAAAGCTCATGGCAAAGGAGGTAGAAACTCAAAGCCAAAAGATTTTAGAGCAAAGGAGGCATATACTCAAAGCTCAGGGCAAAGGAGATAGAAACTCAAAGCCAAAGAATTTGAGAGCAAAGGAGGTAGATACTCAGAGCTCAGGGCAAAGGAGACATAAACTCAAAGCCCAAGAATTTCAGAGCAAAGGAGGCAGATACTCAAAGCTCATGGCAAAGGAGGTAGAAACTCAAAGCCAAAAGATCTTAGAGCAAAGGAGGCAGGTACTCAAAGCTCGAGGCGAAGATATGAAGTCTGCTCATCTATTCGGGCACATGGAGAATAGAACCTGCCTATCCGTTCAGGCACTTCGAGAATTGAAATCTGCTCATCTATTCGGGCATTTGGAGAATAGAGCCCGCCTATCCATTCAGGCACTTGGAGAATGGAAATCTGCTCATCTATTTGGGCATTTGGAGAATAGAACCCGCCTATCCGTTCGGGCGCTTGGAGAATGAAAATCTACCTATCTATTCAGGCAATCAAAAGTCGGTGAAAAGAAAAAAAGAAAAAAAAAACTCTTTGTCTACCTGCTCGGGGCATCTGAGAGGAGAATTCATGATCAAAAGACTTTGGGAAGAGGGATCACTTAGGATTGTGTGGCTAATTCGGGGAGTAAAATGTATAACGGGGAAGTAGGACGAAATTAGTGATTATGGTCTTTTATTTATTCTTGTTCCACAAGCATAAGCAAAGAGGGGCAGCTGTAATCACTAATTTCGTCCGGACCTTAAACCTCCTTTAATTCGTGTCTATCTAAGGCTTATCGGGCTATTAAGTAATTTTTCTTAAAAATATAATAATAATAATAATAATAATAATAATAATAATAAGAAAAAAGAAAAAAAGAAAAAGAAAAAGAAAAAAAGAAAAAAAAAAGGAAAAGTAAAGATTATAATATTATTAATATTACTACTATGGTATATATTAGTGTATATATTACTATTAGTATTAGTATAATATTACTATTATCTTATATTAACTATCACTATTATTATGTTTTATTTTCGGTATTTGGTTGGTTATTTTTATTATTGTTGTTGTTGTTGTGTTCATTACTATATTTATTATTATTATTATTATATTTATTATTAGTAATAGTATTATTAGTATTATTATTAGTATTATAATCATAATAAAACATGCTAAATAAAAGTCCAAATGCATTGATTAAAAAATAAAGTCCATTACATGGCTCGTAAGCCCAAAGTACATAGCCCTAATTACACGCAAAACCCTAAGCCCATCTCTTGTTTTCGGTGCGCAGCCAGCTATCAGCCGTCAGATCTGTTTCAGATCTGACGGTCCAGAACACATAATGGGTGAAAACCCTAGCAGACCCTAGCAAACCCTAGCGCCGCACCTCTCCTCAGCCATTGGATCGAAAGGACAACCAATGGCCCATATCGACCCTGATGAAAACCTTAAAGATGCTAACGCTCACATCGCGTCGCTCACGTCTGAAACGTCCAATTCAAGGATCATTGAACGAACCAGATTGATCCAGAGATGCAACACGCTCCACGCGCGTCCCTTCAGTGCCTCACCCGTGACCTTTTGGGTCTCTCACGCGCGAGTAGGGCAATGCGTGCGACTCTCTTGCCCCTCTGTTGAGCGTACAAATTGTCAGACTCTCCACGCCACTGCCCGTGTCAAATATTTTCTCTCACCATTTCGGGAATGACTAGTAAAGAAAAACAAAAAACAAGCATGTCAGTATAACCAAATTGACGATAAGAGCAAAAGAAAGCACAAAGGTCAACTAGAAAAAAGGCTGACAACACCCGAAACAACACCAGGCTCCCAAAAGGCAGAAGTCAGAAGTAAGAAAGACAAAGAAAACCAGCTTTTTTATTTTTATTATACTCTGTAATTTTGACATATAAAAGGAGCTAATAAGGCATTTGTAAAGAGAGGTTTTTCCGATTGAAAATTGAGAAAAAAAAGAAATCAAAAGGCTTTCGAGGTATCTCTTTTCGCATCTCCATCATTGCTTGCATACCCAAGAAAAAAAATAAAAGGAAAGTTTTGGTTTTTTACCATTCGGGAACTATTTCCCCTTTTGCTTCGAGTCGTGCCGGCGATAAGCCCTTGGCTTCCGTCTGGGAGGTCATCGGGGTGAGTCGTCTGAATCTCAACGGGGAAAGTTTTTTTTATGTTTTCGAATCTAGTTTTCAAAAAAGGGGAAGGGCTTTCCGGTTTTTGTTTATGAAAAAGGTTTTCTATCGTCGTCGTTCCTAGCTTACATGGTTATTTTGTGTAACACCCGGGTTTAGGGGTCGGGTGAAAATAATATTTTAATATTATTTCGGATTCGGTTTTATAATTTAAATAATAAAATATTTTCATGGGCCTCGGGATTGCAAAACAATTAAAGTATATGTTAGGCCTATCTTCTAAGTCCAAATTTCATGGACCTTAGGAGATGGTAGTTTTAGCCATTCATTAATGGCATTTTGGTCATAAAAAGGGACTTCCAAATTTAAATCCCCTTTTCTATTAAAAATAAAAGCTTGTCATCATCTTCCCCACTCCCCATTCCAACATCTCACGACAATGGAGAGCTCTTCTCCCCATCTCACCATTTCATACCCTTTCTTCTTCAATCTTGGAGCTTTTTGAAAGAAGCGGAAATTGGTGTTGGAGAAGCTTCGGGAAGAAATCCGGAAATTTGAGGGAGGTTGCTTGCTTGGCTTGGAGCTTGGAAGCTTAGGTGAGTGGTTAATGTTTTTAAAATGGTTTTCAAGTGTTGGTTCAAGCATGTGAACTAGGTTGGGATTGGTAGACCCACCTAGAGTTGGGATTAGGGTGGTAGCCTAATCCCAAACTTTAGTTAGAGACCTTGGTTGATCTTTAAAGTGTTGAATTATGCCTCATGTTTAATCATGCTTATGGTGGTTATGCTTTTGTTGTTATACATGTATGTGGAGGCATGGCTTAATGCATTGTTACATGCATGTTGATGATAAATGTGATAGAGATATACATATGTATGAAATATGATGTGATATTTGTATTATTGAGATGCATGTAGTGTTGACATGTGTAATGATGTTATGAAATGATTGTATGATCCGAGGATCATGGTGAGTACATGCTAGGCATGGAAATGTGGTTCGTGCATGACGGTGAGTCATGGTGAGTACGTGCTAAGCACGGAAGTTGTTATGGATTGATATTGTGATAGATTAATGAAATGTGTAGTATTGGCACTAGTATGCTTGGGTACAAATGATCGATCATTAGGATGTGTAGTGTGCACACGTGAGTCAAAATGCGCGCGTGGTCTTGATGATGGTAGTCATCAAGATGGAGTACGGGTTCGCTCAGAAATCTTCTTTTATATATATTAGTCGGTGATGAGTGGAATCCCATCGATGGGCGTGAGGATGAGTGGAATCCCCTCCGCGTGAAATGGGCGTGAGGATTAGTGGAATCCCCTCCGCGTGAACGGTGATGAGTGTAATCCCACCGTCAGGTAATGGTTGAGTTGTTGGATGTGAGTTCCAACGGTTATCCGCATATTCGAGTCATAGCTAGGTGCCAATACGGATTGTAGTTTATGTTGCCAATATGTGATAAATTGTGAGCCAATGTGAATTGGGATGTGTTGCTAACAAGGTTTAATGTGTGTGACTACTTATGTTGTGGATTTAGACATGTTGAGCATGACATGATACTGAATATATGTTCATGCATCATCTATATTTATGGCTCGTGTGGATCGGAGGTAAGATCATGCACTTTATCTTGGTTGTAGCTCGTGCTTGGACCCTGCATTGTCGAAGGTTTGTTTTATGAGCTTACCCTCACTAAGCTTTTATGCTTACGCTCTCTTTTGTTCGACAATGCACATCATTGGCTTGTGGGTGGCAAGGGCAAGGAAAGGCCTCCAAGTGTTGCTTACGGTTAGCTCAAGTATGATAGTTAAATTTAAAGGTTGTAATAGTAAAGCAATGGGATAGGTGTCGTGTTATGATGCTTTTGGAATGTTGTTGTTGTTGTTGTTGTTTAGGAGCATGTTAGACTCCTCGTATGTGTTGTTAATTTGGCTTTGGGATGTATGTTATGCTTGAAACCATGTTAGTATCTTTGCTATCTAGAATTGCCTAAGTGTCGGATATGCTAAAGCTTAATATCTCTAATGACATGTATGGATGTGTGGCTTGTGATGTTGTGCCTTAGTGTTTAGTCTTGTATGATGATGCTCAAGCATGCTTGTATGTTGGTTTGCCTTTAGAATTGTGGTTGGTGTGTTGTTGGAGGTTTTAGTGAGGTTTTGGGACACCCTTGTACCTTAAAACAGCTAAAACCAGTCTGCAGACAGAGGGCGTTTCGAAACGGGCTACCCCGTTTTGATACGGCCCCTTTGTTTTTGGCCAATCGTTTCAAAACGGATAGGGGCTGTTTCGGTACACTTTTGCTACTGGAATTTTGAGAAATTGGCGAGATGAAGGCGTTCCGAAACGGGTCTATGGTGTTTCGAAACGGTCAATTCTTGTTGACCACGAGAAATTGACCAGGGAGGGTGTTTCGGAACGGTTGACCCCCGTTCTGAAACGGCATCCTCGTATGGGCTTTGAAGTGTTGACCAGGTCAATGCGTTTCGATACACCTTGAGGGTGTTTCGAAATGGCCTGTTAATCCACATAAAAATGGGCTGTTTGGTTCAGGTTGTTTGAGTCCTGGTTGCATGAATGCTTGTCTTCCGTTGCTGTGATCACATAGTAATTAAATGTGCATTTAGGGAAGATTAAAATAAAAAGAAATTTTCTGGGTCGTTAACCGAGGAGGAACCTTAACGGGTTTCGCTTCGGTTTTCCCCGTGTGGCCCACTCGAACCGGTCATCCGACCAGACCGGGACGAGGGGGTTACATTTGTTGGTATCAGAGCCTAAGGTTGCCGAGACCTTGGGCAGGTAAGTGAGGTAAGTTGAGTTTTATGTATTAAATTGCACGGTGTTTGCTTGCCATGTAAGCATGTTGCTTGTTATCCGTGTATGCTGGGATGTATGATTGTTTGATTGAAAATGTATGTTGCTTGATTGTACGCATATGTTTGCTTGTTTAGCAAGTATGCCTTGTTTTATGCTTGGTTGAGCATGTATGTATGTTGATTTGTTTGAAACATGTTGAGTAGAGTCCCATTGCTACTATTACATCGGAAAAGAGATTTTAAGTGAGGGAAATCATACTTGAGCCACTTGGACCTTTCCTTTGCTAACCCAACTTGTATGTTAAATTGTTGATTGATTTATTGCTTTTAGTAAGTTTTAGGCCAGTGTGTGGGCCGGGAATCGGTAAGTGGAAGTTGTGGGTTATGAAAATGTGGATGATGCGGAGGAAGTTCTTTGCTATAGTTAGGGGAGTATGGTTGTACCCGAGTTGAGGTACAATTTGTTTGCTCGAGTCCGCGTGTATGTGAGTTGATTCTTGTTGGTGAGAGACGATGGGACCGATTCTGGTATTAGATGGTAAAAAGAAGCAAGGGCCTTTGAGTGAAGCTCAGGGGAATCGATGTTATAGTAGATAAGCCCTTGGTACAGTTTTGAGGTTGTCTTTTCTTATTAGTTCGGAGTCCGTACTTCCGTATGTTGCTAACAAGCATGCAAGTTTGGATGTGCCCGATGAGGTGTTAGAGGTAGGTATGAGCACCTTAGTTCTTTGAGCGAGATCAGGGTAAGGGTCTCGTGTGAGTAAGTTGAAGTTCAGAAATGCTAGTTGGTGATCGTTAGGATTCAGCCTATGGTTTTCATACAAGACAGTCAGTCAGTATCCGTGAGTGGAAATCGATTTATGTGATGGGGCCAGTGTACGTCTGAGTTGTCTTCTAGCAAGAGGGAGAGATGAAGTCGCTTCCGATATAGTGGAGCCGAGAAAGAAGTCTTGAGCTTTAACTTCAGATTGTTTGGTAATGGGATGTTTGAGTCGTCGAGACTGATGATATAGAACTGGTTCCAGCATAATAGTTTGTGTGTAATCAAAATTGAGTTTTGAGGTTTCGCAATGCTCTAAGAACGATTTAGAAGAGTTGGATTTTGTTGAAAGGACCAGCCTGAAGTCAAGAGGGTCGAAGACTAACAGCTGTATACTTGTGAAGTTGCAATTTCTGCAGATTCGTCCGTTTGTGTGAGCATGCAAAGGAATTTGATATATCCTTGTTGAGACCTTAGATGTAGGGACACATGTGACCATCCTTTTTGGGAGATAGTAGTGATCAGAAAGGTGTACAAAAGATGTTTGTTGGTGGTTCAGAGTTACTAGTTTCTAGTAGACGTGAAGTGATTGTCTTCCTACGGTTTCGATGTACCTTTTTGACATGGTTTGGCTTGTAGAGCACAAAGCTAGGATATACATTGAGACAGGGAGAGAATTGCCTTGAAGTCACAGAATTTTTGTGAGACTGTAGTAGTAGGTAAGGATGTGAACTCCTTATTGAATGTTGATCCAGCTTTAGAGGTCAAAGATTGGTTGAGTTTGGTCAACAGGCTTGCTTAGCAATTGTGATGGATTTGATTTTGAATGAAGATCAAACCACAGAATGTTAGAATAGTTGTGTTTTCTTTTCCTAGAAGTGTTTGGAAGAATTGCCGGTTTGTTTCTTGATAAAGGAGAAGAGTTTGTTATAGATACCGTCTTCGAGTTTGCTCCCATTTTGATTGCTCTGTATCTTATGATTTCCGGAAGAATCGAGAACGTTGAAGAATTAACTTCGAGATTTGTTAGACCTTAGATTCATTAGGCCTAGTGCATTATCTCAGAGTTCTACAGTGTAATTTGTGAAGAAGAAAGGAGACAATACGAGAATGTGTTTAGATTTCAGACAGTTGAAACAAGTGACAGTGAACAATTAGTATCTGTCTCCGAGTGTCAATGATTTGTTGGTCAGTTAGTGTATGCTTCGGTCTATTTGAAGATTAGTTGAGATTCGTTTACTGCTAGTTGAAAGTGAGAAAATTTGGAGTACCGAAGACAGCTTTAGGGGCAAGATGCGATCACCTTGAGCTCTGAGTTATGCCGTTTTGTTTGACTAGTGTATTAGTTACCTTCATAGAGATGTTGAGCAGAATATTTTCCTGAGTTTCTTGATCAGTTGTAGTAGCTCTTCTAGATGTCACGTGAGTATATTCAAGTACCGAGGAAGATCATGACAAGCTTTGAAGTTAGTGTGGTAGATTCTATTAGAGAATTAATTGTATACCAAGTTGTGCAACGTGAACTTCGAGTTAATGAAGATATTCTCTTAGGACATGTAGATTAGCCGAGTGTATTAGAACAAATCTTGAACAGACAGAGGAAGATGTGAGTTGGAAGAAATTGAAGACTGTGACAGGAACCTATAGTTCTAGGTCTAGCAGTGTTACTACCGGAAGTTTGTAAATAGCCGTTCGAAGATAGCTGCTCTTTTGTCAGATCGCTACAGAAGAATGTTCAGTTGTGAGGTTAGATGCGAGACATTGAACCCTTGAGAAACCGAAAGAAACTTTGAAGAGAGCTTCGACCTTGATCCAGCCTATACTAGAGAAAGAGCTTGTGAACTGTAGTGATGTGTTACATGTAGGGTTAGGTTGTGTGCTTATGCAAGACGGAAGATTGTGACTTGTTCATCAAGTTAGTTGAAGGACCGTGAGAAGAGTTATCCGATATGAGACATAGATTAGTTACAATTGTATTTACTTCGAAGACTTAGAGACAAGCTTGTATAGTAAGAAATGCACAGTGTGTACGTACATATTATCAGAACTTGAATTGTTAGACAACTTAGGAAGGGTTGAAACTTGAACAACATAAAGTGTTAGAACTGCTTGAAGACTGTAATATCAAGATTGAGTACCATCCGAAGATAGTCAACGTAGTAACCGATGTTCCGAGTTGTAATTGTTGTTAGATTAGTAGTTGAGTTGCAAGTTGTATTTGCCGAATTCAGTTACCGAATGACAGTATTTTTGTGGCCGCGTTTCATGTTGAACCTACATTGAGTCAGAATGCTAGAAGAGAAATAGTTGCAAGACAGATTCTTGGCACCTCACGTGCGAGGCATAGTAAAAGAAAGACCTTCAGAATACAGTTTCAGAGATGATAGAGTTTTGTATTTCAGAGACAGAATAGTTGTACCTATGGACATAGTGTTTTGAGACGTATTGTGTTGGCCGAAGCATACGGCAGTTCATTTGTATTGCATCTGAGTTGTATGAAGACGTATTGTGGGTTGAAGACGAGTACTTCCGGATTGAGTTGATGAATAGTGTGGTTCACTATGAGAGTAAGTGAGTAAATTGCCAGAGTGTTAAGACCGAGCGTCAGTTTCTTCTAGTTTGTTACATCCGTGGAAGGTTCTTAATGGAAGTGAGTAATAGAGATCCGAGATTTCAACTAGATTGTTTTTGGAGACGTCTGCATAGTGTTTGGTTAACTGATGAAGTCAGATGATCAGTCAGAGAAAGTCATCGGTCAAGTTTTTAAACAGTGCTGTATGAGTTTGTGAATCGGGCTAGATCTGTTGTTTATATGTTGCGGTTACCACCAGAGTTAGAAAGAGGTTTGTGATGTGATGTGTGTATCTATGATTTGGGAATGTGAGTCAGATCTGTTCTGTGCTATGTTTGTGGAAGAGATCGAGTTGAGTTTAAAGTCAACATGCCTTGAAGGACCCGTTGAGACATTAGCATCAGATAGCTAGTGTTGTGTGGTAAGTCTACCGAGTTGGTGAGTATGTTGTAGTGAGAAGAGAAAAGAAAGTGTGTAGGAGCAGTTTCCGTGGCTCTTCCTGTCCGATAAATTTTGGGGACGAAATTTCCTTAAGTGGGGGAGAGTTGTAACACCCGGGTTTAGGGGTCGGGTGAAAATAATATTTTAATATTATTTCGGATTCGGTTTTATAATTTAAATAATAAAATATTTTCATGGGCCTCGGGATTGCAAAACAATTAAAGTATATGTTAGGCCTATCTTCTAAGTCCAAATTTCATGGACCTTAGGAGATGGTAGTTTTAGCCATTCATTAATGGCATTTTGGTCATAAAAAGGGACTTCCAAATTTAAATCCCCTTTTCTATTAAAAATAAAAGCTTGTCATCATCTTCCCCACTCCCTATTCCAACATCTCACGACAATGGAGAGCTCTTCTCCCCATCTCACCATTTCATCCCCTTTCTTCTTCAATCTTGGAGCTTTTTGAAAGAAGCGGAAATTGGTGTTGGAGAAGCTTTGGGAAGAAATCCGGAAATTTGAGGGAGGTTGCTTGCTTGGCTTGGAGCTTGGAAGCTTAGGTGAGTGGTTAATGTTTTTAAAATGGTTTTCAAGTGTTGGTTCAAGCATGTGAACTAGGTTGGGATTGGTAGACCCACCTAGAGTTGGGATTAGGGTGGTAGCCTAATCCCAAACTTTAGTTAGAGACCTTGGTTGATCTTTAAAGTGTTGAATTATGCCTCATGTTTAATCATGCTTATGGTGGTTATGCTTATGTTGTTATACATGTATGTGGAGGCATGGCTTAATGCATTGTTACATGCATGTTGATGATAAATGTGATAGAGATATACATATGTATGCAATATGATGTGATATTTGTATTATTGAGATGCATGTAGTGTTGACATGTGTAATGATGTTATGAAATGATTGTATGATCCGAGGATCATGGTGAGTACATGCTAGGCATGGAAATGTGGTTCGTGCATGACGGTGAGTCATGGTGAGTACGTGCTAAGCACGGAAGTTGTTATGGATTGATATTGTGATAGATTAATGAAATGTGTAGTATTGGCACTAGTATGCTTGGGTACAAATGATCGATCATTAGGATGTGTAGTGTGCACACGTGAGTCAAAATGCGCGCGTGGTCTTGATGATGGTAGTCATCAAGATGGAGTACGGGTTCGCTCGGAAATCTTCTTTTATATATATTAGTCGGTGATGAGTGGAATCCCATCGACGGGCGTGAGGATGAGTGGAATCCCCTCCGCGTGAAATGGGTATGAGGATGAGTGGAATCCCCTCCGCGTGAACGGTGATGAGTGTAATCCCACCGTCAGGTAATGGTTGAGTTGTTGGATGTGAATTCCAACGGTTATCCGCGTATTCGAGTCATAGCTAGGTGCCAATACGGATTGTAGTTTATGTTGCCAATATGTGATAAATTGTGAGCCAATGTGAATTGGGATGTGTTGCTAACAAGGTTTAATGTGTGTGATTACTTATGTTGTGGATTTAGACATGTTGAGCATGACATGATACTGAATATATGTTCATGCATCATCTATATTTATGGCTCGTGTGGATCGGAGGTAAGATCATGCACTTTATCTTGGTTGTAGCTCGTGCTTGGACCCTGCATTGTCGAAGGTTTGTTTTATGAGCTTACCCTCACTAAGCTTTTATGCTTACGCTCTCTTTTGTTCGACAATGCACATCATTGGCTTGTGGGTGGCAAGGGCAAGGAAAGGCCTCCAAGTGTTGCTTACGGTTAGCTCAAGTATGATAGTTAAATTTAAAGGTTGTAATAGTAAAGCAATGAGATAGGTGTCGTGTTATGATGCTTTTGGAATGTTGTTGTTGTTGTTGTTTAGGAGCATGTTAGACTCCTCGTATGTGTTGTTAATTTGGCTTTGGGATGTATGTTATGCTTGAAACCATGTTAGTATCTTTGCTATCTAGAATTGCCTAAGTGTCGGATATGCTAAAGCTTAATATCTCTAATGACATGTATGGATGTGTGGCTTGTGATGTTGTGCCTTAGTGTTTAGTCTTGTATGATGATGCTCAAGCATGCTTGTATGTTGGTTTGCCTTTAGAATTGTGGTTGGTGTGTTGTTGGAGGTTTTAGTGAGGTTTTGGGACACCCTTGTGCCTTAAAACAGCTAAAACCAGTCTGCAGACAGAGGGCGTTTCGAAAAGGGCTACCCCATTTTGATACGGCCCCTTTGTTTTTGGCCAATCGTTTCGAAACGGATAGGGGCTGTTTCAGTACACTTTTGCTACTGGAATTTTGAGAAATTGGCGAGATGAAGGCGTTCCGAAACGGGTCTATGGTGTTTCGAAACGGTCAATTCTCGTTGACCACGAGAAATTGACCAGGGAGGGTGTTTCGAAACGGTTGACCCCCGTTCCGAAACGGTATCCTCGTATGGGCTTTGAAGTGTTGACCAGGTCAAGGCGTTTCGATACACCTTGAGGGTGTTTCGAAACGGCCTGTTAATCCACATAAAAATGGGCTGTTTGGTTCAGGTTGTTTGAGTCCTGGTTGCATGAATGCTTGTCTTCCGTTGCTGTGATCACATAGTAATTAAATGTGCATTTAGGGAAGATTAAAATAAAAATAAATTTTATGGGTCGTTAACCGAGGAGGAACCTTAACGGGTTTTGCTTCGGTTTTCCCCGTGTGGCCCACTCGGACCGGTCATCCGACCAGACCGGGACGAGGGGGTTACATTTTGGGAGGGGGTTTCGGATGGTTCGTTGCCGGTACGTGTTTAACGAGGAAGGGCTAGACGGAGAAGAGGAAAAAAGGGTCTATGTTTTACCTGAAATGGAAAAAAGGGGGAAGGTTAAGAGAATATGTTTTTATATCAAATTATGTATTTAAAAATGGTCCATTCACGCTTTAAGTCCTCCCGTGTGTTTAAAATGATTCACGTGGTCCTTTTAATTTCCTAAGCTCTTGCAATTTCACCCCTGATTGCTTAATCACTTCTTTTCTTCTTGGGACTATTTCGTTCAAACCTTCCAAACCCTTATTTTCTATTTGATTGTTATCCCTAAATCAATAGGTTATTTACATAGTTAATCTTGAAATTTGCATATGCTTATGTTTCGACTTCCCTATTATTCATGTTAATCTAATCTAATTTTATCATGTTTTTTACATAAGTACATTGGAGTGTGTATTAATTCCATCTTTGTTTCAAATGCCATATGTTTTCATGCATACTTAGGATGATATGATAATGGGCATGTGTGTATGATTTGGATGTAGCTTTGTTCTTGTTTCATGACTTTATAAGGTTGAACGTCTATACATATGCAATATATGCTTTCATGCATGTTTTTTTATGAATCATATAGTTTACATGGAACTTTGAATTCATATGTTTATCTTTTTATCACTTGTATCATTCGTATTGTAACGTGCCTTTTATTTAATCGTATAATTTTATGTCTCGATTATTGAATTTATAAGTTGCATCCGAGTCTTAGAAAATGTAATGTGAATGTCCTTTTATTCAGAAATGAACGAGGCCAGTATCAGTCGTAGTGGTGGTGGTTCAGACGTTCTTTCTCGAATATTAAGGCATTTAAAATTCACTCACATGTATAACCAAATTTAGATACGATCCGTCACTTTAATTTGCGAAATTTAATATTAACTAAGCGGTAATGGATTTGGTACCAATTTTAGGGCACGACGGGGGTGCTCATCCTTCCCCGTGTGTAACCGACTCCCGGACCCCTTTTTTAAAAGAAAAGAATCCTTGGTTTTAACTTCGGTGTCCGGTCTACCATTTTTAAATGGCCGGTGGCGACTCCTCCTTTTAAATCCGATTAAATTTTCAAAAATAATTAAAACTCGGTTCTTCTAAGTGACACCGAGGTGTAGTTTTTGAAAATTTTCTAGTCGCAATAGATGGCAACTCCGCTGGGGACAATTTTTCTTTTAAAAAAAAGAGAGAGTCGAGCCAAAAAAACTTTACTGCTTAATTAATATTAAAATTTGCGAATTAAAGTGACCGAATCGATCGATATTTGTTTATAAGTTTGAGTTTATTTTAAACGCATCTAAATTTGACAAATAAACTCATTTGTCTAAGTGGGGGGAAAACGCTAGTGCTTTCGTGGGGATACCGTTCCTCCTTATGGGCCTAGTAAGTATACTCGGGGCTCGAATACCCTATATCTTCGTGGGAATACCATTTCTCTGTACGAATATAGCTAAAGGGTCCCCTCGAATTGAACTCGGTTGAGAGTAGCCTATAATGGGTGATGACCGGGGACTTTGCTACCCTTAGTAGGGGACAACGAGGATAATTCGAGTACCTCCTAGAACCAAAACTGCATGTAGCGAACTTAGACTGCCCACCCCTTTAGAGCCATGCAGATAACCTAGGTGTGCTAGATAAATAGGGTTGCTCGTTTAATGCTCGTTTTATTTCCCTTTTGTTTATTATGTTAAATTATGTTTATCCGATATTAACACATTTTTTGTATTTGTTTCTTTTTCCTTTTGCATCCCTTTTGCATTTTCATTGCATATTTTAAAGGTGTTTAATCAAGGTGGTTCTACTCGTTATCAAGGCAGTCATTATGGATGGGAGGTTGCTCAAAAAGGAAGAGGTCAACTCTCAGGTCAGACATTGGCCAGAAATAAATCAAAAAGTTCAGTGGGACAATTCACCAAGTGAGCGCATTGTACCGGGTTACACGTATGTTAGCCTTCAACAAAGTGACCTTTACGAGTTGAGAGGAATTTGGGAGAGTTGGGATAGAAGACTACAAGGCTTATTCCGAGAGAATTATGACGATGTGGCGGATCTAATCTATGTAAGAATCAATGAGCCTTTATTTTGGGCTTTATTTGAGTTTTGGAACTCTGCCTTCTGTTGTTTCACTTTTAATGGAGAAGATTTGATGCCTACAATAAAGAAGTATATGGCCCTCCTCCATCATAAGGGAGTAAAGCAAGATTGGTGTTGGGTTTTACGATGCTCGGTTCCTTCAACCGTTCTTGCTCGCCAAGTGGTGGAGAAGAGGAATTTTGGGTGTAAGTGGTGTGGAAGCTAAAAAGATTAAGGACACAATGATTTATAGTGGTTCAACCTTCTAACCAAGGTCTACATCCACTACCTTAGCTTCCCACTAAGGATTTCCAATCAATCCACTATTGATTCGTCCCCTTTTCTAGGCTTAGGAGGAAACCCTTATACACCGATCAAGCTTTCTACCCAAAGCCTTGATCAAACCCTCTTTACAAAGAGAAAAGATAAGCAAACTCAAATCCCTCTAATAGGTATTTTTTTGCACAAATTAGCACTCACCCAAAACCTAAAACACTTGAGCAAATCTAACAATTTTGGCTCACTAGTGTTTGTCAATACAAAGAAATAACAATTAAGCACTAAGACAATTTCTTGATCATTTGTTGTTGACAATTGAAGCATTAACCATTACTTGATGCTTGGAGGTCCCTTTTATACTCCTCTTTGAGTTTGTAGCTGTTACTAGTCGTTGGGGATGAATTGGAGCCGTTGGAGACTTTATTTCTCATCTTTAATGATGTTATGCAGCCTTCTGTATCGATACGCGTGGACCCGTATCGATATGGCCTTCATCGGAAACTAGCCATTGGGCTCTTTCCAGCCTAGGCATATCGATACGCTTGAGGGCGTATCGGTACGATATGACATTTAAAAGACCGTTGGGAAAGTAGCCGTTGGGGTTGTTACAATGGGGATTGGTACGCTTACCATGCGTATCGAAACAATCCCTCACCGTATCGAAACGGCAAAGCCTGTTTCGATACGGGTTTTGGTAGTTACCAAACTTGGGAAAAAAGGTATCGATACGGGTTAAACCTTAAAATTCAAGTTTGGCTATTTAAAATCAATAAAACATTTGCCAAAAACCTTTTTTAAATACCTCAAACATATATTTAAGGTGTTTGGACTTAAAAACAAGTTTTAAATTCTTTTCAAATTAGTCCAAAACATTTTTCAATTATTATATCAAAACATTATTTCTACAATCTCCCCCTTTTTGATATAATAAAACCAACTTAAAAAATTGTTTGGGATTCTCCCCTTTTAAGTTTAAAATTGTGAATAAGAGATGAAAATTTTGAAATCAATTAAAGCTCCCCCTTATTCAATTGAAAATTCATTTTTTCAAACCATTTCTCCCCCCTTTTTGTTATATCGAAAAGGATTTAAAACACTTTTAAGCTAAAAATAACAATAGAGGTTTAGACTTTGAAAGTTTTTAAAATGTTTGGTTTTAAAATGGCCACCCTTACTCAAAGCATCATTAAAATGTTAGTCCAACATATATCATCATCTAGTTGAAATTAAAAAAAAATCAAATAAAAACAAAAAAAACAACTAGATTTTACCACACTTGAACCCAAGGGAGGATATGAAGCCTTCCTTCTTCAAGTGTTCTTCCTTTGTGTGCATGGAGCTCCCCCTCAATTTATGACTTGTTGATCACTCTCCATCACACCTAGCAAAAGACAATCAAGTAAGTTTTGGTATCCAAATTGCTTTGGATCTATAGACGTTAGTAGCACAAAATGTAGTCCCCTTAGGAATCCATTTTTTCAATTTCATCCTTTTTAGTTGAAGTGGTTAGTCCTTTTGGGACCCAAACACTTCTAAAACATTTACCTTTTACAAATCTAGGGGCACTAGATTGTCTTATATAAAAGTTTGATTTTCCAAAATTATTTTTCTTTTCAAGCTCTTTGGAAATCAAATCTTTTTTTTCTTGAACTTTATGAAGCAAATTTTGTAAATCAAAACATTTTTGTTCAAACTCCTCGAGTTTTGCTTCAAATTCAAGTTTGGTTTTAAAAATTAAATCATTTTGAATTTTCAACTTTGAAATCATTTTATTGTTTTTCAAAATGTGATTTTTAAACTCTAAAACCAAATCATCATAGGCATCTTGTAATTCATCAAAAGAGTATGAACATGAAGTAGATGAATTAGAAGTTACCCTTGAATCTTCTTCGATGGTCATAAGGCAAAGGTTGGCTTGTTCATCGTCGGTGGAGTCCTCATCACTCCAAGTAGCCACATATGGCTTATTCTTATGGCTTGAAGTTCTTGACCTCTTCTTTTTCATGGATTCTCGTTCAAGCTCTCTCCAGGCTTTCTTCATGAACGGGGCACACTTCTTGAAGAGATGAACTATCTCTTCTTCTTCATCCTCCTCTTCACTTGAATCAACATGATGGCATGTAGAGGATTTGAGAGGAATGACATTTGTGTTGATGCCAAGCCCTTTGAGCTTCTTCTCCCCCATAGCTCTAATTTCTTCCCTCTTCTTCTCATCTTCTTTGTTTTTCTTCATTATTTGATGAGTGAGAAGTGATCCCATGAATTCATCAAGCTTCAAGGTCTTCAAATTCTTAGCTTCGATGATGGCAGTCCTCTTTGAGTCCCATGACTCGGGAAGTGAGTAGATGAGCTTTCGGACAAGCTTCTCTTCCGGGATGGCTTCTCCATAGCCTTTGAGACCATTGGTGATAGTGAAGAACCTATCAAACATCTTCTCGATGTTCTCTTCCGGATCCATCTTGAAGTTCTCATACGCTAGGTTGAGGAGGCCGATCTTGGTCTCCTTTACTTCATCGGTTCCTTCGTATGTGACTTTAAGCTTGTCCCATACCTCCTTGGCACTCTCACAAGAAGACATCTTCTCATAGATGGTTGGGCCAAAAGCACAAAAGAGGATGTTCAAGGCTTTGCAATTAAGCTCCATCTTCTTGCGATCTTCGGCACTCCATTCCGCTTTGCTTCGTTGAGGCACGAACGGATCATCATCTACTATGTCCCATAGCTTGTAGTCCCTTGACTTTATGAAGAACTTCATCTTTGTCTTCCAATGGGCATAGTGAGTTCCGTCGAAGAAGGGCGTTTTGTTGATGGATTGCGCCATTGAGCCGGTTGATTGAAATGTTGATCGAGCTTGCCGAATCTTCTCAATAGGATTCTAATCCTCTTCAATTGAACCAAGCTCTAATACCAATTGTTGGGTTTTACGGTGCTCGATTCCTTCAATCGTTCTTGCTCGCCAAGTGGTGGAGAAGAGGAATTTTGGGTGTAAGTGGTGTGGAAGCTAAAAATATTAAGGACACAATGATTTACAGTGGTTCAACCTTCTAACCAAGGTCTACATCCACTACCTTAGCTTCCCACTAAGGATTTCCAATCAATCCATTATTGATTCGTCCCCTTTTCTAGGCTTAGGGGAAAACCCTTATACTTTGATCAAGCTTTCTACCCAAAGCCTTGATCAAACCCTCTTTACAAAGAGAAAAGATAAGCAAACTCAAATATCTCTAATATGTATTTGTTTGCACAAATTAGCTCTCACCAAAACCTAAAACACTTGAGCAAATCTAACAATTTTGGCTCACTAGTGTTTGTCTATACAAAGAAATAACAATTAAGCACTAAGACAATTTCTTGATCATTTGTTGTTGGGGTATCAATACGCTTGAGGGCGTATCTGTACGGTTTGACATTTAAAAGATTGTTGGGAAATTGGCCGTTGGGGTTGTTGAAATGGGGATCGGTACGCTTACCAGGCGTATCGAAATGATACCTCACCATATCGAAACGGCAAAACCTGTTTCGATACGGGTTTTGGTAGTAACCAAACTTGGACAAAAAGGTATCGATACGGGTTAGACCGTATCGGTACGGGCAACATGAAAATTCAAGTTTGGCTATTTAAAATCAATAAGAAACTTTGCCAAAAACCTTTTTTAAATACCTCAAACATATATTCAAGTTGTTTGGACTTAAAAACAAGTTTTAAATTCTTTTCAAAATAGTCCAAAATATTTTCAATTATTATATCAAAACATTATTTCTACAATTGGAATTATTCCGAACCGTCTAAGTCTCAGAATTATCCAGCCAAGCTCCGGGAAGCAACTGGATGAGCGCGGATTGGGTAAAGGGTTTAATTTAGCAAAGAGGGGACAATATGGCTTTCTTGTGGGACTGTATCTGGGATTTGATACCGTCGCACCCCGACGAAGTGATGAAGGTGGATCTTTTCGCCATGTGAGTGTATGGTTTTGTTATCTTTCCGAGAGTTCTAAATAGTATTGATGTGGCGGTCCTAGACGTCCTCGAATGGTTAAAGAAAAAAGTGAATCCTGCCGCTGCAATCTTAGCTAAAACTTTCATCTCCCTAAACGCAATTCGGAGGCATTAGGAATGAAGCTTCAGGGGTTGTGCTCAACTACTCTAAGTTTAGATTCAGTGCCACTTTTGGGTAACACCAAAGAGGGTTTTACAAGGAGTTTTTTTCGAGGACTTTTCTCCATTACAAGCATATTTAACCAAAGAATGGCGGGAGGACATCAAGAAGGTGAAATGGGCCACAATCCTCAGTAATGTCCGAGTTAGCGAGATATTTTGGAGATCGCCTTGGTTGGGCCGAGTTTCGTACTTCCTTTATCGATGTGGAGACTACAATTGGCTAATGCTTTTAGGACTTTACAGGGGAATTGGTTGTGCTCCTCTATTGGTATCCACGCAATTCGGGTCCCGGCAGTTCATACCCTTCACGTTGGGATTGAGCCGAAGTGAGTTTCTCTTCAAGGGAGAATTCAGAGAAAAGATTGTAAATGCCACTCGAGCATGGGATCAATGTTACCATGTGAGAGTTGATGAGGTTGCCACTAGCATGATTACCCCAGATTATGACTTTTGGATGAGATGGAGAACTAATGATGAGATTCTGAAGCCCGATCAAGGACCAACCTTGGCCATAGAAAAACACATGAGGATTGTGCCCTGCGAGGCAGACATCATGAGGAAAGAACTTGAAGAAATGAGGAAAAAGATGGAAGCTTTGCAACCGAACATGCCAACGAGCTCTATCAGGCAAGTTTGGACATCGACATCAAAGAAGAAGCAATCAAAGATTTGAAAAAAGAAAACACTAACTTGAAAGAGAAAATTGCCCTTTATTAGCGAGATGTCGTTAAGATGCAGGCCTCCATAAGAAGTGCAAGTGAGAAGAAGCTCATGGGAGTTGAAAGAGAAAGGAAGAACGACCTACGTTTTGTCAAAGAGGAAAAGAGAAACAGAAAGCAAGAAATTGAAAAGGAAAGAACGGGAAGCAAGTTGGTTTTGGAGAAGGAAAGGAGAGCTCTAAACAGCGTAATCAGCTGTGAGAAAGAGGAGGCAAGGCAAGAGATGGAAAGGGCGAGGGAAAACTTGATATGGCCCAATGGCTCTAAACTTGATTTCGGTGACCGGCCGATGAGCATAGGCTTAGGGGGTAAGTGTGTTGAACCGGATTGAACCGATCTTTGTCAAACCCAGTCTGGCATTTGAACCGAGTCAATTCAACTTGAACCGAACTGTTTTATTATTGGGCCAACTTGATAAGGCCCAATGGCTTTAACCCACACCCGTTTGGCCCAATCCTGACTCGATAACCAACTGGTCCAACCCGAGTCTGACCCAAACCCAGCCCAGTCAACCCGAACTCGACTCGGTCAGCCCGAACCTGACCCGGTTAGCCCGAGTCAACTCGTCTGAGTCAACCCGAGTCAATTCAGTTGACCCTTACCAGTTGACTGTTGACATCAACGTTGACCTGCTGACATCAGTATTGAGTCTGACCCATTGACCTTTGACCTGTTCACGTCAGCGTTGACATGATGACGTCAGCGTTGACTTTGATCGTTGATCAAAAAATCAAAATTTCCAAAAACTGATATTCTATGTTTTTCGACGTCCTGAGTCCGATTTTGAAGCCCGTTTTGCAAAATTCTGACACAAAAGCCTTCAAATCTGACCTTGAACATGAACTTGTTTATGAATTTATTTATTCAGCTTGGAGTTCAGTTGGAGGGTAGTTAAGTAAATTAATAAAACTTTCTAACCTCTACTGAAACATACCCAACTAAGTTAACGTATCAAAGTTGAAATCTCAGTAAAACTACAATTCGAGCTTAATGAACCACTCTGAACTTCTTGATTCAACTTTTGGAACCTGAATCTCTTATGAATCTTCAGCTTTAGACTCATCTCTTAAGGTTCGGGTAATCAAATAAAGAACAACTCTGTTACCTTCTAGTATAATGCTCCTCTAAAATCTTGAATCGTAATTTGAGCTTACCGTTGCCCAGTTCTTCATGACAATGTAAAGCTTGACATATACATTCTTGTGCTATTAGCATCTCATGGTAGTTTGTATTACTGAGCTTTCTGAAGCTCACGTTGTTTTTACCATCACAGGTTAAAAGATTTACCATGTTGCAGCTATCAACGTTAGTATGAGAGTCTCTTCGGCTTTGCTTGCGGAGTACGTCACCTGTGTAATTAGGGGGCATGTATGTCACATTTTGACTTATATTTGAGTATGAAACTTGTATTAACAACTTTTAACACAACTTTGTTTTGTTGTCTGAATGATTTCTAAAATTGTATTTTATTTCAAAATTGGATTTATGATTTTAAATGGTTTAGCAATTTGTTTATTTGAAATTTTAACGTGGGTCCCTCCGGTGACCCTAATGTGACTTCCTAGGATCCGTGTTAACACATAGATGGGTCTAGGGGTTACATTTAGTGGTATCATAGCTTATAGTTGCGTCATCCTAGGATCCATGTTAACATATAGATGGGTCTAGGATCTATGCATGCCCCTAGATCATAACCGTACTCCTCAGTGCTGAGACTCCGATGTCAAATTCTTTCATTATAGTAATTGAATCTTAGTATTATGCCCGCTCTAGCTCGATATGTATTAGCAAGTAATGTTGGTAATGTTCATCTGTGATTTGGTTTAACTTGATGGGTTTTGAATCTGGATAAGGAACTTTAGGTGGATTATACATGTGAAATTGAAAATTTAATTCAGATTGAGAAAAAATATTTGATCACGTGAGGTAATCGATGTAAGATTACATGTAAGGTTATTAGGTGAAAATTGTTATTCTTGAGAATATTTCGATGGAAATTTGAAAAACAAAAGAAAAAAAAAAGAAAAGAAGAAGTAGAAGAAGAAGAAAAGTGTTATGATTTTAAAAGAAAAGTGCTTGTGAATGTGGCGAAAGTGTAAATTTTGTGGTGATTCTGTTATACACGAAAGAAATAGTTGCCTGAATATTAAGCTGAAGATAAGTCATATACATTCAAGACCATAGTTATGCTTGGTTGATATAAAGAAAGATATTTCTTTGAAATTTGAGGCATGATAGACCGTTATGTATCATCTCTGACCGAAATTTGATGTTTACATCTTGATTCTAGAAGGCCTTAGGTACTCGTTTGAGTTACAATTATAGTTCTTCATCCGTAAACTGATGGTCAACCTGGAAGAGTAATTTAGATTCTGGAAGATATACCTTTGAGATTGTATGATTGACTTCCGTGGTAGTTGGGAAGGCTTCCTATCCCTAGCTGAGTCTGCTTATAATAACAATTATGGAGCGAGTGTTCACATAGCATCTTATGAAGTTTTGTATGGAATCATATACAATATTATGATCAGTTAGTCTGGGGTGTATGGCGGGATAATTTGGGTCCAAGGTCAGTCCGAGAGACTGAGGATGCTACCAGATTGACCTGTGACTGCCTAAGAATCACAAGAAACAAGGATACTCTGATGGATATGTTTCAGTACAAGAAGGGATGAAAGAGCATTTTCTGCATTTTCAACCCAGGTAAATTTCGAGGACGAAATTTCTTTTTAGGAGGGGAGAGTTGTAACACCCCGATAATCAAGGTGTAAAAAAAGAGGAAACAAAAAAAAAGAAATGGGGATTTGTTTCCACGAGAAGTTGAACTCTTAGCCTTGGCCTTGTGTTCTTTAGCTCTAACCATTTAAGCTAAGTCTAGTTTTGGTTTTTAGCCACTCTAAATTAATTTTAAGCTATACCTACATGTATGAACAAAAATTAATTAACCGTTCAACTACCCCTTTGACATTGAATGTTATTTGATAACCATGAGAGAGTTTCCGAAAACTCCCTCAAGCTTTTCATCTCCCCCACCGTTCCGGCGCCGATTTGCCACCCCGCCAGTTCGTGGTCGTCACCGCCGCTGTGGACGTGACTGTCGCCTCGCGCCGATGTCGTCCACGACCGCCATTCGCGCTGAAGTGCAGCCATTTGCCGTGGGTAATGATTCGAAGGTTTTGAGCATCGCCCATGATTTTGCAATTTTCCGGCCGTTCCTCGCGTTTGTTCGTCGCACTGACCTCACCATCGTACTCAACGCGTCACAGAGAGTAAAACCCAACCGGTATACCGTCCATCCGACACCAGTAGCAGCTTTGCCGGAGAAGCCAAAAGCACCCTCTGTTTTATGTGTTTTCCGGTTACCTTCGCCGTCCCTTGGTCGCACAACCACCAGATCTGGGCTCCTCGCACCGCGGTGAGCAAATCCCAGCCGGTCGATCCTCTATCTGATATCTATAGAATCTTTGTCGGGGTTACGTCACTTTTTATCTAATTTGCTCCGTTTGGTAAGTTTTTGGCATGTTTGGTTGATTTCTGGTAGTGGTTAGACTATGTGTGTTGATGACTATTGTTTTTTGGCAGAGATGTGACCATTGTAGTCACCGGCAACGATTTCGGTGACCGGCCGGTGAGGATATGCTTAGTCGGTAAGTGTGTTGAACCGGATTGAACCGGTCTTTTTCAAACCCGGTCTAGCATTTGAACCAAGTCAATTCAGCTTGAACCGACATATTTTATTATTGGGCCAACATTATAAGGCTCAATGGCTTTAACCCACACCCGTTTGGCCTAATCCTGACCTGATAACCAACCGGTCCGACCTAAGTCTGACCCAAACCTGACCTGGTCAACCCGAACCCGACTCGGTCAGCCCGAGTTAACTCGTCTGAGTCAGCCAAGTCAACTCATCTGAGTCAACTCATCCGAGTCAGCCGAGTCAACTCGTCTGAGTCAGCCGAGTCAACTCGTCTAAGTCAGCCGAGTCAACTCGTCTAAGTCAGCCGAGTCAACTCGTCCGAGTCAGCCAAGTCAACTCGTCCGAGTCAGCCCGAGTTAACTCGAACGAGTTAGCCCGAGTCAACTCAGTTAACCCTTACCAGTTGACTGCTGACATCAACATTGTCCTGCTGAAGACAACATTGACTCTGACCCGTTGACCTTTGACATGCTGACGTCAGCGTTGACTTTGATCGTTGACCAAAAAATCAAAATTTCCAAAAACTCATATTCTATGTTTTTCGATGTCCTGAGTCCGATTTTGAAGCCCGTTTCACAAAATTCTGACACGAAAGCCTTCGAATCTGACCTTGAGCACGAACTTGTTTATGAATTTATTTATTCAGCTGAGGACTCTATGAATATGGACTAAAATGGGATATTGTGTGATTGAAGGTAATCACAGTTCCTTGAATACGAATGGTTGAGGGACGTTAGAGTCAGGTTAAAGAGTGTTCGAATGTCGTTCGAGGGTCAACCGATATAGCAAGGATTCAAGGTAATACATTACTACCTTCTACATGCTTTCAAAACTTGTTGGTATTCGGTTAATGCTTGCACGATCATGATTGAGCACATGATTATTTCTACTAATACCAATCAATTAAGAAATAAGAATATTAATGGCCAAGGTAAAAATATTCGAATAAGAGGTTTGATATATCGAAAGGTCTCCCGAGTTCAGTAAACGATTAGTAAAAGCAATTGATCCCCATGTATTATTACTTTGGCTAATGGATTACAAAAATGCCATCGACGTATGAAAATGACTAAAATACCCTTAGCCATGAAAACAATCTAGAAAATCTACCCTAAATCTGGTAAAACAACTAATTTGTCTGCAAACCTCGTTTTGCTTGGAAAAGTTGGGTAACAAAGCTTAAACCTTCAAAAGTGTAAAATACTCAGATTTTCTTGAATTTTGAATAAGTCTCCAAAGAGAAGCTTATGGAAAACTATTTGTATGTCTGGATTAGTCAAAGCGGCGTAAAAATATTGAAAACATCGATAAGGCTGAATTGATTGAAATAAATGTAATGACCAGAAGACTAAAATATTCTTGGGTATTAATTGACAATTTATCTGGAATGATGGATATACCCTCGAGGTCTGAAATGAATGAATAGTTGAAAGAACGAAAGGCTCAAAATAATTAAAGCACCTTCAGGCATCGAAGTGATTGAAAGTACCTCTAAGACTTGGTATAAGAAATACCAATAAAGCCAAACAAAGGTAATGACTCTGAAAGTGGTAAACACGACCCTCGTTGGTTGGTTGTTTCGGGAACTATTGTGACGTTGGAAGAATACCATACAAGAGCATGTTCGAGTTATTTGGAGAAAGTACCTAGGTTAATGGTAAGAGTAGCCTATTCTTCGTGTGTATTCGATGCCATGAATCAAGTTCCGATGCAACACACATGTTCGAAGACATTGAAAATACTAGTTGAATACATGTTCTATCTCTCGTTGTACGTTAGTGGTTGCTTGGTCAAGTCGAGCTTTTTGTTATACAATGTAGTCAATTCTGAGAAGTGAGTACTTAAGGTGTATCGGTCTGGTGAAATAATAAAGACGACAATGATGGTTTGTGATTAGTTCGAAGGGACTCGAAAACTTGAAAAGCAACTAGAAATCTCTAAACTTCGAACATCACTGCTTATACCTTGTTGGTCTAATTACCAGACTACATCCGAAGGTCAGAATAACCAAAATACCCTTGTTTGTAAGGACCTCGTTCAGAAATCAGTCCAAAATTACCAAATGTCATTTTTCCGATATCTATCAAGTACCTTTAAAAATGAATTGGGTCATAAATCTCGTACCATGTATCTGTAAATACTTTTTTGTTCTAAACCAAAACCACATGATTAAAATTTAAAAGTATGACACTATTATACGAATGGAAAACAATTCCCTAGTTTCTGACCTCTGATATGAAAAATATATCTGATATATGACATTGAATACGAAATAATAATGAAATAAATTTAACATCTGTATTTTGGTATAAAAATAGATCTGACATCTATTTTCTGTAATACTGGCTTCTAAATATAAACTGAAATCATATGGGGTATATTATTTGGGATATGAATGAAGATATGCAGGCTCAGCGCTGGTAAGTCCTTCTAGACCTAAGCTCTTACGCCCAATGGGCCTAGGGTAAGTCTTTGTGGACCTAAGGCATTCCCTTAGCTAGGCTCTTACGCCTCAGGCCTAGGGTAAGACCTTTTGTATGCAATTCAGGGGGAATTGCATTTTGGAGTTCGGTTGGAGGGTAGTTAAGTAAATTAATAAAACTTTCTAACCTCTTCTAAAACATACCCTACTAAGTTAACGTATCAAAGTTCAAATCACAGTAAAACTACAATTCGAGCTTAATGAACCACTCTGAACTCCTTGATTCAACTTTTGAAACCTAAATCTCTTCTGAATCTTCGAATTTAGACTCATCTCTTAAGGTTCGGGTGATCAAATAAAGAACAACTATGTTACCGTCTGGTATAATGTTCCTCTAAAATCTTGAATCGTAATTTGAGCTTACCGTTTCCCAGTTCTTCATGACAATGTAAAGCTTGATATATACCTGCTTGTGCTATGAGCATCTCATGGTAGTTTGTATTACTGAGCTTTCTGTAGCTCGCGTTGTTTTTACCATCACAGGTTAAAAGATTGACCATGTTGCAGCTATCAACGTTGGTATGAGAGTCTATTCTGCTTTGCTTGCGGAGTACGGCACCTGTGTGATTAGGGGGCATGTATTTCACGTTTTGACTTATATTCGAGTATGAAACTTGTATTAACAACTTTTATCAAAGTTTTGTTTCGTTGTCTGAATATTTTCTGAAATTGTATTTTAATTCAAAACTTGATTTATGATTTTAAATGGTTTAGCAATTTGTTATTTTGAAATTTTAACGTGGGTCGCTCTGGTGACCCTAATGTGACTTCCTAGGATCTGTATTAACGCATAGGCGGGTCTAGGGGGTTACACCTTGCATATTCCATCAATTAACCAGATTTGTTGAAAAACCTTCAAGATTCCTTTGATATAAATGGATGAAAAACCAAGAAAATCATTTGCAATTTAAAATGAAATGTAAAAATGAAAATCTCTGGAAATTATGAGGGAAAATGAGGTGTTTGGCTGATTAGAAATGAGAGAAATAGAAGTTACGTCAAAAATAGATTTTAAAAGCTAAATCCCCTTTTAATAAAATTTCTCTTTATTTCTTTTTAATAAAACACATTTAAAATGTTTAATTAAAGGAAAAGGCTAATTAATATCATATTAACTCCCTAAAGATTCTAAGTTTTGGCATTCTTTCAAAATAGTCCTTTAAAACAGATTTTACATTTTTTATAAATTAGTCACTAAACCGAAATGTCAATCTTCCAAAAGTCATTTTCTAAAATTGACTTCGTCAAATCTTTATATATATATATAGGATTTTAGGAATTTTTCCCAAAATTTTACCACATCGAGAACCATGTTTTTCCTAAACCACTCTCGAACTAACCCGAATCTCTAGTCTAGGTCTACGAACCCTGAACCAACCTTAAAATCTCCTAAGTCCAAAAACGGGGCGTTACAACCCTTTTGTATTCGGACCCATACTACCGTGATAACCTCAATCTTTCATTACTGCAAATCAATGATCGATGTGTCAATTGGACGTCAAACAATGAATGTGAAATGGGTTTCAAAAACCACGAGCGCAACAAATAGAAGAACGGCGATTAGTCTTTGTGGTTCTTCTAGTTAGAGGAGGAGATTCCACTATTGTGGCGACAACGGCGACTGCATGTTTGTGGTGGTAGAAGATTTGGGGATTGAGAGTTATTTTGATAAAATGAGAGTTTTGGGGTTTTTTAGAAATTATATTTTTATATTTTAAAAAATAAAAAGAAAGTCAAAACCCAACCACGTGTCAAGCAATGAGTGGTTGGTGAATTTTTTTAAGGGTAAACTACTACAGGGGTCACTTTCGTTTCCCGTTTGTACAGATTTAGTCACCACTTTTGAAAAGTGCCAATAAGTGGTCATCTACGTTTTCGATGTGTAAAGACTTGGTCACTCCGACGTTATAGTCCGTTAATCCCCTAACAGATTGCTGATGTGGCGGAATTAATTAAATGGCAATATCCACGTGTATTCCCACGTGGATAATAACGTTGGAAGGGGGATTGAACCGGCTTTGGGCGGCGTTTTCACGAAACTTGAAGCCCGGTCCAACGCCAACGGCCAACCCACCGCCATGTCAAACATAGTTACGTCAACCGTGATAATTGTGATTCCTCCAGCGATGATGAAGACAACGAGACGACGCTTACAAAGCCATGATTGTCAAATCCAGCAACGAGGTCGAACCGTCAATCTTGGACGCTCGAGACGAAGCCACCGCCGATAACTGGATCGAGCGGAACCCTTCCTTGATCCGTCTAACAAGGAACGACCACCCTTGAACCGCCTCATGCACCACAGTTTCATCACCCCGGTTCCCCTCCACTACGTCCGTAACCACGGTGTCGTCCCCAAAGCTTCGTGGGATGACTGGACCGTCGAAATAACTGGTCTAGTTAAACACCCGATGAAGCTAACCATGGACCAGCTCGTAAACGAGTTCCAAACCCGTGAATTCCCGGTCACTTTGGCTTGCGTCGGGAACCGAGGAAAAGAACAGAACATGGTAAAACAAACGATGGGCTTCAACTGGGGAGCTTCGGCGGTTTCCACGTCAGTGTGGAGAGGCGTACCGTTGTGTGACGTGCTCAAACGATGTGGGATCTTCAGCAAGAAACACGGTGCCCTCAACGTGTGCTTCGAAGGAGCCGAGCATTTCCCCAGCGCTGGCAGCGACGGATCCAAGTATGGAACCAGCATTAAAAAGGAGTTCGCCATGGACCCATCTCGTGATATTATCTTAGCTTACACGCAGAACGGCCAACGGTTAACCCCGGCCAACGTGGGAATACACGTGGATATTGCCATTTAATTAATTCCGCCACATCAGCAATCTGTTAGGGGATTAACGGACTATAACGTCGGAGTGACCAAGTCTTTACACATCGAAAACGTAGATGACTACTTATTGGCACTTTTCAAAAGTGGTGACTAAATCTGTACAAACGAGAAACGAAAGTGACCCCTGCAGTAGTTTACCTTTTTTTAATGGGTCAACCTTAAAATATTAACGACATAAAATGTTGAGCGCCTAAAATAATAACGTTATAAATGTTAGACAGTTATTTTGAAATAAAAAACTTTAAGCATTAAAAGTAAAAAAATATAATTTGACACTTCTTTATATTAAGCTTATTTTAATTAAGAAATATTTTTCAAATAATTATAATAAACAACATTACACCCTTTTCATCGTAAAAGTGGATTCTAAAAACATTCAGATTTTCTTTGATAGGAATAGGGATATGATAATAACCGTTAAAGTTCTCTTAAGATTTATCTCCGTTCCTTTCATCGTTACAAATACAGAATCATTATAATAACCGTCTCCCATATAACTTAGCCCAGTTTTGTTTTCCTGAATATCTCTCATTGCTATGAGATTATCAAATAGTGTAGGTGAAATGCCACCAGTGAACTCATTTCGAGCAAGATCAATCATTCGCAGACCGCTAAAGGAAAATGTGCCATTGAAATCCCGTATTTCACCATTGAATCGATTAGATCGAAGAATAAGAACTTGCAGATTCGGAAGAGTACCTAACCAATATGGAAATGTGCCATTCGAGTTGTTGTTTCCTAAATCTAAAACATGCAAGCTTTTGCAGTTCCCTAAAGATGTTCGTATTAATCCTTCAAGTTGGTTGCCATAGAGGTTAAGACTTCTCAATCGGCCACCTTCAAGGTATATTGGTGGGATTTTGCCACTAAACTTATCCATTCTCAGATCCACAACTGAGAGATGGAGGAAACGGTGAAGGTGGAGATGGAGGAAGGGTAGAGGGTGGTGGAGATGGAGGAAACGGTGAAGGTGAAGATGGAGGAAGGGTAGAGGGTGGTGGAGATGGAGGAAACGGTGAAGGTGAAGATGGAGGAAGGGTAGAGGGTGGTGGAGATGGAGGAAACGGTGAAGGTGATTAAATTGGTCCGGGAAGATGGGGGACGATAAAAAGGGGGAGAAGACGGGGAAATGAGAGGTGGGCGAAGATGATTTTATTAAATATTTTTTATGAGTATTATATTATATTTATATTATTTATTTTTAACTTTTTTATATATTAAATCTAAAAATAAGAAAAAATAATTATGTAACGTGGCATGTTTTGATTGGTTAGGATAGATTTTTTAACGGTGTTAGTGTTTTGGACAATATAGGTAACGACGTAAAGTTTAGATGGCAAAAGCGGTAAAAATTAATTTTAGAGGCAAATTGAGAAAACGTGTAAAGTTTAAGGGAAAGTGCATTAAGCATATACATATTGGAAAATATACCACCTCAACAATTTTTTTATCGATAAATATCACACTAAACATTTACCCGTGAACAATAACTGAATTTCACTATTCAATAAACATTCAATTTAACAATAAAAATATATCAACGTCCCTGCAATACTCATCTCTATAACGTAGGCACAATAGTTGTAGAGATCTTAAAAGTGGTTACATATTTCAAGAGTAATTCTCTTTCATAATTCTAAAGGGGATCAACTTTATATTTATAAAGCTAAATACTTAACTACAAAAAAAAACCTGATTTAATAAGATCTCTTATCTAATGTAATATTTACCTATTAAAGTAAACCCTACTTACCATGTAATATTCAATAATTAGAATTACAATAAAACTCAACTTAATTATCAATTAAAATTTGGGTTAAAATATAACAACGTTGAAATACAAAAAAGAATAAAAGAAATAAAAGGTTAAAATGCAGAAAAGACGAGAAATAAATGGAAAAGAATTGTGAATGAAGCATACCCCATATCTTATTTTAAGCAAAGTTGTGCGAGTTATTATTTTACTTTCAACTCTATAGCTTTGATCTTTGCAAAGAGCGAGTTTATGGGAGTGAGAGAAGCTGATACATAGAACATAAACGATAGATACGAAGTGTGATATTAAACTTAAAATTTTCAATAACTATTGATTTTAAATGTTTCAAGCTTGTCTCCTTCTATCCTTCGTCGGTGATAGAGAGTGGTCGACCACATAAAATTTATTTAATATTTGAGATTTAGGGTTTATAAACGATCGAAATTAATTTTGAATGTTTTAAGCTTCGCTTCTTTTCTCCTTTGTAGTAAAGAGTAGGCGATAGATGTTGACCGTTAATTGATTAACGATTTTCATCCATAAAAAGATTAATTTGACCCAAAATAAAATATTAAAAGTTAAATTACTTCAAAAAATATAGAGATTAAAAACAATATTTCATTAAACATTAAAAGCATTTTTTAATGTTATGCATGTTAAATAATCTAATTTTTTTGTCCATACATTTGTGATCAATTGACATTTTCTCTTTTTGGCCTACAAACATTTCAAAACTTGTAACACTCCCTTCCCGGCCTGGTCGAGAACCGAGTTGGAAGGTGAAATCGATGATCAATACGGAAATTGGTGCAATAAAATTTCATTTCGTTATTAACATTTTCAACAATATCATACAAAGAATCAGTACTACCATTTAACTTAGTCCATACGAAACAATAATAAATCAATTAGGGCTAAATATTAACTATCACAAGTTTTAGGGACTAATATGTAAATTTGATAATTTAGGGGTCCTTCAGTGCAATTGGTTACAATAAATTGAAATTCATCACAATATTAACCTGCCTGAAAAATTTCATAGCAATTGGAGTTCATTAACTCATCCAATTTAATCTTTCAAAATTCAGTGACTAAACTATGAACATTGCAATCTGTTTAATATGCCTTAAACTAACTTAACTAACCATGTATCGAAACACCCTAGGGCTGTTTCGAAACGGGTGAATGATGGTCAACCCAGGTTGACTTTAACCTTTAAACTGTATCAATACGAGCATGCCATGTATCGAAACGGGTTGACTTCTTTTGACTCGTTTCGATACTCTATAAACCCGTATCGAAATGAGGGATTCCAGTGACAAAATGTTTCGGAACGACCATGAACTGTTTCGATACGCCCTATTCCTCAGTTTCAATTCTGCTTACCCGTATCGAAACACCATCACCCGTTTCGATACGGTATGACCTGTAATGACGGATTTTTGCTGGTATTTATTCAATTTGACCTATCGTACGATGTCCAAATGCAACGAAACTTCACACACAACATTTCAATGGTATAAACTACTAGCATGCCAAATTTCAGGATCATACAAATACGTTTACTATGTTTTGACCTTTATTAGCCAAGTATGCACTTTTAAGCCATTTTAAGCCAACCAAAAAGGACAGTTAGGGCCATTAACCATATTACAACATAGGCATCACATAACCATATCAAAATGGGCATAAACGACTAGTTCGATTACTTTTCCACCTTCCTAGGAGTTAATAAGTCAAAACACATTACTTTAGGGCTTGTAGTGACTTGTCTTGCCTTGATAATCCGATCCTTCTACGCTCGATCTTTCAACCTGAAATGCATGAGATGAGACACGTTAGGCATACATTGCCTAGTGAGGTAATCATAAACAATATGATCATCAATGTATCAAGTATCTATTTATATGCTCTCATGCTTATCATTATCAATACTATACATCAATAAACAATGTTTAACATATTCATTTCATCATTAATCCTTGCATTTAATCAAGATAGTGGATACACGAATTCCTATGCCTCGCCAAGTCAATGAATGATCTAATCCCCCGCCTTGCCAATATGACCAATATCAATACACATCCCTCTGCCTCGCCAAATAAATATAGGTCGTAGCCTTAGGACCGTAGTCCACCCGTACACTGAGCTAATGAATTCTATGGCATGCCAATTGTATCCAATGTTTATTCAAATCCAAGGTTTCATTGTTCATTTTCATATTCAATGTTCAATGAGGATTCTAATGACCAATGATCTCAATATTATCAATGTTTCATGGTTCAATATCAATATACGATGATTTCTTTACAATGTTTCGATGACAATAACTAAATCAATGACTGTGCACAATGACAATACCAATAACTACGTCCGATATTCAATAACACACTTACCGACACTTACAAGGTGTCCGATTAACAATCCGATGCAACTTCTTCAATGATAATATTAGCGATATAATCTAAAACATCAATAAAAGGTTTGTGAAGGCTTTTTACCTAATCCCGAGACTCCGACTACATTCACCTTAACAATCCGAAGCTTTCAAGGCTCTTGGATGATAATCCCCTTGTTCCTAGCTTTGGATGGAGACGATGGATGCTCTTTATCAACTTCTTGAGCTAGGAAATCAAAAGGAGACTATTTGGATCGATATTACGATATCAAAATCAATATTCGATTTCAATATAGATGACAACGATGAGATATCCATAGATAGTCAAAATCCTAGCTTAAGATTAAGCTTGATATATCCATGAAATCCAATAACCAATTGAGGAATATAGCTTACCCGATCAATAGCAACGATTCTATATCAATAAAACGAAAAAATAGTGAAGCTCAAAACTTTCTCCAATGGAGGTGTGTGCTTCAAGGAAGAAGATGATGAAGATAGAGATGTTTGCTTAAGAACTCTCTTTGGTAAGTCTCCTATTCCTTATTTTCTTTGTTTACATATAATTTAGATTATTTAGCTTTCCTTCAATTTGAAGGAAAGCTCTCAGACCATCCCACGTAGGCAAGATTTAATCAAGGAGGGGATAATCGCAAGATTAGTCCCTCAGCTCACAACATACTATAGTTTTGCTCCCCAACTTACCTTTTCTTCAATTTAGTCACTATATAGGTTTCAATATTATTCGATAAAGTCCAATGACAACAATTTAGCTCAATTAGAGTTCGATATCAATAATTAGCTAGCCAATTCTATATTTAGTCTTTATCAATACGTAATTTCCGATCACCGGAACCCAATTATGACTAGACCAGATTTTGGGGTGTTACAACTCTCACCTCTTAAGAAAAATTTGTCCTCGAATTTTTACTTGAACCGAAGAGATGCGGATATTGCTGTTTCATGGTCTCTTCAGGTTCCCAAGTGGCTTCCTCAATGGTGTGGCTCCTCTAGAGCACTTTAACTAACAATACAGTTTTCTTGCGAAGCCTCTTGATTTCTCTTGCGAGAATTTGAACCGGTTCCTCCTCGTAGGATAGATTTGGTTGAAGTTCTACATATTCAGGTTCCACAATATGCGAAGGATCAGAACGATATTTCCAAATCATTGATACATGAAAAACATCATGGATTTTACTCAATTCAGAGGGCAAAAATAGTCGATATGCCACGTGGCCAACTCTTTCAATGACTTCAAAGGGTCCAATGAATCGGGGACTCAATTTTCCCTTCTTGCCAAACCTTAAAACCTTCTTCCACGGTGATACTTTGAGGAAGGCCTTTTTACCAATTTCGTACTCAATGTCTCTTCTCTTAAGATCAACATAAGCCTTTTGTCGATCAAAGGCAGCCTTTAAACAATCGTGGATAATGGTGACCTGCTCTTCAGTCTCTCAAAGCAAGTCAGGGCCTAACATCTTGCCCTTGCCAAGCTCTGACCAACATAATGGAGTTCTACAACACCTACCATACAATGCTTCCTACGGGGGCCATTTGGATTGATACTTGGTAACTATTATTGTAGGCAAATTCGACAAGGGGCAGAGATTTTTCCAAAGTTCCACCAAAGTCAATAATGCATGCCTGAAGCATGTCTTCCAAGATCTGTATAGGGAGATTCAATAACAATGCAAATTTCTAAGGTTTCAATGGACAAGTTTATCGATATATTACTTGGATCACCCTTTCTAACTGACCGTCAGATTGGGGGTGAAAAGCTGTGCTAATATTAACTCTGGTGCCCAGAGCTCCTTGTAAGGTTCTCCAAAACCAAGATGCAAATCGGGGATCTCGATCGGAGATAATAGACTTAGATACTCCGTGAAGTCGAATTACTTTCTTGATATACAAGTCAACTAATTTGGGAAGATCGTAGTCCATTCTAACCGATATAAAATGAGCTGACTTCGTGAAACGATCTACAGTGACCCATATAGCAGCATGCTTAGCAGGAGTTAATGGTAGACCATTAACAAAATCCATAGTGATTTTTCCCATTTCCATTTCGGTGGATAGATAGGTTGCAATAATCCGGTAGGAGCGCAATGTTCTGCCTTAACACGTTGGCATGTGAGATATTTGGAAATGAATTCAACTATGGCCTGCTTCAAGCCTGGCCACCAATAGAGTTCACGTAGGTCCTTATACATCTTCATAGACCTAGGGTGAACAGAAAAAGAACTTGAATAAGCTTCAGAAAGAATATCGATGCGAAGAGATTCATCATTAGGTACATAGACTCGGTCATGAAAAACACAAGAGTCCTTCATAATTAATTTTGAAGTCAGGGTTGTCCGATAGCTTGGAGACAATGGATTGAAGCTCTGAATCTTGATCTTGCAAACCTTTGATTCGCGAAACGATGATAGACTGAACTTGAAGTTCAGCTGCAAGACAATCATGCTTCTGAAGTCGGAAGTGAGCGTTAATTGCTCGAGGGGCTACAATACAATAATATTACGATGAGTTAATGTACTACATAATACATATAACTCCAAATTTATTGTCAATGCTTACCAGGCAAAGGTTTGCGGCTGAATGCATCAGCTACAACATTGGCCTTTCTCGGATGGTAATCAATGACAAGATCGTAATCTTTAAGGAGTTCCATCCACCTCCATTACCGAAGATTCAACTCCTTTTGAGTCAATATGTACTTAAGGCTTTTGTGATCGGTGAAGAGATAACACTTTTTCTCTGTGGAGGTAATGTCTCCAGATTTTCAATGCAAAGACAACTGCAACTAATTCAAGTTCGTGGGTGGGATAATTCATTTCTTGTGGCTTAAGTTGTACCGAAGCATAAATGATGACTTTGACTTCTTGCATCAATACAAATCCTAACCCATGATGCGATGCATCACTGTAAACTGTGTAGTCCTTTTCGAACTCAGGTTGGGTCAGGACCGGTGCATGATTTAATACTTGTTTCAACTGATCGAAACTTCGTTGCTGAGCCTCGGTCCAAACAAAAGGAGTTTCTTTCCTTAATAACTTGGTTAAATGAGCGACTATTAAGAAAATCCTTTCAAAAATCTTTGATAATAGCTAGCAAGCCCAAGGAAGCTTCTGACTTCACCAATGTTCTTCGGTGGATGCCATTCTACAATAGTTTGGATTTTCTTCAGGTCCACTTGAATACCCGAAGCCGACACGATATGTCCCAGAAAAGCAACATGGGTGAGGTAAAACTCACACTCAAAGAACTTCGCGTACAACTGCTTCTCTCTCAAAGTCTGAAGCACAATGCGAAGATGATCTCGGTACTCCGCTTCATTCTTCGAATAGATCAATATGTCGTCTATAAACACCACTACGAATTTGTCAAGATAAGGTCGAAAGACCCGATTTATCAAATCCATAAAGGTTGTCGGTTCATTGGTTAACCCAAAGGGCATCACCAAGAATTGGTAGTGTCCATATCTTGTACGGAAGGCAGTCCTTGGTATATCACACTCCTTGACTCTCATTTGATAATAGCCCGACCTTAAATCGATCTTGGAAAACACAGAGGCATCCTTCAGTTGATCGAACGAGTCATCTATTCTAGGCAATGGATATTTATTCTTGATGGTTTCTTTATTCAATTGTCGGTAGTCAATGCACAATCGCATAGAACCATCTTTCTTCCTAACAAAGAGAACTGGAGCTCCCTAGGGCGAAGAGCTCGGTTGAATGAAACCTTTGTTCAATAAGTCTTGAATCTGAGCCTTTAATTCCTTTAATTCCACAGCTGCCATGCGATATGGTGCAATGGAAACTGGAGCATCCCAGGTTGCACCTCGATACCAAACTCCACTTCACGGGTTGGGGGCAATCCTGGAAGTTCATCAGGGAAGACATCAGGAAATTCACACACATTGTCAATATCTCGTAGTTGTGCTTCACCTTTGGTTTCTAGTGTCAAAGCATACAATGATGGATTCTTCGCATTCATCAATACAACACTTTCCTTACCCAAACCTCGAAGATACAATTTTCTCTTACAACAATCTACCCAGGCTTGATGCTCACTAAGCCAATCTAAACCTAGGATGACATCAAATTCATGGATCGATAAAGCCAACAAAATGGCCGGGAAAGGAATCCCTTTGATCATTAAGGGGCAGTTCTTGCATACTACCCTTACGGTGACACAATCTCCTAGGGGGTTAGTTATAGAAATTCTCGATGTATTTGTTCGGAAGACATATTATACTTCTTAACTACAATGGTACTTATAAAAGAATGAGTAGAACCAAGGTCAATCAATGCATATAAAGAATGTGAATATAGCTCAATGGTACATGCAATGACATCAAGTTCATCATCTTCTTCTCTGGTCCTCACATGACACATTTAGGCAGGAGCTTTTGAATCTTGCTTACCAAAGGGTTTCCCTGGGCCACTCGATCACCCAAAAGTTCTCGATGATCCTTGCTTCGATTCTTTACCTCGAAAGGATTGAGCAAGAGAAGCAGTAGTAGTCGGTGTGACAACAAATTTGGTTGCATTCAAAGGGCAGTCACGAATAAAATGACCCTGCTCACCATAATAGTAACAGGCACAAGTCTGCTTACGACATTCTGTTGGGTGCTTGTTCTGACAATAATTACAAAGTGGATGATGGTTGCCTCGGTTTGAACCTCCAATACTGTCAACGGACGCTGCTTTAGCAAAAGACTGCGTCACAGACTGAGGCCTCTCAATGTTCCTAGAATGGGAGGGCTGTGAATAGATATTCTGTTTGGGGCCTTGATATCTCCCTTTCTTGTTCCATCTAAGAGGTCGAGAATCATCCCTGAACCTCTTCTCAGACATTCCAGACCCACCAGCTCTTTGAGCTCTCTGTGCGGCTTCAGTGGCCTTAAATCGATTCACAAGGTCTTGAAAATTAGAAATACTTAACGCAGTGAACATAGGGCGTAGTTCATCATTAAGCCCTGCAATGAATATTCGATACTTTTCTTCCTCTTTCTTAATGTACTCAGCACCGTCTACAGTACTTGCAGAAGTCATGGAAGTGATGTTCGATCGGTCGTCTGCCCTGTTTGAGGTGAAGGAAGATGCTTCGCCTTTCAGCAAGGTAAAATTCACTGATATACTCCCAAGTCACCGTGTCTTCTAAAATTGAAAAATGGTAGTTTCCCACCAATGGAGTGCCTCATCGGCCAAAAATGGTAGTTTCACTGAAGTTGTTTATTCAGAATCCGCAAGGTGTTGTCCAACAAATATTCGGCAACTTCAGGGTTGTCGTCATCTTGCTTGGTAAAAGTATAAGCTCGGTACTTTGAGAGCTGATCAATAGGTGCTCGAGTGTGTTGAAAAACATGAGCGATGGGTTGCACGATTTGTTCGGCCCTCATAGCAGTCATAAACTACCTGAACATGTCATCCATGTTCTTATAACACTCAGCCTGAGCTATAGGTGCTGCAAGCTCGATACCCTGAACATGAGGGTCCTGCGGCTGCGGTGGGTTCTGAGAATTTCCTCCTTTAATCTCCTCACCATGCATCGAGGAGCCTGTGGCAAGCTCGTCTATATGAGCTTCATTAGTCTCGGACATATCTATATGAAATATCAGATTAGTCGACAAGTTACAATATACGCAATATATAACTCCTACGTGGCAAAGTAACACAATAACAATGCAAAAACTTTAGTTTAGTCCGAGAATCGACTAAACTCTAGCTCTGCTGCCACAAATGTAATACCCCCTTCCCAGTCTGGTCGAGAACCGGGTCAGAAGGTGAAACTGATGATCAATAACGGAAATTGGTGCAATAAAATTTCATTTCGTTATTAACATTTTCAACAATATCATACAACGAATCATTACTACCATGTAAATTAGTCCATATGAAACAATATTAAATCAATTAGGGCTAAATATTAACTCTCACAAGTTTTAGGGACAATATGTAAATTTGATAATTTAGGGGTCCTTCACTGCAATTGATTACACTAAATTGAAATTCATCACAATATTAACATGCCTGTAAAATTTCATACCAATTGGAGTTCATTAACTCATCCAATTTAATCTTTCAAAATTCAGTGACTAAACTGTGAACATTGCAATCTGTTTAATATACCTTTAACTAAATTAACTAACCCCGTATCGAAACACCCTAGGGTTGTTTCGAAACGGGTGAACAATGGTCAACCCATGTTGACTTTACCCTTTTAATCGTATCGATACGGGCATGCCCTGTATCGAAACGAGTTGACTTCTATTGACTTTAACTTTGACCCGTTTCGATACGCTATAAACCCGTATCAAAACGAGGGATTCCAGTGACAAAATGTTTCGGAATGGCCATGAACATTTTTGATACGCCTTATTCCTCAGGTTCAATTATGCTTACCCGTATCGAAACGCCATCACCCGTTTCGATACGGTATGACTTGTAATGATAGATTTTTGCTGGTATTTATTCAATTTGACCTATCGTACAATGTCCAAATGCAACAACACTTCACACACAATATTTCAATGGTATAAAATACTAGCATGCCAAATTTCATGATCATACGAATACGTTTAATATGTTTTGAACTTTATGAGCCAAGTATGCACTTTTAAGCCATTTTATGCCAACCAAAAATGCCACTTAGGGCCATTAACCATATTACAACATATGCATCACATAACCATAACAATATGGGTATAAATGACTACTTCGACTACTTTGCCACCTTCCTAGGAGTTAATAATTCAAAATGCATTACTTTAGGGCTTGTAGTAACTTGTCTTGCCTTGACAATCCGATCCTTCTACGCTCGATCTTTCAACCTGAAATGCATGAGATGAGACACGTTAGGCGTACATTGCCTAGTGAGGTAGTCATAAACAATATGATCTCATCAATGTATCAAGTATCTATTTATATGCTCTTATGCTTATCATTATCAATACTATGCATCAATAAACAATGTTTAACATATTCATTTCATCATTGTAAAACGTTTGGGTGTTCTCTAAATATGAGCGCAAGTGCACACTCTTGTCAAGTTATAGTATAAAAGATATTGTCTCCCACAAGGATTGGACAACTTGATTCGATTCGTAGTTCTTGCACATGAAAAGTAAATGCATAATTAATTTGGTTGTTTGAGAAGAAAAATAAAATAAAAACACAAGTAAATAAAAGGGAATGGATTAGGTTGATAGAATGGGCAGGTTTATGCTGCTGTTTAGTGTGAAACTGCGTTGAATAGGACAAGTTACTTTGCGCTGTCAGACTCTGCTGCCTCGGCGGAGGATGGCAGTTATGTTGCTGAGACGCTCTCACTGCCTCGGTAGGGGAATGGACTTGTGTCTCGGTGGCAAACTCGACAGAACTACAAGGCTCGACAGAACGCTTCGAAACCGATCTCGCTTATGTCTAAGTCAGAATTCTGTTGATGCCCACTGCAGATAATACCAGTCGCGGCGTGAATCGTGCAAAGACAGCAACGTTGGTTCGTCCTCTTTTAGCTGCCTTAAACCCTAACCTATGTCTAGGCTAGATTGATAGCACCGTCTATAGATGAAATCGTACTTACTCCTTTCGTGAGTTCGACTCTCTCGATACCGAACAAATGGATAGTAATCAACTGATCTTTCGCCTTAATTGAAAACTATGAAGAACATGGAATAAGCAAACCTTGAAGCTTTATTGCAAAAACAAACTTAAAATCCTAAACAATCGTTCTCACACTAATTACAACATAACCCAAACCCAAGGAGAATTTTAGAACATAATGGCGGCAAGAAAACCTAAACTATGCCTAAGGAAAAACCTAAGTTGTTTTGAAGTAATATTACAATGAGTATATATAGACATTAGCTAGGTCTAGTCTTTCTAGGAGTAGAAGTCTTCAAAGTAACTTTTGCATTAAATGGAGCTTTAAACTCTCACTTTTTTTAGTTGAATGTGGACTTTATCATGTTGCCTTGCTCCTCAAGTAAGCTCGAGTTCCTTCTTCGGCGGCTCTGCCTGCTGCTACAGACATCGGAAAATTGAGTGAACAACATCGATAGAATCAGGATTTTTTGCTCTACAAATCGCAATCCAGTTCTCCAATTTTACAGCTTACTGTCTTGGGCGACAGGTAGGGCGGCGGCAGCTACTCGACAGCTGTTGTCTCTGTCTAGAACTGCATCAGTACAACTCCTTACTATGCTGCCTCAACATCATGTCCTCAGCTCTTCTTTCCTTCCGTCAGCCTGTAGTACCTGAAATTAAAACTAAACTAAAACAATACCTTTTCATCACCAAATAAAAGATAATCAATACACATCATGGCAAAGTAAAGAATTCTGTAAAAATGCAATGCATGGTCCTACTTATGCCTAAAATATACTCAAAAACAAGAATAACATGAGATGGAATGTGCATGAAATATAGAACTTATGGACACTTTACACACCCCCAAACTCGAACTATTGCTTGTCCGCAAGAAATGCAACCTAAACATACTTGCCCTTATATTAACCAAAAATAAAAAGCTATTTTCAACTTGATTTCGCACCTCAAGGCCGTGGCACCTATATTAGATTAGTGAAGGGGAAATAGCAAGAAATAACTCAGAATTCATCTACAATGACAGTGCAGTGTGTGCAAAATTGTGTACAAGCTGAATATGCAGAATAACCAAATAAAAAAGATGTTGTTATGATATATAAGGTTGTCGCCGAGACAGAAAAATTAAGCACAATTAATTAATCATGGCAACGAGGGCTTCAACTCATCACAACTACTCTTCCAGGTCTGAAATTAAGATAGGAGCAAACTACAAAACCTCGAACCCATGGAGTAAAGTCATCCCGTGAAGACTTTCATTCACTCATGATAATTTGTCTGTCACTGCAAAAAAAATTAGATTCATGGACTTTGATAGCAGCGGAGTGTCCTCGCAGATGAGTCTTCTTAGAGCCTGTTTCGGGCACCTCTAGGGATAGACAACATAAAATTTTTCTTTTTCCTGTCTTTGACAGTGCTTTTTTTTGTTTCTGTTTCCTGCCTCGGCGGCTTCCTGCAACCATTGTTAGAACTTTGCAAAGAATTCTAAAAACAAAGCAAGCAGTGTTCATTAGATATTCGAACAAATTCAACAAGTAATAGTAGTGTTTGATAGTTTTGGCAATTAAAAAAATTCTAAGTTATTTTTCATGCTTTTCCTAGAATTAAATTCAATTTATTTAATGGTGTGAAAATAATTAATCGGCTATCTATCATACGTCATAACAAAAATTTTTATTCCGATTAATAATAAGGCAAGTACAATGCAACCTATATGCTACTAAGTATGCCTAAAGAAAAATGTAAGAACTACCCCCCCCAAACTCGAGATGGGCATTACCCTCAATGTACAAAATAAAAACAAGAAAATAAAATAGAAAAATAGAAAAATAAATACAAGTAAAAAACAGAAAAAAACAGAAAAATAAAATAAAGAAGAGGATAAAAGAAAAAAAACTCTAGAAATTGACTGAGGGTTGAGAGGAGGCTTGATTCTTTGTTGTTGAGGAGGAGGAGGAGGATTGGATGATTAGGCGGCGGCCGACAGATGTCCAGGTGGCAGACTTGGCAGGGGAGACCTTAGCTGTCCGCGGTGGCTGGACTCTTTTTAAAGTGGGACGAGTTTCTTCTTGAGGTTCGGCAGGAGGGGCTTCGCTCTCTTCTGATTCTATTTCATCGTCCACTAGCTCGACGACTATGATGTGCCTCTTCCTCTTCCTAGTTCTTTCCTCCGTTGGTGCTGCAAGAGGGTATATCACCATTGGGATGGTTGCATCTGCTACTACTACTACTGATGTTATTGGCGGCTGTTGCTCGACCACATCTGATGAGAAGATGTTTGCCACTGTTGCCGTTGTGCAGATGGGGGAATGATGTTTTTGATTCCGCTCTAGGGAGTCTACCTCCGTGTTGGAAGCGGAGGTGGCTGAGTACGATGGGTAGTGCGTCGGAGATGGCATCTATCGTCGGAAGGCGGTGTGGCGGGCAGCGGCAGCTGATAGCGTTCCTTGTGCTGTAGCATATGTGACAGATAGATCTGCAGGTTAGGGTGGCAGAGTGGGGCTGTCATCTAGGTACTTATGCAGGAGATAAGCCACAAAGGCTTCTTGGACCTCCCCCGCATACTTCATGAAGGTCAGCTACAGATGTTTGATCCGTTTGTTGATGTCAATGAGGGTGCGCAGCAGAGTGAGGACTTCACTTGCTGGGGCAGCTTCAGTACTGTCGGAGGAGGCTGGAGTGGCTGGTTGGGCGGCAGAGAGCTGGCTGGGGGTGATGGGCTCTGTCCCCGGGGCCTGCATCATCTCTAGGCGGAATTTTCTGGTCCACCCCTCCTTGGAGGTTGTCATCTCATCCTCGGGGTCGGTTAGGACGTTGAAATTGGCACAAAGTCTGGTGATGAGTGATGGGAAGTATAGCCTGCCCTTCGTCTTGTGGAAGTAGTTGTGGATCCCCTTGCATATAATCTCCCCAACATTGATGGGTCGGTTCTCCATGATATTGTGGATTAGTGCGAGGCACGACCGGTCGATAGTGGAATTGTGGGCAGCAGACGCCTCATAATGAAAGTGATCCATAGCATTGCCTCGGGCAGCAGGTAGCGGCGTTGGACAGAGCTACCATGCTTTCCTTCCAACCAGGGCGTGTTGGGCTTGCACAGCTTGGCCTTGAGCCGTCTTAGTCGGCAACAGTCAGTGACTGCCTCCATTCCTCGTGAGGGTTATCGTCCATCTCTATGCCGTAAAAGTTGTTGATTACAGCGACGTTCAGTTTGACAGGTTCCCCTCAAACATAGATGAAAGGAAGCTCCGGGTAGGGATGATGGGCACAGAACTCTCTGACCAAAGTGATGTTGGCCATCTCCGACTGCCGTGCAAATATTTCCAAGCCCTTGCTATGGATGGTCTCAAACAAGGCGGGTTCTAAGCCAAGGTCCCATGTTTGCTTCGTGTAGTGGAAACCTTGCTCCTCTCAAACTTCTTGCTTAGCAAACTAATCTTTTTATCTCTTCTCATCTGCCCTGGAGCAGAAGCGTTTGAATGTGGTTTTAGATTGGGATGCGGATGCCATATGTGAGACGGTTGAAATATATCTGAAACTTAAAAGAAAATATTGTGAGAAGAGAGAGCAATGAATTCAAGAAGAATATAGCAAGGAGATGAAAGTAAAGTAAATGAATGTGGTGAGAAAGGTTTAAATAGAGGCTGCCAAGAGGTGTCGTGGAGGCATTAAATGTCCAATGGTCCAGTTGTCTCGCGAACGTTACGAGATTTCTGCCCGTTACTTCTATAGTCGTTGGCAGCTAGCTGTTACGCGCTATCTGCGCTGGGCCACCCTTGGCTGTCTTGGCGGGGTGGTGGGCGGGCTCCTTGCTGGGCCTTCTTCTTGATCCGGATGTTTTATTCCTAATCCTGAAATAAAAATAAAAGTAATTAAATACTAAAATAAGTTCTGAAAAATAAAAATGTGAGAAATAAATTCATAATTTTAATCCTAAGAAAAATAAATTGCAATAAATTAAACTCTAATCCTAATGAGTAAAAATAAAAATAAAGAAAATATGAAAATAAAATTTAAGTTATGTTGGGAGTGCATTTGGGTGCATCTCCCATACGTAACCACTTCCTGGGGTGATTTGGCTTGTCCTTCCCTCCTGGAGGGTCCTCCTTTTCTTTAAGATGGTGTGCTACTAGGTCTTTCAGCCTGCCCTTCGGTCTACCGTGACAGCTATTGCCTTGGCCTGTCTCTGTGCTTATTTTGGCGGCCCGAGCATTTAAGCACCCTTCATTTTCCTTTTTCTGAGGGTTGTAAGACATTTAATTTAATGCTCTAATTGTCTACCCTCGTGGTGAGCTACCCATGTTCTACATCTATTAGAGTTATGTTAGTGGCCAAAAATGGTCGGCCAAGGATGATAGGGATTTTTCATCGGTCTCACAGTCTAAGATGAGGAAATTAGCTGGAAGAATAGGGTTTCCCACTCGAACAAAGATGTCTTCGATCTTTCCCTCCGGTTGTACAAAAGAATGATCAACAAGCTTCACCATGATGAAGGTAGGTTTGGCTTACCCAATTCCTAGTTTGTCGAAGACTGCCTTAGGTATTAAGTTGATGATGGCTCCCAAGTCGCATAGGGCTTTTGTTTCGTGCTTGCTGCCTATTCTGCATGGGAACAAAGCTGCCCGGGTCTGTTTGCTTGGGCGGCAACTTGTTATGCAGCATAGCCATGCACTCCTCTGTTACAACAACTGTTTCGGACTACCCAATTCTCTTCCTTTTAGAAACCGTGTCCCTGAGGTATTTGGCATAGTTGGGCATGTTTTGAATGGCTTCTATGATAGGGATATTTATGTGCACCTGCTTTAGAATATCCAAGAATTTCCTGAACTGGTGCTCTTGTTTCTGTTGCTTAAGCCTCTGCGGAAAGGTGCTAGAAGGCGGATTTCCTCTATACGTTCTTTGCATGGGGCCTTTATCTGTGGGGGATCATCTGCTTCAGGACTGCTGTCAGGTTTAGCTGCCGAGGCGGCTGGTGTTGATGCTGCCATGACATGTAGTTCTTTCTGTGATGGCTGTGTTTCTTCTGATTTTTTCATTCTGGGCTCAATCAACTGTTTCCCACTTCTGGGTGATATGGTTTTGCACTGCTCATATATGGGCTTAGCTGCTGCCTCTGTACTGCTGGAAGCTGCTCCTATTGTCCTGCTACTATAGATCGCAGTGAACTACCCAAACTGGGTCTCCAGGTTCTTTATCGCAACCTTCTGATTGTTCATCCCCATCTCCGTCCTATCCATAAACAACTCAGTTTTATCAATGAATTTATTAGTGCGAACAAGAAATTCACTAGTATTAAACATAAAAGTTTGAAGAATTGCTTCTAGCGAATTATTGTTTTGTGGCTGCTGAGCCTACTGTCTGGACTGTCTTTGCTGGTAGCCTCCATGTTGCTGTTGTAGATTGGCAGCAGTCTTAGGATTGCTCCAGGAGAAGTTTGGATGATTTTTCCATCCAGGGTTGTACGTGTTCGTGGCTGGCATGTTGTTCCTCTCGTATCCTCCCATAAAATTTGTTGATGCAATACAGTTAGAGGAATCGTGGTTGCCCCCACACTCATCACAGGATGGGTCCACAACCTTGGCCTCATAGACTTTCCCAGAGGGTTTCACCATGGTCATAACTAGCTCTGTTAGCTTGTCGAGGTGGGTATTGAAAGTTTCTAAGGCTTCCACTTCGTTCACCACTGATGGTCGCCTAATGCCGCCTTGGCGGGCTGTTGGGTACTTATAATCATTCTTGGCGTCTTGGTTCAGGATCCGCAGTGCCTCCTCTAATGGTCTGTCAAAGATGATTCTGTTGGTTGAGGCAGCAATCATCATCCGAGTTGGGTAGTTCACCCCGTTGTAGAACATTGACACCTGTGTACAAGCCGAGAAACTGTACAAGCCGAGAAACCATGGAGCGGACAGTTGTTAAGCATCTGTTGGTACCACTTCCATGCTTCATACATTGGCTCATCCCCTTGTAAAAAGGGTTGTGATCTCGTTTCTCAATCTGTCAGTGACATTGGATGGGCTGAAACAATCCAGGAAGTCCTTACACTGCTTTGTCCATATGTTAAATGACCCTGCTAGCTGGTTGTTCAACCACTGCTTTGCCCTATCCCTCGGTGAATAGGGGAATAATCTCAGCCTTAGCACGTCTTGGTGGACTCCGTGTATTTTGAATGCTCTGCATATGTCCAAGAGATCACTTAAGTGTTGCTGAGCATCTTCTATGACAATGCCTCCAAATTGCCCCAATGTGTTGATGATGTTGAACATTACGGGCTTCAGCTCAAAGTGATCTGCCTCGATCTCAGGTTCTGTCACTGTCGGATTGAACCCTCTGAGGTCATGCTTCAAGTAATCCTTAGTGGTTCTAACGTACTATGGCTGCCTGGGCAGAACTTGCTGTGTTCTCTGGGTGGCGGGTCTTGCTGCCCATCCCTGCCGATCTGGGCATTGTTGGCATGGTTGTTGTTTTCCATGTTTACCTCTGCTTTTCTGTAACCCCCTCGTCCTGGTCCGGGCGGCTGACCGATCCAAGTGGATCACACACGGGGAAAACCGAGGTGAAACCCGTTAAGGCTCCACTTCGGTTAACAACCCTAGAAAACCTTCTTCATTTATTATCTTGTCTAGATGCTTTAATACATCCTATGTGAATCATCGACAGCGGAATCAACAAGCGAGGTGAAACAACGAACATACAATTTAAAATAGCCCATTTTAACTTTCACATCAGGTCGTATGGTACTCTAGAAGAGGGTATCGATACGCCTTGACTAGGTCAATAGCCCAAGGTCAACCCAAGGAGACCGTATCGGTACACTGGTTGACCGTACCGATACGCCCTCACTTGGTCAACTTCTCACGGTCAACGATACAAGACCGTACGGATACACCCTAAACCCATACTGATACGCCAAAATCTCGTCAAAATCTCATATTTCCAGATAGGTCTTGGCGTATGGATACACCCCCGTGTACCAGTACGCTAGGCCAAACTTGAGTCCCAAAGTGTAGGACCTTATCGATACGGCCCTTGGGCGTACCGATACGGCCCTTGGGCGTACCGATACGCCCTGCACTGCAACACTCAAATTTGTAGAAAAACGCAACAAGACTCCACTCTAGATGCAAGATAAGACTCACCTAGCCACACACAAACATACATACAACATCCAACATCCATGGAACAACATACGAGTCATTCAAAACGAACAAGGAGCATACGATCAAAGGAATCATACATTTACCATAAAAAGAGACATACATAGCATTTTAAGGTTTCATGCCTTAGACAAAAACATACACTTAAGCATTCATGATAGGGGCACAAGGCCAACATACTAGGCATAAGCAAGCCTTAAACAAAACATCCATATATTCTAGGAGTCTAAACATGCTCCTAACACATAACAACAACATAAATCAAAATTCTCAAATCCCATTGCTTGTCTATTACATCTTAACTTAAAAGTCCATACTTGTTGATAGCAAAAGCACAAATAGCACACTTGGAGGCCCTCTCCTTGCACAAGCAACCCACGAACTATGGATCTGCATTGTCGAACAAAAGATAGCGTAAGCGTAAAGCTTAGTGAGGGTAAGCTCATAAAACAAACCTCGACAATGCAGGGTCCAAGCACGAACAACACAACCAAGGAAGAATGCATGTTTTCCTACCTTCGAAGCCACAAGAGCCAGATATATATGATGCATGAACATATCATTACATATCATGCCATGCTCAACAAGTCCATAAACACAACCATATGGAAACACATTTAACAATACGTATTGGCACCTAGCTATGACCCGAATACACGGATAACAACCGTTGGAACTCACATCCAAAAACTCAACCATTACCTTACGGTGGGATTACACTCATCACCGTTTCACGCGGAGGAGATTCCACTCATCCTCACACTCCGTCGATGGGATTCCACTCATCACCGACTAATATATAAAAAAAGATTTCCGGGCGTACCCGTACTCCATCTTGATGAATAAAATCACCAAGACCACGCGCGCATTTTGACTCTCGTGTGCACACTAAACATCCTAATGATAGATCATTTGTACCAAAGCATACTAGTGCCAATACTAACACATTTCATTGATCAACCTCATAACTTTCTTACCAAATTCCGTGCTTAGCACGTACTCACCATGATTTACCATCATGCACAAACCACATTCCACAACCACATGCATATCACAATGCATCAAACATCATGCCTCAACACACATGTATATCACAATATACATAACAACATTAATCACAATGAATATGAAACATGAGGTATAACAAAGCATTTAGAAGTTCAACCAAAGTCTTCTAAACTAAGCTTGGGATTAGACTACAAATATAATCCCAACTCTAGGTGGGTTTACCAAGCCCGACCTAGGTCCACATGCTCGAACCAACGTTTGAAAACCAATTTAAAAACGTAGAACCACTCACCGACTACTCCAAGCTCAACAACTCTAGCCGATCAAACTCCCACGCTTCCCGAATTCGAATGTGAAGCTTCACCAACACAAAACCTTGATGCTAACAAACAAACACAAGCAAAGCAACCACATTTCAGTCCACAATCACTGTAGCAAACCTGGAACACAATCCAAGCATCAAAATCAAGCAAAGACACTACCAAAACCCACATTTTCGAGCAGCCCAAAAGCACAGCTAAAAACCCTTGATTCCAACACTTTTAACACACCTAATAGCTTCCAAAATAACCCTTAAACATCACACAAACATCAGTCCTCAATTTCCAACACAAAACAGCCCCAAAACTCAACCTTTGAACCCTTCTAAAACCCCCCAACAAACCCAAATCCGGGAATCATTATAAAACCTTGTAAAAATCACATATGTTGGACCATTTAGGTAGTAAATAACTTATCTAACAACAAGAAATCAAAAGCTCAACTAAAAGATAACAAAGTTATTATTTTTTATTCAAAACCCCAAAACTTCAAAATGCAAAATCATGGGTTTTAATGAATACTAAAGGTATAGGCATGTAGAGGAAACTGAGGACAAGTCAAAAACGTGTTTACCTTTCAAAAATCACCAAGAATGAAGGTGTATGGTGATGGAATAGTAACCTTGAGGGGAGGGGAAGTTTTGTCGTGAACTTTGAAAATGGGTGGGGAAGAAGATGAGTGAAAAAACTATTTTTATTGTTTTGTTTTAATTTAAAAGCCAAAGACCATTTTACCATTAATGAAATGGGATATTCACAAGAGTATGAAATTCATGGCTATTTGGGCTTGATTTAAAATAAGTCCAACATAAATTTATTTGTTTTGAACATACGAGGCCCAAAATAATATTTTAATATTTTAATTTCACCTGACCCCAAAATCCGGGTGTTACATTTTCTTTCTTCTTTTGCTTTCCCTAGGGCTATTCTGAGTTCCTTTTTTAGGTGTCTTACTCTTCGTTCGATATTCTCGTAATAAACAATTTCTCCTTTTGGATTTTCCCTAGTCATGCACTAGCAAAGGAAACTGTAAAATTCTTTTTTTCGATTAAAAATAAAAACTAAAAAGAAAATAAAGTGCATAAATTAAAGAACGAATTTCACTATTACCACTATTTGGCAACGGCGCCAAAAACTTGTAGAGCGTTTGGGTGTCCTCGGCAAGGGAATGGACTTGTGTCTCGGTGGCAAACTCGGCAGAACTACAAAGCTTGACAAAACGCTTCGAAAGTGATCCCGCATATGTCTAAGTCAGAATTCTGTTGATGCCCGCTGCAGATAATACCAGTCGCGGCGTGAATCGCACAAAGACAACAATGTTGATTCGTCCTCTTTTAGTTGGATAGTAATTAACTAATCTTTCGCCTTAATTGAAAACTATGAAGAACATGGAATAAGCAAACCTTGAAGCTTTATTGCAAAAAAACTTAAAATCGTAAACAACCGTTCTCACACTAATTACAACATAACCCAAACCCAAGGAGAATTTTAGAACATAATGGCAGCAAGAAAACCTAAACTATGCCTAAGGGAATATCTAAGTTGTTTTGAAGTAATATTACAATGAGTATATATAGGCATTAGCTAGGTCTAGTCCTTCTTGGAGTAGAAGTCTTCAAAGTAACTTTTGCATTAAATGCAGCTTTAAACTCTGACTTCTTTGAGTTGAATGTGGACTTTATCACGTTGCCTTGCTCTGCAAGTAAGCTCGAGTTCCTCCTCCGGCGGCTCTGCCTGCTGCTACAGATATTGGATAATTGAGTGAACAATATCGATAGAATCAGGATTTTCTGCTCTACAGATCGCAATCCAGTTCTCCAATTCCATAGCTTTCTATCTTGGGCGGCCGGTAGGGCGGTGGAAACTACTCTTCAGCTGTTGTCTCTGTCTGTAATTGCATTAGTACAACTCCTTAGTCTGCTGCCTCAACATCATGTCCTCAGCTCCTCTTTCCTTCTGTCAGCCTCTAGTACCTGAAATTAAAACTAAACTAAAATAGTACATTTTCCTCACCAAATAAAAGATAATCAATACGAAGCATGAAAAAGTAAAGAATACTGTAAAATGCAATACATGGTCCTTATTATGCCTAAAATATACTCAAAAACAGCAATAACATGAGATGGAATGTGCATGAAATATAGAACTTATGGACACTTTACAATCATTAATCCTTGGATTGAATCAAGATAGTGGATACGCGAATTCCTACACCTCGCCAAGTCAATGAATGGTCTAATCCCTCTACCTCGCCAATAAGACCAATATCAATACACATCCCTCCGCCTCGCCAAATCAAAATAGGTCGTAGCCTGTGGACCGTAGTCCACCCGTACACTAAACTCATGAATTCTATGGGATGCCAATTGTATCCAATGTCTATTCAAATCCAAGGTTTCAATGTTCATTTTTGTATTCAATGTTCAGTGAGGATTCCAATGACCAATGATCTCAATATTATCAATGTTTCATGGTCCAATATCAATATCAATATACGATGATTTCTTTACAATGTTTCGATGACAATAACTAAATCAATGACTATGCACAATGACAATACCAATAACTATGTCCGATATTCAATAGCACACTTACTGACACTTACCAAGGTGTCCGATTAACAATCTGATGCAACTTCTTCAATGATAATATTAGCGGTATAATCTAAAACATCAATAAAAGGTTCTGTGAAACTAATAGATTGATTTTATATAACAAAGGATTTCAGGACTAAATTGAAAAAGAGAAAATGAATTTTTAAGTCCTCAAAACCTCTCTATGTGTTTAAATAAAAATGTCCAAGTCAAAACTTTAACTTATCTAAAATTTTCTAATTGTTTACCAAGCCAAAACAGTGATTTTCGAGTCATCGTTTCGGAATGGCCTTTGGGCGTTTCGGATAATTTTGAAACTGTTAAGCTCTGTTTCGGAACTAGCTTTCCCGTTTCGATACGGGTGTATCAAAACATCTATTTGTGTTTCGAAACGGATGAAGAAAAACGGAACGGTTTGAACCATTTCGACAGAGCAGTATCGATACGACCTCAAATGTTTTGAAACGAATTTCAAACTTGGTTTTAAAATATGATCGTTGAAGTTTTATAACTGATTTTAAAGATATAGTTAAGGTGTATCGAAACGCTTCTAAGCCGTTTCGATACAGGTTTTGACAATGGAAAATTGTTTCGATATAGGCTTCAGCACGTTTCAGAACATGCTCTTAGCATATCGAAACGATTGTGTCCGTTTCGGTACGACCTATTAATTTCACCCAACGACTATTTCCATTTTGATCTGTTTCGAAACAGGGTCGGGCGTTTCGGAACGGGTAGTTGCAGACTGCATTTATGGAGGGAAGATAACATCCCAACGGCTATAATAATGAAGGCAACAACCCCAACGACTAGAATTCAATGAGAAGGTATAAAAGAGACATCTAAAAGCACTAGCAACAACTATTGATCCCAAAAGAATTATCCAAACATCAAATTCAAGCTATTGTGCTAAAATCCCATATTTTCTTGTAAACCCCAATTGTAGAACTTTGTATTTCCAATCTCATTTGTTCAATTGGGTTGTGTGCTTGTAAAAAGGGCTACATTTTTATTGAGATATACTAGCTATTAGCCAAATTCTTCTGTGTAATCTTTGAGTGAGGATTGGGTCAATTTTTTGGTAGAAAAATTGACCACTTTGTAAAGGTTTCCTCCTAAGCCCATAAAAGGGGAAGATCAACTAGTGGAGTTGTTGGAAAATTCTTAGTGAAGCTCAGGTAGTGGATGTAGAGTTCAATTGGAACTTGAACGACTCTAAATCTCTTGTCTAGCAAATTTTCATTTTCCACTCCACCACCAAAATTTCTAAAAATCCAATTCACCCCCCTCTTGGCTTAAATCAATTCTTCGATCCACTCAACAATTGGTATCAGAGCATACCTCTTTGAAGGATTAACAACCACAAGAGGATTTTCTAGGAGAGTGCGATCTATTCTAAAGACAAGCCATGGCATCTACTTCAACCTCCAACCTCTATGAGTCACAATCAACCACTAAACCACCCTTCTTCAATGGGGACAACTACCCATATTGGAAGAATCGGATGCGTCTCTTCATCAAGTCAACGAATTATATGGTTTGGGATGTAGTGGAAGAAGGCCCCTATATTCCGGTTCAGAGAACCGATGAAGGAAGATTAGTTCTGAAAGTAAAGTCGGAGATGACCGAGGAAGATAGACAGAAGATGCAAGTCAACGACAAAGCTCTACATATCATATTTTGTGCACTTGGTCTGGATATCTACTCAAAGGTTTCATCTATCGAAAGTGCAAAGAAAGTGTGTGACACTTTGGAGACGACTTGTGAAAGCACTAACGATGTGAAAGAGACGAAGATTGGGTTGCTAAACTTGAGCTATGAGAATTTGAAGATGGACCCAGATGAGAGCGTCTCAAAGATGTTTGATCATTTTCGATCATTGTCAATGGCCTTAAAGGATTCAGTGAAGTAAATCCCGAAGATAAGGTAGTTAGGAAGCTTTTATACTCTCTCTCGTAGTCTTGGGATGGTAAGAGGATGGTCATCATTGAAGCAAAGAATTCGAAAACTTTGAAGCTTGATGAGCTTGTTGGGTCTCTTCTTACACACGAGATTATGAAGCAAGGAAGAGAGGAAGAGAAGAAGAAGGATAGAGGAGCATGAGGTAGAAAAGAAAAAAGAAGCTAGGAGTTGCTCTCAAAGACTCTCTACATGAGGAGAGCTCTTCTAGTGAGGAGGAAGACTTTGAGGAATTGGCTATGATAGCCAAACGATTCTCACGGTTCATGAAGTCCAACCGAGGGAGAAAATTTCAAAGGAAGATGGACTTCAAGAACAAAAGAAAAGAATAAGAGAGGGACCAAATCATTTGCTTTGAGTGCGAGAAGCTGGATCACATACGTTCTGATTGCCCTCAACTCAAGAATAAGGGCTTTGAGAAGAAGAAGAAGCTTAAAGCCAAGCTTGCTACTTGGAGTGATGAGGAGTCATCCGAGGATGAGGAACATGAAGTGGTCAACCTTTGCCTCATGGCTCTTGAGGAGGATTCCTCTAAGGTAACCTCTAACTCATCTAAAATTGATTTTACATTTGATGAACTTCAAGATGCTTATGATGAGTTGCAAGAGGTATATGATGAGTTGGTTTAGAAATAAAAGGAGTCGGTTTTAAAAAATAAGAAAGTGATTTCAGTTTTAAGAACCCAAAATTACTCACTTTCTAAAACCAACTCGGAATTAGAAAAAGAAGGTTTTAATTTTACAAAAATTCCTCAAATGAGTTTGAAAAGAAATCAAATTATTTAAATGACCTTCTTGAAAAATATCATGTTTACCACCAAGAGGAGGTGAGTAAACTCAAAGCTTCTCTAACCAATGTTGGGAAAAATGGTTTTGAAAAAGCATCTTCTTCAAAATCCCAACATGTGAAGAGAAACTTTGTTAACCACAAACAAAGAGGCTCCCATAAGTATCATAAGAACAAGAAAGTTAGAAGTGTATGAGTTCCTAAGGAAGTTGTTGTTTCTAACAATATTGTAGCCATTTCATCTTGGATTCCTAAGGGAACCAAGTATTTGAGAACTAACACTCATGGACCCAAAATGATTTGGGTACAAAAAATCAAAGCTTAACTCTTTGTTTGTAGGGGGAGCATTGCTACAAAGCCAAAGCACAAAGCCAAAACTCATGGTACCTTGATAGTGGATGATCGAGGCACATGACCAGAGACAAGAGTCGATTCATGGATTTAAAGCCAAAAAGTGGAGGAGTAGTGACATTTGGTGACAACTCCAAAGGCCACATTAAAGGTATTGGCTCCATAGGTAATCACTCTAATATACTCATTGAAAATGTATTATATGCCAATGGTCTAAAACACAATTTATTGAGCATTAGCCAATTGTGTGATAAAGGGTTTAATGTCTTATTTGATAAAAATGGATGTAAAATTGTTGACATTAAATCAAATAAAATAATGCCCATTGGTCATCGCATAGGTAACATATACATGGTGCATCTAGATGACATTCATAGATCTCATGCATGTTTTGTTGCACAAGATGAAAATGATGCATGGTTATGGCATAGGAAACTAGGACATGCTAGCATTAGTGTTTTAGAAAAATTAGTTTCCCTAAATCTAGTTAGAGGTTTACCCAAGATTAAGTTCTCAAATGATAAAAATATGTGATGCATGCTCTAAGGGTAAACAACACAAATCATCCTTTAAATCCATTAATGATGTCTCTACTAGTAGATGTTTACAATTAATTCATATGGATCTTTTTGGGCCTATTAGAACTATGAGCTTGGGTGGTAAATCGTATACCTTTGTACTTGTTGATGACTATTCTAGATTTACTTGGGTTCTATTTTTAAGTACAAAAGATGAGGCTTTAGAAAAATTCATCACGTTTTCAAAATTAACTCAAAATGATCTTGAACTTGATTTCTCACATTAGAAGTGATCATGGAACCGAGTTTCAAAATCTAGGTTTTGAAGAATTTTTAAATGAAAATGGTATTAGCCACAATTTTTCGGCACCTCGAACTCCTCAACAAAATGGGGTAGTTGAGAGGAAAAATAGGACTTTACAAGAAATGGCTAGAACCATTCTTTGTGAAAACAATTTACCTAAATATTTTTGGGCGGAAGCCACAAATACCGCTTGCTATATTGTAAATCGAGTAATGATTAGGCCACTTTTAAAGAAAACATCATATGAGATTTTAAAATCTAAGAAGCCTAACATTAGCTATTTTCATCCATTTGGTTGCAAGTGTTTCGTTTTAAACAATGGAAAAGACAACTTAGGTAAATTTGATGCTAAAGGTGATGAAGCTATTTTGTTAGGATATTCTCTAAACTCTAAAGCCTATCGTGTATTTAATAAAAGAACTTTGGTAGTATAAGAGTCTATACATGTTGTTTTCGATGATAACCTCCTTCCGAGGAAGAAATCTTGTGATGATGATGATGATGTAGGAATCTTTGATGCCTTTGATGGAGGACAAACTTCAAAGGAGGATGAGATTCCAACTAAATAAGAAGATGCACAAGATCCACCTCTTGAAGCCTTGAAGAACTTGGCTCTTGAGGAAAAGGAAGTGAGCTACCCAAAGGAGTACAACTATGTCAAAGGTGGTGAAATCTTGGGTGATCCATCCAAGGGGGTAACCACTAGATCTTCTCTCAAACTCATGAATCATGTTGCTTTTATCTCATGCATTGAGCCTAAGAATATTAAAGAAGCATTAAAAGATGATTTTTGGATTGTGGCTATGCAAGAAGAGTTAAATCAATTTGAGAGAAGTAATGTATGGACATTAGTTGAAAGGCCTAGTAATCAATCTACTATAGGAACTAAATGAGTATTTAGGAATAAACTAGATGAGAGTGGTAACATTGTGAGAAATAAAGTTAGACTAGTTGCTCAAGGTTACACTCAAGAAGAGGGATGTGATTTTGATGAAACCTATGCACTCGTAGCTAGAATGGAAGCTATTAGGATGTTGCTTGCATATGCATGTTATCATGATTTCAAGCTTTTCAAATGGATGTAAAAAGTGCATTTTTAAATGGTTTTATAAATGAAGAAGTGTATGTGGAACAACCACCGGGTTTTGAAGATTCAAAATTTCCAAATCATGTTTTTAAGCTAACCAAAGCACTTTATGGTTTAAAACAAGCTCCTAGAGCTTTGTATGAAAGGTTTTCAAACTTTTTAATTGAAAAGGGTTTTGAAAAAGGTAAGGTGGACACTACACTTTTCATAAAAGGTATAAAAATGACATCTTAGTAGTACAAATATATGTTGATGATATTATTTTTGGATCTACTAATGAATGTCATTGCAAAGAGTTTGCTAAGTTAATGCAAGGTGAATTCGAGATGAGCGTGATGGGGGAGCTCTCATTCTTTTTGGGACTCCAAATCAAACAAAGGAAGGATGACACCTTCATAAATTAAGCAAAGTACGTGAAAAATATGCTCAAGAAGTTTGGCTTGGAGAATGCAAAGCCTCAAGCCACACCAATGAGCTCATCTACAAAACTTGACAAAGATGAAGGAGGTAAGTGTTTTGACTCTAAGCTTTATCGATCTATGATTGGATCTTTGCTTTACCTTACCGCAAGTAGATCAGATATATTGTTTAGTGTTTGCTTGTGTGTTAGGTTTCAAGCTAGTCCTAGAGAGTCTCACCTTATAGCCGTTAAAAGGATCTTTAGGTACCTTAGAGATACTCATTTTTTAGGTCTTTGGTATCCTAGAGACTCAACATTTAACCTTCGTGCTTATTCGGATGTGGATTATGGGGATTGTAAAATTGATAGGAAAAGTACGTCGGGAACTTGCCAATTCTTAGATAGTATGCTCATATCTTGGTTCTCTAAGAAACAAAATAGTGTAGCTCTATCTACCACCGAAGTCGAGTACATATCCTTGTGCTCAAGTCCTTTGGATGAAGCAACAACTCTTAGATTATGAAATTAAAGTTGAAACCATACCCCTTATGTCACATCCCAAAAACCGGTTTAGTCGAAATTAAGTTCCGGAGACCGAATATTTTATATCGATTGAATAATTTATTCGATTTTATTTGAACCAATAAATGTTTTTCGGGTTAATTTATGATAGTTTATTATTATTATTATTATTATTATTATTATTATTATTATTATTATTATAAAAAATGAAGAAAAAAAAAGAATGGCTTGGACCCACGGGTTAACTCCTTCACGGTGAAGGAATTTCCCAAGGGATTCCCACGTTTTGGGATACATGGCAAGCAAAGAAATCAAGGTGGCCATGTTTTGACCATACGTGGCAAATGGAAGGCCACCATGACCTTAGGTCATGCCACACTCATACTTACGTGGAGTATTGAAAGTAATAGGGTGGCCGGTTCACTCAAGTATATAAGGGGGAGGATTGTGCGCAAATGACAATGAAAAATAAGCAAATAGTGAGGAAAAAGTAGGGAGGAAATGTTGCGAAATGAAAAGGGAAAATTAGGAATAGAGAAAGCATCTGGGCAGTATAAAGAAAAAGGGGATTAGGAGCAAATTCGATTCATTATTAAGCTCAAGAATTGGAAAGGAACAAACCGACATCTCCAACAAAAATTTTGAACAAGGGAATTGTTATCCGAGAAACGTAGGGTTGTCGAGGTGAGTGTAGTCGGAGTCTCGGAAGTAGGCGAGGAGCCTTTCCGAATTCATCATTATTGATTTCGTTTGTTTTACTAACCATTGAATTAAGGGAATTTGCATAAAGCATTATTGAAATCCTTGTTGGTAAGCATGAGTAAGAATTGCATATCGAGCATTAGAAATTGATTATTGCACATTGCTATTGAAACTTTGATATATGTCCACTGCTATTGAATTACTGTTATTGATATTGATGTGTAAATATTACTATTGAAATATCGTTGTTGAACTATTGAGTATTGAACCTTGGATTCGAGAGTATTGGATACAATTGGCATGCCATAGAATTCATGAGCTCATTGGTACGGGTATTGGGCTTCGGCCATTGGTGCGGCGGAGGGATGTGTTGTGTATTGGTCAATTGGTGCGGCGGAGGGATTATGACATGACCATTATTTTTGGTGATGTGGTGGAATTCGTGTATCCAAATACTGTTGAATCGGTCCAAGAGAAAATATTGATTATTGATATTGCTTTTGTTATGATTGGATAACATGCCTTTCACTTATAATGTGTTTATAGATTGTTTATGTGAAATATGTCATTAAATATACCATTGAAGTATGCAGCATTGCATAACATGCTCATTCATTGTTATTGGCTACCTCACTTAGACTATATAAGTCTAACGTATTCATTTGCATAACATTTCACGTTAAGGAAAGTAACGGATCGAGATCGGGATTAGTTGGAAGAATGGCAAGTCACTACAAGTAAAGAGTAATGTGTTTTGTCCTTATGAACTCCTAGTATGGTGGCAAAGTAGTTAAAGTAATTATACTAGTCTTGTGGCCCTACTATTGTGTAAATGTTGCCTATGTTTTGTATAAGGTTTTAAAGCTATATTGACTATTGAGTTAATAATAAAATTGACATAATTGGCACTAAAATATTGATTAAAAGTCTAAAATTTATATCTCCGATATCTGTTATGTTTTTCGGTAGCGCTCTCCGACCCGGTTCTCTACCAGGCCGGGAAGGGGGTGTTACACCTTAAGTGTGACAACACTAGTTCTATATGCCTAACCAAAAATCCCATCCAACACTCTAGAACTAAACATATAGAAATAAGGCATCATTTCATTAGAGATCATGCCCTTAAGCAAGATGTTGTTATAGAGTATGTTGACACCTTGAACCAACTAGCGGACATTTTTACCAAGCCTTTAGATAAGGAGCGTTTTTGGTCCCTTAGGAGAGAGGTAGGTCTAACTAGCCTATCTTGACCTTTTAGGACCTTTTGTACTTAAATTGCTTGATTTCTTGCAAAATGCCATGCTTATGTGTTTTTAATCCTAATTTTATCCATGCTTATAGTTAGGGGGAGTATGTTTATGTTTATACATGTTTCTCTTGCTCATACATACCACATATGCATCTAAGACTTATTATAATTTACATTTTCTGCAATTTAGAGCCTCATCTGCACCCCAGGCCTAGGCGTATCGAAACGGGTAAATCTGTTTCGATACGGGTACCTTAAAAGAATGGTTCATGACCAGGGTGTTTCAAAATGCCTAAGAGGGTTTTAAAACGTTTTGCCTCTGCCAAGAATTATATCGAAACGGCCCAAAAGCGTTTTGATACGGGTTACCACGTGGGATTCGATACGATCAAAGTCGTATCGGAACGGTCAACAGGATTCGAAACGACAGTCAACGTTTCGGTACGACCGTTTCAGAACGATCGTGCCTGTTCCGAAATGCGTATCCGGATAGCTTTTTAAGAGCTTTAATTAATAAAGTTTGCTTTTCATTAAAACCCCTAAAAACCCTAAACCCGATTTTTCCCTATAAAACCCTCTAAACCTCATTATTTTTCATCAAATCTCGAGGGCTTTTACTCACAAACTAAAGTCTAAGCAAGCTTCAACAAATTGGTGCAATTTCTTCCACTCATTCATCCAAAAATCCCTTTTTGAGGTATTCTTCATCTTTTTCTTTTTTCCTTTGATTTTATTCGTATCTTAGGTTAGAAAATGTTAGTTTTGTATTGTTTATATGTTTTTCAACTTGGGTTTTTCAAAATTTGTAAAAAAAAATTCAAAATCTCAAAGTTTTTTATTCGAATATATTTGTTTTTACTCATATTTTTTTTGTTTTTCAAAAGTTGTTTTCTTCTTCAATTTTTTTGTTATATGTATATACATTTTTAAAGTGTTTTTATTTAAAACCTTAATGGGATTTTTCATTGGATTGAATTAAGGAATTACATGCATACATTTAAATTTTTATTTGCTTGCTTTATATTTTTAGGAATCTAATGGAAAACATTAACAAGAAACGCAAGGCTCCATCGGGTGAAGCTTCATCTCAAGCGAACATCTGTCCTAACCTCACCCTCTCCTATTTCAAAAGAGTGTTAAGAATCAAGAGACTAAGGACCGTTTCAAAATTATCATGGATTTAGCCGTTCTCCGAGAGCGTGTTGTGGATATCATATTCCTTGACTCCGAGCGTTTTGAATTCCGCTACCTAGCTCTCTTGCGAGAATGGAGCTTCTTGGCCTTTTTGAGCATTTCGGACATTGTCTACAAGCATATGGTCCTTCTTTTCTACTACAGTGTCGTTCTTATTGATAATGAAGATCATACTGAGGTGATTGGCATTGAGTCGTATCTTTTGGGGAGGAAGTTCACCATTGATATATTCCTTTTAGAGAATGCTCTTGGGCTCAAAGATGAAGGCATTGAGGATGAGAACCACTTTGGTGCTCACACCGGATCCATTCTCTCATTGGATGCTCATGACTAGTTCCTCCATTTGATGATCTCTTGGTTCATCCACCCTTCCGGAGGTAAATTTGCCCATGTTCGTCAAGTTGACTCTTTTTGGTTAGAGTGCTTTCACTGAGGACAACGGCCAAACCTTGTTAAAATCATGTTCGCCGAGATGGTCCATAATGTGAAGATTCGCACCACCGATGCTCTTACATCATTCACTTATGGGGCTGTTTTAAGCTATGTCTTTGGTACCCTCAACATTGATTGCTCTTATGATTCTCCGGAACCCTGCAAGCGCAAGATTGGTGAATCTTCTCTCATTAAGTCCGGGTTTCGCTACACTCTTGGCCAATGGGTTCATGTTGATAGGCAAGCTCCGGCACCTGAAGTTGAGCCTCCACCTCAAGCTTCGGCTCCTAACAATGAGGCACTTGTGGCCTTCCTTACCGAGCGGTTCAACTCGATTGTTACGAACATGGCTTCGGGTTTTGGTGCTATCAACGCTCGTTTGCAATCCTTGGAGGGTCGTGTTCTTGGAAAAGAGAATCGTCTTGCCACTCTTGAGAATCAACAATCATCTATGGACTTATCCTTCTCCACATTCTATGGTGATTGGAGGAACTATCGTCGTGCTCAAGCTAAAGACAATGATGATTCTCTTGATGATGATGGTGATGACGATGATGACGAGGCTTAGGATTTCCATTGCATATCATATTAGGAATAAGTTTGCACCTTTCTATCTTTTTATGCTTTAAAGACCTATACTTTGTTTATTTTGTTTGGGATTGAGCTTAAACTCTATTGCTTTAAGTATTTATGTTTGGTCATTTGAACTTAATTCTATCTATATTATGTTGTTTGGTTTCTTGCTTTTAACTTTGTTTCTTCTCATGATTAGCCTTGATTATTATTCTTTTTGATCTAACAAAAAGGGGGAGAAGTAATATAAGAGCCATTTTTTAAGTTTGGTTTTGAGTTTCAAACACGTGAATTTTAAATCTCTTCAAAACTTTAAAACCCCTCTTACATTGAGGGGGAGTTAGAACGTCTTCAAGATTTCAAAATTTCTAAAAATTCAAACTTGGTTTTGTTATATCAAAAAGGGGGAGATTGTGAAACTAATAAATTGATTTTGATATAACAAAGGATTTAAGGGCTAAATTGAAAAAGAGAAAATGAATTTTTAAGTCCTCAAAACCTCTTTATGTGTTTAAAGAAAAATGTCCAAGTCAAAACTTTAACTTATCTAAAATTTTCTAAGTGTTTACCAAGCCAAAACAGTGATTTTCGAGTCACCGTTTCGGAACGGCCTTTAGGCGTTTCGGAACATTTTGGAATTGTTAACCTCTGTTTCGGAACTAGCTTTCCCATTTCGATACGGTGTATCGAAATAGCTATTTGTGTTTCGAAACGGATGAAGAACAACGGAACGGTTTGAACCATTTCGATACGGCATTATCAAAACGACCTCAAACGTTTCGAAACTGATTTCAAACTTGGTTTCAAAATATGACCGTTGAAGTTTTATAATTGATTTTAAAGATATAGTTAAGGTGTATCGAAACGCTTCTAAGCCGTTTTGATACAGGTTTTGACAGTGGCAAATTGTTTTGAAACGAGCTTCAGCACGTTTCGGAACATGCTCTTAGCATATCGAAACGATCGTGTCCGTTTCGGTACGACCTATTAATTACACCCCAACGGCTATTTCTATTTTGGTCTGTTTCGAAACACGGTCGGGCATTTCAGAACGGGTAGTTGCGGACTGCATTTATGGAGGGAAGATAACATCCTAACGGCTATAATAATGAAGGCAACAACCCCAACGGCTAGAATTAAATGAGAAGGTATAAAAGAGACCTCTAAAAGCACCAGCAGCAACTATTGATCCCAAAAGAATTATCCAAACATCATATTTAAGCAATTATGCTAAAATCACATATTTTCTTGTAAACCCCAATTGTAGAACTTTGTATTTCCAATCTCATTTGTTCAATTGGGTTGAGTGCTTGTAAAAAGAGCTACATTTGTATTGAGAGATACTAATTATTAGCCAAAATCCTCTTTGTAAACTTTGAGTGAGGATTGGGTCAATTTTTGGGTAGAAAAATTGACCACTTTGTAAAGGTTTCCTCCTAAGCCTAGAAAAGGGGAAGATCAACTAGTGGAGTTGTTGAAAAATCCTTAGTGAAGCTAAGGTAGTGGATGAAGAGTTCAATTGGAACTTGAACCACTCTAAATCTCTTATCTAGCAAATTTTCATTTTCCACTCCACCACCAAAATTTCTAAAAATCCAATTCACCCCCTCTTGGCTTAAATCGATTCTTCAAACCACTCAATAGGTTCGGGAAGGCTTTTTGCCTAATCCCGAGACTTTGACTACGCTCACCTTAACAATCTGAAGCTTTCAAGGCTCTCGGATGTTAATTCCATTGTTCCTAGCTTTGGATGGAGACGATGGATGCTCTTTATCAACTTCTTGAGCTAGGAAATCAAAAGGAGACTATTAGGATCGATATTACAATATCAAAATCAAATATAACGATATCAAAATCGATATTCAATTTCAATATAGATGACAACGAAGAGATATCCAAGGATAGTCAAAACCCTAGCTTAAGATTAAGCTTGATATATCCATGGAATCTAATAACCGATTGAGGAATATAGCTTACCCGATCAATAGCAACGATTCGATGTCAATAAAATGAAGAAAAAGTGAAGCTCAAAACTTTCTCCAATGGAGGTGTGTGCTTCAAGGAAGAAGATGATGAAGATAGAGATGTTTGCTTAAGAACTCTCTCGGGTAAGTCTCCTATTCCTTATTTTCTTTATTTACATATAATTTAGGCTATTTAGCTTTCCTTCAATTGAGGAAAGCTCTCAGACCATCCCACGTAGGCAAGATTTAATCAAGGAGGGGCTAATCGCAAGATTAGTCCCTTAGCTCACACCATACTATGGTTTTGCTCCCCAACTTGTATTTTCTTCAATTTAGTCACTATATAGGTTTCAATATTATTCGATAAAGTCCAATGACAACAATTTAGCTCAATTAGTGCCCGATATCAATAATTAGCTAGCCAATTCTATATTTAGTCTTTATTAATACGTAATTTTCGATCACTAGAACCCAATTCTGACTAGATCGGATTTTGGGGTGTTACAAAACCTTTAATACCTCGTTAATATAACATAAGACCTAGTTTTTTTAACTGAACAAGCTTATATTATTGAGTAAAAAAAGAAAAAGAATATACAAAAACTGGTGAAAAAAGGAAACAAGCAACAAAGATGTACAAAATAGAAGAAAAGTCGGTCAAAACACCTAAGGTCATGAGTTCTATAATCGGTAGGAGCACGCCCTTCATTTCTCTAGATTTTTTCCTTTCCATTTCCTCTAGGTAGGATTAAGATAAAAATTTGTCAAAAACAAAGAAGAGCTGGTTAAAACACCTTCTCAACAACAAAACTGCACATCAAAGTTGAAGTGAGCAAAGGGTAGATGAGAAGTCGAGAAGGATCGATCATAGACACAACAAGATCTTGGGGGGTCAATCCACCTCGCTGCTGCTTGCACTACACAAGTAGGAACCTCCTCCACCCAAAACCTATCTTCGGAGTCGAGAGAGGAATCCTTAGCAATCAAATGGGCCACCTGATTTAAAGATCTAGGAGTGAAGCGGAACATGCAGGTGCTCAAGGATTTTGCTCTTGCTTTCGTTTCCTAGGTAATTGTTAGGGCTTTCCAGAGAGTGGCCCGTCTAGTGGGTGGACCTTGCAATCTTGGAGTTAGCACCTCTAACTCCTTCCAACATGACTTCACGAAGGTAAGAATGTCTTCATTTGTTTGAATGGACCCTTCATGTATCTTTTTATTTCTCACGTACCGAACTGCCCATAATGTGATTACAATTTCTGTATGTTTAGAAGCTGGAGTAGCATCAAGTAATCAGGATAACCATTCTTTGAACAACATCTGATTAATAGAAATAAGCAATGAATAACCCAACAGAGACCAAACTGATGTAGCTAATAAACATAAATAGACTCATACATACTTTAGTGATTATGTATTACATGCTTTTTTATTCGAATATTAAACAATACTTTTTCCCTTTAAAAAAAGAATCAATTTTTGTTTTAACTTTATCCAACATTACAATAGTATTAATAATTTAAATATTTAAAAAATAATATTAAATAAAAATAATAATAGTATTAATAATTATTAATATTTAAAATAAAATATAAATTCTAATTAAACATATATCGACGGAAATTTAACGTCAGTAAAAGTATGAATCAATTGCAACAAATGCACTGTTAGTTAATACCTTGACTTATACGTACAAATTGATCGTTGGTAAAGGTCAAACTTATAGCGACAGTCGTATCGTCAGTAAAAACCCTTTGTTATATATGTACCATATATACCGATGGTAGATTTCCGTCGGAATTGATATTCTAATTTGTCGGGGTAGGCCATACCTATACTGACCGATTTGTCCGTTGGAATAGGGTCCCAACATCTATAGCGAAGGATATTATTGTCTCTATAAATATATATCGACTAGCATTTTCCCGATGGTTGTTTGTCTCTCGATATATATCATTTTTTGTAGTGTAGTGAGTCAGTGGCAATTCGTTGATTATAGAGAACATGTTTTTTTTTGGGATAAAATTATAGATAAACCTCCATACTTGAATTTTGATCTTTAAAGGGCAATGGATGGAACACAGTGCATAGAGAAGTTGTTTGTCCATGGGTGCTAACGTACTATTGTCCATGAGGAGGCGATAGCCGCTCCTCTTTGTATACTGGAATGTTCTCCATACCAAACTAGGCTAACTGCCTAGTAGAAGCTAGAAATAGGGATGCATGGAATCCGTTATGCTTCATCCGTAGAGAAAGTAGCATTAATTAGGTCCACATTCCTTAAAGACATTCAAGGAATGATGAGATCTGAAACCTGAGTAATAGATGGCTTTTGAGGAGATTCAATACTCCTCGAAAATGGGCCAGGGAGCCAAAAGTAATTCTTGACTAGAATCGAGGTTCTTGAATCAACTTTCCATCTAAGACCCTTCTCTAATAAATCAAATGCACTATAAATACTCCTTCAAATCATAGAAGGTTGATTACCCAAGCTTGAATGTAGGAAAGAAACATTAGGAAAATATTTGGCCTTTAAGATTCGACTTGCCAACGTAACATGATGCATAAGAAGTCGCCACCTCTGCTTAGCCAACAACGCCGCATTAAATTTCTGAAGGTCACGAAAACCCAATCCCCGTTTCTCTTTCGTAAGGCAAAGGAACTTCTAGGAGCACCAATGTATACCCCATTTTAGGGAGACTTTTTCCAAAAAAAAAGAGCCATAATTGCTTTAATTCTTGGACATAGAGACTTGGGTAACAAGAAAACACTCATGGCTTAGGCTAGGATAGCCTATAGGATAAATTTAATAAATATCTCCTTTCAACCTTGAGATCAGGAGAGATTGCACCAATTTTGAACCTTTGAGTCCATTTTCTCAAAAGGTCCTATGAAATCTTTCTTCTTATCTCAACCAACTAAGGAGGGTAAACTAAGATATTTCCTCATATTGGAAGTGTTTTCAATCGCTAAAATACGCTTAACATCACATTGATTCTCCTCAAGAACATTCGGTGAAAAGAACAACTCGGACTTGTCAAAGTTTATCAGTTGGCCGGAAGCTGAGCTATACTCACATAGAATATCCTTCAATGCAGAAGCTCCCCTAGCCGTGGCTTCTCCAAAGATAAGGTTGTCGTCCGCAAAGAGCAGATGTGTGACAGTCGGGGCATATCGATTAAGGCGGAAACCATTTAGAATACCCTATTGTACTGCTTGCCTCAATAGGGAAAAAAACCCTTCACTACAAATAAGGAACAAGAAGAGGCTCAATGGATTCCCTTGACAAAGACCCCGAGATGGGACAAATGTTTCATCCACGAGTCTACTGATAGTGACCGAGTATGACACAATTGTAACACACATTGATATACAAGAAATCCAACCATATGCGAAGCCCATCTTTCTCATTATTGCAAAAACAAAATCCCACTCAACTCTATCATATGCTTTGCTTATATCCGACTTTAGTGCAAAGTGGCCCACTCCCCCAACTCCTTTTTTCTGAATGGAGTGCAATATCTCATATGCTGCCAATATATTTTTTGTAATAAGACGTCCAGGGATAAATGCACTTTGAGCCTCGTCAATGCATAGTGAAAAAACATCTTGAAGACGATTTTCCACCATTTTATAGACAATTTAAAACAAAATGTTACACAAGTTGATAGGGTGGAACTCACTCATATTTTTTGGATTGGGAACTTTTGGAATGAGGACTATATGAGTATGATTGATTTCTAACATGTCAAAGTCCCCCACGAAGTAGTCCTATGCAGTAATGGGACACCTCCGCACCCACAGTAGACCAGAATCATTGATAAAATAAAACTCCAAGACCATCCTCACCCGCTACTTTTAATGGACCCATCGATTGCACTGCTTGAAAAACGTTCTCAGTTGTAAACTCATGAGCCAGAACCATGTTCATTTCGACAGTAATACAAGAGGATATATCGATAAGAACTCTATCACAATTAGATGCTCCTTGAGAGGTGAAAAGCGAAAGAAAATAATCACAAGCTGGACGATTAATATCCTCAAGAGATTCTAGATGAGCACCATGAAAATCCAAAATAGAAGAAATTTTATTCTATCACTTTCGCTGAGAAGCAAAACGATGGAAGAAAGCCGTAGTATTATCCCCATTGTGAAGCCAATTCGCATGTGCTCTCTTTTCCCAATAAATTTCAGATTGATCAGCTTCCAAGTTTAGAGCCAGTTTCACGTCAATTGTTTCTCCCATAGTATCATCCGAAGGGGACATATCAACTAGAAATTCTAATCGCTTTCGTAAATCTTGAGTAGTTCAAAGATGGCGAAACCAAGTATCTAAGCCAATACTAACCTGGCGCAAATGATCCGAAAAGGAACCATTGGACAGATCCCAAAGTTTTCTAACCTCTGATTCACATGATTCTTCTAGGAGCCATGAAGCCTCAAATTTGAAGTGACAATGATTATGAGCATTCAAATTAATATCTGTCTGAAGAAGAAGCAGATAGTGATCAGACATCGAATGAACTAGATAAAAAAAGATGAAGTTTGTAAAAATATTCCACCAAGCCTTATTTTCCACACCTCGATCTAATCTCTCTCAAATGTTGGTAGCTTCAAAGTTACCCTTCTCCCATGTATACCGTCTTCATTTATATCGAATATCCAAGGAAAAGAGTAACTCATTAAAGTTACCTTTCTTTCATGTATACCATCCCCATCTTTAGAAACCAGTACACCTCCACGATTTACCCTCCCCATCTTTAGAAATAATTACATCAATGTGACGCTTCGAGAAGGAGAGAATGGTCACTACATAGTCTTGCTTCCAAGCCATACATAAACTGACACTAAGTCCACGGGAACTAACTTCAATACCGTTAGGAAAACCATACTTCTTACGAACTTTCATCATCATTGTAGAATATAATTTAGTTTCGATTAAGAAAATTACAGACGAGTTAACGTTCCTAGGGCAATGCTGGAGACAATGAATTACCCGAGACTTCCCCAAGCCTCGGACATTCCAGCTTTAGAGTTTCATGGCTCCCGATAGGCCAGCTTTGCTAGGCCTTCCGATAAATTAGTTGCTTTCACATTCGAATTTGTATGGGCAGAAACTCTTGTAGCATTTGGACCCATACAGGGACATTTAAGGCAACAATGTTGGTTAAGTGGGTGATCATCTTCTTCTAGAAACATATCAGTATCAAAGCCTGAACCCGCCGATCTAGTTACAATCACACTATTGGGCCCAATCATGAGAGGAATGCGACCTAAGATAGGATTACATCCATTAGTTATTAACTTGCCTCTTTCGTTCAAATCAGTTCCTTTTTAGGGAACTGATTAAAATTTGAATTTGATTCCAAGAAATTCTTGTTAAGTAGATCAATCGAATCGAAAATGGCCAAGATGAGGGTGGATTGTTTTTTTTTTAAATTGAAGGGAGCAAATTGAAAATGAAAGAATTCAAGACAAGGCAATTTATAGTGGTTCAAGCTTAGAACAATATCTACATCCACTACCTTAGCTCCCAGTAAGGATTTTCAACCAATTTCACTAGAAATTCGTCCCCTTTTCTCAGATTAGGAGGAAACCTTACAAATCGATTAATCTTTGTACCCAAAGATTAACCAAGACTCTCTCAAATACAAAGAAGATTGACAATCTAAAAAATACCTCTCACAAGTTTGATAGATTGCCCAATTACACATAAACACTCCCCAAACTTGAAATAAGATAATACAATGAAAGATTACACAAGTGGGGTTACAAGAAATTGGCTTTATGAGCTCTAGGGTTTGGATATGTGCTTGGATTGTTGCAAATTAGTTCAATAGTTGTCGTTGTAGCTTTTGAGGCTTGTTCATATACCCTTGTATTGATTTCTATCTGTTCTGGTGGTTGAGATCATCAATATAGACCCTCCCCTCCCCATAAAATAGGACTCAATGGCAATTGCACTTTCCCTTGCTTGATTATGGATGCAACGGGCATTGGCAAAGAAAATCAAAATGAGATTTCGATATAAAATCGGGGGTACACTTAGGAAAGTCATAAATTTCCATTGTTGTAACAATCCAAAATATTTGAACTTAAAACATTTGAAATTGAGAAAGGAGATTGAAACAACTCTTTCATCCCGGATTGAAAAAGCTTGGTATTGTTTATAATGGTCCATAGCCGAAGGGGATTGAAAACTATTTTGAATAATAAAACCAAGGTTCGATTTAGTAATACCATCGTTTTTTGAATTGGGATTGGATAAACTAGAAGGCAATTCTTTTCTTGGTCTCTTTTTAAGCCACATAATAACCTGTAAACATCAAAACCATTCGAAAACAATGTATGCAATTATCATCATATTCGATCTAATAAACATTCCAAAAATTCAAGGTACTGATAAAAATACTATATTTTATAAGTTAAAAATATATGTAAGTATAAAGATTAATTTTAGTAAAAAGAATTTTGAAAAACAGTTTACAAAAATATATGGTATATTTATATATTCGAATAAATTTCTTTCAGATTTTAAAGAATTTTTGCGAAAACTTCAAAAATCATACTATAAAAATACTAACTATACAAAAATTAGTTGAAAACAATAACAAAAATTAAACAAAAATGAAAAAAAATGGTTTTATACCTTGAGTAATGGATTTAATGAATGAAGGATGATGAATGCACCAAATTGGTAGCAAAGCTTAGCCTTGATGTGTTGATGAAAAACCCTCAAGAGATTTTGAGTTTGGTGTGAAAAATCAAGGAGATTATAGGGGTTTTTATAGTGAAAACGGCTAGGGTTTGAAAGGGAAAAAGGAATTGTGTTTTAATTAAAGCGAAACACCCATTTAATGCCAATTTAAACTCCAGTGCCATATCGTATTGATACGCTGACGTAGCGTATCGATCCACTATATTAGTACAATTTTCATAATATATCAATACATGTGATTGTATCGATACAATTAAAACTGTATCGACTCCTAATTGGCTACCTGTATCGATACACTATTACCAGTATCGATCTTTTTTTACTAGAAATGCATTTTTGAGTTAAGAAGAGTTCGAAAATTGGATTTTAGTCGACCCTAAATGTTTGTGTATGATGAATGAGAAACATTTATGGACTAGAACAGATACATACTCCCCCTAGCAACAAGCATAGATGCATCAAGAAGCCAATACACATAAACATGATCATCATTCAAATTCAAGAAAATTTTTGACATTTAAGGGATCTAAAAGGTCAAGATAGGATAGTTAGACCTAACTCTCTCCAAAGAGTCCAAAAACGCTCTTTGTCTAATGGATTTATAAAGATATCCGCTAGTTGGTTTGAGGTATCAACATATTCTAGAACAACATCATTCTTTAGGACATGATCCCTAATAAAATGTTGTCTTATCTCTATGTGCTTGGTTCTAGAATGTTGGATGAGATTCTTAGTGAGACATATAGTACTAGTGTTGTCACAATTAAGGGTATGATACCTACATCAATTCCATAGACTAGAAGTTGTTTCATCCAAAGGACTTGAGCACAACAACTTCTGGCTGATATGTATTACGCTTCGGTGGTAGATAAGACTACACTATTTTGTTTCCTAGAGAACCAAGATATGAGCATACTACCTAGGAATTGGCAAGTTTCGGAGGTACTTTTTCTATCTATCTTACAATCCTCATAATCTGCATCGGAATAAGCATGTAGGTTAAAGGAAGAGTCTCTAGGACACCAAAGGCCTAAACAAGGTGTGTCTCTAAGGTATCTAAGGATTCTTTTAATGGCTACAAGGTGTGATTCTCTAGTACTAGCTTGAAACCTAGCACACAAGAAAACTTTAAACATGATATCGAGTCTACCTGCGGTAAGGTAAAGCAAAGAGCCAATCATTGAACGATAAAGCTTAGAATTAACACACTTACATCCTTCATCTTTGTCAAGCTTAATTGATGAGCTCATTGGAGTGGCTTGGGGCTTCACATTCTCCAAGCCAAACTTCTTGAGCATATCCTTGATGTACTTAGCTTTATTTATGAAGATGGCATCTTTCATTTACTTGATTTGGAGCCCCAAGAAGAATGAGAACTCCCTCATCATGCTCATCGCACACTCACCTTGCATTAACTTAGAAAATTCTTGGTAATAAAACTCATTAGTAGAACCAAATATAATATCATCAACATAAATTTGTACTACTAAGATGTCATTTTCATTTCTTTTAATGAAAAGTGTAGTGTCCAGCTTGCCTTTTTCAAAACCTTTTTCAACCAAAAAGTTTGAAAGCCTTTCATACCAAGCTCTAGGATCTTGTTTCAAACCATATAAAGCTTTAGTTAGTTTAAAAACATGGTTTGGGTAAATTAAATCTTCGAAACTGGGTGGTTGTTCAACATACACTTCTTCATTTATAAAACCATTTAAAATTCACTTTTAACATCCATTTGTAAAATCTGGAATTCATGATAACATGCAAATGCAAGAAGCATCCTAATTGCTTCCATTCTAGCTACGGGTGCATAGGTTTCATCAAAATTGATTCTCTCTTCTTGAGTATAACCTTAAACAACAAGTCTAGCCTTGTTTCTCACTATGTTACCACTCTCATTTAGTTTGTTTCTAAAGATCCATTTAGTTCCTATAGTAGACTTATTACTAGGTCTATCAACTAATGTCCAAATTTTACTCCTCTCAGATTGATTAAGTTCTTCTTGCATGACCAATATCCAAAAGTCATCTTTTAATGCTTCTTTGATATTTTTAGGCTCTATGCATGAAATGAATGCAACAATATTAAGCAATCTAAGAGAGGATCTAGTGGTTACCTCCTTAAATGGATCACCAAAGATTTCACCATCTTTGACATAGTTGAGTTCCCTTGGGTAGCTCACTTCTTTTTCACCAAGATTCATGTCCTTCAAGGATTCTATGGGAGGATCTTGTGCTTCTTCATCTTTGATTGGAACCTCATCCACCATTGATGATTGTCCACCATCATTGGCTTCAATGATCCCTACATCATCATTATCAAAAGAATCCTTCCTCGGAAGGAGGTTATCATCAAAAACCACATGAATAGACTCTTCTACAACTAAGGTTCTTTTGTTAAACACTCGATAGGCTTTAGAGTTTAAAGAATATCCTAAGAAAATAGCTTCATCTTTTTTTGCATCAAATTTACCTAAATAATATATTCTATTATTTAAAACAAAACACTTGCATCCAAAAGGATGAAAATAGATAATGTTAGGCTCCTTTGATTTTAAAATCTCATAAGGAGTTTTCTTTAAAATTGGCCTAATCATTACTCGATTTATGATATAACAAGCGATGTTTGTGGCTTCTGCCCAAAAAATACTTAGGTAAATTGTTTTCACAAAGCATGGTTCTAGCCATTTCTTCTAAAGTACAGTTTTCCTCTCAACTACCCTATTTTGTTGAGAAGTGCGAGGTGCGGAAAAATTGTGGCTAATACCATTGGATTTACAAAAATCCTCAAAACCTAGATTCTGAAATTTCGTTCCATGGTCACTTCTAATATGAGTAATGTTTTGACCAATGTCAATTTGAGTCATTTTTAAAAATGTGATGAATTTTTCTAAAGCCACATCTTTTGTACTTAAAAAGAGAACCCAAGTGTATCTAGAGAAATCATCGACTAAAACATAAGCATATGATTTTCCACCCAAGCTAGTTGACCTATTAGGCCCAAAGAGATCCATATGGATCAATTGTAAAATTCTACTAGTTGAAACATCATTAATGGATTTAAATGAAGTTCATTTTTTTACCCTTAGCACAAGCATCACAAATTTTATCTAAGGAAAATTTTAGCTTAGGTAAACCTCTAACTAGATTTTGGGAAACCAATTTCTTTAAAACACTTATGCTAGCATGTTCTAGTTTCATATGCCATAACCATGCATCATTTTCATTTTGAGCAACCAAACATGCATGAGACGTATGAATGTCATCTAAATGCACCATGTATATGTTACCTGTGCGATGAACAATGAACATTATCTTATTTGTTTTAATGTCCATAATTTTGCAACCATTAACATAAAAAAGAACATTAAAACTCTTATCACATAATTGACTAATGTTCAACAAGTTATGCTTTAGACCATTGACACATAACACATCTTCACTAAAAATAGAAGAGAGATTACCAATAGAACTTATACCTTCAATGTGTCCTTTAGAGTTGTCACCAAATGTCACCACTCCGCCACTCTTTGGCTTTAGCTCCATGAATCTACTCTTGTCGCAGATTATGTGTCTTGAGCATCCACTATCAAGGTACCAAGTGTTTTGACTTGAAGCTTTGTCCTTGTAGCAATGCTCCCCCTAAAAACAAATATTAGTTCTTGATTTTTGGTACCCAAATCATTTTGGGTCCATGTGAGTTAGCTCCCAAATACTCGGTTCCCTTAGGAATCCAAGAAGCAATAGCATTAATATCATTAGAAACTACTAGTTCCTTAGGAACTCATACATTTCTAACCCTTTTACCTTTAGGATGCCTTTGAGAGCCTCTTTGTTTGTGGTTCACAAAGTTTCTTTTCACATAGTTTGTTTTAGAAGATTGACCTTTTTCAAAAGTAGGAGTACCAACTTTGTTCAAAGAAGCTTTGAGTTCATTCACCACTTTGTGGTGATCATCATAAACTTTGGAACGAAGATTGTTCAATTCGATATTTTTATTTTGAAAATATTTTAGATCATCTTGTAAAACCACAATCTTCTTTTCAAGTTCTGAGTTAGTTTTAGAAAGGGAATCGTTTTGGTTTTTCAAATCGGAAATTATTTTCTTGTTTTTCAAAACCTATTCCTTGTACTTTTCAACCAACTCATCGTAAACCTTTTGAAAATTATCATACGCATCTTGAAGTTCATCAAATGTAAAATCGAAAGTAGATGAGTTAGGGTTTACCTTAGGATCATCATCAATGGCCATGAGGCAAAGGTTAGCCACTCCGTGCTCCTCTTCACCGGATGATGATTCTTCATCGCTTCAAGTAGCAACATGGGATTTGTGTTTTTTCTTCTTACTTGAGTTGAGGGCATTCTGATCTTTTGTGCCCTGACTTCTTGCACTCATAACAAATAAGTTGATCCTTCTCCTCTTTTTTGTTCTTGTTCTTGTTCTTGAAGTCTTTTCTTCTTTGGAATTGTCTTCCCCGGTTGAACTTCATGAACCGAGAGAATCTCTTGGCTATCATAGCCAATTCCTCAAACTCATCCTCACTAGAATTGATTTCCTCTTGAGATGCCTTGAGAGAAATTCCTTGTTTTTTCTTCTCTACCTCTTTCTTCTCTCTTCTTTTCTTCTTCCCTTCATTGATTCATGATCTCATGAGTAAGGAGAGAACCCACTAACTCATCGAGCTTCAAAGTCTTCAAATTCTTGGCCTCAATGATTGTGTTTCTCTTCTTATCCCATGATTCGAGAATAGAGTATAGAAGCTTCCGGACTAGCTTGTCTTCGGGAATGATCTCACTGAAGCCCTTGAGACCATTTATATAACGAAGAACCTATCAAACATTTTGGAGATGCTCTCATCCGGCTCCATCTTGAAGTTCTCATAACTCAAATTAAGGATCCCAATATTGGTCTCCTTTACATCCTTTGTGCACTCGTAGGTGGTATCTAGCTTGTCCCACACTTCCTTTGCACTTGTGCAAGATGACATCTTTGCATACATGTTAGGTCCAAGTGCACAAAAGATGATGTGAAGAGCCTTGTCATTCACTTGAAGCCTTCTTCGATCTTCATCGGTCATTTTCGCTCTTGTTTTCGGAACTAGCCTTCCTTCTTCATCTTTCTTCATCGAAATAGTTGGTCCGTCTTTCACTACATCCCAAAAGATAGTCATTTGACTTAATGAATAGCCTTATTCTATTTTTCCAATAAGGATAATTATCCCCATTGAAAAATGGCAGCTTGGTGATCGATTGTGACTCAAGGAAGTTTTGGCCGGAGGTAGATGTCATGGCTTGATTCGAAAGTTGATTGATCTTCTTCTAGGATATTCTCTTGTGGATGTGAGTCCCTCGAAGAGTTAGGCTCTTATTCCAATTGTTACTTTGATCAATTGAATTGAAAATGGCCAGGAGAGGGTGAATTAGTTTTTTTTAAATTGAAGGCAACAAATTGAAAATGGAAGAATTCAAGACAAGGAAATTTATAGTGGTTCAAGCTTAGAACAAGCTCTACATCCACTACCTTAGCTCCCACTAAGGATTTTCAACCAATTTCACTAGAAATTCGTCCCCTTTTCTCGGATTAGGAGGAAACCTTACAAATCAGTTAATCTTTCTACCCAAAGATTAACCAAGGCTCTCTCAAATACAAAGAAGATTGAAAATCTAAAAAATACATCTCACAAGGTTGCTAGATTGCCCAATTACACTTAAACACTCCCCAAACTTGAAATAAGATAATACAACAAAAGACTACACAAGTGGGGTTACAAGAATTTGACTTTTTGAGGCTTGTTTATATACCCTTGCATTGGTTTCTAGTCATTATGGTGGTTGAGATCATCAATAGAGCCGCTGGGCTTCATTTTTCCTGCAATAAATGCACTTCTGCAACCTACCATATTGGTACTCGAACAAGCGTATCGATACATGTCTCAAAATAGAAAGAGTCGTTGTGCACATTTAAGAGGGTGTATCGATACGTTATAAGGGCATATCGGTACGAGTTTAGTGTAAAAGACAAGTGTTTCAATAAACTAAGACCGTATCGATACAGATTTTGCTCACTGGAATCCTAAGGAAAACTTTAGCAAAAAGTATATCGATACGCTATACAGGAGTATCAATACGGTCTAAGGACCGTTTGAAATTTTGATGAAATCATAACTGACAAGAAACGATCAAAACTTTAAATGTAAAGATTTATCGAATCAGATCAAACCGTATTGATACGGGTACAACCATATTGATACTCTATACCTTAAAGTTAAGCACAGATAAACTACCGTATCAATATGGGTATAACCAAATCGATACGGGTATAATCGTATCGTTACACTTTTGTCAATTAAAATTCCAGAAATTCAAAACCATATCGATACAACTATAGCGTATCGATACGCCTTAGCATACAAGTAGGTTTTGAGCTATAACACTTAGAAAAATTTTGCTTGAACAATTTATTTGACTTAGAAACATTTTGGTTCAAGTTTGCTTGTCAATTTGTGAGACTTTGAAATACTTAAAAATTTATTTACTTTTACAAATAAGTCCTTAGACACTTTGTTATATCAAAATCAAATTAGGTTTTACAATTCTCTTCTCCGAAAATTACGCCAGATGAGAACCTTGAATTAAGAAGGCCACCTCTTTCCTTCGCGCGGTACCATGGGCTTATTAGGGGAGATCTACGCCTGGCCGGAGCACGTATGGAGGCATCCCATTTGGAGAAGTGCCTCTTGTTTATCTTGCAAAACTCGCAAGGGACAAAAACTGTCACCGCGACCTAATTTACGACAACGAAAAAAATAGCTTAAGTTTTTCATATTGAAAGGATGCATAGATAGTACCTCAATTAGGAATAAGCATTTTTTCTGCCTTTTAAAATCTTCCTTGATCTTAAGTCGAACTCTGGTCCACATACTCACTCTTATGCCTAGCGAAATTGTATGAATCATAATCCAAGAAAGTACCAATGAAATTGCCCAAAAGTTTTCCAACTGGCTCCGAAATAAAACCATGCGGTAGGTCATTGACCAATACCAAGAAATCCACCATTTTTAATGGGACCGACAATGGTTCTTCCCCATCATAAGACGATGAATTACCAATAAATGGGAGTTGAAATACCACGAGCACTCAATCTCAATACGATCAACATATAGAGCATTATACAAACGAAATAAATAATGACCCTCTCCCAGATCCGAGATGGCAATACTCCCAATCAGATGTCATGCGTTCTCTAGAGTGGCTCTCATAGACTGAAAATTCACAATACTGGAGGTGAGGAAAGATCCCACAAAACAAAAATCAAACGAGATCGCGTCAGTCTTAGGAACAGAACCCAACGCGATAACTTCTTCTTCCTCCTCACCGAGGGATAGTTCTGCTAACTCTTCCTCGACAACCGCTATCTATTGAAAACGAGAGTATGAGAAATGGATCAAACTGGACAAAAGCCAAAGAAAGAAAGGCATGAAGAAAAGAGCGTGCCACTAAGAACAGAGAGGAAAACATAATACTAGGAGCAACAGTGGCAGAGCCAGGATTTTCATCTAGTAGGGTCAGAAGTAAAATATGAGGTATGAAGGATTCCTATACCACTAGGATAAGTATTGTTGACCTCGTACCTCAATAAATTAAGTGAGGTCAAATCTAATATTTCTAATGAAAAATTTTACATTACCACACTAAAAACCTTATACCCAACAAATTAAGTGAGTTAAAATGCACCCCACTTTCTATGTTACATCTGCCCATGAAGAGCTGAGAACAGAAACCGACACATAGGACCTAGATATAAGGACATTAAAATAGCCCGAGATTATATATTATTACTTTATTAGCTAAAGAAATGAAAAAATAGATTAGGTAAAAATTGATTAGCTATTTGTCAAGCTATGGGTTACCTGTTCGTTGATTTTCAAATTAATTTTTAAGGTGAGAAACATTATTACTACTAAAAGTAATATAAAGAGTAAATCCGTAAAACAATTGTAATAAGAAATCCTTTTAAACAAAATTTTAAAAATATTAAAAAACCAATTTTTAATTTCTGAATATAAAATTATCAAAGATTACAAATTTATTAAGGGTAATCTTCACTCGTGATCCCTTTCGTTTGGAATTTGTTCTATTTTGGTCATCATAATTAAAAAAGATTATTTTGGCCACTTACGTTTAGAATCGTGTCTATTTTGGTCACTGGGACGTTAGTCTCCGTTAATAAAAAAGTAATTTTTAATTTAATCCTCGAACTTTCAAAACTTTATTTTTCACCATCTTCCCCAAGAATAATTCTAAATCCGATTGAATAATTCAAATCATACGAGCTACAAGATGCATCGATGACACCATTAAGGTCGTTCAGTATTGATCTATGAGATGAATTATCTACCCAAAGTTAAAAAATAAAATAAAAAACATAACCTTTAAGGTTCCTGGATAACATAAAAATGTAAACTTTTATTTGCTTTCCGAGAATTAGAGCGCAAACTTTGGTTAGTGAGAAAATGCAAGGAAAAGAAATGCAAGCTTCATTTATGTATACATAATCTTTATCAATAAAGAAAAAAAAAAGAACTCTTCATAAAAAAATTGAAAGAGACCAGAATCAAATTTACCTGATCATGGAACAGGGAAAAGAATACAGGACATGGGGATATTTTTCATGAAATGAAAAAGTCCAAAAATTATAATTTGAGGAGATTTTGCGTTGTTTCAGTGATCTCTCCTCGGAAAAAAACTGTTCAAAATCCGATTCAAACAAGAGAAAAAGAAAGAAAAAGAATAAAAAGAATAAATGCTAATAACTTTATTTTAGTGAACAAAAATTAGTTTTGTAAATGGAAGTTGATGTTGTCTGTTATTTTTTCGTCATTTTTTTTTAAGAAAATTAGGTGGGAAAACAAATAAATAAATAAGAGATAGAACAACATTGAGTCCTTCAACTTCTTAGTTTTATTTAATTTAGTCCTTGAATTCTTTTTACCCACTTAATCCCGGAGCTTAATAACTTTTTTCCAATCCAAACGTTGGAACTTAAATCTTGTTATGGTGTGATGGCATGACACCTGGAATATTTTTCGTGTTTATGCAATAACAATATTTGATTGTTATATTTGTATAGTATTTTTTACTAACATGTTTCTAAATTAAATTTTACACCTTATTCCAAAACTAACGAGTGGTTGATGTTAATTTTAAACTTTTCGAGTTCGAACATTTTTATATATGAACATACTACCATATAAAAAGGAGAATAAGTAGTGATTTACTTTTCAAATAGGAAATTATCCGCACGTGTTGAGGAATGGATGGTTTTAGCTTGCATGTGTCATAGTTTGCTGTTTTTTTTTTTCTTCGATTTTTTATCCTGTTGATTACTTTGAGTTTTAGAGTATCGTGTGCATTCTTTTCTTCCCATCAAATTTAGAAGATTTTAATATAGCAAGTGGTAATCTATCTCATAGATCAATACCGAACAGCTCTAATGGTGTCATCGATGCATCTTTCAGCTGTAATAGCTCGTATGATTCGAATTATTCAATTGAATTCGGAATTATTTTTAGGGAAGATGATAGAAAATAAAGTTTTAAAAGTTTAAGGGTTAAATTAAAAATTATGTTTTTATTAACGGAGACTAACATCTCAGTAACCAAAATAGACACGATTCTAAACGTAAATGATCAGAATAATCTCTTTTAAATTATGGTGACCAAAATAGAGCAAACCTCAAACAAAAGGGACCACGGGTAAAGATTACCTATTTATTATTTACTTTCTAATATCTCGTCTAAGATGAATATTTTAACTTTTTTACAATAAATCGACACAAATTTCTATAATAATTTTTAACTTTTTTACAATAAATCGACCCAAATTTCTATAATAATTTTCAAAACATTCTTACATAGCCAACAACGGAGGAAAATCAGTTGCCCCCAAAGTATGCTCTCATTTGTGCCCCCACTTTAAAATAGTGGGTTTAGGGTTTAGAGTTTGGGGTTTAAGGTTAGGGCTTAGGGTTAGGGTATAGGGAATTAGGGGGTAGGGTGTATTTTTTAGGGTTTAGGGTTTGGAGCTTAGGATATGAAAATTGGGGTTATAGGGCAAGATTTAATTTTTAAATATTTTTAGGCAGGAGGCATAGAAGGAAGCATGATTAGGAGGCAGAAAATTTTTACCGCCAACAACAATGAAAATGTGCAGCATAATTTATATAAGCGGCTTTCAAAAATCGATATTGTATTTACATCATCTCCAATGCACAGTAGAAATGCTTGATAAATTTCATATTTTATTTGCCAGCTTTTTTGGTGTACATAATTTCCATCATAACCCCCTTTCAAGCTTCCACATTCATAAAACTATATATATATATATATATATATATATATATATATATATATATATATATCATCCTCTCTACACTAACGTAAAACTTGAAAGTTTTACACTTTGTTTAGACCGTTAAATGAAAGTAAATTAATGAATCAGACTGTAAAAAATTTATATAACCCTCCATATTTAAGCTATAAAACTTAAAACCTAGATCCCTAGTCCTACCACATAAACCTTAAACTCTAAATTCTAACCATAAACTATAAATTCTACCCCATACAACTTAAATCTATAAACCCTAAAATTGAAAGACATGTAAACTAAAGTTTACACAAACTTGTGTATCAAAGTATTTTCCCCTCTTTTTTTCATGTCAGCCATGTTTGGCAATTAGCGGATAGCTGATAACTGATTGCATTAGCTGATAGCTGATTGCATTAGCTGATTTAACCAGCAGGTTGTATTAGCTGATTGTATAAAAGAGTTTGGTAAAATTAACTGATAGCTGTTAGATTATTTAAATAAGTAAAATGACATATAAGGACATGGTTATATTCAATATTTGTTTGAATAGTTTATTAGTTATTAATATTTTGTATCTAATTAATATTAATTAGATCTATAAAATTATTTTTAATATAACTTTTCCAAACATATTCGAATGGTTTATATATTAATTTATTATTTATATAATTATTTTAATATAATTTAATTAAATAATGAATTTAAATACACATATAAATATGTGATAATAAAAAATAAGATTAGCTTATAAATAGGGTGAAAAAATATTTAATTTAGGTTATTTTCAGATTTTTGGTAACTGGTAAGGGTAAAAGAGTATTTACAACTCTAATATCAAACCTCTAATCTCAAAAAGCTCCTCTTATGAGCTTTTTCAAAATTAGCGGTTTCACCTCAATCCGCTCTTTCAATCCGTTGTTCACCAAACAACAATATTAGCAGATTTGATTGGTCAAACATCTAATTATGCCTCAAACCTCTAATTTTTGCCCAAACATCTTTTTACCAAACAGGGTCGTCATCTTTTTACCAAGTGAATCTTCACTCATATTTACTGTAAATTAAATTAAAAAACACTTTTTATCAACTGAATCTTCACTTGGTACAAAGATGACATGAAAAATATTAATAAAATGAATGATTTTTATTGATTGGGACCATGGATGATGTGGCGAGCCAGGCCTATGATATAATTTCTCATGAGATAAGATCCTCTTACACCATATGATATTTGAAAGTTTTATATTTCTTTGATTGTTGGATGAAAGTAAATGTATGGTTGAGATTAATAATAGAATATGACAAGATTATCTCATGAAAAAATTATAAAAATAATTTTAACCATTTACTTACTCTTATTCAATGGATAAAAAGGAGTTTAGAAGTAATCAAGTTTTACCCGTATAATTAGATGTTAACCCCTATGTATATAAACATATAGGATTAAGAACAGGGGTGTCTACATTTTTCATGACATTCTTTTTCAAGAAGAAAAGAAAAATGTATGATCCCAGAAGTCCTTTCTCAAAGTTACCGACCATTAACCGAATAAAAAGACATTCCTCCTTTAAGAAACACACCAACCATGTGCATCTTTTTCTTAATTTTCATTTTCAAACTCTTTGGATTTGTAAATCCATATACGTATACACATACACACATACGTTAGGTTGTCGGATCCTGCAAGAAAACCGGATTGTGCCTCTCGAGGCAGTTGCTCCCTAAACCTCCTTCATTACACCGACACAAGGGGACTAACTCCACACCAGCCGTCGCCCTTAACGGCCCCAATCTCATGCACGTTCCCAAGGCCCCATCACCATTTCATTTTCCCCTTAATATCTCTTTTCATTTTGTTTTCTTTTCTTCAATTGACAACCCCTCTCTCTAGTTTCAAATGATGAAGGCTTTGCTGTTGAAAGCTATAGGTTATGGAGAGAGGGTGGAAGCCTAGGATGGAGATATCACCAAATTGTCCCCGATGTGGTTCTTCCAATACCAAGTTTTGTTATTACAACAATTATAGCTTAACACAACCGAGGTACTTTTGCAAAGGCTGTAGAAGATATTGGACCAAAGGGGGCTCACTTCGCAATGTCCCGGTGGGCGGTGGTTGCCGCAAAAACAGAAGAGGTAAGTCCTTAAGGCTAGTACCGACCGACGGCGTCCACTCAAAGAGTTTATCATGTGATTCGATTAAGCATTCCTATGCCTCTGCTGAGTCCAATTGCTCCTCAGACATGTCTGATGGCTCTCATATCGATCTCGCACTTGTTTATGCAAACTTCTTGAATGATCAACAACTGGAAACAAGTCTGTGTTCCAAGTCCCGGAGTTGTGTAGGGAGTTTGATCCGTCTCTGCAGTTTTCAAGATTATCGGACTCCAACTTGGAATCGAGTATTCAGCTACCAGAAGAAAATGGTCTCATCGGATGCCTCACTGGTTCAGATTTATCCACTGAAAACCATTTGAACAACAATGAACAGATACACTATCCTGGTAACTACTCATTGCCCCCATTGCCTGGTGATGATTTCTCGTGGTCGAGTTCTCCGTCCTCCATCAGTCCATCCTTGCAAGCAACACAGGAACCGAATCAACTGTTTGGTAATTGGAATCCATTTGATTTGTATAGTGATGATACTTTCTCCAGGACTTGATTAGGGAAATGCATGTGCTCTGCGCTCTCTGCTATCACTGTTTTATTATTAGAATCAATATATTTGTGATGAAATAATCTCAGTAATGAGCAAGGTATACTCCGATGAATGCCAAATATTTGTTTACAGTGTATTGGCGATTGAATCGTTCTGATCTGATCCAGCATTGAGTAGTGCATAAAAACCAGACTCGTATCTTCCAACATGCATTACTCTCGTTAAAGACATTACGAAATCACCATTTTTTGCCCATAAGAGAATGCTTAACACAACCGAGGTACTTTTGCAAAGGCTGTAGAGAATGCTTAAAGCCTCATGAATTGGTCTTATTCACCCAAACTCTTTACTCAGCGCTTCTTCAGCAGCTGTAGAGTCATTGCCAAGAACTCAAATGCGCCTGAAGATTCCATGCATCTTTTGATTGAAGCCTCTCGAGACACTTTATCTGTTGCCGTGGTGACTTGGCATCACCGAGAAGCTTCATAATCTGGGGTTTGCTGATGTGTGGCTCTGGCTTTGGGATTCTTTCGATTCCATGTGAAGCATTTAACAAGCACCAAGACTGAATCACTCATCTAATCCTGAGGGTATGATTTGGAGTAAGTTCACAACAATCAGCAATAACTTGCTTTGTAGCCGGACATGTAGTGTTCTTTCCTTGAAACAGCCATTTCTCAGTGCTCTCCTGATTGTACGTGATCGATGTTGAGACCATGACTGGATCCTTCATAAACTCGAGTGAAATGAGGCAGATAAAAGATGGAGGAACATATATTTCATCTATGTAATATATGCCAAAAAGAAAAGGAAACCGTGATAATAACCCAGAGAAGAAAAGGCCTAGATTTGTTTGACAATTTGTTTGAACTTTGAAGACGAAGCGGAGGAATAGAAATCCCTGTGACTTTTTTGTGCCCCTATTTATGCACTCACACATAAAAAATAGGTTTAAGGTTGATGGTTATGATTATGATTATGATTATGATTTAGGGTTATGTTTATGATTATGGTTTAGGGAATGAGGGTATAACGTATGTTTTAGTGTTTAAGATTTAAATTTAGAGTTAGGGTTAGGGCTTAGAATTTATTTTTTAGCGTTGGACATAGAAAAGCACAGAAAAAAGGCACCAAGTAAAGGATTTTTATTCAAATTGAAGGATTATATATATATGGGAAGGAGAGAAAGTTAATGTAACACCCTAATTCGATATGAATGTCACATTGGGTCGCCGACCCGGCCCATCTAAGTTACAACTCTATAAAACTAAAATTGATTTTGATATAACAACATTTTTCAAGGACTTAATTGTAAAATGAAATAAATTTTTAAATACACAAAAGACTCACAAAATAACAATGATTCGAACTTTAAGTATTTCTAAATCAAAAGTCAAGTATCCAAAACATTTTCTAAGTATTTTCGAACTAAAACTTTAAAGTTTTGTCCAAGCGTACCGATACGGTTACCCCCATATCGATACGATTTTTGACTATTGGAAACGAGTCAAAAAAGTGTATCGATACGCTCTTTGCCATATCGATACGGTTTTCAGACCCGATTCCATGCCAAACTATTGTACCGATACACTTTTTGGTTAACCAATTCTCCAGATTCCAATGAGCAAAATCGGTAACGGTATGCACTATGTTGTACCGATTCCCTATGTAAAATGTGGTTTACATACCGATACGCCTCGTTGCGTATCGATATGCTATTTGTATACAACGACTCTTTCTTCTTTTGACAGGTATCGATACGGTGACGCAAGTACTGGTACGGTTTGTTGCAGAACTGCATTTATAGTGGAAAAAAGATAGTCCAACGGCTCTATTGATGATGTCAACCACCTAAACGGTTAGAATTCTATGAAGAGGTATAAAAACAAGTCATTAAAGTTGAAACAACAACTATTCATCAATTCAAGCACATTCAAGCAAAAATCCAATCCAATTTGAGTGAAATAGAGTCGAACCCTTGTACCCATCTTGTATAATCCACTTGTATTTTTTATTTCAAGATTGGGCAGAGTGTTCTTGTAATTGGAGCAAATTATTTTACCTTTTTGAGGTGTACTTTTATTTGCCAACAACTTCTCTTGTTAAGAGTGGTCTTTGATTAAGCTTTGGGTAGAAAACTTAATCGATTTGTAAGGTTTCCTCCTAATCTGAGAAAAAGGGAATAATTTCTAGTGAAATTGGTTGAAAATCCTTAGTGGGAGCTAAGGTAGTGGATGTAGAGCTTGTTCTAAGCTTGAATCACTATAAATCTCTTGTGCCTTCATTTTTAATTTACCAATTTCATCCTTCAAACTTTTAAAATCCAATTCACTCCCCCTCTTGGCCATTCTTTCATCGAATGATCCACTCAACAATTGGTATCAGAGCCTAACTGTTTAAGAGATTATCATCTACAAGGGGTGATCCTTGAAGCAATCCAATCAATCGACAAGAAAGAAATGACGTCTACATCCACCAACTTGTATAAGAGTCAATCCACCACCAAATCTCCATTCTTTAATGGGGACAACTACCTATATTGGAAGAACCGGATGAAGCTATTCATCAAATCCAACGATTATCTCCTTTGGCATGTAATCGAAGATGGGTCATCTATTCCAATGAAGCAAGAAGGTGATAAACAAGTTCTCAAGGCCAAATAAGAAATGATCGATTAAGAAAGGACGAAGCTAGAAGTCAATGACAAGGCCTTGTAAATACTCTTTTGTGCACTCAGACCGAACATGTATTCAAAGATGTCATTTTGTACAAGTGCAAAAGGAGAGTGAGACATGCTCGAGACCACCTACGAGAATGGACTCCTAAACTTAAGCTACGAGAATTTAAAAATGGAGCCCAACGAGAGTGTCATGAAGTTGTTTGATCGTTTATGTCATCGTCAATGGTCTCAAAGGTTTCAAAGAAGTCATCCCCGAAGATAAGCTTGTCTGAAAACTAATCTACTATCTTCCTAATTCATGCGATGGGAAGAGAACCGCCGTTATCGAGGCAAAAGATTTGAAGACATTGAAGCTCGATGCACTCATGGGTTCTCTCCTCACTCATGAGATCATGAAGCAAGGAAGAGAAGAAGGAAAGAAAAGAGAAGAGAAGAAGGAAGTGGAGAAGAAGAAAATCAAAATAGCTCTCAAAGTTTCACAAGAAGAGATCGATTCAAGCGAGGAGTAGCTTGAAGAGATGGCTATGCTAGCCAAAAGATGCACTCGGTTCATGAAGTCCAACTAGGGACGAAAGTTTTTTTTTAGAAAAGGAGACTTTAAAATCAAGAACAAGGAAGAAGAGAAGGATCAACTCATATGTTATGAGTGCAAGAAACCAGGGAAAATTAGAACCAAATGCCCCCAACTCTAAAGGAAGGGCTTTAGGAAGAAGAAGCTCAAGGCCAACGTTGCTACTTGGAGTGATGAGGAATCATCAACCGATGAAGAGAAGTAAGAGGTTGCCAACCTTTGCCTTATGACCCTTGAGGAAGATCCTAAAGTAAACCCTAACTCATCTACTTTTGATTTCACTTTTGATGAGCTTCAAGAAGCTTATGATGAGTTGACAGAGGTTTACGATAAGTTGGAAGAAAAGTTTAAAGAATCTATTTTGAAGAAAAAAAAGAAAAATATTTATGATTTGGAAAACCAAAACGATCCTTTATCCTAAACCAACTCCGAAATTGAAAAGAAGGTTTATGCTTTAAAGAAAATTTAAATTATTTTGAAAAAGAAAACATTAATTTGAAAAACCTTCTTTTCAAGATTAGTGATCATCACCAAAAGGAGATGAATGATCTTAAAATTCTCTAAGCAATATTGGGAAATCTAGCTTTGATAAAGGAAGTTCTTCAAAAACCCAATATGTTAAGAGAAACTTTAATCACCCTAAACAAAGAGGCTTTCAAAGACCCTCTAGAGGTAAGAGGATTAGGAGTGTTTGGGTTCTTAAAAAACTAATTACTTCTAATAATGTTAATGTCATTTCTTCTTGGATTCCTAAGGGAACCAAGTTTTGGGGAGCTAACACTCATGGACCCAAAATGATTTGGGTACCATAAATAAAGACTTAACTCTTTGTTCGCAGGGGGAGCATTGCTACAAGGCCAAAGCTTCAAGTCAAAACACGTGGTACCTTGATAGTGGATGCTCAAGATACATGACTGGTGACAAGAGTAGATTCTTGGAACTAAAGCCTAAAAGTGGCGGAGTAGTAACATTTTGTGACAACTCCAAAGGCCATATTAAAGGAATAGGCCCCATTGGTAATCACTCTTCCATAGTCATTGAAAATGTATTGTATGTCAACGGTTTAAAACATAATTTGTTGAGAATTAGTCATTTATGCGATAAGGGTTTTAATGTTTTTTTTATGTTAATGGGTGCAAAATCATGGACATTGAAACTAATATGATAATGCTCATAGGTCATCCCATAGGTAATATGTGTGTGTGTGTGTGTGTGTGTGTGTGTGTGTGTGTGTGTGTGTGTGTAGAGATATGTGTTTTGATATAATAATTGAAAAATAGTTTTGGACAAAATTGAAATGATTTCAAAATGCTTTTAAGTCCAAAAAAACTTGAAAATATGTTTGAGGAATTCTTAAAGGGGTTTTAATGCGTTTTATAATGCCAAATTTTACGAAACCACCCATGTGTTTCAAAACACCCCATAGGTGATTCGATACGTCCATTTACAGTGTCAAAATGTTTCGATACAGCTCTGTCTGTTTCGAAACGAGCTTAATCTGAGTGAGGGTTTTTATATAGCATTTCGATATGGGCTTCACCGTTTCGATACGCCTATGTGGCAAAGACCTCAACGGTCAAAACCCTCAATGGTTATTTCCCAACGGTATTTTAAATTACAGCTCAACTGTCACTCGTACCGAAACGGTTTGTTATTGTTTCAATACAACTCAATACCATTTCGAAACGACCAGAGGCGTTTCGATACGGCTTACTGCATTAGGCTTCAACGGCTAGTTCTGAAGGTCGTTCCAATACGGGCTCGCATGTTCTGATACGGACCACTCTAGAATTGCAATTAATGAGGGAAATAAATTCTCCAACGGCTCCAATTCAATCCCAACGGTCCTCAACGACTACAAACTCGTTTGGGAGTATAAAAGGGACCTTCAAGCATCAAGGAAAGGTTAATGCTTCAATTGTCAACAACATTATGATAAAAGATTGTCTTCAGAGCTTTATTGTGTATTTCTTGTATAGAAAACACTTGTGAGCTAAACTTTGTCAAATTTGATCAAGTGTTTAGGTTTTGGGTAAGGGCTTAATTGTGCAAACAAATACCTATTAGAGGGATTTCAAGTTTTCTTAGAATTTCTCTTGTAAGAGAGTACTTGATCAAGCTCTGGGTAGAAAGCTTGATCGTTGTAACGGTTTCCTCCTAATCCGAGAAAAGAGGACAAAATTATTAGTGAATTTGGTTGAAATCCTTAATGGAAAGCTAAGGTAGTGGATGTAGGTGCTTGTTATAAGGCCGAACCACTATAGATCCTTGTGTCTATTGTCCATTTTTCTCCTCCCACAAAATCACCAAAATATCCAACTTCTCCACCACTGGGCTAACTAGAACGGTTGAAGGAAATCGAGCACATAAAGTTCAACAATTGGTATCAGAGTGAGACTCAATTGGTCGGGATTAACATCCTATTGAGGTGATCCGGAAAGCTCGATACATCAATCCAACCAATCGAAGAAATGACGCACTCAATCGACAAGCCACCATTCTTCAACAGTGAACATTATGCATATTGGAAGAATAGGATGAAGTTCTTCATCAAGGGTAAAGATTATCATCTATGGGACCTTGTTGAAGATGGACCGTTTGTGCCAACAAGAAGAAAGGCGGAGTGGAATGCCAACGACAAGAAGATGATGGAGCTCAATTGCAAAGCCTTGCACTTCATCTTTTGTGCTTTAGGCCCGGGCATATATGTCCAAGTCTCTTCTTGTGAAAGTGCCAAGGAAGTTTAGGACAAGCTTGAAGTCACATGCGAGGGAACTAACGAAGTAAATGAGACCAAGATCGGCCTCCTCAACTACGAGTATGAGAACTTCAAGATGGAACCGGATGAAGACATCACGAAGATGTTCGATAGATTCTCCACCATCACTAATGGACTCAAAGGTTATGGAGAAGCCATTCCGAAAGAAAAACTTGTCCGAAATCTTATCTACTCCCTTTCCGAGTCATGGGACTCGAAAAAGACCGCCATCATCGAAGCCAAAAATCTCAAGACCTTGAAGCTTGATGAACTCATGGGGTCACTACTCACTCACCAAATCATGAAGAAAGATAAAGAAGAGGAGAAGAAGAAGGAAGAGATAAAGAAGATGGGGAGGAAGAATGTTATGGAGCTTGGCATCAACAATAATGCCATTGCTCTCAAATCCTCCAAGTCCAATCATGTTGAATCAAGTGAGGAGGAAAGTGAAGATGAAGAGATGATTTATCTCTTCAAGAAATCTCCCGATTCATGAACAACGAGATGGCTAAATCCAATCATGAATCGAAGAAGAAGATGAAGGATTCCCACAAGTCCAACAAAAAGGGATCATATTCAAAGAAAACATATATGGCGACATGGAGTGATGAAGACTCCACCGATGATGAGGTAGCCCACCTATGCTTTATGGCCCTCAATGAGGTGGAGGTAACTTCTAACTCATCTTGCTCAAATTCTTATTCATTTGATGAGTTACAAGAAGCCTATGATGAATTGGTTTTTGAATTTAAGGCTTCATTTTCGAAAAACAAAAGATTGATTTCAAAATTGAAAAACAAAAATGATTTGTTTTTAAAAACCAATTTTGAGTTTGAAGCTAAAATCAAAGATTTCGAACTTAAAATTTCAAAATTACAAGAATTGCTTCAAACCATGGAAAAAGATCATCAAAAGGAAATTGTTGATCTTAAGAAAGAAAAGATTTTGATTTCCAAGGAACTAGAAAAGAAAAATGATTTTGGAAAATCAAAATTTTATCAAAGACAATCTAGTGCCCCTAGATTCTTAAATGGAAAATATTTTAAAAGTGTTTGAGTTCTAAAAGAACTAATCACTTCAAACAAAAGGGATGAAATTGAAAAATGGATTCCTAAGAGGACTAACTTTTGTGCTACTAATGTCTATGGATCCAAAGCAATTTGGATACCAAAAATTACTTGATTGTCTTTTTTAGGTGTGATGGAGATTGATCAACAAATCCAAATTTGAAGGGGAGCTCCATGCACACAAGGAAGAACACTTGAAGAAGGAAGGCTTCACATCCTTCCTTGAGTTCAAGTGTGGTAAAATCTAGTTGCTTTATTTTTTAATTCAACTAGATTTTCATGTGTTGAACTAACTCTTAATGATGCTTTGAGTAAGGGGGGGCAAATTTAAAAAAAAAATATCATTTTTTTTCAAATTTGTTTTAAATACTCTCCATTTTCTAAAAAGGGGGAGAATGTTTTGAAATTTTGATTTTTCAAATGAATAAGGGGGAGTTTTAATTGATTTTGAATTTTAATTCTCTTATCCAAAATTTATTTCACTAAGGGGGAGAATCCCAAAAAAAATCAAGATTGGGTTTATTATATCAAAAAGGGGGAGATTGTAGAAATATGTGTTTTCATATAATAATTGAAAAATAGTTTTGGACTAAATTGAAAATATTTCAAAATGCTTTTAAGTCCAAACAACTTGAAAATATGTTTGAGGAATTCTTAAAGAGGTTTTAATGCGTTTTATAAAGTCAAATTTTACAAAACCACCCATGTGTTTCGATACGACCATTTACAGTGTCAAAACATTTCGATACATCTCTTTCAGTTTCGAAATGGGCTTAATATGGGTGAGGGTTTTTACATAGCGTTTCGATACGAGCTTCACCGTTTCGATACGCCTATGTGGCAAAGACCTCAACGGTCATAACCCCCAATAGCTATTTCCCAACGGTATTTTAAATTGCAGCTCAACTGTCACTCGTACCGAAATGATTTGTAACTGTTTCGATACAGCTCAATACCGTTTCAAAATGGCCAGAGGTGTTTCAATACGGCTTGTTGCATCATGCTTCAACGGTTAGTTCTGAAGAAGGTTGTTCTGATACGGGCTTGCTTGTTCCGATACACACAGCTCCAGAACTGCAGTTAATGAGGGAAATAAAGTCTCCAACGGTTCCAATTCAATCCCAACCGTCCTCAACGGATACAAACCCATTTGGTAGTATAAAAGGGACCTCAAAGCATCAAGGAAATGTTAATGCTTTAATTGTCAACAACATTATGATAAAAGATTGTCTTTAGAGCTTTATTGTATATTTCTTGTATAGACAACACTTGTGAGCTAAACTTTGTCAAATTTGCTCGTGTTTAGGCTTTGGGTGAGGGCTTAATTGTGCAAACAAATACCTATTAGAGGGATTTCAAGTTTGCTTAGAATTTTTCTTGTAGAAGATTGCTTGATCAAGCTTTGGGTAGAAAGCTTGATCGTTGTAACGGTTTCCTCCTAATTCGAGAAAAATGGACGAAATTCTTAGTGAATTTGGTTGAAATCCTTAGTGGGGAGCTAAGGTAGTGGATGTAGGTGCTTGTTAGAAGGCCAAACCACTATAAATCCTTGTATCTATTGTCTATTTTTCTCCTCCCACAAAATCACCCAAATATCCAACTTCTCCACCATTTGGCTATCTAAAACGGTTGAAGGAAATTGAGAACATAAAGTTCAACAATATATATATGATGCATTTAGATGACATACATGTTTCCAATGCATGATTTGTAGCTAAAATGAACATGATGCATGGTTATGGTATAGGAAACTAGGACGTGCTAGCATGAGTGTTTTATAGAAATTAGTTTCCAAATATTTAGTAAGAGGTTTACCCAAATTAAAATTTTCTCTAGATGAACTTTGTGATGCATGTGCTAAGGGTAAACACAAAAGAACCTCATTTAAACCTATTAATGATGTTTCAACTAGTAGAGTATTACAATTGATCTATATGAATCTCTTTGGGCAATTAGGACTATAAGCTTGGGTGGAAAATCATATGCATTTGTTTTAGTTGATGAGTTCTCTAGATACACTTGTGTACTATTTTTAATTAATAAGGATGAGGCTTTAGAAAAGTTTATCACATTTTCAAAAATCACTCAAAATGACATTGGTCAACAAATTTCACACATTAGAAGTGACCATAGAACCGAATTTCAAAACTTAGGATTTGAGGATTTTTGTAAAAGAAATGGTATAAGACATAATTTTTCTGCAGCTCGCACTCCTCAACAAAATGGGGTAGTTGAGAGGAAAAATCGAACTTTAGAAGAAATGGCTAGAATCATGCTTTGTGAAAATAATTTACCTACGTATTTTTGGGCGGAAGCCATAAACACTTATTGCTATATTATAAATCGAGTAATGATTAGGCCACTTTTAAAGAAAACTCCTTATGAAATTTTAAAATCCAAGAAGCCTAACATTAGCTATTTTCATCCTTTTGGATGTAAGTGTTTTGTTTTAAATAATGGAAAAGATAATTTAGGTAAATTTGATGCAAAAAGTGATGAAGCTATTTTCTTAGGTTACTGTTTAAATTCTAAAGCCTATCGGGTATTTAACAAAAGAACTTTAGTTGTATAAGAGTCAATACATGTGGTTTTCGATGATAACCTCATTCGGAGGAAGGATTCTCGTGATGATGCTGGTGTAGGAATCATTGAAGCTAATGATGGTGGACAATCATCAAAAGTGGATTAGATTCCAAGCAAAGAGGAAGAAACACAAGATCCACCTCTAGAAGCTTTGAAGGACATGACTCTAGAGGAAAAGGAAGTGAGCTACCCATGGGAGTTCAACTATGTCAAAGATAGTGAGATTTTGGGTGATCCATCCAAAGGGGTAACCACTAGATCCTTCTTTAGACTTATGAATAATGTTGCATTCATTTCATGCATTGAGCCTAAAAATATCAAAGAAGCCTTAAAAATGATTTTTGGATATTGGCCATGCAAGAAAAATTAAGTCAATTTGAGAGGAGTCAAGTTTGGACATTAGTTGATAGGCCTAGTAATAAATTTACTATAGAAACTAAATGAGTTTTTAGAAAGAAAAACTAGATGAGAGTGGTACCATAGTAAGGAACAAGGCTAGACTTGTTGCTCAAGGTCACACTCAAGAAAATGGAATTTATTTTGATGAAACCTATGCACCCGTAGCTAGAATGGAAGCTATTAGGATGCTTCTTGCATTTGCATGTTATCATGAATTAAAGCTTTTTCAAATGGATATCAAAAGTGCTTTTCTAAATGCTTTTATTAATGAAAAAATGTATTTTGAACAATCACCTGGTTTTGAAGATCCAAAATTTCCAAACCATGTTTTTAAACTAACTAAAGCTTTATATGGTTTGAAATATTCTCCTAGAGCTTGGCATGAAAGGTTTTCAAACTTTTTGATTAAAAAAAGGTTTTGAAAAAAGGTAGGTGGATACTACACTTTTTATTAAAAGAAATGGCAAAGACATGTTAGTAGTTCAAATATATGTTGATGATATCATTTTTGGGTATACTAATGAATTATTTTGCGAAGAGTTTGCTAAGTTAATGCAAGGTGAGTTTGAGATGAGTATGATGAGGGAGCTATCATTCTTCTTGGGACTCCAAATCAAACAAAGAAAGATTGACACCTTCATTAATCAAGCTAAGTACACCAAGGACATGCTCAAGAAGTTTGGCTTGGAGAATGTGAAGCCTCAAGTCACTCCAATGAGTTCTTCCATAAAGCTTGACAAAGATGAAGAAGGTAAGTGTGTAGATTCAAAGATTTATCGTTCTATGATTGGATCTTTGCTTTACCTTACCGCAAGTAGACCCGATATCATGTTTAGTGTTTGCTTGTGTGCTAGGTTTCAAGCTAGTCCTAAAGAATCTCACCTTATAGCCGTTAAGATAATCTTTAGATACCTTAAAGGCACACCTTGTTTAGGTCTTTGGTATCCTAGAGATTCCTCCTTTGATTTGCATGCTTTCTCAGGTGCAGATTATAGGGAATATAAGATCGATAGAAAGAGTACCTCCGGAATATGTCAATTCTTAGGTAGTATGCTCATATCTTAGTTCTCTAAGAAACAAAATAGTGTAGCCTTATCTACCACCGAATCGGAGTACGTATCGGCCGAAAGTTGTTGTGCTCAAGTCCTTTGGATGAAGCAACAACTTTTAGATTATAGAGTTGATGTAGGTACCATACCCCTTAGGTGTGACAATACTAGTGTCATTTGTCTCACTAAGAATCCTATCTAACATTCTAGAACCAAACACATAGATATTCTACATCTTGAACCAATTAGCAGACATCTTTACCAAACCTTTAGCCTTTCTTGACCCTTAGAGCCTTTTTAAGGTCAAAATTTTCTTGAATTTGTTTGATGTATGTGCTTGCGTGATTTTTCTCCTTTATGCATCTATGCTTGTTGCTAGGGGGAGTATGCACCTGTTTTAGCCTATACATATTGTTCATATATCACATACATGCATATCGATTCGATTAAAAATCAAATTTCTGAGCTCTTTGATGCCAAAAATGTCATTTCTGGCAATGGGGTACCAATACGGGTAACCGTGTATCAGTACCTTTTCATGAGAGTTTTGGTACACGTGAACTTGTACCAGTACGGGTGTTCACGAAGGAATCGGTATAGGTAAAACTGTACCGGTATGGTTTGTCGAGTCAGTACCGATAAGGCTTTAGCGTACCGGTACACATTAACGCTGGAGTGTTTAAATGTCATTAAATAATGGTTTCCTACTTTAATTTAAACTCAACCACTTTTCTCAAAAACCCTAGACTGAAACTCCCTATAAAAACCCTTCAAAACCCTTTGATTTCTCACACAATTCTTCAAATATTTTGAGGGTTTTTCTTTTCAAATCAAGCCTAAGCTATATTATCAAATTTGGTGCATTATCATCTCCTCATTCATCCAAAATCACATATTCAAGGTAAAAACTCATTTTTCTTATCCTTTTGCAAATTCTTTTAAATTTATATTTTGTTTTCATTAATTTTTGTATATATATTATACATATAGTATGAGTTTTAAAGTTTTTTTTGCAAAATTTCTTTCAAAACTGAATTTTTTTATTCAAATATAAAAATATACCATATATTTATATAAATTGTTTTTCAAAATGTCTTCTTACCAAAAATTCTTTTTCTATTTGTATATGTTTTACAAACTATATTGTATAATTTTTTACAAATACCTTGAATTTTGGATTAATTATTGGATTGAATATGGTGATTTATGCATACATTGTTTTTCTTACTTGATTTTGATTTTAGGTTATGACTCCTAGGAAACGTATGAGAAAAGATATTGCATCTTCCTCTAACACTGACTCCAATGGTACTAAAGCAAATTTTTCCTACATCTTGCAACATAGTACTAATGAGCCCGGTTTCACTCAAGCGATGGATCATTTCAAAAATTTTCAAAGCTATAAAATCTGTCGTGAGCGTAAGGTTTCTACCCCCTACTTGACTTCCCCTGAATTTAACTTTCGTTATCTTGAGTTACTTACCCAATGAAAGTTCATGTCTTTTTTAATTATACTCAGGATCTTTTACAAAATTCTTGTTTTGATCTTTTATTCTAATGCTCGATGTATTGTAGACAAAGCTAAAAATGAAGTTATAGTCATTGAGTCATACCTTATGGGCCAAACTTTTCGAATTGATTCTAAGGTTATAACTAATAGTTTAGGGGTTGAGGATATTGGGATAGATGATGAACACTCTTTAGGAAACATTCAACTCGGCTCTGTCTCCACCCTTGATGCTCATAACCGCTTCATTCATTTCCTTATCACTTGACGGTTCCGTCCATCTGGTGGTAAATGGTCAACCATTCGTCAAGTTGATAGCTTTTGGATCCGATGCTTTAGAGAAGACAAGTGCCCAAACTTTACTTAGATTATGTTTGCAAAGATCGTATATCTTGTTCAGAGCCTCAATGGATATGACTCTTACTGCCTTTCGTGGAGAGTGGCGTGGACATACCTTCGGTCATGATGCTATGAAAGATGAAGATGATGATGAAGGAGAAGATGATGCTCCTTAGGCATATCATATCATATCATATCATCTCACATAGGATTTTATTTTATACACCTATCTATGTAATTTCCTTTAGAACCTATGCTTTGATTATTTGTTTTTGAATTATGTTTTTAGGGTTTGAGTTTGGATTTTATTTTGCTTTGAACTTTTATGCTTTAAGTGCTTAATGAAGTCTGTGTTGCTTTATGTTGATTTGTATTGCTTATATTATTCCCTAAATTGATTTTGATCTAACAAAAAGGGGAGAAGTAACAAGAGCCTTAAAAATTTTCAAAGATACATCTTTTAGTCCTAAAGTAAGGGGGAGAAATTTTAAAAATTTATTTAGGTTTTGTTATATTAAAAAGAGGGAGATTGTAAATCAAAATTGATTTTGATATAACAACATTTTTCAAGGACTTAATTGCAAAATGAAATAAATTTTTAAATACCCAAAAGATTCACAAAATGACAAGGATTCGAACTTCAAGTATTCCTAAATCAAAAGCCAAGTATCCAAAACATTTTTGAAGTATTTTCAAACTAAAACTTTGAAGTTTTGTCTAGGCTTACCGATACGGTTACCCTCGTATCGATACGGTTTTTGGCTACTGAAAATGAGTCAAGAAAATTATACTGATACGCTACTTGCCATACCGATACGGTTTTCAGACTCGATGTAATCTGACAAACTAAAAACTACTTACTGTATCGATACGCTACTTTCCGTACCGATAAAAGTTGGTCAGATTTGAAAAATCTTGGCATTTGATTTTTGACTATTGCATTGTCAAATTATTGGAACCAAATATTTTGAAAATTGGTTAACAGTACCGATACGCCTAACTACTATACCAATACACTTTTTGCTTAACCAATTCTCCAGATTCTAGTGAGCAAAATTGGTACCAGTACGCACTATGCTATACCGATCCCCTATGTAAAATGAGGTTTCTGTACCGATACGCATCTTTACATATCGATACGTTATTTGTATGCAACGACTCTTTCTTCTTTTGACAGGTATCGATACGGTGACGCGAGTAGCAATACGGTTGGTTGCAGAACTACATTTATGGTGGGAAAAAGAGAGCCCAACGGCTCTATTGATGATGCCAACCACCCAAACGGTTAGAATTCAATAAGGAGGTATAAAAGGAAGCCATTAAAGCTACAACAACTATTCATCAAGTAAAAATCCAAACCAATTTGAGCTAAATAGAGTCAAACCCTTGTATCCATCTTGTGTAATCCACTTGTATTCTTTATTTCAAGATTGGGGAAAGTGTTCTTGTAATTGGGGCAAATTATTTTACCTTTGTGAGGTGTACTTTCATTTGCCAACAACTTCTCTTGTTAAGAGTGATCTTTGATTAAGCCTTGGGTAGAAAGCTTAATCGGTTTGTAAGGTTTCCTCCTAATTTGAGAAAAGCGGAAGAATTTCTAGTGAATTGGTTGCAAATCCTTAGTGGGAGCTAAGGTAGTGGATGTAAAGCTTGTTCTAAGCTTGAACCACTATAAATCTCTTTTGCCTTCATTTTTAATTTACCAATTCCATCCTTCAAAGTTTTAAAAGCTATTTCACCCCCTCTTGGCCATTTATTCATCGATTGATCCACTCAACAAACTCATACTTTGCACAAATTTCAAAATCATTAATATTATAAAATAAAACCATTCATCACTTAGTTTACAAAACACAGAGTCTCAATCAAATAACCTATAATTAAAATGCTTGATTAATTAAAATATTTAAAAACTCTGCCAAGTAAGGTCCTATGAATACACAACTATATAAATGCAAGTATTGTACTCCGATAAACACCATTTCATGGAATCTCATACAGATAGTGCTCCTTGAGCTCTTGATTAATCTACCAGCCCATGCACGGAAACAACGATTCCGAGCGTTGAGATTACAAAGCTTAGTAGTATACATCTACTCATATATACTTCATATTAATCATAAATATAAGCTTGCAAGTTAGTATGAGCAATAAGGCAAGAATAATAGTCATGTTGCGCTACTACTAGTTGCCTAAACACACGCTAACATAATAGTAGTCATCATACATGGAACACAAGGCCCAACTATACCTGAGATCTCATACGATCATCGAGGTAAAAGCATACCAAGCATAGCGATAAACATGGAGTGAGGCCCGAGGACACAAAGCATTGGGAACGTACACTTAGAGTTAGGTCCGGGGACACAAAGCATCGGGAACATACAGTCTGTGCTCGAAAATCAACCCTCGAGTATCTTAGAATGAGACCTGAAGACATGAAGCATCAAGAGCGTACATTCGTCATCACTTTCTCTAACCGTGGATTGAGGCCCGAGGACACACAACATCGGGAACGTACATCCAATATCTCTAATCGTGGTGTTGCAACACTTTCTCTCCAGGTATCCGGGTCTCATCAATCAATCGAATCAACCAATCAAATGCCTACCCAAAATACAAGCAACACAATCCCAAGGATCACCCTATTGTTGCTAATCGTCATCACATCATTAATTTACATTATCGATTTGTTAATTCATTATGAAGGGGTACATAATTTTTCTTATTAAATATCTCTATTAAACCACATTATCCCATTAATTTTGGCATTAAACAGGTTATTAATTATACTCGTCAATTTGATTTCTTAATTAGCATTTATAGATTATTTAGTTTATTGGGTATCGGTACTCGAACACGAGTATCGTTATAGTACCATTGGGTATCGGTACTCACATGCGTACCGATACAAACATTTCTTACTGAAAATCTTCAATTTCACAAGTATCGGTACGGGTCTACCCGTACCAATACGGCATTGAATAGCGTACCAGTACATTCGGAGCTTGTACCGAAACCCTATTCATGAGCTCGATTCATATTAGCGAGTTACAAAGTTATGAGGCTTTATTCGATCCATAAACCTTATTAAAGTAATTAAGATTTTTGTACTAACGCATTTATTTGTTTCACATCAGTTACTGACTTTATGGACATTTAATTGAATAGTTCCTGATATTTATTTCTTAGGGAGAATTTACATCAACACGTCCATTTCACACCACTGGCACCCAAGCATCACAATATATAAAATCAGAAGTCATCAAATAATTATACGAATATTCGAGCGACCCTACACGGTTCCTAAATCCAATACGAGTCACGACATAGTCTTACACAACATCATGCATCTCATAAATATCAAGTCTCATAATACTAGTCTCTACACATGCTTATTTTTGTCTACCTATTTTGCAAACACTAACAAGCAAGGAAATTATAATAATGATGCTCATGAAGCATTTCGGAGTTCTACGTGTACTAACATCAAGCGATACCAGCAATTCCTTAATTAAAGTCCTCAAACGTTCTTCTTAATCTGGTATTCGAGCCCGAACAATCCTCATATAAATACTAATACATGATATATTAATTGACCACATACTTTAACTAATTCAAAAGGTCAAACGCGTAAAAACATCTTACGAGGTTTGAATTTGGAGAAACGGGGCACAAAAACGGACTCAGGATGTTGAACCCCCCCCCCCCCGAGTAGACACCCCGAAAAAAGTCAATGCCGATTAACAGTAGTCAATGCTGGTCAACGGTGTTGTGCGACGGTTGAGCTATGGTGCGTTTAGCGATCTAGAGTAGTATGGGGAGACCTTCCCACCCAGCCTGGTTCGGCTAGCGAGGCATGCCCACGCATAGGCGGTGGTGCGTGCGACAGCCTCCGGTGGCCGAACGACAACGACAAGCTCTAGATCCGCTCTTATCCAGCTAGGGAATCCAATGGCGCTCTCGACTTGCAACGGTGGATGGTGGTTCATGCCGTTTGAACTCTTTGGAATCTTCTTTCTTCTCACCCTAGCATGTGGTGGCGATGACGTAGCGACCATGTCCAAACTCGTCTCGGCGAGGCAGAGCTAATGGCGGCTGTGGTGTCGGCCACGGACGATCGAACAACGATGAAAATAAGCTGAAGGCCCTCCCATCTCTCTACCATTATTTCTTTTTCTCTCTCTAAAATTTAAATATAATTATTTATCCCCTTTCTCCATACCAAATTTGATCGCACTTAATGCACCTAACAACCAATGGGTAAACTACACAAAAGGCTATTAACCGATTTGAAAATTTACTTAAAGTTCCAATTTTTATTCCCTTTTCAATATAGTTACTATTTCTTCTTAAATTAGCAATTGAGATTAATTTAATTCAATTTAGTCTTCTACTCAATTCATCCCAAACCCAGATATCCTATCCAAATTACTAACCTAAAAACTAGGTCGTTAACAACTCTCCCCTCATTTAAGAAAATTTCATCCTCGAAATTCGTATCATTCACTAAGAAGTTATTGAACTTTAATAACACTTTTAGGCCCTCAGATATTTTTCGTTGTACTACTCTTACATCCTACAACACTTAACAATCATAACCCTTGTCTTCTAATGGTACAACACAACTTCAACTAATTCTTTCTCTTAGAGGGATCCATTCTCAATAGATGCATTATTGAAGGTAGGTACGAAGATAAACCTAACAATATCTCAACAATCTCATCACCCAAAATGTCATCGACGAAATCTAACACATACGACAAGACCCAAAACGGTTGAATGTACACCAAGATCCTTCCACAACCACGCATGATTAAAAGAAATAGAGGAGTCTAGCAGCCGTTGCAACCAAAAAGAAACAATTCTCTCATGGTGACTCCTCGAAGGAGACTCTAACTCTGATGGCAAATGTTATTAATATACTTGCTTGTCCGACGCAAGACTTCTGCAAGCGAATAGAGTCTCAACTCATCTCAAGACTGACCTTAGACATTGGCATGCTTATTCGAAAATATAACTATTGCAGCTCCTACTAACTTGGTTCATGAAATGAGTCTAATGCTCAAAATTATAATGTGTCTTGAAAGGTGTTACCTGAAAAATTATTGTGATCTGCAATCGCAAGTAATCCCACCAAGTAGAAAGTTTCACCAATAAACTCGAATCTCCCATCGATAGGTAGGGATGTGCACTCCGTAATGTCATGCAACCTAAACCACGTTCAGTCCAAGAAGGCTTTCCACTTGGATTCTGTCCTTACCGATGATAAATGTGTGATACTCGCCAAGAAAGTTATCATTATTCAAAACACAATCCCATCGAAGCTGTGTACTCAAAATTCCTTTACAAAATTCGTGGTTGTTCTATCTAATTTCCACTAAGGAAATCTCGATCATCCCAACTAACTCTGAGAGGACCCGATGTTTGACTCCCAACCGATAGTAAGTCAAACACCTAAAAATGAACTCAAACTTATATTTCCTTACTGTCTCTCAATACATAAGGAGAGAGTTGGTACAAACTGTTGCTCTCAAAATATATTGTGTACAGACCAATGTGCCATTCACGCAGGATCTTTTACGTCGGTATATCATTATTCTAAAGCACAGACAATGAGATCGCAAGGTCAATCAAAACCCATTGAACCTAAATTCAACACAACATTGTACCTGCATAATTACAATCAAATGTTGCTTCACACGACTCTCGAAACTAACCAATCCTCAGCTTGAAGTTTTTCTTATAAAATATATGGGTGCCGGTACTGACTGACCAGTACCTATACCATATGAATCAAGTACCGGTACCACATAGAGCTAGTAATAGAACTCCCTTACACGACCATCACTTGCAATCATTGGTCAATTCACACAAGCAACATAATACTCTAACCAGAGTTAAATTTTGTACCATCCGTCACTTATCAAGTTCACTTCACTTAGGTGGTGATCAATCACACGATCAATAGTTCTCAATTACTTTGACTCACGTCGTTGTCTCGAACTCAATTTCCTCGGTAAACAAGTACTCAAAATTCCTCGATGTCGAGGTAGGTGCAACCTTCTCTCCTCTCGCACAAAAATGCACCCTTTGTCAATAAAACAAAACATTCTTGAAGATCTCGAATTCCTACTTGAGTCTAATCGAGTCAGCACCACTAAAAATAAAATAGTCTCGAGCAAATCGAATTTGAAATGGTTTTCCTTGAATTGTTCCAAGGAAACTGTGATACCAATCAAATAAAATTACGAAATCTTAAACCCTAGTCTTTTTAACTGATCGCACAGTAACTAGTCTCTTCCATACATAAGAGCATTTGGTTAATTTTCTTGTTAATGCTTATATTTCCATAATCCTCATACATTAACAGGTGTCATGCAAATAATCAAATTGATATTCGAGAGACAATCTGGTAGCCCCCACCATAACATTGTTGAAACATCTTGTAAGTCAATGTAGACATCAAACGTTATCAGGACACATCATAAAGAGATAAAACCTCATTCCAAAAATCATTTCGAAATTACTAGCCTTCAAGACTTACTGCGTTTTAAGCACCATCTCAACGAACCAACTTCTTACTAGCGGGCATGTCCAGTTCACCCCTGCGAAGTACTCAGAAAAAAAAAGAAACCCCGGTCGAGTTCCACCATAACAATTGAACCTCCGACTTTCTCAATTAGGTCGGTGTCCTTTGATACCAAGAATGGGCACCGACGCAAAACTCAGCCTCACTAAAACATCTACTCATGCCCTTGAAAGGGGGAAAGTCCCGACTATTCCTCCAAGAATCATAAACAAATACTCCAACACTCTGAAAGCTCTCAAGCGTCAAACTGACTACATTGGCACCTATCGCCCGAGTCAAGCATGTCTCACAACCCGTCGTGCCATTTTCAAAACGACCACTGCGGAAATCACGATAGGAAGGCAATGACTCAACATTCTTATTACCAAAAATTTTTGGTTCTCTCAAGATCTCGAACCCTCGAGCACATCCCTCGACATCATAAGCTAGCGTCACGCTTGATTAACCAAATTAATTTCCAAGATGCAACAATTCTTAAGATGGAAACTCTATCGAACTTGCAAAAATGCCTAACCTCGATCTAAAACAACAATCAAAGATAAATCACCCTTTTCTCGAACTCTAAGTCTTCAATTGGTTCACTCAAATTACGAGTAACCCCACCACAACATATGAACTAGTGGATCTCAAGTCTACTATTCTTGAGAAATGCCCTTGAGAAGGGCGATGATATTTCCCGAGTATCAACAAGACTCATTCTAAATAGACGGAAGGTCCTCTAGCTAGCATGCAACTACTAGTTGATTCAAAAGCAGGTTACCCATACTCGTATTGTAAAGCTTATTCATGTATATCGGTGAAGATTCTCTACTGCAACTCTTATAACGTATTCGAAGACTTCGTTACTACAACACACAACGAAAAAATCATTCGGGTTGATGGAGGGGAACGCATCCTCAACTCTGGCATCTTTCAACGGTCCATGATAATATCATCCTCGAAATCACTCTCATGATGACTCAGCTCTTAACTCGTCCCTCACATCCATAGTCGTAACCATCTTAGAGTTGCAATGAAAATCATAGGACACACCATCAGGATTCCAGTCTTAGAAAAGCACAAACTTAATTTAAGGGATTGTATTCACTAGGCACCTTACTATGACACGTACACACCTATACACCACGAGGTTTTCCTAAAACTGTTTAAACCTAAACGCTCTAATACCACTAAATGTAACACCCTAATCCATCTTGAGGATCTGTCACATTGAGTCATCGACCCGACCCATCAAGTTTTCAACTCATACTTTGCACCAATTTGAAAATCATTAACATTTTAAAATAAAACCATTCACCACCTAGTTTACAAAACAAAGAGTCTCCATCAAATAACTTACAATTAAAATGCTCAATTAATTAAAATATTTACAAACTCCACCAACTAAGGCCTTATGAATACACAACTCTGTAAATACAAGTATTGTACTATGGTAAACACCACTTAACTGGAATCTCGTAATGATAGTGCTCCTCGAGCTCTCGATCAATCTACCAACATACGCACGAAAACCACAATTCTGGGCGCTTAGCTTACAAAGCCCAATGGTACACATCTACTCAACTATACTTCAAGATAAACATAACTATAAGGTATTCAGATCCCATCAATCAATCAACTCAACCAATCAAATGCCTACTCGACATATAAACAACGTGATCCCAAGGATCTTCATATTGTTGCTAATCATCATAACATCATTATTTTACATTACAAAGTTGTTAATTCATTATAGAGGAGTGCATAATTATTCTCATTAATGATCTCTATTAAACCATATTATCCCATTATGTAGGCATTAAACAAGTTATTAATTATACTAATCAATTTCCATTTCTTAATTATCATTTATAGATTATTTATTCTATCAGGTATCGGTACTTAAACACGAGCATCGGTACGGTACCCTTGGGTATCGGTACTCATATGCGTACCGATACAAACATTGTATAATTGAAATCTTATATTTCTCAAGTATCGGTACGGGTTTACCCGTACTAATATAGCATTGGATAGCGTACCGGTATAGCCGGAACCCGTGCATATACCCTACTCACGAGCTCTAACCATATTAGCAAAGTATGAAGTTAAGATGCTTTATTCGATCCCAAAAGTTTATGAAAGTCGTTAAGATTCGTGTACTAGCGCATTTATTTGTTTCTTATCAATTACCGATTTTATGATCATTTAATTGAATAATTACCTATATTTATTTGGAAGAATCTACGTCAACACGTCAATTTCTGAATAAGGAGATTCATGAATTTATCTTTGATCTTTGTTTGAAAGACATGGGATTCTAGGGGACAGATTTCACTTGGTCTCGTGGGGTTCATATATATCGGATCCTTTGCAACATCCATTAGGAATAGTCCTTTCCGAAATCCCTTTTTTCACCTCATACTTATGCGATCAAATCATCAGCCCATCCTCTTGTAGGTTGGGGATCTAAGAAAATAGCCTCACAAGCCCCAATTTCAGTACTGCTCTAGATGGTTGAGTCATGATGACTTCTCTACCATGGTTATAGAGATACTTGGACCTTTGCTCAAAGAAGAAAATTGTTATACAACGCCTCTTGAGCATTCAAAATGTTGGATTAAAATTCTCAATTGTGGGCACATATGTAAAATGTATGATGTTATTATAAAGTATGACACAAAATTAAGTGACCAATTATGTTATGCGTGTCATGGGTATTAAAGTGTCATGGAAATAAAAGTGTAGATACCATAGGATATATTTATAATTCAATGAGGGACAAAGTTATAAATATTTAATGTTGATTTAATAAACAACTATATAAAGAGGTAGTCGTCCCTAAGAAATATGTTAACTTGTATTACTCTTGTCCTCTTTAGAGAGTTTTACTTCAAGAGATATATTTATAATACCAAATATTCCTTATCTTCTTTGAAGATCAATACCAAAGATTTGATATTTCAACATCAAGATTAAAGATTTTCAATCTATCAATGAATTCAGGTACGCTTCCGCATTCAGTTTATTCAGTTCTTGATGATTTGTCATGATAAATCTTGAGGTCTCATATTCATTTATGGTTTGATTTTAACAAGGAGCATCAAAGACAATTCATATCATATCATTGAGAATCGATTAATTTTTTTATATTATATAAAAAAATCATAATCGTAGATTTTTTTTTTCATCGTTTAAGCGTCGTACCACTTTTGATTATTTTCTATTGAAGATTAGGGTTCAGTTTTCAATTGATAAATTATGTTTTCTTTTGCGGTGATATTATATATCTAAAAAAGTTTACGATTGGATTATAACAACTTACAATTGCCTTATGAATTATGTTTAGCAATTTAAAATTGCAAATTCAATAATTATAAATTATTTGATTTGGTTGTTTCTGTGCAATCGAAAGCAATTATATTTAGCAAGCTTTTGAGGTTTATCAATTGCAATTGATTGTCATGCTATTGGATTAATTCCATGCAACTGTATTGATTCGTTCATGTTTTATGAATTTATTATTTTAATTTGATGTTAAAGTTTCTGGTTTTGACCTAATTACAGATAAGTTTTTAAGTAATTATCGATTTGTGCAGTTAAATTCTTTTCCCTACGGATAAATTTATATTATGAATCAAGTTTTTGAAGTTCTTAAGTAATTACGGGTAAAGTTTATATTTAATATATTAAGGTCATATAATATCCCTAGTAAGTAATCCGTTTGATTAAGTACTTATTGTTATTTTGTTTAGTATGCAAATTCTTTAATGGTGTGCATATTTAGCTTCGATTTTAACTTTGAATTTATTTGGGGTATATTGTTATTTGTCGCAATGTCATTAATGTTATCTACAGAATATACATTTAGTTTTGGTTTTGGAAAGCATGACATTAATCTTATGAAACTTATATTCAATTCGGGTTTGACCAAAAATTTCGATTTTGATCGTTAGGTTATTATGTCTATTAAAGTTTCATGTAATCATTATATAGATTATTTATTTAGATGATATTTTTTATTTCGGCTTTTAGTTAAAGATTGAATGTTTTGAATTCGACTTCGATTTTGGGAAATGCATGCTTAAGGTTTAAGACATTTTTATTAAGAGAACCTTATTTTGGGTTATTTCGGAAACTTATTTTGGGTTATTTCGGAAACTTAAGTGTTATCAGAAATTTCAGTTTTGACTGTTACAAAAATTTAAATTCGAATATCGGTATATTCATGTTATATATTTTGAGATAAATTACTTGAAACATTAAGTCACCAAAGTGACCTCTATTGTGGAAATTATTTTATTTTAAAATATAGAAGATTTAGTGCATGTAAATTGGATTATGTTAGTATAAATCGGCCTAAAAGAATATTAATAATTAACATTATTACATGTGAAACTGTAGTAATAAACATGTGATAATTATTCAGTTTTATATGTGAGCAATAAATCGGCCCAAAGGAAGATTTCTGTTTGACATGTTCTTATTATCAATGTTTGATTATTGTACCAAGATATCACTTGCAAGTTAATGTTTTGTCCAAATATGAAATATTAATGGAGTGTTCGGTATCTTGATATGAGGTTTACCTTTATTCAAATTTATTATTATTTTGGTTATCTTTTAAGATAAAATTAAGATAAATATTTTGAAATAATTAAATTCATATTTTGGCTTCGGATATCTAATATTTTAATAGATTAATTGAAACATAATGTCACCAAAGTGACCGATTTTGTGTAGATTAGTTTATTTAAAATATCAATGTATTTATGGGTTTTTTGTAATTCATGTGTTTATTAATTGGCCCAAAGGAAAGTTAATATTTGGCAGAATTACAACGACAACTGTGGCGATAAATATGTGACAATTATAAGGTATTTTATGTGAGCAATACGTTTGTCCAAAGATTAGCCTATTGTTTGACATAGTTTATTGTCAATGTTTTATTGCTACAACAAGAGTACCGCTTACAGTTAATATTACTGTCCAAAGACTTGATATTAATGTTGTGCTTGGTATCTTGAGGGGAACTAGCCATTATTTTGAATTTATTTGTTTCCTTATTAATATTTATGTGAGGTTGTTTTTATTTTATTTATTTATTTTTGTTCTATATTTAGGTAATCTATCTTTTCTGTCACAATATCTGTTAATAACATTCTACACTAATGTTTAGTGAAACTAATTTCAAGGAATAGAAGAGACACTTACATATAGTATTTGGTTGTATGAGCATAGACTCTGCACTAAGGAAAGAATATCTTGCACCTCTCACTGCGGTAAGAACCTATAAAAGTTATTTTGAGAGGTGAGATCGTTTGAATCGCGTGAGTCTAATGATCATAAAGTATAACATTCTAGATGTCTTTAGGAGCACAAATGTAAAGAAACTACTCAAACTAAGGGTTTCCTTGACGAAATTATGAAATGTTTTACCCAAAACATTAAGGTTAAGATGACATCACTTATGCCTTTTTTGATGTCTATGAAGTATAAGGGTCAAGAAAATGTGAGAGAGTAGATTATAAAGATTCTTTATATTGCTTCAAAATTTAAGGCGCATAAGATCAAACTTTCTAACAATTGTTTGTTCTTAAGGTTTTGGCACTAACCAATTCAAGTTACAATTATCAAAGGGAGATATAGATTCTATTTGGGCTTATTTCTCATTGTGTTCAAGAGGAAGAAAAGTTGAAGCATTATAAGTGTACAAGTACTCTTTTGGTTGGTGCTCATTTAGTTAGTGTTTCTAAGAATAAGGGCAATAAAAGAAAATATTAGAATAAAGTTACTAAGGGTCCTAGACAAAAAGAATCAACAAAGTGTTGATTCTTTTGTATACGTTAGGACATATGTGAAGTAATTAAACTTCAAAAGAGAGCAACTATTTCGGTTATTTTGAGTGATCCATGGATTGTAAATTTTATGATCCCAAAATTAAGATTACTTTAAGGAGAGATTTATAACTTTTTTTAGGATGTTGAGTTTGGAGGGGGAAATAAGGTTAGATGCATTGTTATTGAGGAAAAAATTGAATTACAATATAATTCATACTATCACTTTTGATGATGTTTAGGTTTTCACACCTATCATTAATCAAGAAGTGAATCAAGTACCTCAACAAAATAATGTTGAACAACTCTCATTCAAGATAAGGTAATTGTTTCAGAAGAACAAACTCAACAACCTTTAAAAGAACAAGTGTCAATAAAGAGGTCCACGAGAGGAAGATGAAATACTATTCCAAATTATTATGTTGTATTTCTTTCAGAAAATAATGTAACAATAGAATGATAGAAAATGACTCAATCATTTTTATCAGGCCATAAAAGTTCTAACTCTCAAAAGTGGATTGATGTCATTCAAGAAGAGTATAATTTTATGCAAGACAATAAAGTTTAATAACTTGTCTCATTACCTTAAGGTGCAAACCAATTGGTTGTAAATGAATATTTAAAATCAATAGGATGGAAATGGTAATGTGGATAAGTATAAATCACGTCTTGTATCTAAAGGATATACTCTAAAAGAATACATTGATTTTTAGAGACTTTCTCTTCAGTTTTATTGAAAGACTCTTTCAAGATAATAATTACACTTGTTGCTTGTTTTAGTCTTAAGCTATATTAGATAGATGTTAAGCTTGTTTTTTCAATGGCGACATTGAAGAAACTATTTATATGGTACAATCATAAAGTTGTGTCTTATGATACAATATCAATGATATGTAAATTAAAGAAATCTATCTATGAGCTTAAGTAGGACTCTCATTAATGAAATTATAAATTTCATGTTGATTATCTCATTCGGTTTTGAGATAAATTTAGTTGACAATTATATGTACTACAAGTTCAGTGGGAGTAAATTAAGTGATACTCATATTGCTAAAGAAGACAAATATTGTCTTACTCAATGCCTTAAAAGTAACCTTGAAATTTAGAAAAATACAGAAGATTCCATATGCATAATGTAACACCCGGGTTCGGGGGTCGGGTGAAAATAATATTAAAATAATATTTGGAGTTCTGGTTTTATAATTAAAATAATAATATACTTTTTTGGGCTTCATATTTTCAAAGCAAATAATTTATGTTGGACTCAAATTAATTTGAAACTCAATTTTCCATGAATTTTAAAGTGTATGAGAATGCCATCTCATTAATGGCAAGATTGTAAATAAGTGGATTTTCAATTTAAATCTCTTTCCATTAAAATAGTCTTTTTGTCATCATCTTCCCCACTCTCCCTTTTCACATTTCACGACCATTGAGAGCTCTCTACTTCATTCTACTATTCCATTACCTAGCATCTTCATCTTTGGTGATTTTTGAAAGGTAAATACATTTTTGGTTTGTCCTCCCCTTCCTCTACAAGATAGTACCCTTAGTTTTCAATATTGTCCATGTTTTTAAAATTTGAAGTTTTGAGGATTTTGGTTAAAAATGCTACCTTTATGGTCTTTAGCTAAAGATTTTGATTTGTTATTGATGTGTGAGTTGTTTGCTAACCATGAGGTCCAATATATGTGATTTTTAAAGAGTTTTATATATATTCCCGGATTTGGGTTTTGAGGGGTTTTTGGAAGGGTTTTAAGGTTGGTTTGGGGGGTGTTCTATGTTGGAAATTGATGGCTGATGTTAGTATGATAGTTAGGGGTTGTGTTGGAAGCATTTAAGTGTGTTAAAGGAGTTGAAATCAAGGGTTTTGGTATGTGCAATAGGGCTGCTCGAAAATAGGAGTTTTGTGGGTGTTCCTAGCTTGATTTGATGCTTAATTAGTGTTATGAGTTACATCAGTGGTTTGTGGTTGTTTTGGTGATTAATAGAGTGTGTTTGATTGTTTAGAAGCAAGGAATTTGGTTGGTGAAGCTTCGGGGACGAATCCGGAGATTTTGAAGTCTTGAGCTTGGTTTTCGGTCTTCTCTTGGGTAGCGACGGTGAGTAGAATTATTAATCTTTGTTTTGTGTTCGAAATGAAACCTGTGGGGGTTTGGGTGGGACCTAGAGGGTCCACCTAAACCCGAGTGTAAGTTCTACTCTTATACTTTGTTATGTGTGGATGAATGACAATGTGTTGTGATTATCATGTGCATCTTGGATTGTCTTATACAGTTGTTATTGTGTAGTCGTGTGAAGTCAAGCCTCACGTGATGGTTGTCTTAACTACGGTGATGTGTAGTCCCACCGGTAGTGACTAGTAGGAAAGTACTTTGATGTGTAGTCCCATTGGAAAACTACTAGTCGAAACGGTTATGTGTAGTCCCACCATGTGTTTATGTTGGTTGTGCATGTGCAAACCATGTGTAGTTTTGTTGAGAAAGTCGTTCGTCCATCCATTGGTTTAATTGTCAATCTTGAAAAATGTTTTGAAAACTGCATGCTTGTTCAATTGTAGAGCTTCTCTCACTAAGATAGTTGGCTTACGCTCTCTTTTGTTTCCAACATGCAGATCGTTAGAGTTCGGGAGGCAAGTGGGCAAGGGGGGAGCTTTTGGAGTTCTCATTTTAGCTCAAGTATGATTTATGTATCGTAATAATGCCTAGACGATGAGGGTGTAGACTTGTAGGAGTTGGTGTCAAACTCCTTAGTTGATGTTTTGATTTGTTGAGCATGCTAAATTGTTTAACTTGTGTTGGCCTTGTGTATGCCTCTATGTATAGATTGTAAACCATATTTACTTGATGCATGCTTGTCTTGTGGTTGGACTTATATCCCTTTATTGATGTTATATGTGTGTTTTTCTAAAGCTTGAATCTTGAATGTTATGCATGAATCCTTGTTGTGCTTATTGATTCTTTTAATGTTTGGCTCCTTCATGTTTGTTATGTGCTAGGCATGTCTATATAGGGTGTCTTTCATCTAGAATTGTTGTATGATGAGTCTTAGAGGTTTTGGATGTGTTTTGGGGCTGCCTTGAATAAAAAAACCAGCTAAAATCTATCTTTTCGCAGCCCGTGTATCGAAACGGTTGGTCCCATTTCGATACAGCCTCTTGTTTCAGGCCAGGCGTTTCAATACGCATAAGGGCCGTTTTGGTACAATTTTCCACTGGAAATCTGAGAATTTACCGATAAATTGGGGTACCGAAACGGGTCTTGGTGTTTCGAAGCGGTCAATAAGTCGTTGACCACGAGAAGTTGACTGTGGGGGGTGTTTCGAAACGGTTGACCACCGTTTCGATACGGTCCTCTCGTGTTGACTTAGGCCCGTTGCAAGTCAAGGCGTTTCGATACACCTCTCGGGTGTTTCGAAACGGCCTGCTTATCAAGCTAAAAATGGACTGTTTTGTAATGTTGTTGAATTGCTTGTCTCGTTTGTTGCTTCTGTGGTTGACCTTTCATATAGGATTTAATAAAACCATTTAGGCAAGAAAATAATAAAAGTTTTCTTTTTAGGGTTGCTAACCGAAGGGGAGTCTTAGCGGGTTCCACTTCGGTTTTCCCCGTGTAGCCTACTCGGACCGGTCAATCATCCAGACTGTGACGAGGGTGTTACATTTGGTGGTATCAGAGCCTAAGGTTCCCGAGACCTCGGGTAGGTAAGTGAGGTAAGTTGATGTGTTATGATGTTGCCTTGTAGTGATGAGTGTTTTATCATGTATGCTCGAATGTTTTCTTGCTAGTACGATGGTTGTAAGCATGTTTCAGTGACTTTCCTGGTTGGGTAAGGGCTAGTCGAATGTCCCCATTGTTAGGTGTTGTTGTCAAAAAAAGGAAAATTGTTTTGATTTAACGAGCTTGAGAACCGGAGTCCTTGCCCTTTTGCTAACCTAACGCTTTCCTTGTTTTTTGTGTGTTTATTGTTTTAGATCTTGTTTTGCTATGGTGAGACCGAGGGGACGGCCTAGAGCGGGTGACCAGGCACCCGAGGACGTGCCTCCTGCTCCTCATGCTCCCGATGGTAATGGGGTAAATGCTGGAGGTGATGGTAATGGGCCTCAGGTTGATGCTAATGTGGGAGGTAACGGGGCTCCAGCAGGCCAAGGTCAGGCAGGTGCAGATGTGGCCCATTTGATTCAGACCATAGCCGGGGCTTTTCAGACAGCTTTGGCCGGTATTCAAGCTGCAGCACCACCTCAGGGTGCGGGGACAGGATTACCCCTAGAGAGGCTTCGCAACTTGGGAGCAGTTGAGTTCCGTGGATTGACTCCCGAGGGTTCGGAGGGGTGGCTTGAGAGTACTACTCGCATCCTGGGTCAGATGGAGTGTTCAGACGCCCGTAAGTTGGGTTGCATTGTCTCCTTGCTCCAGGGGGACGCTTATACTTGGTGGACCACTGTTACCTCTAGTATGGCCGAGGAAGATGTCACATGGGAGTTCTTCAGGAATGCCTTCAAGAGGAAGTACCTTGAAGTTTGGTACTTGGATGAAAAGAAAAGAGAGTTTATGGCTTTGGTTCAAGGTAATATGACCGTGTCTGAATACGAGGTTCAGTTTGTGAGGTTGAGCCAGTATGCACCAGAGTTAGTCACGAATGAGAGAGAGCGGTGCGAGTGTTTCCGATATGGGTTGACTACAGATGTGAAGACCTACATGCTAGCCTACGACTACACTGAGTTTGATGTCTTGGTCTCTAGGGCCAAGGATATAGAGTAGAACCTTGGCTCTAGAGCACGTGCTAGTGGATCCGACTCTGGAAAGAGACATGCGAACTGGGACAGAGATTATGCCAAGAGGCATAGGGATAGGAGGTACCAGCCGGATACGAGGCATAGGGGTGGTAACTATGGTCAGGGCCGTCAGGGCCAAGGAGCTGTTGTACACATTTCGGAGTGTACCAGGTGCGGGAGACGCCATCCGGGCGAGTGCATGGTTATCTACGGGGTGTGTTGGAACTGTAGCTCCCGAGACCATTTGAGGCGTGACTGCCCACACCCGGTTAGGGGTGGACCGGCTCCAGCTAGGGGCTTTGAGCACCAGAGAGGCCGTGGGCGCGGTCACGGGAACTTTCAGCCAAGGAATGAGGGTCAGAGGAACTTGGCTCATGTTGTAGCAGTCCAGCTCGAGGGAGGAGGACCGGCTAGGGTGTATGCTCAGCGAGAGGCTGGGAACGACACTGATGTCATTGCAGGTAATTTCTCGTTACAGTCTTTGAGTTTGCTTTCTTTGATAGATTCGGGGTCGACACTGTAACACCCCAATTTTGGGCTTGGAAGTTTAGGGTCTGAACCGGACCGGTCTGATTTTCGGTTCGAATATAAAAGGTAGTTTTAGGGAAAGCCTAATTCGGGATGCATTAAAAATATGGAAAATATCTAAAAATCCTATTTTAATATAAATAAGAGAGTGGTGAAATCAATTTTACAAAATAAGGTTTAGAAGTGCGACATTTTGAAATAGTGACTAAAATGCGATTTTTGAAAAGTTCAGTGGTGACTGTTTTGTAAGGATTGAAACTTTGAATATTTAAGGAGCTAATTTACCCAAGAAAGATTTCTCCAGATTTTTCTTAGATTTTAATTATTTAATTAATGTTTACTTAATTAAAGGAAAAGTGGAAAACCATATTTTAGACTTTCATAACTAACTTTTGTTAAAACTTTCTCATCTCATTTTCTCTCAAAATTCTCTCAGCCAAACACATTTCTACAGCAACATTTCTATTTATTTTCACACCAAATGATGAGGTTTCAATCATCAATTGATTCCTAATCCTTTCTACATCAAATTCTATTGTTTTGCTTATTGGATTTTCAAGGAAATTGTCTCTAATCAAGGAGAAATCTACATTTAGAGGTAAGGATGTTCTTCTCCTCTAAATACTCAGTTCTTTACTGAAATTCCCAAGTTCTCAATCCTTAAATTAAGTTTTATAAATGGATTTAATGTTATGAACTTGATTTTGGCTTAAAACTCAAGATTTGAAAGAAATCTTGAAGAAATTCGTGGTGATTGTTTGGGCTCTGTTTTGAGATGGATTTTAAATGTGTTTTGGTTGTTTAATGATGTGTAATTGAGGTTTAATCAATGCAATCCTGAATAGGTTGAATTTCCTAAGTTTTTGCTTAAGAAAATGGTGGTTTTTGGGGTGATCCTTGTGTTCCGTTATAGCTGGAGGTATAAAAACGAGTTTAGGTTCTTTTTGGATGTTAATTGATGTTTAGGAATGGTTAGAAGTGATGGATCTTGGCTGGGTTATGTTGTGGAGGAGTTTGGAAGTGATTTCAGTTGTGTTTGGTAGCCGAAATGTTAGATTTGGTTAGAGCAGCGAGATTAGGTGTATTGGCTGGAGATTTTAATGCATGATGATGCATTAATCCTCTGCTTTGATGTGTTTAAAACAGGGGAGGCATCTTCGGATACTTGTGGTATTGATCCAGAGGCTTGATCGGCGTTTCGGCAAGCTTGCGAAACGGAATTGGTGAGTGAAGTTGGGTTTTCATCTTTGAAACCAATGTTTGAAGGTTTTGGGAGCTTAGTTTAAGTCTAAGCAACTTAACTAAGCTCAAGAGTAAGTTTTCGGGGAAACTCTCTCTTTGATAAACCATGAGATGGTTGGATGCAATGTATTTAGTGTGCATGTTTAAATTCTGTTTTGAAATCATGTTTTAGCATGATTAATGCTGGTTTTGAAAGCCATGTGTTGAAGGATGCTCAAGGTAAGAGATCCTTGGTTTGAAATTAGTAAATGTGGTTTTGATGCATAGTGATGCATGGTTGTTTAATGGATTTGATTAATGCTTTAAAACAGTGGATTATTCATGATAAATGATGTATATTGGCAAGTGGTGTGTTGGTTTTAAAGTACTTGAATCGGATATAGTTAGCCGGCTATAGGATTGGGTGCACCGTGAATAAAGTCGCCTTGGATGTTGAGGGGTTGTAATTGTACCGTAAACTCCATCCAAGTACACTAACGAGATGTTTAAGATCACAATGGTGGTTAAAAGTCCATGTGTGGATCTTGTGTTGTGTGTCCCGTGTTCTCGTTAGTGATGTTATACAACTACCGATGAGTGATGTTGAGGGGTTGTGATTGTACCGTTAAACTCTATCACGGGTGTTGAGGGGTTGTGATTGTACCGGTAAACTCCACCTTGTATGTTCGGTAGTGTGTATGAAGTGTATGGGACAACGCTTGTAATCCGCATATCCGATTGTGTTTTATGTTGTAAATGGTTATGGTTTATCACTTGGAAGCCAATATGACATGTCGATGTTGATGAAGCATGAGATGCTTGTTGTGTATGCATTGTTGCATGAGAAATGATGTTTATGAGTTTAAAGGCCTTATGAAAGGTGTTTTCTAAAATTCATTATTGTGTTGTTTCTTTAGAGCATGTCTCACTAAGCAATTGTGCTTACGCTCTCTCTCTTGAATCAATAATGCAAATAATTGAGGTGTTTGAGGGCAGCAAGGAGGCTAGGAATCCAAGGAAAAGCTAAGCTCATGTATGGTGACGTTTTCACAACATTATTAGTTTTTGATATTTGGCAATGGGAACCTAGATTGTGGTTTTGGGAGATGTTTTGAACTCCCTAGTTGTGGCATGATGCCTTAAATGTTTTGGTATTGTAAATGGCCATTTTGATGATTGTTTCGGTGATTTGATGGTTAATTGGTTTTGAATATTAGGATGCATGCCTATAGACTTGTGGATTTCCTTGATTGATGCCATGAATGTGTTTTGATGTTGCAAACATGTACCTTATATGCATGATGACTTGTTGGCATGATTAGGAAGTCATTGGAATGTTTTAGAGTGGTTAAATGCGTGTTAAACCAGCAATTTCTGCAGTTTCTGGGCAACCCGTATCGATACACTCACAGGCATTTCGAAACGGGGGCCTGTAATGGTCTTAGTGTTTCGAAACGGCTGGTGACCGTATCGAAACGGTTTGGCCACTGGCAGGCCCTATTTCGAAACAGGCCTTGAAACGAACCTGCGTTTCGATACGGTCAACACTGTATCGAAAACAAGTGACCGTTGGGCATTGATTTGAATGGTTTTAAGGTTTCCAGGCTTTACGTTTTAGTCCTGAAAATTGTATTTGCAATTGCTTGAGTTCGAGAGGTCTGTTTGAGGTGAAATTTGACCGAGATGCATGTAATGTGATTAATTAAGTATTGGTAACCTTAAAATCAGTTAAGTCCTCCATCTTTCCATAATTTACATTTTGGTCCCTAATATTTTGTAATTTGTGCAATTGAGTCCCTTAATGTAATCTGATCGTTGTGCTTTACAAGTATGTGTTTCTTAAGAGTACGCTTAGGATTAATATGCATCTAGAAAAGCTAAAAATAAAAAAAAGGTCGTTAATCAAGGTTGACTTTCGGGTTGACTTTGGTTTTTCCCGTGTAATCTTCGTAGTTCGGGTTAACCGTCTAGGCCGGGCTAAGGGGGTTACATTTGGTGGTATGAGAGTTGAGTTCTTGAGTAAACGGGAATGGTTATGTGGGTGATGTATGTGTGTTTGCATGATATGTCTTTCAAATTGAAGTATGATGTATTAATTGTAAAGTATGTTGCAATTGTGATGTTATGCTCTGTTGAAGCATGTTAGAGGTACCCATTGCCATATCAAAACTAATGAAAGGAATTGTTTTTGAAAAATGAGCTTGAGTGCTTGGATTACTTACCTTGTTGAGCCTAATTATGTTTATTGCATTTGTGTTAGTGCATTATTTTAGTGAATGGGACCTCGTAGAGAGACGAGAGTTAATACGCGAGCTGTGGCTCAGAACGAGAATGAGGATAATGTCGATAATGTTGTGGATTTACCTCCTCCTCCTGGTGGTGGATCGCCCGGTGGTGGTGGTGCTGGAGGTGATGGAGCTGGTGTTGGTGCTGGAGCTGGGGTCGCTGGACCTGAAGCTGGGCAGGGGCAAGCTGCTCCTGACATGACAGTGTTGATACAGGCTATTGGTGGAGCCTTTCAGGCGGCGATAGGTGGAGCTCATAGAGCTGGGCATCAGGGTGATGCTAATGCGAGATTACTTTTGGAACGTCTGCGCAGTCTGGGAGGGACTAAGTTTAGAGGTTTATATGCTGAGGGTTCCAAATCTTGGTTGGAAAGTACCAAGAGGATATTGGGACAAATGAACTGCAATGATGTGCAGAAGTTAGGTTGTGTGGTGTCGCTGTTACATGATGATGCGTATACTTGGTGGACAACCACTGTCTCCAGAATGGAGGAAGTCGATGTGACTTGGACGTTCTTTCTGAACGTGTTCAAGCGAAAGTATCTAGGTGTGCTATACCTGGATGAAAAGAAAAGAGAATTCATGTCTCTTGTTCAAGGAAGCATGACGGTGGCTGAGTACGAGATCCAGTTTGTCTATCTCAGTCAATACGCACCTGAGCTTATCCCTGATGGACGGAAAAGGTGTGAACGTTTCCGATACGGTTTGATGACGGACGTGAAGACTTTCATGCTTGCTGCTGAGTACACGAATTTTGATGTGCTGGTGAGCAGGGCAAAGGACATTGAGCAGAACCTGGGTTTGTCATCTAGAGGTGTTGGTTCTAGCTTGGGCAAAAGAGCTGCTGAGTATAGTTCCGGTGGTGGACGGAACAAGAGAGGACGAGATAAGAGGTATCAGTCTTCTGCTAGACGTGGTAATGGAGGGCATGGTGCGCCTGTTCATGGAGACAGGATGAGAGTGGATCAGAACACATGCTGGACGTGTGGATCGAGTGGTCACATGAGGCGTGATTGTCCTCGAGCGGCGAGGGGGGTTCAGACTCCTGTTGCAGTGACCGGTAATTCGTGCTGGAATTGTGGTTCGGCAGACCACATGAAGAGGGAGTGTCCTTTGTTGGTCGGTGGTGGTCAGGGACGTGTTCCTGGAGTTGTTGCACCACAGAGAGGTCGTGGGCGCGGTCGTGGTAACTTCCAGCGCAGAGATGATGGTGGAAGGAATGTGGCGCATGTGGTGGCTGTTCAACCTGAGGGTGGTGGCCAGGCTCGGGTGTATGCTCAGCGAGAGGGGAGAAATGACACGGATGTGATCGCATGTACCTTTACTTTGCAATCCTTGTCATTACTTTCCTTGATTGATTCTGGATCTACACACTCATACGTATTGCGTGAACATACTCAATTGCTTGGTTTACCTGTTGAGTGTTTGGATGTTGGTATGCATGTGACTAATTCCTTTGGTGAGACCCTTGTGACACGGAAGTTATATAGAAGATGTCCCTTGGTTGTGCAAGATCATGTTTTTCATGTTGATCTCATGGAATTGCCATTCTATGGTTTTGATGTAATCCTTGGTATGGATTGGCTTGTTGAACATCGAGTTGTAGTGGATTTTGAGAACAAGCGAGTTTCGTTGAAGCTTGCGGATGATTATGAGGTAGTGGTGGTTGGTGAAAATGTGAAGTTTCTTGCCAATGTGGTGTCTACATTGGAAGCGATCAGGATGCTGAGACAAGGGTGTGAAGCTTATCTGGCCTTTGTGATGAATCCTAGCTCTAAGAAGTTGCGAGTGCAAGATATCATGACTGTGTGAGAGTTTCCTGGTGTGTTTCCGGAGGAGTTACCTGGATTGCCTCCTAACCGAGAGGTGGAGTTTGGTATTGAGCTGTATAAAAACACAACTCCAGTGTCCATTACTCCTTATCGAATGGCGCCTAAGGAGTTGAAGGAGCTGAAGACGCAACTTCAGGAGTTGCTTGATCGTGGTTTCATTCAGCCGAGTGTGTCACCTTGTGGTGTACGGGTCTTGTTTATGAAGAAAAAGGATGGCACTATGAGAATGTGCATCGACTATCGTCAGCTGAACAAGTTGACTATCAAGAATAGGTATCCTTTGCCGAGGATTGATGATCTTTTTGATCAATTTCGGGGAGTGGCTGTGTTCTCTAAAATTGACTTAAGGTCAAGTTATTACCAGTTGAAGGTGAAGGATGTGGATGTGCCAAAAACACCCTTCAGAACAAGGTATGGGCATTGTGAGTTCCTTGTGATGCCGTTTGGTTTGACGAATGCTCCTACAGCTTTTATGGATATGATGAATAGAGTGTTCCATGAGTATTTGGACAAGTTTGTTGTGGTGTTCATTGATGATATCCTTGTGTACTCTCGTACTGAGGAAGAGCATGAGGGGCATTTGAGGATTGTGTTGCAAGCTTTGTTGGAGAATCAGTTTTATGCTAAGCTGAGCAAGTGTGAATTCTGGCTTAGGGAAGTTGTGTTCCTTGGACATGTGTTTTCTGCCGAGGGGATTCGTGTTGATCCTCAGAAGATTGAGGCAGTAATGAATTGGAAGCCTCCTAAGTCTGTTCATGAAGTCCGTAGTTTCCTTGGTTTGGCAGGATACTATCGGAGGTTCGTGGATGGATTTTCAAAGATTGCTGCACCTTTGACGAAGTTGTTGCAGAAGGATGTTAAGTATGAGTGGACGGAAGCGAGACAGCATGCTTTTGAGAAGCTTAAGGCAGCTTTGACGCAAGCTCTTATCTTGGTTCAACCTGAATCAGGGAAAGAGTTTGTGGTGTACAGTGATGCTTCCTATGTTGGTTTGGGGTGTGTGTTGATGCAAGAGGGTAAGGTGGTGGCTTATACATCGCGCCAGTTGAAGGTACATGAGCGTAATTATCCTACGCATGATATTGAGTTAGCTGCGGTGGTCTTTGCTTTGAAAATTTGGAGACATTACCTGTATGGTGAGAAGTGTACTGTGTACACGGATCACAAAAGTTTGAAGTATCTGATGTCTCAGAAAGATTTGAATCTTAGGCAACGACGTTGGGTGGAGTTGCTTAAATATTACGATCTGACGATCGAGTACCATCCGGGAAAAGCTAATGTTGTAGCGGATGCCTTGAGTAGGAAAGTGCCAGCTTGAGTATTTCGCGAGATGGTGGTCTTGTGGCTGAGTTGTAAGTGAAACCATCCTTGGTTCAGTTGATAAAGGATAATCAGTTGTTGGATGATTCTTTGGTGCCACATGTTCAGGATATTGCTGAGGATAGACCATCAGATTTTTGCTTTAATGATGATGGAGTTATATGTTTTGGGAGTCGGATAGTAGTGCCCAATGATGCTGGGTTGAGGCATGCTATTCTGACTGAAGCTCATAGTAGTCCTTTTGCTATGCACCCTGGTAGTACTAAGATGTATCGTGATCTTAGAGATGAGTACTATTGGGTGGGGTTAAAGAAAGATGTTGCTGAGTATGTGAGTGAGTGCATGGTTTGTCAGCGAGTTAAGGCTGAGCATCAGTTTCCTTCTGGGTTGTTGCAACCGTTGAGGATTCCTGAGTGGAAGTGGGAAAGGATTACCATGGACTTTGTGTCTGGTTTACCTTTGTCGCCATCGAAGAAGAATTCGGTGTGGGTGGTTGTGGATCGCCTGACAAAGTGTTCTCATTTCATACCTGTGCATACCACGTATACTTTGGACAAGCTTGCGGAGTTGTACATTGCTGAGAATGTGCGACTGCATGGTGTGCCAAAGTCTATTGTGTCGGATAGAGATCCGAGGTTTACATCGCGTTTCTGGGAATGTTTGCATCAAGCTTTGGGTACACGGTTGAATTTCAGTACTTCTTATCATCCACAGTCGGATGGACAGTCTGAGCGTGTTATCCAAGTGCTGGAGGATATGTTGAGGTGCTGTGTGATTGAGTTTCAGGGTTCTTGGGAGAAGCATTTGCCTTTGGTGGAGTTTTCTTATAACAATAGGTACCAGGCAAGTATTCAAATGGCCCCTTATGAAGCCTTGTATGGGAGGAAGTGCAGAACTCCTCTTTGTTGGGCTGAAACAGGTCAGAAGTTGGTTTCAATAGCAGCTTTGTTGAAAGGAACCACCGAGAAGGTGAAGCTCATTTGTGAGCGATTGAAGGCAGCTTGTGATCGACATAAGTCTTACGCGGATTTGAAGCGTAAGGAGATTGAGTATGCGGTGGGTGATCGTGTGTTTTTGAAAGTTTCACCTTGGAAAAAGGTGATGAGGTTTGGCTGAAAGGGTAAGTTGAGCCCTAGGTACATTGGACCATACGAGGTGATTGAACGTGTGGGTCATGTTGCGTATAAGTTGAGGTTGCCGCAAGAGTTGGAAAAGATTCATGATGTGTTTCATGTCTCTATGCTTCGGAGGTATAGATCTGATCCTTCGCATGTCATGCCTGTGGAGGAAGATGAGTTGAATCCAGACTTGACCTATGATGAGGAGCCGGTGGAAATTCTGGATTCAGACAGTAAAGTTCTTCGGGGCAAGACCATTGAGTTGGTAAAGGTGTTGTGGAAACATCATGGTGTTGAGGAAGCCACGTGGGAACGAAATGATGACACGAAGAAGCAGTTTCCGTACCGTTTTCCTCCAGGTAAATTTCGAGGACGAAATTTCTTAAAGGGGGGGGAGTTGTAACACCCCAATTTTGGGCTTGGAAGTTTAGGGTCTGAACCGGACCGGTCTAATTTTCGGTTCGAATATAAAAGGTGGTTTTAGGGAAAGCCTAGTTCGGGATGCATTAAAAATATGGAAAATATCTAAAAATCATCTTTTAATATAAATAAGAGAGTGGTGAAATCAATTTTACAAAATAAGGTTTGGAAGTGCGAAATTTTGAAATAGTGACTAAAATGCGATTTTTGAAAAGTTCAGTGGTGACTGTTTTGTAAGGATTGAATCTTTGAATCTTTAAGGAGCTAATTTACCCATGAAAGATTTCTCCAGATTTTTCTTAGATTTTAATGATTTAATTAATGTTTAATTAATTAAAGGAAAAGTGGAAAATCATATTTTAGACTTTCATAACTAACTTTTGTTAAAACTTTCTCATCTCATTTTCTCTCAAAATTCTCTCAGCCAAACACATTTCTACAGCAACATTTCTATTGATTTTTACACCAAATGATGAGGTTTCAATCATCAATTGATTCTTAATCCTTTCTACATCAAATTCTATTGTTTTGCTTATTGGATTTTCAAGGAAATTGTCTCTAATCAAGGAGAAATCTACATTTAGAGGTAAGGATGTTCTTCTCCTTTAAATACTCAATTCTTTACTGAAATTCCCAAGTTCTAAATCCTTAGATTAAGCTTTATAAATGGATTTAATGTTATGAACTTGATTTTGGCTTAAAACTCAAGATTTGAAAGAAATCTTGAAGAAATTCGTAGTGATTGTTTGGGCTTTGTTTTGAGATGGATTTTAAATGTGTTTTGGTTGTTTAATGATGTGTAATTGAGGTTTAATCAATGCAATCCCGAATAGGTTGAATTTTCTAAGTTTTTGCTTAAGAAAATGGTGGTTTTTGGGGTGATCTTGGTGTTCTGTTATAGCTGGAGGTATAAAAATGAGTTTAGGTTCCTTTTGGATATTAATTGATGTTTAGGAATGGTTAGAAGTGATGGATCTTGGCTGGGTTATGTTGTGGAGGAGTTTGGAAGTGATTTCGGTTGTGTTTGGTAGCCGAAATGTTAGATTTGGTTAGAGCAGCGAGTTTAGGTGTATTGGCTGGAGATTTTAATGCATGATGATGCATTAATCCTCTACTTTGATGTGTTTAAAATAGGGGAGGCATCTTCGGATACTTGTGGTATTGATCCGGAGGCTTGATCGGCGTTTCGGCAAGCTTGCGAAACGGAATTGGTGAGTGAAGTTGGGTTTTCAGCTTTGAAACCAATGTTTGAAGGTTTTGGGAGCTTAGTTTAAGTCTAAGCAACTTAACTAAGCTCAAGAGTAAGTTTTCGGGGAAACTCTCTCTTTGATGAACCATGAGATGGTTGGATGCAATGTATTTAGTTTGCATGTTTAAATTCTGTTTTGAAAGCATGTTTTAGCATGATTAATACTGGTTTTGAAAGCCATGTGTTGAAGGATGCTCAAGGTAAGAGATCCTTGGTTTGATATTAGTAAATGTGGTTTTGATGCATAGTGATGCATGGTGGTTTAATGGCTTTGATTAATGCTTTAAAACAGTGGATTATTGATGATAAATGATGCATATTGGCAAGTGATGTGTTTGTTTTAAAGTACTTGAATCGGATATAGTTAGCCGGCTATAGGATTGGGTGCACCGTGAATAAAGTCGCCTTGGATGTTGAGGGGTTGTAATTGTACCGTAAACTCCATCCAAATACACTAACGAGATGTTTAAGATCACAATGGTGGTTAAAAGTCCATGTGTGGATCTTGTGTTGTGTGTCCCGTGTTCTCGTTAGTGATGTTATACAACTACCGATGAGTGATGTTGAGGGGTTGTGATTATATCGTTAAACTCCATCACGGGTGTTGAGGGGTTGTGATTGTACCGGTAAACTACACCTTGTGTGTTCGGTAGTGTGTATGAAGCGTATGGGACAACGCTTGTAATCCGCGTATCTGATTGTGTTTTATGTTGTAAATGGTTATGGTTTATCACTTGGAAGCCAATATGACATGTCGATGTTAATGAAGCATGAGATGCTTGTTGTGTATGCATTGTTGCATGAGAAATGATGTTTATGAGTTTAAAGGCCTTATGAAAGGTGTTTTATAAAATGCATTATTGTGTTGTTTCTTTAGAGCATGTCTCACTAAGCAATTGTGCTTACGCTCTCTCTCTTGAATCAATAATGCAGATAATTGAGGTGTTTGAGGGTAGCAAGGAGGCTAGGAATCCAAGGAAAAGCTAAGCTCATGTATGGTGACGTTTTCACAACATTATTAGTTTTTGATATTTGGCAATGGAAACCTAGATTGTGGTTTTGGGAGATGTTTTGAACTCCCTAGTTGTGGCATGATGCCTTAAATGTTTTGGTATTGTAAATGGCCATTTTGATGATTGTTTCGGTGATTTGATGATTGGTTGGTTTTGAATATTAGGATGCATGTCTATAGACTTGTGGATTTCCTTGATTGATGCCATGAATGTGTTTTGATGTTGCAAACATGTACCTTATATGCATGATGACTTGTTGGCATGATTAGGAAGTCATTGGAATGTTTTAGAGTGGTTAAATGCATGTTAAACCAGCAATTTCTGCAGTTTCTGGGCAACCCGTATCGATACACTCACAGGCGTTTCGAAACGGGGGCCTGTAATGGTCTTGGTGTTTCGAAACGGCTGGTGACCGTATCGAAATGGTTTGGCCACTGGCAGGCCTTGTTTCGAAACAGGCCTCGAAACGAACCCGCGTTTCGATACGGTCAACATCGTATCGAAACAGGTGACCGTTGGGCACTGATTTGAATGATTTTAAGGTTTGCATGCTTTACGTTTTAGTCCTGAAAATTGTATTTGCAATTGCTTGAGTTCGAGAGGTCTGTTTGAGGTGAAATTTGACAGAGATGCATGTAATGTGATTAATTAAGTATTGGTAACCTTAAAATTAGTTAAGTCCTCCATCTTTCTAGAATTTACATTTTGGTCCCTAATATTTTGTAATTTGTGCAATTGAGTCCCTTAATGTAATCTGATCGTTGTGCTTTACAAGTATGTGTTTCTGAAGAGTACGCTTAGGATTAATATGCATCTAGACAAGCTAAAAAGAAAAAAAAAGGGTCGTTAATCAAGGTTGACTTTCGGGTTGACTTTGGTTTTCCCCGTGTAATCTTCGTAGTTCGGGTTAACCGTCTAGGTCGGGCTAAGGGGTTACAGACACATTCGTATATTTTGGGTGAGCACGCAAGGTCTTTAGGGTTACCATGTGATTGGCTAGAGGTAGGTGTAAATGTGACTAGCTCTTTTGGTGATACAGTGGTAGTTAGGAAGGTGTATAGAAGGTGTCTCTTGATGGTTCAGGGCCACGTATTTCTTATCGATATGATGGAGTTACCCTTCTACGGATTTGATGTGATTTTGGGCATGTATTGGCTTGTAGAGCATAGAGCTAGGGTTGACTTCGAGACCAAGAGAGTCTCCTTGAGGCTTACCGATGACCTTGAGGTTGTGGTAGTTTGTGAGAACGTTAAGTTCTTGTCCAATGTGGTTTCAGCTACAGAAGCTCAGAGGATATTGAGTTCGGGGTGTCAGGCTTACTTGGCTTATGCAATGAATACTAATATGAGTGAGGTGAGACCTCAGGACATTAGAACAGTATGTGATTTCCCTAGTGTTTTTCCGGAAGAGCTATCAGGTTTACCTTCAGACAGAGCAGTTGAGTTTGCTATTGAGACGTATTCTGATTCAGCACCAGTGTCGATTGCTCCGTATAGAATGGCACCAAAAGAGTTGAAAGAGTTGAAGACACATCTGTAGGAGTTGACTGATAGAGGCTTCATTAGGCCTAGTATTTCTCCGTGGGGTGCTCCGGTCTTGTTTGTGAAAAAGAAAGATAGTAGCATGAGAATGTGTATAGATTATAGGCAATTGAATAAGGTGACAGTGAAGAACAAATATCCTTTGCCTAGGATAGATGACTTGCTAGACCAGTTGAGAGGTGCTTCTGTGTTTTCGAAGATTGACTTGAGGTCCGGATACTATCAGTTGAAGGTAAAGGATGTGGACATACTGAAGACAGCCTTCCGTACACGTTATGGACATTATGAGTTGTTGGTAATGCCTTTTGGGTTGACTAACGCTCCAGCAGCCTTCATGGATATGATGAACCGTGCGTTTCATGAGTTCTTGGACATGTTTGTGGTAGTGTTTATAGATGACATCCTAGTATACTCTAGGACCGAAGAGGAGCACGATGAGCACTTGCGGTTAGTACTTCAGACCCTACTAGAGAATCAGTTGTATGCCAAGCTAAGCAAATGTGAGTTTTGGATTAGAGAGGTAGTCTTCCTAGGTCACGTGATCTCGGCTAGTGGGATTAGTGTGGATCCCAAGAAGATAGAAGCCATAGTAAATTGGAAACAACCGAAGTCAGTGATAGAAATCTGCAGTTTCCTAGGTTTGGCGGGATACTATAGAAGGTTTGTTGAGGGGTTTTCGAGAATAGCGGCTCCGTTGAATAAGTTGCTATAGAAAAATGTTTCGTATGAGTGGTCCGATGCAAGACAAGAAGCGTTTGAGAAACTGAAGAAAGCTTTGACCGAAGCTCCTATCTTGATTCAGCTTGAGCCGGGGATAGAATTTGTGATTTATAGTGATGCATCCTATGTAGGGCTAGGTTGTGTGCTTATGAAAGAAGGTAAGGTGGTAGCATATGCTTCGCGACAATTGAAAGTTCATGAGAGGAATTACCCCACCCATGATATAGAGCTAGCCGCAGTGGTGTTCGCTTTAAAGATTTGGAGACACCATCTTTATGGTGAGAAGTGCACCGTGTTTACCGATCACAAGAGTTTGAAGTATTTGATGTCTCAAAGGGAGTTGAACCTCAGGCAACGTAGGTGGTTAGAGCTTCTTAAGGATTATGACCTCACTATAGAGTACCATCCGGGCAAGGCAAACGTAGTGGTCGATGCCTTGAGTAGGAAAGTGGTCGTTGAGCTACGAGCTATGTTTGCGAGGTTGAGTGTGTCTAAGGATGGTGGGTTGATAGCCGAGCTTCAGATTAAGCCTTCATTAGTCCAGTTAATTCGAGAGAAGTAGTTGCGAGATGAGTCTTTGGCACCTCATGTGCAAGACATAGCCGAAGACAGGCCAACCAAGTATTGTTTTGGAGAGAATGTGATCCTATGTTACAAGGATAGGATAGTGGTTCCAGAGGATGCCGAGAATGTGATCCTACGTATCCATGATTGATCTATGTCATTTGACTATGTATGTATATGTGACCATTGATGGGTCCAGTCATGATTGATATGACGAAGACCGATTTGATCCTATATGGATATAGTTGATGGACAAGATTGTTATAGAATACCTATTATATAATAGCAAATTTTTGAGCTCATAAGGTTGTACATTTATCAGGAAACATATGTTGCCCAAGTGGGAGATTGTTGGATTAAAATCCTCAATTGTGGGCACATATGTAAAATGTATGATGCTATTATAAATTATGACACAAAATTAAGTGACCAATTATGTTAGCGTGTCATGGGTATTAAAGTGTCATGGAAATAAAAGTGTAGATGCCATAAAATATATTTATAATTCAATGAGGGACAGAGTTATAAATATTTAATAGTTGATTTAATAAACAATTATATAAAGAGGTAGTGGTCCCCAAGAAATAAGTTAACTTGTATTACTCTTGTCCGCGTCAGAGAGTTTTACCTCAAGAGATAACCTATCTTCTTGGAAGATCAATACCAAATATTCCTATCTTCTTGGAAAATCAATACAAAAGGTTTGGGATTTCAACATCAAGATTCAAGATTTTCAATCTATCAATGAATTCAGGTAGGTTTCTGCATTCAGTTTATTCAATTATTGATGATTTGACATAATAGATATCGGGGTCTAGATTTCATATTCAGTTATTATCTCTTTAATATGAGCTTCTCCTTCAACTCTAAAGGCTTGTTGATGAGGAGGAACAAGTATGGCACCGAAAATATCGATCTGAGTGGATTACCTAGGGTGATGGCAACAATAAATATTTTCACCAAGATGCTATGCAACGTAACAAAATTGTTGCTCTGGAACTCAATAATGATGTGAGTGGTGCCATGATGATAATACTCTTAAGGATGAAGCTGTTCATTTTTTTCTGAAGATTTCGTTCTTTTACAGCATCGAATCCTTTCCCGAACGTTCCTCCTGATTCGATGTCATCACTGGATGGTATTCCCTCGTAGAAGGAGATCCATGAAGCTCCCAAAGCTCCTAGTTATGATGTGCATCATGTGGAGTTGTTTCAAAAGCAATGGCATATCGTGGAAATCTATTTGCAATGTCTTTCTGGGATGCCGATCACGATCCCAAAATCGTCATATTAGCCTTTTCTCGGTGTTGTACAAGCTTTTTTCTAAGATTATTGTTGGTCGCTTGAAAAGTGTTGAAGCCAAATCAAGCAAGCTTTGTTGTACCGAAAATATCATAATCAACCAGGAGGTTATCCAGTCTATGAGATCAGTTGGATGGCTATAAAAGTTGATCTTTTTGATTGGTTTGATTGGTTTTGACTTTTAATACAGGTATATATAATTCATTGCTCATCTAATGTTTTCGATATATCAATGGAAGAAGTAGAATCGTCATAGATGCTTTAGAAGGAATTGTTATTTGTTATGACAACTTTGTTAATTAGAAATCAATCAATATGTTCCAACATTAACTTCTTTTAATTGTTTGTTGCGGCTGCATTTACTATTCTGTTCTACTTTGTTAATTACAAATCAATCAATATGTTCCAATATGACCTCTCGGATTCTCTAGATGAGTTAGGTCGAATCGGGATATTCGAGTATATCGAAGAGATTGGTTTTGTAGGGACGTTAGAAAAGTGTTTTGGGATATGCCAGATTTTAGGATATGTATACCGTTTAATGAGATACATAGAATGTAATCTCATATATTTGGACTCTACGTGAACTCTACAATTATAGAAGATTATTTGTTTCTCAATTCGTGATAAGAAAGTTAACATTTCATACATTATTCATGTTTTAGGATGTATTTCAATCTTGAAGCATTTAATTATTAGTATAAATAACAAATCCTGTTTTTGGTATGCTCAGTGCATTGAGCACTTTATTCAACAATATTTCTATTAAAAGCATAAATAAAGCAAGCAAGAAAGCAGTAATTACCTAAAATAAAACCGTAACCCCATCCTATTTATGTTCTTAGAAACTGATTTAACATCAGTAAATTTTCCCCTGAAATACTATTTAATGCATGCCCAAATTGACTAGAATTTGGTAAGTAACTAATTTTATAATACCAATCCCCCAAAACTTACAAAATTAATATACAATCCTCGCTGAGATCCTACACTGTCTACTGACTCCAATTGAAGTATGCAAAGTATAAAAACCTATATTATACATGGAATTTTCTTCTTTTCTTTACGCTACGAAAATCAAATCATTCCCAGCAAGTTTCTTGAATCCGAAATCTTCATGTTGATCAGGTAACAATTGTGCTGCAAACCCTTTCCTGTTTTGAATGTTGATGCTGTCATATGCAGCAGCCGAGGAGTGTGGTGTGGAAGGGTTGATAGACCCGAACTCATTGGGTTCACCAACGTCCAGCCTTCGCCCCATTTGCATGGCTTGGTTCGGGAAAAAACTCTGATGGGTGCCTGATAAAGACAGGTTTTCACAGTAGGGAAGTCCCAAAGTTGGTGAAATACCATTTCCTGAAAACCTCGGAGTGAACTGTTCTGCATCAAACCTTCCTATTTCTCCAATGGGGTATTGTCCGAAACCTCCCATGAAATCCGTGTTGGTGTACCCATCTTTGCCAAACTTCATGGTGACCTCATTGTTCGGCGACTGCAATATTTCAGTGCTTCTTGGCTTTTTTTGGTCTTGCTTGAGTGACCCCTTCCAATTCGGATGATCCGACAAAGGAGAATCCCGACTGGTTGCCGATGTTTCCCGCAAGGGGAGACGCTGAAGCCATGGAAATGGACATTGAGGAACCATTCTGATTTGGGATACTGTCCTGATTGGAACTGGAACTTTTTGCCATGTTGTCTGGTGTGGTGGAATTGGATGTTGAATCTTCATTGTTATGACTCTTGCTTGTTTTCTCCTCATGTTCCTTGATTTCCTCCAAATACATCTCTTCCACCATTGGCTTCCAAAGCCGAACTCGAGCATTTACTAACCAATTCGACACCTGAATTATTGCAAAAGAACATCCTACGATTATACTTCCCTTGCCACAATTAAAAGTTAAGAAGAGAATATGCCAGTAATGACATTCATAATTAGACCGAATTTAGAAAGTACCTGGCTTCTAGTAAGCCCTGTTTGTTTTGCAAGAATGATCTTGTCTGAATCTTTAGGGTATCTGCAATGCAAATCGAGAAAGCAGAACACTCAATAACTGTTGGAAAATAACAAGGGAAGGGAACTTCAAATTTTACTTACGGGTGGAGGAAGTGTTCAAAGAGCCAAGCTCCAAGAACTGAGACTGATCGTTCCGGTAGTCCTCTTTGGGGTCTCCAAGCATTGTGGTGGATCATTCCCAACTGCTGAAGTGCTCGTTGTTGTCGAAGATGATGATCGATGACCCTTCGACTTTGCCTCCTAGGCAATCTTCTTCACTTAAGCTCTTGTTTGCAGCGCTGATTTGACCTGTTATTGCATCTTTCAAGCACCGAAATTGTTTTGAGATGGTCTTTAATGCAAGAAATGTGTATGTTTTAGCAGAACCGAGCCCAGCTGCTTGTTCAAATGATGAAATTACAAGCAGAACCGAGCCCAGCTGCTTGTTCAAATGATGATATTACAACCTGCATCTGGTTTTGGTATTGTCTGTACCCTTGATCCACCTGCAGAAAACAAAATTCATGATCAAACAAACAACATTGAAATTCAATCTCCATAACCAGATTTGATTGATTTAAGGTCTAAAATCATATCTATTAAAGATCATCTTCATTACTATTGTTACATCATGCGACTCAATTCTATTTTCCGGATAAAAATCTTCTATCCCTCTACTTATGCCTCAATAAAATTTAATTTTTAGTGTGGGGCATAAATAAAGTACCAAAAAGGGGCAACGGTATTTAGAACAAAATTTCCCCTGGAAAGCACAAGTTTCCCAAGAAAACAAACACTATAAATGATAAATATTCTATAATTTTCATACCTCGTCAAGCATGCTAAGTAGCTTTGCTTTCTTCATCTGAATTTCCTGTCTCTCTGCCGTAGTCAGCTCGGCCACCTGCTTACCATCTGCCTCTCCGCCACCAGAGTCATCTCCGGCTGCTGCCGCCACCGACGATTCTCCGGTAGCTTTACTGCTATTATCTCCACTACTCTTTTTAGCCGAATGGTTCTTGATAATCTCGGTATTGTTAACAGTAACAACCTTGAACCTCATCCATAAGCTCTTGAGCAGCCTTCAAGAATTTAGAGCTCGACAGCACAGTTTGTACACCTGAAACTCCATTAGTCACCCCTGAACCCGAAGCAGCTTGAGCTTGTGATCCATAACCAGGGTTTTGTTGGGAAGAGAGCCCCTGCTGAGCGCGTTGGGTTTCACGCGCTTCCCCCGAAGGATCAGTAGGGTTGTAGAAGTGGTTATGGATACGCTGAACGAGGCCATGCAAGGGGGAGATTTCGTGGGAACCAGGGTCTTGGTTGGTGGCAGAAGTAGAGGCGGGGAGGGGGATGCCGACGAATTGTTGAGTGTTGGGAGGTTGCGCAAGAGGGGAGAGATGGAGTTGGAGTTGAGGAAAAGGAGGTTGCGCAAGAGGGGAGATGGAGATGGAGTTGAGGAAAAGGAGGTTGCGCAAGAGGGGAGATGGAGATGGAGATGGAGTTGAGGAAAAGGAGGTTGGTCGGGGGCGGCGGAGGGGTGTCGGAGTAGTGGACATAGGCAGGGTTCATGAGTAGGAGGGTTTGGAGACCGTCAGCTGCGTGGATTTGAGGGTTCCCATGAAAGTAGGTCGCCATCGGATGGTGTTTTGCAAAAATATATATAATGTTATTTTCTGATGTGTGCTTCTACTACTTGTTCATACGATCTAGACATGGGAATTGCAAAAACGGAGAGAGGAATCATAAGTTGATAATAATATTTGGTACTAGTATACTACCTGGTGTGATGTTAATCTGAGTCATCATCATGACCTTCTTCACTGCGAAAAAGAGAGGATTTTTTAGCTTACAAAATCACAAAGAAAAGCTAATGTAATGGTACCTAAAATACCATAATTTGTGAGAAAGAGACTCTGAATATGATCTATCTATGGAATATGGTCCTATTTTTTTTTATTGAATTCCAGCTTCACGATCTATATATAGAGAGAGATTTGCTTCTGCAACGTCTTCACTGAAATGGCTAAAAGAAAGAGAAAATTTGAGATTTTTTTTAAAAAAAATATATATATATATATATATATATATATATATTTTTATTCACACATTTTGTAAACTAAGTGATTGGGTCCAATCTCTTAAAATGAATATAATTCGTTTTCCCACATAACCACGTTTTGGGTTCTTCTTGGATTTATTTCTTCTTACCTCTCTGTCACTCTTATTCAAATATAACTGATGATAGAAATTGTCGGATGTCAGATCGGATCCAATCAAATTTTTAGATATTTAGTTTTTCGAATCGACGATATAGTGGTTCAAATTTGATCTAGAAAAAGATTAGATATCCGGAGATACGGATATTGGATATCCGATTATCCGAAAATATAATTTGATTTAACTATTTTTTCGAATTTGAAATGAAAATTTTGGAATTTCAAATATAACAAACCACAAATTGCTTAATATAACAAGATTCACATCTATGATAATTTCTATTTTTTTAAATTTTCAAATATAATAAGCATCAAATTGTTAAATATAACAAGATTAATATTTTTGAAATTTTGAATTTTCGGATAATCTGAAACTTGACATATTACGATTCGTATTCAATCCAAAAAATTTAAAATCAGATCAAATATCTTATCTGAAAATAAAAATCAGAACATATATCTGAATTTTGAATCAGATCAAGAGATAATCAAATCAGATCGATCAGATCGGATATTTTTGAGCACCCCTATGTTATCCCTCCTACACAAGATGATGAACCCTTCCTTTCTCAATCACTCTCTTTTATTTTATACCATCCAAAATATATATATATATATATATATATATATATATATATATATATATATATATATATATATCAGCCTTGTTTAACAATTAGCAGATAACTAATCACATTAGTTGATTTGACTAGTGGTTTGTATTAGCTGATTGTATAAAGGTGTTTGGTAAAATTAATTGATATAGTTGATACTTGTTTGATTATAAAAACAAGCAAATGACATAGAAAGACATGGTTATATTCTATACTTGTTTGAATAGTTTATAAGTTATCAATATTTTGTATCTATTAATATTAATTAGATTATGAAAAATGGTTTTTTTGATATAACATTATTAAGTATATTTGAAGGATATATATATTAATTTATTATTTATATAATTATTTTTAATACAATTTAATTAATAATTAAATTTAAATAAAAAAATAAATGTGAGAATAAAAAGAAAAAATTATTAGTTTACAAATGTCACAATGTAAAATTAAAATAGAAAAGGTTAAACTTAGGTTATTTGGATATTTTAGGTTATTTGGATATTTTTAATAATTGTTAATGGTAAAAGAGTCTTTATAATTCTATAATGTCAAAACCTCTAATTTCAAAAATTCCTATTCGCATCTTTTTGAAAATTAGAAGTTTCATCCAAATTCACTATTCTAATCTGTTATTCACTAAACATCTAAACTAGCAGATTTGACTGATCAAATCTTTAATTTTAATTCAAACTTCTAATTTTAGCTCAAATCGTTATTTATCAAACATAGTCATTACCAAAGATAGATGTTTTTTCTAATATATATTATGAAAATTTTAGAAACAAAATTAAATAAAGTTTTCAGTCAGGAAGATCAGAAACAACTAAGAAACGAGGGAACGTCTCCTTCCAAGCTAGAACCTAATTAAGAAAATGAAATATTAATATTATTTTTTATTAAAAAATGAGTATTTCTTATAATGGTGGATGGTCCTACACCTAGTTAAAAATTAGAGTGTGTTTGTTTATGAAGAATACAAGTCATTTTTATTTTCATTTTCTTGAAAATAGAAAATGTTGAAGAAAACATGTTTGGTTGCAAAAAATAAAAATGATTTTTAGAAAATAAAAACAAAAATGAGTGAAAAAATGTTTTCACCATTTTCATTAAAAATGTTTTAGAAAGGTGGAAAACATGAAAATAATAATTTTTAGATTTAACTCCATTTAATCTGGGTTCGAATCATTCTAATACCAATTTTAGAACTTTGGTTTATTTAATCACATTTTATTTTTATTATAATAATATTTTTAATAATTATAGTTTAATTTAATTATTTAATGAGTAATTATTGTTTATTTTTATTTGCTTTAAAGATCAAATTAGTCCTCAACAAAAAAATAAAAAAATCATTTAATCTGTTATTGGTTTTTTGCACCAAATTTAACTCTCATTATTCAAAACACACTCAATCTAGTCCTTTCGTAACGGTTGACCAAATTTTGACCATTAACTCATTAAAAACTAATAAATGATAACGTGTGGCACACTCTGAAAGTGTAACGTCATTAAAGCGTAAAAAATCTAAAAAGTATTTAAAAATTATAAAAAATGTAAAATTTTAAAAAAATATTTTTTAATTTGGCCATTTACTGATTTTTTATTTCAATACAATCATAGTTTTGATTTTTTAAATTGGTTTTTATTGATTTTTTTAATTCAAATCTCAAACCTCATTGTTATCATTAATGTGAGAACTAGCATAGTTGGTAGATCCTCTATCCAGTCTTCGTCCAATCCAATCCATGCGAATCAAGTTTTTCATTGAGATTTTACTAATTCGTAGGAAACAAACAATCCTTAACAAACAAACCACGTATTTTAAGAAGAAAATGGATGTTGAAACCTGGAGATGTCAAATTTATTTCCAACCCATGCAAACTCCATAGCGTTTCAATGGATCCAAGTGAAGACGGTAGTTGTGGAGGGGAACTAATTAGCAAACTATTTTAAGGTGGGTAGTTGTGGAGGGGTTAATTTTAAATATGTTTTATTTAGACTTTTTTAATATTTTCAGGTGTACCACGTGTCACTATCTTAATGATTGTTTGTGAGTTAACAATCAATTATAACGGTCAACGTTATGAGAGGGCTAAATTGATCGCAATTTGAATTCTAAGGGCTAAACTGGGTGTAAAAAATTCATAAGGGCTTAATTGATTTTTTTTGATTTTTGGTTGAGAGTTAATTTAAGCTTTAAGACTTCTTATTTTAAAAAACTAAATACCAAACACATTTCCACTATTTTAATATTTGAAAACAAGTTTTAATTTCTATTAACGAAACGCGTTTTCTAATTTTTACAAAACAAAAAATGAAAACTATTTTCTAAAAACGTAAATAAAAAACAAAAATAAAAAATATTTTTTAAAACCAAACGGGCCATAAGTATCTCTATGTCTTTATTTTGTTTTTTTCTCTTTTCGTTTTCATTGTTTATTTTAACAACTTTGTAGGGTTTTTTAAAATATTTGTGTGGTTGGATGACAGAGTTCGAAGATAAAGCAATTAAATTGCTAAGGATCACATAACCAACCACCATAACACCTACTTTAATGTTTTGAAAAACTTTGTTTTTATGAAATAGTAGGGTATTATATTTTCATATCAAAATTCGTACTTATACAAATGGGATCAAATAAGCATTTTTAGCCACTAAGTCAATTAGTAAATCTCAATACTTCGAAAAATTTAAATAAATGCAAAGTGAAATAATATCTAGAACTATTATTATTATTATTATTATTATTATTATTATTATTATTATTATTATAAAAACTTGAAATCTACCAAAAAGTGAACAGTTTGCACTTTGAAGCAAAACAAAAACTGTGGGGCCTTCAATCAAATGCTTGAATGTGTGAATTTGAATAAAGTGCTCCCAGCTGTGTATGGCCTACTTCATTTATTATTTACAAAGGAGTCAAATTAATTTGAAATAGTGGTAAACTACAGTAATTGTTTACTTACGTTTGGGTGGTATATATTTTTGCTCACTGATTTTAAAAATTAAACTTTATGCTCATTTACGTTTTCGGGGTGTAAACTTATTCTCACTGAAACGTTTTTCACCGTTAACATTTAACGAAAAGCTGATTTAACAGATTAAAATTTAATTAAAAAAGGCTTAATACCCAAATAGGTGCCCAAACTATTCTTGTGGATCACTTTTGGTTCCCAAACTATACTTGTGGATCATTTTTGGCGCCTAAACTATTTTTAGCTATAAATAGGTGCTCAAAGTTTTAATTTTGGTCATTTTAAGTGCCTAACCATTAACTACCATTATTTTTATTAAAAAAATATTTTTTTATTTTATTTATTTTTAACTTAATTTTTATAAAAAAACCCTAAATGTCCCAAATTTCAAAAAATGGCCCCAAAATTCAAAATCCCTAACTTCCCTAGCTGAATTCGCTGTCGATGGTTTCGCCGCCGCCCCATATCCGCCGCCGGACTACCAAGATCGTTTTCCCAACCACCCATCGTCGGTAAACGACGGTAAGTGTGTCGATCGGCTTCCTAACATCGAAAGAAGACAAAATCGCGAAAGGAAATCGTTGACACACCTGGCGTCGATTTTCGGCGATGGGTGGTTGGGGCAAATGGTCGTGGTGGTCCGACGGCGGTAGTGGTGGTCTCCGGTGAGGTAGTAAACGACGATATCGACGGTAATTTGGGGTTTTGGGTTAGGAATTTGAGAATATTTTGTAAACATTTAAAACTGTTAATTTTTTTAGAAAATTGAATTTTGAATTTTATTTAAAAATTAATTAAAAGAAATTAAAAACATGCCACTTGTCACAATTTAATTGGCTAATGGTTTTTTGTTAACGGTTAGACACCTAAAATGACCAAAATTGAAACTTTAGGTAACTATTTAGAGCTAAAAATAGTTTAAGCACCAAAAGTGACCCACAAGCATAGTTTGGGCACCTATTTGAGTATTAAGCCTTTTATTAATTAACCTTTAATCTGCCAAATCAGCTTCTTGTTAAATGTTAACGGTGAAAAACGTTTCGGTGAGGATAAGTTTACACCGCGAAAACGTAAATGAGCATAAAGTTTAATTTTTAAAATCAATGAGCAAAAGTGTACACAACTCAAACATAAATGAGCATTAAGGTAGTTTACCCTTGAACATTGAAATTTGAATCACATATCAAGTTAAGCTCACATTTGAATTTACCGTGCATTAAGCTTTAAACAAAATTGTAGTTAAAAATTACACCAAAAAACACTATAAAACTGTTAGTGGTGAAAAATAAGCACCGTCAACAATAACATAAAAATGAATATAATAGTAATGACGCGTTTACAAATTGGGTTTATTCCAGCTCAAAAATAACTTGTCTGTGATGATTATGAACACCTATCAAAATGAGAGAGTCAATCGAGGTCTAAAGAAGAGATAAATAAACAAAATAACCAAATAAATGTCAACTAAAGAAGCGATGAAAATTCAATGTTAAACTTATGTTATTAATTTTGATATAACAAGGACTATTATGCAAATAAATAAAATTTTAAGGTATTTAAAATTACTCACAATGAACAAGCATTCGAACAAACTTAACTTATTTTGAAGAAAATATTTTGTACAAGTTAAATCTTTCAAAGGAAAATATTTTCTAACTATTTTGGTACTCTTATAGACCATTTTGGTCGGTAAGTACAGATACGGCTCTACGTGTGCCAGTACACATGGGCGGATCCACGTTCAAATTGTGGGGTCAATTGACCACACTTGATTTGTTGGGGTATGAGATTTTCAAGGAGTTAAATGGGGTTTTTAAGGAGCTAATATAAAATTTTCATATGAAATATTAGAATTGACCCCACTTGATTTGTAGTGGTATGAGAATCTTCGAACTTCTTACTCTACTCTGACCTCACTATATAAAATTTCTTGATCCGCCACTACTGGTACAAGCCTTTCATCACTGGAATTCAAAGTGGTAAGTGAGTACCGATATTACTCTTAGCGTACCGGTACGAGTTTTAAAAATCATGTTTACAAATGCTTGTCAATACCAGTACGATGAACTCCGTACCGATACACAATGGAGCGAGAAATTATTTTGAATACATTGAGTATCGGTACGACCACGAGCGTACTGATACCGAAGCTCCACCAAGTTTTCTAGTGAAGAATTTCAATACCAATACGACCCTTAGCGTACCGGTACCCCTTACTCCATACCGATATGCAAGCTCGCGTACCGATACGTCCTATCTTTGTAACAACTATTTTTTCTTTTAGTAGGTACTGATACGGGCTATCGCATACATATACCCACAGTTGTCAAACATCATTTAATGCGAGAAAAATACAGCTCAACGACTCTATTCAATTCCCAGCAAGTCAAACGATTTGAAATCAATGAGAAATATAAAAGCAAGTCTCCAAAGCTTCTTCAACAACAAGACAATTATCCAACAACTTTCAAGCAATATTCAAGGTCTACTAGAGTTTATTTGCCTATTTTTCTCTTGTAAACACTTGAATGTTCTCATTGTATTTATTCATTTAAAGTGTTTGGGGTTTTGAGAGGGTGCATAATTATTGCAAACACTTACTTAGTAAGTTTCTTAAGTTTGCTTATTTATTGTGTCTTTGGGAAAGGGTCTCACAAGATTTTGGGTATAAGTCTTGGCGAGCGTTGTAAGGTTGTTCTTTGTCCTAAAAGGAAAGACAAATTGAGTGAATTTGTAAAATCATTAGTATGATAGCTAAGGTAGTGAATGTAAACTCCATTGAAGGAGTTGAACCACTCTAAATCTCTCTTGCACTTTTAATTCTTGCACCTTCCTTACAAACTTTCTTTTTAAATTTCCAATTTATCCCTCTTAGCCAATTTCGATTGTTCGATCAATTGGATATTTAACCCTGAAAAAAAGAGACATTCTATAAAAGTAGAAAAAATGTAATATAAAAGTGGAGAATAATGTCCATTTTTCATAAGAAAAAGAGAAGACTAATTTTAACAAAATAAATAACATAACCCAAGTATACAACACAAAAAATATTATGTCAAAGGTTGGAGAAAGAGAAAAGGGGAAGGTAAAGAATAAAAGAGAAGTGAAAGTCGATGGTCGGAGACCAATCTAAGATTTGTACTGCCATCGGCAATGAAATTTATAGACAAACAAGGATGAGCGGTGTGAGAGAAAAAAAATAGGTGTTGAAAATTAGATTGTTGTAAAACAAATAGATATTAACATAATTTATTCTGATCGGTGTAATCGTTAAAGATATCTCTTAGATATTAACATAATTTCTCAAAACCTGTACACTCGAATAATGAAGTGGAAAATAGTCGATATTAGTTTTCTCAGAGGAATATGATCATAAATATTTTCCCGATAATTCAATAGGCAAAAAGGAAAACGCGAGTCTTTGTAAAGTATGGAGAAAGTAGAGAGGAAAAATGCTCTTTTTTTTATGTGTTTATGGTGAGGAAAAAACAAAGCTATTTATATGATCGGATTGATGGTGAAACTGTAAAAAAAAAAGTTAAAATGGATAGGTTAATAAATGGACGTAACAAGTATGATAATAATGATTAAAATTGTCCATTAAAATTAGCAACATCAGAATCAAACAAATAGTCTTAGTGAAAAAACAAATGATGTTCAGTGGCGGATTCAGAAATAATTTTAAGGGTGTGTACGTATATTAACATCATGTTTAAATTCAGTTCGTTTATTATTTAATGTGTTCGAGTTTCATTTTTTTAACTTTCTGAAACATGTTCATCTAGTGTTCGTGAACATCTTCATTTATATATGTTCACAATCATAAACAACTTAGAGTAAATAAGTTAAAATACTTATTTGCCACTGTAGTTAATACATATATAATTTAAAGTTTGTTTAAAAAACAGAAAATAATATCCTCAGCTAAAACTTATAGAGACATGCCTACATAACATCTTCATGATGTGGACAATTTTATGCAAAATTTACTTCCTCCAATGCCATAGGGATTTAGTACAATCATGCATAACAAACAGAAGGAAAACATATTATTCACGCTAACCATAGACACACATTAGTGAATCGGAAATATCAAAATTACAATTTACAAAGTAATGTGATATATAATACATACAAGACTACAACAAATTCGAAACAACTCAATTTCTGTATATTACCAATTTATACTCAATTAATAAAAAGTAAAGAAAAAAGTAATGCATTTGTTAAATTATTTTAACAAAATTAATATAAATAATCATTAATTTGTAAAGTCATATTTATACTTTCTATTTTCAATTAATGTAATCTCTAACTCAAAACACAAAGTTAGAAAGTGTAAACATTTGTTTTGCTACAATTATAAGAAAAAGAACAAAAAATTTTAAAATCTTGAAATATTGTAAAATAAAATTTTAATAATAATTAAAATATACTTTTATATCTTGTAGAAGCAGAAGTTGTAGAACTCAAAGAATCTGTACTTTTTAGGGAGTTTTCAACTTTTTAGTGTAATGTGATATTATTTTTTTAGGCTTTTATGTAGTGCTGTAAATGAATCGAGCTTAAATGAATTGTTTGTGGACTCTTAAAAAGGAATAAATTGGTACTTATGGACATCTTTAGCCATTTTTTTATTATGGCTCTGTTTGGTAAAGATAGCTTTGAGCCAAAATTAGAGGTTTGACCGGTTAAATTCGCTAACTTGGATGTTTGGTGAAGAGCAGATTGAAATAGCGGATTGGGGTGAAACCTCTAATTTTGAAAAAGTTTCTGATAAGAGCTTTTTGAAATTAGAGGTATTGACGTAAGAGTTATAAAGACTATTTTATCCTTAACAATGATAAAAAATCTCCAAATAACCTAATTTAACTATTTCTATTTTAATTCTTCAACCTCGCGTATTTATATTGTGACATTTGTAAACTAATGCTTTCTATTTTTTTATTCTCAATCATTTATATTTGTATTTAAATTTAGTATTTAATTAAATTATATTTAAAATAATTATATAAATAATAAATTAATTTATAGATCTTTCAAATATGCTTAGTAATGTTATATTAAAAATTACTTTTCATAATCTAATTAATATTAATAGATATAAAATATTGATAAGTAATAAATTATTCAAATAAGTATCGAATATAAGCATGCCCTTATATGTCATTTTACTTGTTTAAATAATCAAACAGCTATCAACTACTAGTTAATTTTACCAAACACTTTTATACAATCAACCAATACAATTCGCTAGTCAAATAAGCTAATGCAATAAACTATCAGCTAATATAATCCGCTATCAGCTATCTGCTAATTGCCAAACCTGGCCTATAATTTATATGTGGACAGAGATTTGGCCTGTAAACGAAACAAACGAACATGAACGAGAGTATATTCATGTTCATGTTCGTTCATTTAATTTTAACCTAACAAACGAACACGAACAATTAAACGAACATAATTTCTTGTTTGTATTCGTTCGTTTGTAGAAGTAGAAGTTGTAGAACCCAATGAATTTTTATTTTTTAGTGAGTTTCCATATTTTCTTGTAACTTTATATTATTTTTTAAGATTTTATGTAGAGCTTTAAATGAACCGAGCTTAAATGAATTGTTTGTGGACTCCTTAAAATAGAATAAGTTAGTACTTATGGACATCTTTAGTCATTATTTTTATTATAATTTATATGTGGACAATGTTGAGATGTTTGTTTTGATATAATAATAGAAAAAATTGTTTTGGACTAAATTGAAAAGATTTTAAAAATGTTTATAAGTCCAAACAACTTGAAAATATGTTTGATGGATTTTATAAGGCTTTGGAATGTTTTAAAATGTCTTTAAAGTAGCCAAACCTGAGTTTTTTCAAGTAACCGTACCGATACGATTTGGGTTTCAAGCTATAGGAAAATTCCAGTAGCCAAAACCTGTACCGATATGGCTTGTAACCCCCTCGTCCCGGTTTGGCCGGATGACCGGTCCGAGTAGGCCACACGGGGAAAACCGAAGCGAAACCCTCTAAGGATTCCACCTCAGTTAGCAACCCTAAAATTTCTTTTTGTTTAATCTTGTCTAGATAAATTATTAAATCCTATGTGATCACGACAGCGGAATAAAATGCGGAAGACAAACATCAGAACCCAAGACAGCATTTAAACAGCCCAATTTTAAACCATTAAGCAGGCCGTTTCAAAAAACCCTTGAGGCGTATCGAAACGCCCTTGACCAGGTCAACTGCCCCAAGCCATACGAGGAGGCCGTATCGGAACGGAGGTCAACCGTTCCGAAACACCCTCAACGGTCAACTTCTCGTGGTCAACGAGATTTTGACCGTTCCGAAACCCTTAGATCCGTTTCGAAATGCATTCATCTCGGCAATTTCTCAGATTTCTAGTAGCCAAAATGTTCCGAAACTTGTATCGGAACGGGGGTTCACAGTGGCCAAACCGTATCGAAACGTGTTCCGATACGGGGTCCCTGAAGCCTTACCCGTTCCGAAACGGCCCAGCTCGTTTCGAAACACGGGCTATCTGCAACCTTTGAAAGCCAGACTTAGACGTTTTTCAACCAATCTAAAGGTCCCAAACGACCTCTAAAGGCACTCAACACAAGCATACAAGGTCTAGAGGCATATATCCTATGTCAAACATGCTCAAACACACACAAGGCATAGATTAAAACATTCATCATGGCCTTTTCACATTAGCAACATTTCATTAAGAAGCATGCTTGAAGTCATTAAATGCCAAAAGGCACAATACATTTAAAAAAGGTATTCATGTCATTCAAATGCCAAATAAACATCCATAAGGCATACATCACACAAGCATTTGGCATGACATATCATGTTTACAATCCAAGTCAAATTATAAACATCAAACACACGTATGAGTCATACGTAGCTCATTCAAAACACACACTCTTTCCACATTGCTAAGCTACTACATAATTGTTAACCGTACTTGAGCAACAAAAACATGGATAGCCCCTTACGCCTTGCTCCGAGCTAACACCATGCTAATGATCTGCATTGTTGAAAATGAGAGCGTAAGCTAATAGCTTAGTGAGGATGCTCTAAAATCGAAAACATCAACAATGCAGGGTTCAAGCATGTATTCCCTAATTCTCATATACAACATGAATAGGTAAATCAACAAGTAGACCTAGCTAGTCTTTCAAGAGTCATAATATGGCCTCTCACATCATACTAAGCTCAACCATCATATATCAACATCACACATCACAATTATAAGAACAAATTCAATTGGCCACTATTAGTTTACCCGGATGTGCGGATTTAATCTCAACAATCACATTACCTCGGTGGGATTACACTCATCACCAGACCTTGCATGGGCGGGATTCCACTCATCACCACATGCCCTACGGATGGGATTCCACTCATTATCCCGTAGAATATAAATAAATTTCCGGTGGAATGTTACATCACTGTACTCCTCCTTGATGACTCAACGCCATCAAGGCCACGTACGTTTTGACTCAATTTGTGTGCACACTAATCCTAATGATCGATCATTTACACCCGATAAGTTAATTAGTGCCAATTTCATTTACCACATCACACATCCACCATTTACATCACATGCTCATCATATACGTATGTCAAGATATACATATGCATACCAAACCACATTTCACAATGACAAATAGGCAAAGCATAAATGGCATTTAATGGAATCAAAGAGCTAAGTTACCAAATTAACTCCACATAGAAATGACCTACCAAGCACATTCCAACTCATACACCACACACACTTGAACCAACTTTAAAACGCATTTAAAGCCACTCACCACCCTTCCTTAGCAATCAAAGCAAGCCTCCTACAAGCCCGGATTCGATCCCGTTGCCTCTCCAACGTCTCCTCTTGCTTCTAGCTAATCAAAAACACATCTATTACTCTTAATCAATGTTAAAACTCAGTCATCAAGTCAACTCTTAAGCCCAAGTCAAACTTTAACACTTTCCAATTAATTTAATCCCCCAAAATGCCCATTTTCGTGCTCCTCCAAAAGCTAGCTGAAAATCCTATTTTCAAACACCCAAATGACACCCAAATGGTTCCAAAACACCTTCCTAACATACTTAAACCATCAACCCTTCAATTTTACCCTAAAACTCACCAAAAACCAAGTTTTAGACACTTTAAAATTTGCCACAAGAACCCATTTCGGGTTTTCACCCAAACCTAAACATTTTAACATATCATATGTATTTCAAGGTGGTTAAATCAAAACCCAACCCAACATTTCAAAATAAGTTGAAAAACTCCATAAAAACCCAAACTTTCATTAAACCCTAAAACTCCAAAAGATGATAGTTTTAAAATTTTCAACCATGTAAAGATAGAGTACGAAGAGGAGAGTCCAAAAATATGTTTACCTTTGAAAATGGCCTTGAGATGAAGATGAAATTTAATGGAATAGTGTTTTGGACAAGGGGAGGGGTTTAGAAGGGGGTTTCACGTTTGGGGTGTAAAAAGGGAGGAGAGAAGACCATTTTTTTCTCTTTCTTTCTTTTTAACTTTCAAAAGTTGTTTTCCTTTTTAAAACATTTGGGTTAAATTGCCAAAGTGGTCTCTCCTCTTTATTTTAAAACCCAATTAGCCCCAGCCAAGGTCAAATTGATTAAATTAAATTTTTACCGACTCGGACCACTAACCCGACTAACTCCTAACCCCAAAACACGGGTGTTACATGGCTTGTTCGTATTGATACAGAGCAGTGTCGTACCGATACGCTTTGTAGTGCACCGAAACAGTTTTAACTACCCCAACGACTAGTTTCCCAACAATTATTTGAATTGCAGGCCGTACTGATACAACTTTCCGCGTATCGATACGGACAACTTCAGAACTGTATTTATTGCAGGAAATAAAGGCCCCAACGACTCCAATTTAATCCCAATGGTCTCCAACGGCTAGGAACTCAATTGGAAGTATAAAAGGGACCTTCAAGCATCTATGGAAGACTAATGATCCACAAGTCAACAACATTATGATGAAAATTTGCCTTAGAGCTTAATTTCTTATTCTTTGTATAGACAACACTTGTGAGCTTAAATGTCAATGTATACGCAAGTGTATTAGGTTTTGGGTGAGAGCTTAAGGGTGCAAACATCAACCATTTTGAGGAATTTCTAGTTTTCTAAGTTTTTCTCTTGTTAGAGAGGGATCCCAATGCTCGGTTTGTGAGCTTTGATTGCTAGACTTGGTGAGTGAGTCTAGGTTTTAATTGGTTGCCTCCTAAGCTGAAAAAAGGGGAAGTATTCTTAGTGAATTGGTTGAAATCCTTAGTGGGAGCTAAGGTAGTGGATGTAGAGCTTGTTAGAAGCTTGAACCACTATAAATCCTTTGTCTATTTTGTCTATCTTTTGCTTCCACCAAAAACACCAAAAATTTAATCTTCTCTACACTTGGCAAGTAATTCGGTTGAAGGATATCGAGCTTAAAAATTGGCATCAGAGTGAGGCTCAATCGAGAAGGTTTAACCACCTATTAAGACGATATGGAAGTTCGATCAACAAACAAGTCAATCAGTGATTAATGGTGCAGTCAATTGACAAGCCATCATTCTTCAACGCTGAGAATTATGCCTATTGGAAGAATAGGATGATGTACTTAATCAAGGCCAATGACTACCACCTATAGGATCTTGTTGAAGATGGACCATTCGTGCCTCAAATAAGGAAGGCGGATTGGAATGCTAATGACAAGAAGATGATGGAGCTTAATTGTAAGGCGTTGCACATTCTCTTTTGTGCTTTTGGCCCAGATGTCTATGCAAAGACATCTTCTTGTAAAAGTGCCAAGGAAGTATAAGACAAGCTTGAAGCTATATACGAGGGATCAAACAAAGTAAAGGAGACCAAGATCGGTCTTCTCAACTATGAGTATGAGAACTTCAAGATGAACCCGGAAGAAGACATCACAAGCATGTTCGATAGTTTGTCCACAATCATCAACAAACTTAAAGGTTTTGGAGAGGAGATTCCGGAAGACAAGCTCGTTCAGAAGTTTTATTCACTTCCCGAATCATGAGAGGGCAAGACGACTACTATCATCGAAGCCAAGAACCTAAAGGAACTCAAACTTGATGAGCTAATCGGGTCCTTTCTTACCCATGAAATGATGTTTACACCCTTGAAGAGGGAGAAGGAGAAGAAGATCAAAGAGCAAGGCATTGATGTTAATGTCATTGCTCTCAATTCCTCCAAATGCCAACATGAAGAATAAAGTGAGGAGGAAAGTGAAGATGAAGAGATAATTCATCTCTTCAAGAAATATTCCCGGTTTGTGAAAAGTAAAATGAAAGAATCCAAGCATGAATCGAAGAAGAAGAAGAAGAAGAAGAAGAAGAAGAAGAAGAAGAAGAAGAAGAAGAAGAAGAAGAGGGCAAGCTCTTCAAGCCATAAGAAGAAGGCATATGTGGCTACTTGGAGTGATGATGATTCCACCGATAATGAACAAGCCAACCGTTGCCTTATGGTCATCCAAGAAGATTCAATGGTAACTTCTAATTCATCTACTTCAACTTCTTATTCTTTTGATGAATTACAAGATGCCTATGATGATTTGGTTTTAGATTTTAAAAACCACATTTTGAAAAACAAGAAAGTGGTTTCAAATTCGAAAATTCAAAATGATTTGATTTCTAAGACCAAAATTAAACTTGAAGTAAAACTCAATGAGTTTGAACAAAAATGCGTTGATTTACAAAATTTGCTTCATAAAGTTAAAGAGGAAAAATATTTGATTTCCAAAGAGCTTGAAAAGAAAACCAATTTTGGAAAATCAAATTTTTATCAAAGACAATCTAGTGCCCTTCAATTTTTAAATGGTAAATGTTTTAGAAGTATTTGGGTCCCAAAAGGACTAATTACTTCAACTAAAAAGGATGGATTGAAAATTGGATTCCTAATGAGACTAAATTATGTGCTACTAATGCTTTTGGATCCAAAGCAATTTGGACACCAAAAATTACTTGATTGTCTTCTTTTAGGTGTGACGGAGATTGATCAATAAAGTACAACATTGATGGGGAGCTCCATACACACAAAGAAGATCACTTGAAGAAGGAAGGCTTCACATCCTACCTTCTGTTCAAGTGTGGTCAAATTTTAGTTGAATTTCTTTGCTTTAATTTCTTTTATTTTCTTTAATTCAACTAGTTTATCATAATTGTTGTACTAACCATTATATGATGCTTTGAGTAAGGGGGAGCCATTTTAAAACCAAAACTCTTTTTTTTCAAAATATTTTAAACTTCCATTGTTAGTTTGAGCTTAAAGTCATTTAAATTCTTTTTGATATAACAAAAAAAGAGAGAAATTGTTTGAAAAATTGATTTTTCAAGTGAATAAGGGGAACTTTAACTACATTTCATTTTTAAAATCTCTTATTCAAAATTTTAAATACTAAGGGGGAGAATCACAAATAATTTTTCAAGTTGGTTTTATTATATCAAAAAGTGGGAGATTGTTGAGATGTTTGTTTTGATATAGTAATAGAAAAATTGTTTTGGACTAAATTAAAAAGATTTCAAAAATGTTTATAAGTCCAAACAACTTGAAAATATGTTTGATGGATATTATAAGGTTTTGGAATGTTTTAAAATGTCTTTAAAGTAGCCAAACCCGAGTTTTTCAAGTAACCGTACCGATACACTGTATACCGTATCGATACGCTTTAGGGATTCAAGCTAGAAGAAAATTCTAGTACCCAAAATACGTACCGATACGGCTTGTTCATATCGATACGGAGTTGTGTCGTATCGATACGCTTTGTAGCGTACCGATATAGTTTTAGCTACCCCAACGACTAGTTTCTCAATGGTTATTTGAATTGCAGGTCGTACCGATACGGCTACCCACGTATCATTACAAACAACTCCATAACTGCATTTATTATGGGAAATAAAGGCCCCAACGGCTCCAATTGAATCCCAACAGTTTCCAACGACTAGGAACTCAATTAGATGTATAAAAGAGACCTTCAAGCATCTATAGAGTTTGTTAGAAGCTTAAACCACTATAAATCCAACGACAATATTATGATGAAAATTTGTCTTAGAGCTTAATTTCTCATTCTTTGTATAGACAACACTTGTGAGCTTAAATGTCAATGTATGCTCAAGTGTATTAAGTTTTGGGTGAGGACTTAAGAGTGCAAACATCATCCTTTTTGAGGGATTTCTAGTTTGCTAAGTTTTCTCTTGTTAGAGAGTGATCCCAAAACTCGGTTTGTGACATTTGGTTGCTAGACTTGGTGAGTGAGTCTAGGTTGTAATTGGTTGCCTCCTAAGCCAAGAAAAAAAGGAAGAATTCTCAGTGAATTGGTTGAAATCCTTAGTGGGAGCTAATGTAGTGGATGTAGAGTGTGTTAGAAGCTTAAACCACTATAAATCCTTTGTCTATTTTGTCTATCTTTTGCTTCCATAAAAAACAACCGAAAATTAATGTTCTCCACACTTGGCAAGCAATTCGGTTGAAGGATATTGAGCTTAACAGACAGAGACTAGGCCTGTAAACGAAACAAATGAACATGAATGAGGGTATGTTCATGTTCGTTCGTTTAATTTTAAACAAGCAAATGAACGAATAAGAACGATTAAACATACAAAATTTTTTGTTTGTGTTTGTTCGTTAAGGAATGTAGCTTGTTCGTGTCCGTTCGTTAAAATGATAAATGAACGTAAACGAACACAAATGAACATTGAGTACTTTTTAATTTTTTATTTCATATTTTTAATAAATGTTTTTAAATATAATACTTTGTTATGAAAAATAATAAATATTAATGGACACATGTGAATAAATTTAAACGAACATAAACAAACGTTCACGAACATAAATGAATAAACGAGCCATTTGTTCGTGTTCGTTCATTTAATTAAACGAACATAAGATCCTTTTCAAGTTGATTCATTTAATAAATAAATGAGCTTCTCGCCGAATGGTTTGTTAAACGTTTGGTTCGTTTATAGCTCTAAACATGGACAAATAAAATTTTAAGGTGGGCATAAATAAAATTTTAGAGGGGCGCCATCAATAAAATAGATAACTAATAGGAGAAAATTCAGATTCCAGGGTGGGCACGTGCATACTCTGGACATAACGTGCATCCGCCGCTGATGATGTTCATTTTAGGAGACTCGAGTTCAATCGTTTTGACTAAAGGTGTGTGTGCATTGTCAAAGGGTTAAAAAAATATATATAAACAAATACTAAATTGTATTTACCTTTATACTACTAAAAAAATTTACCAACATCCATTTCATTCAAAATATATGATTTAAAAATACATAACGTTTTATTATTATTAAAAAATACATACGTTTTATCCAAAAAGACACATGCAAGATTACGTGTCAAATAAACATGTTAACACGAGAACAAACTAGATCGAATCAGATGGGTTTTTCTCACCAGTGAGATTTCTTCTTTGCATTATTAACATCCACCTACTAATGTAAAATAATTTTAAGGGTAAACTACCTGAAATACCACTCAACTTTAATGTGTGACTCTAATATGCCACTGAACTAAAATTCGATACCATAATACCATTGAACTTCACTGTGTGACTCAAAGTTAGCACTCCACCGTTACTCCCGTTACGAAATTCTGACGTGGACTCTAACTCCCGTTACAGGGATGACGTGGGCGATAAAAAATAATACCTTTGCTTAATCTCGCAACACCGGCAGGCGGTATTACCGATTATGTTCAGGGCATTGGAGAAGAATATCCAAAGCCATTGGAACACAGAAGTTCACGGGCTGACCGTCAATGTGCGGAAGATGTTCGTGGAGATGGACCCTGCGTTAGTCGACGAGTGCGAGAGGCAGCTTCAAGAGAAAGAGGCCATGGCGGGAGAGGTGGAAGAGCAACGAGAAATGGCATGGAAGAAGCTGGAAGAAGCGGCGGTTGAGAAAGGGGGCCGCTGAATGACTGCGGTCGGGCTGGTTTCTCCTCCGTAAAAAAGCTCGGATTTCGGTTAAGGGATCTTCCGCTATTCCCTTTTTCAATTTTGACAGTATGCTTCCTTTTCTTTTCTTTTCAGATTTCGATATTTTTTTTTCTTTTTCTTTACTCCTCTTCTTCCTTATGCCGACGTTGTTATCAGCAAAAGAGCTAGCCTCAACCTTCTTCTCATTTGCCTTTGGTTTCTCTTTCTCTTGAACAACCCTTTCTTTTTTATCTGCCCTCTTATTGGCAGCAACATTCTTGGTTACTGCCTTGGAAGAAGTGCGTTTGCCACATGCGACTATAGCAGAAGGGTCTGGAGGAAGAACGGGCGGTGGCAGAACATGGGTAGGAGGAAGAACGGGTGGTGGCAGAACAAGGGTAGGAGGAAGAACGGGTGGTTGTAAAACAGGGTTTGGAGGAAGAACGGGTGGTGGGAGAAGAGGGTTTGGAGGAAGAACGGGTGGCTGCTGAAGCTGGTCCGGATGGACTGATGACGATGGTTTTTTTTCGAGTTGTTTCAGTCTATCAACACTCTGTTTCTGGTTACATAAGAAGGGTTGCTTCAATGGCTTGAATGAGAAAAACCCAGTCGAGAAAACATGAGTTCCCTTCTTCCTTGACATGAGGTGGAGCGAAGACAATATTGCAGATGAAGCCACCGCACAATACTGTTCACTGCTTTCAATCAGTTTCACCGAGCACACTTCGATTTTCTTCACATGTTTGCTCACTGAAAACGGCAAACGAACTCTAAACTCGCCACGGCTATTGCTTCTCACTTGTTGCCGAAAGCTTGGCCCTGAACTCTTTCCATCTTTACATTCCACTGCAACAGTTGCACCTGCAAAGAAAAAAACATAAATACAGAAAAAACGATGAAAGAGCCTCTCATGGTAACAGGGTTTGGAGCTTATGGTTCATTTCCTTCAAGACCAGAGCCCGGAGATGTTCGGCGGCGGTGCATTCAGGGGAGGTTTTCTGGTGAAAAACGATGGTGTTGTTGAATAAGAGGAGATCCTTGAAGAATGATCCACCTCATTATATTTTTTTATCGCCCACGTCATCCCTATAACGGGAGTTAGAGTCCACGTCAGAATTCCGTAACGGGAGTAACAGTGGAGTGCTAACTTTGAATCACATAGTGAAGTTCAATGGTATTATGGTATCGAATTTTAGTTTAGTGGCATATTAGAGTCACACATTAAAGTTGAGTGGTATTTCAGGTAGTTTACCCTAATTTTAAAAACAAGAGAAAACATAGATTTTTGAATTGAAACTTGATAACTTAAACAACAAAATTAACGATTTAAGTACTAGTGAACATACCTAAAACTAATGTGTAGTGGAAATGAGAAATTATTCTCTTAACAAGTGAACAAATCTAAAACCTGTTAAAATGAGAATAAACTCATAACACACGACTAATCTCTTCATCATATTGAGTTATGCGATAAATCAACAATTTTAACCAATACATCTCAAAATGTAGGTAAGTGCTCTAGAAAGATGTTGTACACACGAAAAACGAAAAAAAATCAAACAAGCAAGAACACAAGAGATTTAACAAGGTTCAACAGTGTGCTTACGTCCTCGGGGAGCAAAGAACAATTGCTTTCTTTTATTTAATCGATGGTCCTTAGGTTACAAATAACACATCTATTTATAGACCTGAATACATGGTCACCAAGAAACCTTATTCAATAAGATCTCCTACTTAAAATAGATTTATACTCATATAAGTAACCCTACCCGGTACAATTACAAAGATACCCCGTACCGTACCGCGAGACTTCTCCCCTGCACTTATGTTCGCTCGCTTCGCTCGCTCACTCCCGCTCTGCTCCAACATCTGTCCTTTTACAATATATGAGCCATACTTAACAAATCTCCACCTTGGCGAATATCATGCCCCTAAAGAGATAAATCTAGAGTCCCTCACACATCAAAGTGGGTTGGGCTACCGTGCTTCTCTAGCATTTGCAAACATTCAGCAAGTCCAAACAATGCTTGAACTTGTCTGTAGTAACAGGCTTGGTCAACATATCAGCTGGATTGTCTGTAGTAATAGGCTTGGTCAACATATCAGTTGAATTGTTTGCAATATGCACCTTTTGTAACAATATCTCACCAGATGTAATCAACTCTCTAATCTTGTGAAACCTCACATCAATATGTTTAGTTCTAGCATGATACACCTGATTCTTAGCCAAATGAATAGGCTATCACAATGCAACTGAATTCCACCTTGCCGAATACCCAATTCCTTCACTAGCCCGATAAGCTATAAGGCTTCTTTTGCAGCTTCAGCTACTTCCATGTACTCAGCTTTAGTTGTTGATAATGCCACAAAAGACTGAACAATTGACTTCCAACATATAGGCCCTCCACCAAGGGTGAAAACATACTAGTTGTAAACCTTCTATCATCCAAATCACCTACATAGTCTGAATCCACATATCCAACAATCAAAGGATCATGTCGTTGACTGCCGAAAACAATTTCATGTCCCATACCTTTTAAATACCTAAAAATCCACTTGACTGCTTCCCAATATGATCTTCCTAGTTTAGACATGTATTTACAGACTTGACCAACAACATGAGCTAAATCAGGACAAGTACATACCATCACATACATCAGGCAGCCGACAGCACTGGCATAAGGGACCTTTTCCATCTCTTCAATTCCATTGTCTGTCTTCGAGAACTGTTCTGTAGAAAGCTTAAAGTGATTTACCAATGGAGTGCTCACGGGCTTTGCTTTGCTCATCCCAAACCTGTTTAACACTTTCTCAACATAGCCTTGCTGAGATAACAACAGTTTCCTTGAGCCTCTATCTCTGTGAATCTTCATTCCAAGAATTATCTTTGCAGCTCCTAAGTCTGTAATATAAAATTCCTGACTCAGTAAAGCTTTCAAACCGACAACATCATGCATATACTTTCCAGCCATCAACATATCATCAACATACATCAGCAGAAAAATAAAAGAACCATCATCAAGGCTTTTAACATAGACACAACAATCATACTCACATCCCTTGTAGCCAATCTGAATCATGTAGGAGTCGAATCGCTTGTACCATTTTCGTGGAGACTGCTTCAACCCGTATAAGAATTTCTTTAACCTGAAAACCATATGTTCATCTCCAGATTGAAAGAACCCTTCTGGCTGCTGTATATAAATCTGCTCCTTTAGATCACCATGCAAAAAAGCAGTTTTAACATCCATCTGCTCTAAATGCAAATTCGAACTAGCTACAAGTGCAAGAACTGCACTGATTGAAGTATTTCTAACCACGTGAGAAAAGATTTCATCACAATTAACTCCTTTTTGCAGTGAAAAACCCTTTGCTACCAATTGAGCCTTGAACTTTTCCCTCTCTTTTTCTGATACTGTTGGTTTCCTTTTATACACCCATTTGAAACCAATAGCATTCTTTCCCTTATGAAGCCTAGCTAGCTCCCACATATGATTTTTCTGCAAAGATTCCATCTCCTCAACCATTACAGCCAACCATTTGCTTTTCTCTGGACTAGAGATAGACCCTTGAAAAGTATCCAGATCTTCACTACTAATGTGAAATGCAAAAGACACCATATCTTCAAAACCTAATATCCATAGAGCCTTTACATTGATGTGTCTCTCTCTATCTCCGGCTAAATTATAATTCTACAACGGAACTGTATTAGAGTCACGAGAAGTTGAATTCGAACTTTCGCCTTTCTCAGCTGTTACTTCTTTCTCAACTACTATTGGATATTGTTCGGAATCCACCAACACTTTGTATCGGTTCTGCTGCAAAATGAATTGCTTGTCAAAAATTGCATCTCTACTAATCACTGTTTTCCTTGCAACTGGATCCCAAAACTTGTATCCTTTGACACCTTTCTTGTAGCCCAAATATATGCACTTCTTCGATTTTGGATCAAGTTTTGATCTCTCATCACCAGGTACATGCACAAAAGCAGGGCAACCAAAAATTTGTAAGTGTGAAAAATCAACTACATTGCCTGTCCATACCTCTTCTACAACTTTTCCACCCAAAGATGCCCGTGGTGACCTGTTGATGAGATAGCATGCCATACTCACAACCTCTGCCTAGATGTTTTTAGGAAGCCCTACATTTAGTCTCAAGCACCGAGCCCGCTCAACTAATGACTTGTTCATCCTTTCAGCAACACCATTTTGTTGTGGTGTCTTTCGTACTGAAAAATGTATCTGAATCCCACGCTCCTCATAGGACTTCAGAAACTGCAAATCCGTGTACTCTGTGCCATTAACAGACCTTAAATACTTGATCTTTCTACCCGTTTGGTTCTCCACCTCATCTTTACACACCTTGACTTTGGAAAAGACTTCAGATTTCTATTTCAAGAAATACACCCAAACTTTCTTAGAAAAATCGTCAATAAAAGTAACATAATACAAAAATCCACCCAATGATGATTCTCTGGTAGGCCCCCATACATCAGAAAGCACATAATCAAGAATCCCTTCAGTTTTGTGCTTTCCTATAGTGAAACTGACTTTAGTCTGTTTACCAAGAACACAAAATTCACAAAATTCGAGCTTGCAACTTTTGACACCATGCAACAAATTTCTTTTATGCAATTCAACCATTCCACATTCATTAAGATGACCAAGACGCATATGCCACAATTTTATAATATCATCATATGACTCAACAAAATGAGCTCTGCCTACAACTGTACTCCCTAACAGTTTATAGATATTCCCTGCATTTATCTTTCCTTTCATCACAGTCAATGCAGCTTTAACAATCCTAATGGTTTCTCTATCCTCATCAACTTTAGGAATTAAACCATTCTTATGCAAAGTGCCCAAATAAATTAGATTCTTTTTCAAATCCGGTATATGCCTAACATCACATAATGTTCTAATAGTACCATCATACATTTTAATTATAACTTCACTAATACCAACAATATTGTGACATCTATCATCACCTAAATAGACAGAACAAGAATTAACAGACATATAAGTAGAAAACCACTCTTTGTTAGGCGTTATATGATAAAAGCATCCTGAATAAAGAATCCAAGCATCCGTGAACTGAGTTGTTAAAATAGAAAGCATATCACCATCACTGCAATCCAAATTCTTATTCTGTACCATATTCACAGTTTTGGATGATGCATCATTTTATCATCTGACTCCTTTTTCCACTTTGGACAGTCTCGCTTCATATGTACTGTGTAACCCCCTAGACCCGCCTATGCGTTACAACGGATCCTAGGAAGTCACATTAGGGACACAAGAGCGACCCACAGTAAGAATACACATAAAAACATTTTTTTGAAACACTTATTAATTTGTAAAACCAACTTCTGTTTAAAAATCTCATTTCGGTATGTCATTTAAACAATTAATAAAAACTTCATAAAATATTTTACAGACACTGTCATAAAACAATACATGATATACATGCCCACTAACTATACAGTACCGTACTCCTAAAGCAACACTGAGAGAACTCCGAACACTGATGTCAAACGTTATACCATGATATATTCCTTTAACCTGCGATGGTAAAAAGAACGTGAGCTTGGAAAAGCTCAGTAATACAAAACTACCAAAAGATGCTATAAGCTCATGCAGATATATGGTAGGCATAACATTTTTAGGATGTTCCACGTAGTAACAGTCTCCATTTATGTACTACTATTTCGAGGTAGCATCATACTTGAGAATAACGATACTTTCTCTTTATTCATACATCGAGAATTAGACGATAAATATATAGGCTAGTAACATATGAGGTAGGAATCAGAGAGTTTGTTGCCTAGTGTGTTCCAACGGTGCAACTTTAATGCATGAAATATAATAATGCAGTAAACCTTTTTATTTCAAATACATTTGTTTCAAGTAGCAGTAAAGTTCATTTTTAATTCTTTATTTACCCTCCAACCATACGCAGTATTTAGTTTCCCCAGTGCGGTATCATGTACAGGCATTAACCCGAGCCCATTGGGCGTGGGTACCATCATAAGGATATACCTTAGAATACGAGCGGCCCTTGCCGAAGCATAGGAACTGAAAACGGGCGGACCTGGCCGAAGCCTAGGATCCGAAAACGGGCGGACCTGGTTGAAGCCTAGGATCCGAAAACAGGCGGACCTAGCCGAAGCCTAGGATCCAAAAACGGGTGGACCTAGCCGAAGCCTAGGATCCGAAAACGGGCGGACTTACCAGCTGGATCAGAGCTGAGCCAACGGTAACTTCATATCATGTCCAAATTACCCCAGTGAATCAGATCATCAATAGTTCATTAATCAATAACTGTATTTTTAGTAATACAATAACCATATAGCATGTGTGTCATATCGAGTGCATATGCATATATCAGAAATACAGTACGGTCATGTTTAATTTATAAAACATGTCATGTTCCTGTGTATTCAAGTTTATGAATCATGTGCACGTGATCGGTATTATAACATGTAAGTCAGTATGCAAAAACAGTCGTGTGGCACACATGGAACACACTAGGTGGAACAGTTTATTCCTTGGAGATACTTGGCATTTACGGAAGAGAACACATTAAACTTTTGACAATTGAACGGATCTTTGAAACAAGGCCTCTATTAAAAGAAGGGTTTGTACTAGCGGTTCAAACCAGATATTCAGGAGATGATACATCAAGTTCTTTGAGAGTTTAGGCATATCATGAGTGATTTAGCCATTTAAGCCTACCAGGGGCATTATGGTCATTTTATCATACGCGGGCATTTTGGTAATTTATACCAATAGGGCGTAAACAGTGGTTCAAATATTCTATTTGCTCATCAAGTTTCCAACCAGGCATTCAAAGATTTCTATGTTAAGATCTTTCACGATATTAGATACACTCAGGGCTATTTTGATTACTTTGGCCAACGAGGGCATTTTGGTCATTTAACTATAAGGGGTGATTTTGGAATTTAGCCAAAATAGTGATAAAATGAAGATTTACAATATTTAAGATTTCTAGAAGTTTATCGAGCCTCTAAAATCAATCGAACTAACATGTCCTAACCTTACAGTACTAACCAAACCTTCTGATGTACGCACTTCACAAGTATCATTTCCAAATACTGATTGTATCGTATATCTGAACGGTTGCCTTCATATTTCACCACAGAACTTGCCACAGAGTAGTCGAACCTATGTTCTGAGCGGAAAAATTTCCATCCTCATATTAATATTAGGAGTGATTGACATACCATAGTCATGCTTCAACCCTTAGGGGTATTTCAGTCATTTTCAACTTTATTGACATTTCTAGAATTTTATCAAAGTCAATCTACTTATTCCAGTCAAGGGGGTATTTCAGTCATTCTGAAGCCCGAGATAGCCATCATTCCTATCAATTGAACCATTTATAGTATTTCAATCATTTAAGCACCCATGGGTGTTTCGGCCATTCAAGAAATTTCGGTACCTCCTACCACTTCATTCATTTTAGAACTCAAAGGTTTATCCATCATTCTAGTTAATTTGCAACCCTCGGTGTCTGAAGATACTTCAGTCTTTTTGGTCGATACGACCCCTTCAATTAATTCAACCATAATAGTGCTTCCAATACTTTTAGTCATTTCAATCAATTCGATATTCTGAGCCACTTTATTAATTTAGAGGTATGGATAGTTTCCCGTAAATATATATTCGGAGATTCATTCCAAAATCATGGAAACCTAACACCTTACAATCTCGAAGGTTTAAATCTTGTTACCGTAACCTTCAAAGTTTTTCGAGGTTTTTAAATGAATCATGTTGTCTTACCACATCTAGCATAGATTTCTAGATCGCTTCCAATTCCAAGGATATTTTAGTCATTCTCATACTTTAAGGGCATTTTTGTAATTTTATATCCGAGTATTTTTAACATTTGATCACTTGACACTGATAATCGGATTTGGAGATTAGCTGCTTTATTAGTTATTTATTGAACTCCAGATCCTTACATTTATTCACATTTCTCGTTCGAGCATTTAATCTTATCCAAGTTTCATATCCGGTGTGACTTGAGCAGAGCTAACATCACTCCTCATCATATTTATGCATGCATTTATTGAATACCAACATGTTCATAAAGCATACTAGAGGTAGTAGTGTATTACCTTTAATACTTGCTATATCGGTTGACCATTATACTCCGTTCGATCACTCTCTAACCCGAATGCGACATCCTCAACATCCCGAATACAAGGAACTTCAAATACCTTCAATAAAAATATTCAACTTTCAATCTTTAATCACCTTACTCATAATTGATTATTAAAATACATAAGTGGACTCAAGTTCAAGTTCCAATTCGGAGGCTTTCGGGTTAGAATTTCATGAAACGGGCATAAAAAACGGACTCATGACGTCGAAAAACATAAAATAGGACTTTTCGGAAAAAGTTGACTTTTTGGTCAAAGTCAACGCTGACGTCATGCTAATGTCACTGGTCCAAGGCTGACTCGGCGAGTTGACTCACTGAGTTGACTCGGGCGAGTTGACTCACTGAGTTGACTCGGACGAGTTGACTCACTAAGTTGACTCATCGGATCGGGTCGGTCAACGGGTCAGGTCGGGTCGGTCAACGGGTCGGGTCGGTCAACGGGTCGGGTCAGGTCGGACACCAAACTGGGCTTGGTTTGGTTGGGCTCAGACCGGTTTGATGAATGGGTTCAAACCGGTTTAATTTATACCGGTTCGGACCGGTTCACTTACCCAAGGGTATGGCTTCATCGGCCGGTCGCCAGAATTGGTCGCCGGAGACACTTCTGGCGTCGAGTCTGTCGGATTTCAAAAGCCCATTAACACCGCAATTTAATCAAACCTATACATACCAAAACAAATCCGAAATCTAACCAAAAACTCACCAAAACGAACAAGGACGGTCAGAAAAAATAGCGTAGCTGCGATGAGGGCGTCACCGGCATCGATCGGACAGGGAACCTTAGGGGTTTTGCTCGTCTTGCTTCGCCGGTCACAGCTGCCCCGTCGATGCGCCCCTAACGGCGACAGAGGTGGTCGAAGACGAAGGGGAATTGTTTGGTTCGTCGTCGAGTCTTCACCCGGCTCTCCATGGTGAACGGGGGCATGGCTGAGCGTGTGGCTGACGGCGTTGGGTTCGACCGGAAGCGGTGTCTCGATCAACGGTGGCGGTGCACGCCACAACGGGTCGGTGGCCGGAGATCAGGTAGAAGCCTAATGGTGATTTAGGGGAGATGAATGGTCAAAGAGGATTCTAGAACTCCCGTTATTAATTTTGGTAGACTCATATTCGGTGCACTAGGGGGGTTGTTGGGGCTAAATAAAACTCGATACAGACCAGGGAACATCTTTCAAAATTTATCTGGGCTAAAATGAAACCAAACTTTAACCTTATCTTAGTTGGCAGAGGCTTGGTTCACCAAGCAAAGGGTTAAGGGTTCAAAACCCCTCAACAACATCATTTTCTTTTCTTTTCCCTTTTCCCCCACAAAACTTAGGGTGTTACAACTCTCCCCCTAAAAGAAATTTCGTCCTCGAAATTTTTTCCAGAGTTGGTGATCTGTTGTAACTGCTCTTACATTTGTTCTTGTACTAAAACTTTTCCATCAGAGTATTCTTATTCCTCGGAACTCTCAAACGGTCACGGATCAATCTGGTGTTTTCAATCATTTGGGTTGTCCTTGAACTCAAAGTCATCTCATTACACATCTCAGACCAACTAATTTCGATACAATGTTTGAATCCATATCGAACTTCAAACAGTACCAAGCAAACACTTGTCTAATAACTTTTATTATAACTAGTCTCAATCAAGGATAAGTACTCAAGGCCCCCACAGAGCCTTCCAGAACTATTATGTAAACATCACGTTTTAATCAGTAAGATACTTGCGACAGCACACCGTGCCATGTTTCCCCAAAAATATATTTCTTCTAACCGATCAAACATAACCAAGGTTTTAAACCTAAGTCACTTACCTTCAACGTATTACTCCGATAATCATTTACTTCGTGCATAACAGAGTCACCACATAATCTATACTTTCACCAATCTCGCAGACACCTTTCTTTTAAATTCGTAATACTTTTATCAAATTTTCATCAGAATATTTTCAACCACAATCATTATCACCGAGCTACCTTACATGAAATCTTATATCAGTTACCTCATATGATCAAACATTTATTCTTAATCTGTTTTAGATTTTCTATTTCACATGCATAAACCATCTCAGGTTCTCTATCCAGATTCAAATCCATCAATTTAATCCAATTCATAGACAAATATTACCGATATTCCTTTCTAGTACAGATCAAGCTATTATGGACAAAAGGGTTAGATGCACTTATTACAGGAAATGATTCAACATCGGAGTCTCGGCACGGAAGAGTACGGTTGTGGTCTAGGGGCATGCACAGACCAGACACCCTATGACAGAAGATCGGCCGATCTACCAAGAATGACGCAACTCTAAGCTCTGATACCACTAAATGTAACCCCCTAGACCCGCCTATGCGTTACAACGGATCCTAGGAAGTCACATTAGGGTCACAAGGGCGACCCACAGTAAGAATACACATAAAAACATTTTTTTGAAACACTTATTAATTTGTAAAACCAACTTCTGTTTAAAAATATCATTTCGGTATGTCATTTAAACACTTAATAAAATTTCATAAAATATTTTACAGACACTGTCATAAAACATTACATGACATACATGCCCACTAACTATATAGTACCGTACTCCAAAAGCAACGCCGAGAGAACTCCGAACACTGATGTCAAACGTTATACCATGATATATTCCTTTAACCTGCGATGGTAAAAACAACGTGAGCTTGGAAAAGCTCAGTAATACAAAACTACCAAAAGATGCTATAAGCTTATGCAGATATATGGTAGGCATAACATTTTCAGGATGTTCCACGTAGCAACAGTCTCCATTTCCGTTCTACTATTTCGAGGTAGCATCATACTCGAGAATAACGATACTTACTATAACACCCGGGTTCGGGGGAAAATAATAATTTAAAAATAGTTCAGGTTTCGGTTCTTAATTTTTGAATAATAAAATAATGGTTTGGGCCTCGGGTTTTAAGACAAATAAAATTAAGTTGGACCATATTTTTAAACAAGCCCACATGGCCATGGGTGGCACCTATTGTGGTTTTCCTTTTTTATTAAGGGCATTTAGGTCTTTGGACCTTTAATTTTAAACCAACCTAAATAATGTTTTTTTAGTCATCTTCTTCCCCTCTACTATCCATTCCATCGACAAAAAAACCCTCTCCCCTTTGGAGCACTATTCCATTTCATAACTCACCTATTCTTGAAGGTTTTTCAAAGGTAAGGTCGTTTTTGACTTGCTCTCATTATCCTCTATTAGCACATACCTTTATTTTCTAGAAAACTCATGATTTTAGTAATTTGGGTGTTTTGAAATTTTGACTAAAAATGTCATTTTTATCATCCTTAACTTAGGTTTTCGATTTATAAATGTTATATGAGTTGTTTTGAGTCCAAAGGGGTCCAATGGGTATGATTTTTACAAGGTTTGGGGTGATTCCCGAAATGGGGTTTTGGGGAGGTTTTTGGGAGGTTTTAAGTTGAGTTTTGGGGGTGTTTTAGGTGGAATCTTGAGGGCTGATGGTTAGGGTATATGTAAGTATTGTTTTGAAGGCTTTAGGGAGTAATTTGAGGGTTGAAATCAATGGTTTTGAGGGGTCCTTAAGGGCTGCTCGGATTTTGGAATTTTGAGCTTGTTTTCAATGGAAAAATTGATGTCTTGTGCTTGGTATGTAATCCGGGTTGATTATTTTAGAACATGGACTGATTTGGGATTTGTTTGCTTGGTGTTGGAATGTTTAGAAACGAGAAATTTGGTTGGTGGAGCTTCGGGGACAAATCCGGGGATTTCGGAGTCTTGAGCTTGGTCTTCGATCTTCTCTTGGGTAGCAACGGTGAGTAGAATTATTGGTTTTTACATTGTGCTCGATATGGATTCCTTTGGGGTTTGGGTGGAACCTTGAGAGGTCACCTAAACCCGTGTGTAAGCTTCTCTACTCTCATGTTGTTGTGATATGTTGGTTGTGTATACGTTGTGATTATTGAATGCATTTTAAGTTGTTAATGTTGTAGTCGTGTTGAGTTCGTGCCTCACGTGATGGTGGTCTAAACTACGGTGATGTGTAGTCCCACCGGTAGTGACTAGTAGGGTAGTACTTTGATGTGTAGTCCCATTGGAAATCCACTAGTCGAAACGGTGATGTGTAGTCCCACCATACATGTATGTTGGTTGTGCTTGTGCAAACCATTTGTTGTGGTTGAGATAACCCTTGTGCATCCATTGCTTTCTTGCATATAAATCGTGTTTTGGAAAACTGCATGTTGTGAATTGTAGAGCCTCTCTCACTAAGCTAGTTGGCTTATGCTCTTTTTGTTTCCAACGTGCAGATCGTTAGATTTCGGGAGGCTAGCGAGCGACGGAGGAGCTTTTGGAGTTCTCAAGCAAGTCTAAGTATGGTTTGCTTTTGTAATAATGCCTAGACAATGAGGTATAGAGTTTTAGAAGTTGGGGTCAAGCTCCTTAGGAAATTATGGTTGGGCATGTTAAACTCATGTTGTGTTATGCTTTTGCTTCTTGGATTGTGACCTATGATTCTCATGTCGCTTATTTGCACATGCCTAAACATGTATGATGTTGGCCTATGTATGCCTTATGCTTGACTACCTTGTGTATGATGCCTTGTGCTTGCTAAATATGCTTCTTTTGTGAAATTGTATGGAGTCTTGGGTTGTATGTTTTTCGTTAGATTAAATGCCTCCCATGTTAAGTCCTGATTGTTGTTTGATGTAGGTATGTTTGTATGTGCTTAGGAGTGTCCAAAAGTGCATCTAGAATTGTATGTGAGGTTACCAAGCTCGGAATTGAGGAATTTCAGAGCAGGGGTATCGATACGGTTAAACCCGTATCGATACAGCCTTCTTGTTTCAGGCCTCGTGTTTCGATACGCGAGGGGGCGTATCGATACCTTTTTGGTCACTGGAGCTACTGTCCATTTCGGTATCGATACGGGCCTTTGGCGTATCGATACGGTCACCTTATCGTTGACCGTGAGAAGTCAACCGTTGGGGAGGGTATCGATACACTCCTTGGGCGTATCGATACGGTCTCCACGGGTTGACTCTAACCATTTGACCTAGCCAAGGTGTATCGATACACCCCTTAGGTGTATCGATACCGCCTGCAGATAATTTTAAAATCGGGCTGTTAAATGTTGTTTGGGTTCGTTTGAATGTCTCGTGTATGTTGTTCCGCTGTTTGATCACTTAGGACTTTAATACTCCTCTAGACAAGATTAAAATGAAAGAAAAAAAAATAGGGTTGCTAACCGAAGGGGAGCCTCAACAGGTTTCACTTCGGTTTTCCCCGTGTAGCCCATTCGGACCGGTCATCCGGCCAGACCGGGACGAGGGGGTTACACTTGCTCTTTATTCATACATCGAAAATTAGACGATAAATATATAGGCTAGAAACATATGAGGTAGGAATCAAAGAGTTTGGTGCCTAGTGTGTTCCAACGGTGCAACATTAATGCATGAAATATAATAATGCAGTAAACCTTTTTATTTCAAATACATTTGTTTCAAGTACCAGTAAAGTTCATTTTTAATTCTTTATTTACCCTCCAACCATACGCCAGTATTTAGTTTCCCCAGTGCGGTATCATGTACAGGCATTAACCCGAGCCCATTGGGCGTGGGTACCATCCTAAGAATATACCTTAGAATACGGGCGGCCCTTGCCGAAGCATAGGAACCAAAAACGGGCGGACCTGGCCGAAGCCTAGGATCCGAAAATGGGCGGACCTGGCCGAAGCCTAGGATCCGAAAACGGGCAGACCTAGCCGAAGCCTAGGATCCGAAAACAGGCAGACCTAGCCGAAGCCTGGGATCCGAAAACGGGCGGACTTACCAGATGGATCAGGGCTGAGCCGACGGTAACTTCATATCATGTCCCAATTACCCAGTGAATCAGATCATCAATAGTTCATTAATCAATAACTGTATTTTTAGTAATACATTATCCATATAGCATGTTTGTCATATCGGGTGCATATGCATATATCAGAAATACATTACGGTCATGTTTAATTTATAAAACATGTCATGTTCCTGTCTATTCAAGTTTATGAATCATGTGCACATGATCGGTATTATAACATGTAAGTCAGTATGCAAAAACAGTCGTGTGGCACACATGGAACACACTAGGTGGAACAGTTTATTCCTTGGAGATACTTGGCATTTACGGAAGAGAACACATTAAACTTTTGACAATTGAATGGATCTTTGAAACAAGGCCCCTATTAAAAGAAGGGTTTGTACTAGCGGTTCAAACCAGATATTCAAGAGACGATACATCAATATCTTTGAGAGTTTAGGCATATCATGAGTGATTTAGCCATTTAAGCCTACCAGGGGCATTATGATCATTTTATCATACGCGGGTATTTTGGTAATTTATACCAACAGGGCGTAAACAGTGGCTCAGATATTTTATTTGCTCATCAAGTTTCCAACCAGGCATTCAAAGATTTCTATGTTAAGATCTTTCACGATATTAGATACACTCAAGGCTATTTTGATTACTTTGGCCAACGAGGGCATTTTGGTCATTTAACTATCAGGGGTGATTTTGCAATTTAGCCAAAATAGTGATAAAATGAAGATTTACAATATTTAAGATTTCCAGAAGTTTATCGAGCCTCTAAAATCAATCGAACTAACATGTCCCAACCTTACAGTACTAACCAAACCTTCTTATGTATGCACTTCACAAGTATCATTTCCAAATACTGATTGTATCGTATATCTGAACGGTTGCCTTCATATTTCACCACAGAACTTGCCACAGAGTAGTCGAACCTATGTTCTGAGCGGAAAAACTTCCATCCTCATATTAATATTAGGAGTGATTGACATACCATAGTCATGCTTCAACCCTTAGGGGTATTTCAATCATTTTCAACTTTATTGACATTTCTAGAATTTTATCAAAGTCAATCTACTTATTCCAGTCAAAGGGGTATTTCAGTCATTCTGAAGCTCGGGATAGCCATCATTCCTATCAATTGAACCATTTATAGTATTTCAATCATTTAAGTACCCATGGGTGTTTCGGCCATTCAAGAAATTTCGGTACCTCCAACCACTTCATTCATTTTAGAACTCAAAGGTTTATCCATCATTCTAGTTATTTTGCAACCCTCGGTGTCTGAGGATACTTCAGTCTTTTTGGTCGATACGACCCCTTCAATTAATTCAACCATAATAGTGCTTCCAATACTTTTAGTCATTTCAATCAATTCGATATTCTGAGCCACTTGATTAATTTAGAGGTATGGATATTTTCCCGTAAATATATATTCGGAGATTCATTCCAAAATCAAGGAAACCTAACACCTTACAATCTCGTAGGTTTAAATCTTGTTACCGTAACCTTCCAAGTTTTTCGAGGTTTTTAAATGAATCATGTTGTCTTACCACATCTAGCATAGATTTCTAGATCGCTTCCAATTCCAAGGATATTTTAGTCATTCTCATACTTTAAGGGCGTTTTCGTAATTTTATATCCGAGTATTTTTAACATTTGATCACTTGACACTGATAATCGGATTTGGAGATTAGCTGCTTTATTAGTTATTTATTGAACTCCAGATCCTTACATTTATTCACATTTCTCGTTCGAGCATTTAATCTTATCCAGGTTTCAAATCCGGTGTGACTTGAGCAGAGCTAACATCACTCCTCATCATATTTATGCATGCATTTACCGAATACCAACATGTTCATAAAGCATACTAGAGGTAGTAGTGTATTACATTTAATACTTGCTATATCGGTTGACCATTATACTCCGTTCGATCACTCTCGAACCCGAATGCGACGTCCTCAACATCCCGAATACAAGGAACTTCAAATATCTTCAATAAAAATATTCCACTTTCAGTCTTTAATCACCTTACACATAATTGATTATTAAAATACATAAGTGGACTCGAGTTCAAGGTCCAATTCGGAGGCTTTCGGGTTAGAATTTCATGAAACAGGCATAAAAAATGGACTTAGGACGTCGAAAAACATAAGATAGGAATTTTCGGAAAAAGTTGACTTTTTGGTCAAAGTCAACGCTGACGTCAGCAGTCAAAGTCAACGCTGACGTCATGCTGACGTCACTGGTCCAAGGCTGACTCGGCGAGTTGACTCACTGGGTTGACTCGGGCGAGTTGACTCACTGAGTTGACTCGGACGAGTTGACTCACTGAGTTGACTCACCGAATCGGGTCGGTCAACGGGTCGGGTCAGGTCGGACACCAAACTGGGCTTGGTTTGGTTGGGCTCAGACCGGTTTGATGAATGGGTTCAAACCGGTTTAATTTATACCGGTTCGGACCGGTTCACTTACCCAAGGGTATGGCTTCGTCGGCCGGTCGCCAAAATTGGTCGCCGGAGACACTTCTGGCGTCGATTCTGCCGGATTTCAAAAGCCCATTAACACCACAATTTAATCAAACCTATACATACCAAAACAAATCCGAAATCTAACCGAAAACTCACCAAAACGAACTAGGACGGTCGGAAAAAATAGCGTAGCTGCGATGAGGGCTTCGCCGGCGTCGATCGGACAGGGAACCTTAGGGGTTTTGTTCGTCTTGCTTCGCCGGTCACAGCTGCCCCGTCGACGCGCCCCTAACGGCGAAAGAGGTGGTCGGAGACGAAGGGGAATTGTTTGGTTCGTCGTCGAGTCTTCACCCGGCTCTCCACGGTGAACGGGGGCATGGCTGAGCGAGTGGCTGACGGCGTTGGGTTCGACCAGAAGCGGTGTCTCGATCAACGGTGGCGGTGCACGCCACGACGGGTCGGTGGCCGGAGATCGGGTAGAAGTCGAATGGTGATTTAGGGGAGATGAATGGTCAAAGAGGATTCTAGAACTCCCGATATTAATTTTGGTAGACTCATATTCGGTGCACTAGGGGGGTTGTTGGGGCTAAATAAAACTCGATACAGACCATGGAACATCATTCAAAATTTATCTGGGCTAAAATGAAACCAAACCTTAACCTTAGCTCAGTTGGCAGAGGCTTGGTTCACCAAGCAAAGGGTTAATGGTTTAAAACCCCACAACAACATCATTTTCTTTTCTTTTCCCTTTTTTCCCCACAAAACTTAGGGTGTTACATACTGGCTCCTTGCACTTGTAACGAAACATCTTCTTGCCTCTAGACTTTGATCTAGAATTCAGTCTTCCATAACCCTCCTTCTCCGACTTCCTTCCGCGATCGTGATTACCCTTAACATATAAACCATCAGCGTGAGAGCTTACGCCTGTATTCTGCCTTCGCTGGTTGGGGGCCAACAAGGCTGCAGTAATCTCTTCACACAATAGAATCATTGCTTTGTCTTCATCTTCAATCTTCACATCAAGTTGAGTTAAATTAGTGATTATTTGATTGAAGATAACGTGCTGCGCCAAATCCTGACCTTCCTGCATCTTCAGCCCATACAACCTTTGCTTTAGATATAATTTATTTGTCAAAGACTTGGACATAAATTGACTTTCCAACTTGCCCCATATCTCTCCTAGAGACGTCAGATCCATAATGCGATACATAATCTCATCTGCCAAACATAACCTTATGGTTCCAGTCGCTCGTTGTTGCAGTTCTTCCCAATCGTCGTCCTCCATCGATGTTGGTTTTGTAGATCGTAAAGCCTTTAAAATCCCTTGTTGCGCTAACAAATCCTTTACCCTCGTCTGCCACAATCCGAAGTTACCTTCACCATTGAACTTGACCACTTCGAATTTCGCACCGGACATAGCCATCGCAACCAGGCTCTGATACCAGTTGTTGTGCACACGACAAACAAAAAAGAAAATCAAACTAGCAAGAACACAAGAGATTTAACGAGGTTCAGCAATGTGCTTACGTCCTCAGGGAGCAAAGAGCGGTTGTTTTCTTTTATTTAACTGATGGTCCTTAGGTTACAAATAACACATCTATTTATAGACCTGAATACATGGTCACCAAGAAACCTTATTCAATAAGATCTCATACTTAAAATAGATTTCAATTCAAATAAGTAACTCTACCCGGTATAATTACAAAGATACCCCGTACCATACCGCGGGGCTTCGCCCCCGCACCCCCAACCCACTTAATCCGATCCCACCGAAAACTCGAGTACTCCTTTGATGGACAGATGCTGGTTCACTTAAACCGGGCTATGATTCGCTCGCTCACTCCCGCTCCGCTCCAGCATCTATCCTTTTACAATATATGAGACATACTTAACAAAAGAAAATCAAATGTCCTTTATAAAAGGTGACTAGTTCTTCACACATACGTAGGAGATCTCAATAATTTTATCTCAATATATATACCATTCGAATCATAGCTGTGAAATCATTAAGAGCATCTTAGAAAGCTCAGCCTCTCAAATTTAAATTTAGTGAATCGTCAAGTTTGTCTCAAAAGAATCACCATTATGAATAAAAATTCAACATTTCTTATCAATAAATTCATCTCAATAGGACCACCTAAAGATCATGAGATATGAATTCATTAAAGTATATACTCATTCTTCCATGTTTATGAACTTATCAAGTCTCTCACTAGACCGCCCAAAACTAGAGATATGAATTTATCAAGAACAAAATCTTAACCTTATGCGTGTACATAGTTCATCATAAGGATAGTTAAATTGTAAACTATGAGTGTTTCTATGGTCTCTTCTGTTCAAGTTGAACTTAGAAGATTAAATTGGGTATGGCCATAAGTTTCTCAACTAATGAGTTAAGCATCATCACCCTCGACGAATCCAAAGCTATTTTCTTCTTTTAATTTAAAGTTAAGGTATCAACAGGGTCCTCTCGTACTCTAAAATGAGTATTACGTCTTTTATTTCACAGATTCCAAAAACATTTGTAAGATAAACAAGGAGAGGTGACAATAAATAAATCATAAGAGTTAAAACAAGTTCAACTGTGTCGCGACATAAACCATCTCTTTAAAAGTTAATATATATTGATTCAAGGGCGGAGCCACCCTTTGAATTGGGGTGTCTCACGACACCCAAATTTTTTGGGAAATCTATTTTTCCTATATAATTTGTATATAAAAAATTAAAAATATGGATAAATGACACATTTTTATGAATAAAATAACACCCCTTAATAAATAATTAATCCTCTTTAAATATCGTTAAAAAAATGACACCCTTTAAATATATTTCTAGCTCCGCCCCTGTATTGATTGGTATAATCCTGAAATGGATACCATCCCTCCGAAGTTAACATAGTTGTTCGAAATTTATACACCCCAATTATGAATTGAAAAACAATCCCTATTGTTCTTCTCGAAAGGAAATTGATCGGAAAATTTTTCCTTACAACTCAACCGAAAAAAAAAAGAAAATGAGAAGGTATGTAAAGTATACAGAAAGTAGAGAGGATCAATGCTCTTGTTTTTATGTGTTTAAAATGAGGAAAACCAAAGTTATATATATGATCAAACTGATGGTAAAACTGTAAAAAATAACTAAAATAATCAGGTTAATAAATGGTCCTAATAAGTGGGTAAAAATCTCATGCCCCCTAACCATGCCTCCTTCTATGCCCCCTGCCTAAAAATACTTAAAAATTAAATCTTGCCTCATAACCCTAATTTTCATATCCTAAACCTCAAACCCTAAACCTTAAAAAAATACACCCTACCCCTAATTCCCTACACCCTAACTCTAAACCCCAACCTTAAAATCTAAACCCTAAACCCACTATTTTAAAGTGGGGCACAAATGGGAGCATATTTTGGGCAGATATTTCCATCCCTAATAAGTATGATAATAATGATTGAAACTTTCCATTAAAATTGGTAACAACCATTTTATTCGAAAAATCTTATTTAAAATACAAATTTTTGTCAAAAAAATGTGTGGTTACATATCGAAGTCACGTTTTAATACTAACACAAATCAAATCAAACTGGACGGGGATTTTCAAACACAATGTGGGAATTCACTTTGCATTATTAACAATAAGGCTACATGGTTTAAGATACATTTCTCCCACGATTCTTAATCTACATTATGCCAACACCAATTCAATTGAGAACTAATTAAATTGGTTAAGGTCATGCAATTCTTAACCTAAATATTATATATTTCTCACTTTGCGTTAAAAACAATAGGGGTACATAGATGAAAATAATTTATAACATTGGCTATAACATTAATTAAAATTATTTTATTTTATAAAATATAATTATAACCTAAATATTATTTAATCATTTAGCATGATGTAAAGGTTGGTTTAGTTGTCATGTGTTGTGGGCCTTTTGTCAAAAAAAAAAACGTTTCAGGTAGGCATGTAAAATCGGGTACACGGATATGTTTTAGGTCGAATTAAATTAGAATGGGTCAGATCGAATTCATGTTATGTTGTGTCGACTCAGGTAGGTGCAAATTGAGTCGGGTCAGGTTCGGGTCGACTTGGTCTGGATCAACGTCGGACTGATCCCAACTCAAACTTGATTTGGGTTCAGGTTTGGTCAATTTTAAGTTGGTCAATACCAGGTTCAGGTCAAAATAGTTAATTATCGCATTAATTCAGGTTATGATATACGTCGAGTCAGGTCATTTCGTGTATCAAGTTAAGTTCAGTTCGGGAAACGTTGGTTTCATATAAAATTCGGGTCAGATACTATTGGTTTCAAGTGAACTTCAAGTCGGGTCTTAACCGGGTACAAATGAACTTCGAGTAATTTAAGATAAATTTGTAATCTTATTTTATCAATAAGTAATATTTCTGCTTCAAATAATAATGACACTAACAACAATAACAAATTAACAAGTAACAAGAAAAAATAAATTTATTTTTTAATTATAATAAATTAATAACAACAATTCTAGTTTTAATAATACTGATGGTGATTATAATATGTTTTAGGGGTATAAAGTTTGGTGTTTTAAGGTTTAAAGTGTAACGTTTTAAGGTTATAGGGTTTGGAAATTGGGGTTATAGGATTTAGGGTATATGAAAAAATTGAATTTTTGATTGGGTGGGTGTAATGACGTTTTCGAAAACAAAACTTTTATATGTCCCACTTTTTGAAAGAGATTTGCTAAAAGGATGATTTTCTTTTTGAAAAAATTCGTGTTTTGGAAAACGGTAGAAAATTTGGAGTCGCCACCGGCCACTAAGGTAGGTCGGACACCACAAAACCAGATATTCGATTTAAAAAGGGTTCGAGAGTTGGTTACGTGTGGGAAATGATTAACACCCCCATCACGCCCGGAAATCGGTACCAAAATACTCGTTGCCTTTAATCGATAGAAATTATTTAAGATTTAAAGTGAATTTAATTAGATGTTCTTAAGTGAAAATTTGACTTAAATGGTATGGGCTTTATCAAATCATGGCTTTGAAATTAATTGAACATTTAATTAATAAGGATAACGGTACACCGGACCATAGACTAAACCGACATCATATAAGTCTGACTGTCGTGTTAGTTTAGGGTCCGGATCCCGTACGACACCTTTATGCATGATGCAATCATTTAGAAATGATGACATGATATTTCCATTTTTATTTATTACTTACCTAGAGACGGTGAAAATTAACCCAAATATTTGGTCTACATCCATTTAGCTCGGACTGTTTTGACACAAATACCGAGGGTTAATAAATACCTCTCTCTTGTATATTTTAAATTAATTAATTATCATACAAAATCATTACCGGTTTCATGAATGAAAAATATAAGATGCATGTCGCGGAAAAGCTTGAAGGTAAACACATAAAAGCCCACCCGAGGCCATATCCTAAAAGGCTCGAATTATGGGAGACCGATTAGTGATCAAATTAGATTAGGTGATTCTAATATTACCCTAAATTATTTACGCCATAAAAATTAGAAGACCTTAATAAATTATGAATTATCTTGCGTTTTAGCCATCTAAATTTAGTGTTAGTTTTATCTTAAAAAATATTAAGAATGACTTAACCGATTTAATGGGCTTAATATCCATCCTAATAAGGCAATGATGAATTTAAGCGAATTAAACCGGTTAAGACTTTAAACCCGTTTCAAGCTCTAAACCTAAAACGACTTAATTGTACAAACCGTGCCCCTATGAGACGGGCACACGATTTGTAACCCCCTGGACCCGCCTATGCGTTAGCACGGATCTTAGGAAGTCACATTAGGGTCACCGGAGCAAACCACATTCAAATTTCATGTAAAACAAATTGACAAATCAATTGAAACCATAAATCAAGTTTAATAAAATTAAAATACAATTTCATTAATCATTTAGACGATAAAACAAAAACTGTAATACAAGTTACCAATACAAGTTTTAGACTCAATATGAAACAAGACGAGATATACATGCTCCTTAATTACACAGGTATCGTATTCCGCAAGCAAAGCCGAAGAAACTCCCATACCGACGTTGACAGCTGCGACATGGTCGATCTTCTAACCTATGATGGTAAAAACAACGTGAGCTTCGAAAAGCTCAGTCATACATGCTACCAAGGGATGCTAAAGCACAAGCAAGTATGTGGCAAGCTTAACACTGTCATGATGAACTGGGCAACGGCGAGCTCAAATTACGATTCGATATTTCAGTGGAGTATTATACCAGAAGGTAACAAAGTTGTTCTTTATTTGATCACCCGAATCTTGAGAGATGAGTCTAAGGCTGGAGATTAAAAGATATTTAGATTTAAGAAGTTGAATCAAGGAGTTCAGAGTGGTTCATTAAGCGCGAATTGTAAGTTTATGGAGAGTTCAACTTTGATACATTAATTTAGTAGGGTATGTTTCAGAAGAGGTTAGAAAGTTTTATTAATTTACTTAACTACCCTTCAACCGAACTCCAAAATGCAATTCCCCCTGAGCTGCATACAGAAGGTCTTACCCTAGGCCTGAGGCGTAGGAGCCTACCTAAGGGAATGTCTTAGGTCCAAAAACACTTACCCTAGTTCCGCAGGCGTAGGAGCTTAACAGAAAGGCTTACCCTAGGCCCATTGGGCGTAGGAGCTTAGGTCCAGAAGGATTTACAAGCGATGAGCCTACAGATCTTCATTCATATCCCAAATAATATACCCCAAATAATTTCAGTTTATATTTAGAAGACAATATTACAGAAAGTAGATATCAGATCTACTTTTATGTCAGAAGACAAATGTTAAATTTATTATTATTATTATTATTATTATTATTATTATTATTATTATTATTCAAAGCCATGTATCAAATATATTTTCAAAACAGAGGACAAAAGCCATATATTACTTTCTTTTCGAATAGCAGTGTCATACTTTTGAGTTTTAGACATATAAGGTTTTGGTTTAGAACATAGCTTATTTACGGATATATGGTACGCGCCTTACAGCCTAATTTATTTCTTAGAAATGCTCGATAAGTATCAGAAAGAGACATTCGACAATCTTTGGACGGATTTCAGAATGAGGTTCCTACGAATAGGGAAGTTCGATAAAACGACTCGGACTAAACATCGAAAGTTGATGAATTAGGATTATCGGGATTTCAGATATATCGCGAGCAAATCAAACGTCACAACTGACGAGGGTATTATAGTCCTTTTGAGCTTCTTGGGTAATTTGATAATTTAGACCAATCAGACATAAACAACGACACACAGAATCCAAGAATTCGAGTTGCACTTCAGGTTTTCGAGTCCATTGAACTGGTCAAAACCCAGCAGTACGATGTTTATTATTTAATCGGATAGATACGCCTTAAACATTTATTTCGCAAAACTGACCACAACGTATAACCAAAAGTAGTTTGCCTTTACCAATCGTCCGCTAAACTTATTACTAGGAATCGAGCATATATTCGAACGATATTTTCCCAAGTATCCGACCTGTGCATTGCACTTGAACTCATTCCAAAATATTAGATGGGCCTTACAAGAATAGATCTCTCTTACCTTTAACTATGTACTTTCTCCAAATAAATTATACGCCTTCATATGTTATTCCTCAAATATTATCTTAGTATCAGAAACGATTAACAAACACAGGTCGTATATTACAACTTTTTTTAGCCATTACATGGTTGGCTTTATTCGTAGTTCTCAAATCTATGTCTTAGAAATATTCTCAGACATTATAATATCCGAGGGCATTTCAGACAATACGACGCCCGAAGGTGTTATGATTGTTCAGAGTCTTCCGGTCCTTCCAACTATTTAATCGTTTCAAACCTCGAAGATATATCACATATGTCGATTGATTGACAATTAATGTCCGAGGAAATTTCAGTCTTTGGCGTCATTCAATCCCATTCAAATCTTAACAATATTTTCAATCCTTTTTAATCATTGCAATCAATTTCATTTTTACACCACATTGATCAATTCATACATGCGAATATTCAACGTAAATTTATATTCAGAAGATTATTTAAAATTCAAGCAAACTCAAGTACTTTACAAACTCGAGGGTCAAGTGTGGTTATCGTTACATTTCAGTAATCTAAGGTTTTCAACTATATCAGATGTCTTACCGGATCAAGTATAGCTTCCCGAGATGTTTTTATAGGTAGGGGTATTTTCACCATTTGTTAATCAAATATTTTCGACATTTCTTTTTTAATCAAATGAATAATTAGACTTAGAGATTAACCATATAATTAATCGCGTACTAAACTCGAAAGTCCTTTCAATTTATTAAATCTCTTATTCATAAGGGTAAAAATCTCCTGCCCCCTAACCATGCCTCCTTCTCTGCCCCCTGCCTAAAAATACTTAAAAATTAAATCTTGCCCTATAACCCTAATTTTCATATCCTAAACCCCAAACTCTAAACCCTAAAAAAATATACCCTACCCCTAATTCCCTACACCCTAACCCTAAGCCCCAACCTTAAACCCCAAACTCTAAACCCTAAACCCACTATTTTAAAGTAGGGGCACAAATGGGGGCATACTTTGGGGGAAGATGATTTCCATCCCAAATATTTGCCTTAGCCATTACTTTTTTATTTCATAATTGATCGACATACGAAAATAATCATATGCTCAAACATGGTCATGCAAACATTAACCAAATACTAACGTGATTCAAAACCATGCAGAAGGTAGTAAAGTATTACCTTGGCTCCGAGCTACAACGATCGATTTGTGAACGACATTCGAACACCCTTGAACCCAGATTTGACATCCCTCAACAATTCGTATTCCAAGAACTATGAGTACCTTCAATTATACAAATCCCAAGATCAGACCTCATTCACAAAGCTCTTATCCAAATAATTAAATACATAAGCACTCTCGGGTTCAAGGTCAGATTCGAAGGCTTTCGGGTCAGAATTTCAAAAAACGGGCTTCAAAAACGGACTCAGGATGTTGAAAAACATAAAATATGACTTTTCAGAAAATTTGACTTTTTGGGTCAAAGTCAACGCCGACGTCATGCTGGCATCAGTAGACAAATACAACGTTGACGTCAATAGTCAAGTCAACGTTGACGTCATGCCGATGTCACTGGTCAACTAGTTTGACTCACTGACTAAACTCGGGTGAGCTAACTCACTGAGTCGACTCGGCAATCGGGTTAGGTCGGACTCGGGTAGACGGGTAGGGTCCGACACAGGTCATGTACGAGTTTGGGCTCAGACCAGGTTGGACCAGTTTAGACCGGTTTGAACCCTCAGACTGTAATTAAACCGGTCAACTCACCCTAAGCAGATCTGGTCGCCGGACGGTTTTCGGAGTGATCGCCGGAGACGCCAAAGGACAACGATCTGCAAGAAAAACAAAGCGCACAGTTTACCCAGTTCATTCAAATCAAACAAACCGACAATCCAATCCGGAATACGAACGGATCTTACCTTAAACAGTTTGAAGTGGCCGAAAACCACGTAAATTCGATGAGGGGTCTCCCGGTGACAGATCGACGATCGCCCAAAGGGGTTTTAGTCGCACCGCCACAAGGGACTCATTGGTGGTAACGGTCCGACGAAAGGACGGAAGACGCAGCCGGAAATCTCAAATACCCGAAGTGTAATAAACCTATGTTCGACGAACCTTTGAACCTCGACAATCGGGACGGCAGTTGCGCCAGTGGCTCACAGGGTCGGGTTTGCATTGTGACGGCGAGCACGACGATGGTGGCGGTGGAGGAAAATGAACCGGGGTCAAGCTGGGGAGCTGAGAACTCTATAGATCCTTATTTCTCGGTTCGAAACAGGTAAAAACGATGAAAAGACGGGGGAAGCATTTGGGTCTCTATTCTATTTTTTTTTTCAGACAAGAGTCTAAGCTTAACGTTAAAAATGATGCATACTAAAACCAAGGATCGACTTAGCTCAGTTGGCACATTCCTTGCACACCCATTTGAAGGTCACGAGTTCGAGGCCTCCAAGTTGCACTCTTCTATATTTTTTTGCCCTTCTAAGATAGGGGTGTTACAACTCTCCCCCCTTAAAAGAAATTTCGTCCTCGAAATTTACCAATAGAGAAATGTAGAAACTGTTCTTTCATCCATTTTTGCACCGCAACTTATCCATCATAGCACACTTGTTTCTCAAGACTCTCAAACGATCACGGATCAACCTAGTAGCGTGCTCAATCACTTAGACTGACTTGAGCCCAAAATAATGTCATCATACGTCTCAGACCAACCAATCAGAATATAGTACATAAATCCATTCAGAACTTCACATAGAGCCGAACAGACACTTGTCTTATGATTGTTATTATAAACAGTCTCTGCTAGGGACAAGAAACTTCCGGAACTGATACAGAAGCTGATCATATGACCCAGAAGCATCCCCTTAGAAACTGAATTACACTATTAGATTGATCATCTATTTACAGATGAAAAGCTACTTCTGAAAGCCAGACGAGTATTCAAGGTCTCCAACAGGGCCTTCTAGAATCAGGATGTAAACATCAAATTTTGGTCAGAGATTATTTATAACGGTTTACCATGCATCAAGTTTCAAGGAAAAGTCTTTCTTTCGTGTAACAGAGCCACCATTAAATTTACATTTTCGACACATTTGCGAGCATCTTTCTTTTAAATTTACAATACCTTTAACAAATTTCTATCAGAATATTCTCAAACATAATCATTATCACCGAATAGCCTTACATGTAGTCTTATATCGATTATTTCACATAATCAAACAGTTATTTTCAATCAGAATCAGATCTTCAATATCACATGCATGAACCATCTCATGTTCTTTATCCATATTCAAATCCATTAGTTAATCCCAATAAAAAATGAGCATTACTAACGTTCCTTGGATGTACATATAGTGCTACTTTGGACAAAACAATTATATGCACTTATTACAGGAAATGATTCGACATCGGAGTTTTGGCTCGAAGGAGTAAGGTTATGCTAGGGGCATACACAGACACGACACCCTATAACAGACGATCGACTGATCTACCCAAAACGATGCAATCTGACTCTGATACCACTAAATGTAACCCCTTAGACTCGCCTATGCGATAGCACATATCCTAGGAAGTCATATTAGGGTCACCGGAGTGACCCACATTCAAATTTCATGTAAAACAAATGTCAAATCAATTGAAAACATAAATCAAGTTTAATAAAATTAAAATACAATTTCATAAATCATTTAGACGATAAAACAAAAACTGTAATACAAGTTACCAATACAACTTTCAAACTCAATATGAAACAAGAGGAGACATACATGCCCCTAATTACACAGGTACCGTATTCCGCAACCAAAGCCGAAGAAATTCCCATACCGACGTTGACAGCTGCGACATGGTCGATCTTCTAACCTGTGATGGTAAAAACAACGTGAGCTTCGGAAAGCTCAGTAATACATACAACCAAGGGATGCTAAAGCACAAGCAAGTATGTGGCAAGCTTATCACTGTCATGATGAATTGGGCAACGGTGAGCTCAAATTACGATTCGATATTTCAGTGGAGCATTATACCATAAGGTAACAAAGTTGTTCTTTATTTGATCACCCGAACCTTGAGAGATGAGTCTAAGTCCGGAGATTCAAAGGGATTCAGATTTAAGAAGTTGAATCAAGGAATTCAGAGAGGTTCATTAAGCACGAATTGTAAGTTTACGGAGAGTTCAAATTTGATACATTAATTTAGTAGGGTATGTTTCAGAAGAGGTCAGAAAGTTTTATTAATTTACTTAACTACCTTCCAACTGAACTCCAAAATGCAATTCCCCCTGAGTTGCATACAAAAGTTCTTACCCTAGGCCTGAGGCGTAGGAGCCTACCTAAGGGAATGCCTTAGGTCCAGAAAGACTTACCCTAGGCCCGTAGGCGTAGGAGCTTAACAGAAAGGCTTACCCTAGGCCCATTGGGCGTAAGAGCTTAGGTCCAAAAGGACTTACCAGCGCTGAGCCTACATATCTTCATTCATATCCCAGATAATATACCCAAATTATTTCAGTTTATATTTAGAAGACAGTATTACAGAAAATAGATATCAGATCTACTTTTATGCCAGAAGACATATGTTAAATTTATTATTATTATTATTATTATTATTATTCAAAGCCATGTATCAAATATATTTTCATAACAGAGGATATAAGCTATTTATTGCTTTATTTTCGAATAACAGTGTCATACTTTTGAATTTTAGGCAGATAGTGTTTTGGTTTAGAACAGAGCGTATTTACATATATATGGTACGCGCCTTACGACCTAATTTATTTCTTAGAAACACTCGATAAGTATCAGAAAGAGACATTCGACAACCTTTAGATGGATTTCAGAATGAGGTTCATACGAATAGGGGATTTTGATAAAACGACTATGACTAAACATCTAAAATTGATGAATTAGGATTATCGGGATTTCAGATATATCACGAGCAAATCAAACGTTACAACTGACGAGGGTATTATAGTCGTTTTGAGATTCATGGGTAATTTGATAATTTAGACCAATCAGCCATAAGCAACGACATACAGAATCCAAGAATTCGAGTTGCTCTTCAGGTTTTCGAGTCCCTTGAACTGGTCAGAACCCAACAGTACGATGTTTATTATTTAACCGAATAGATACGCCTTAAACAATTATTTCGCACAACTGGCCACAACGTATAACCAAAAGTAGTTTGCCTTTACCAATCATCTGCTAAACTTATTACTAGGTATCAAGCATATATTCGAACGATATTTTCCAAGTATCCGACCTGTGCATTGCATTTGAACTCTTTCCAAAACATCGGGTGGGTCTTAGGAGAACAGATCTCTCTTACCTTTAACTATGCACTTTCTCCAAATAAAATTATATGCCTTCATATGCTATTCATCCAATATTATCTTAGTATCAGAAACGATTAACAGACACATGTCGTATATTACAACTTTTTTTTGAGCCATTACATGGTTGGCTTTATTTGGAGTTCTCAAATCTATGTCTTAGAAATATTCTCAGTCATTATAATATCTGAGGGTATTTCAGACTATACGACGCCCGAAGGTGTTGTGATTGTTCAGAGTCTTCCGGTCCTTCCAACTATTTAATCGTTTCAGACCTTGAAGATATATCACATATGTCGGTTGATTGACAATTAATGCCCGAGGAAATTTCAGTCTTTGGCATCATTCAATCCTATTCAAATCTTAACAGTATTTCCGATCCTTTTTAATCATTGCAATCAATTTCATTTTACACCATATAGATCAATTCATACATGCGAATATTTACTGTAAATTTATATTCAGAAGATTATTCAGAACTCAAGCAAACTCAAGTACTATAGAAACTCGAGGTTCAAGTCTGGTTACCATGACATTTCAGTAATATGAGGTTTTCAACTATATAAGATGTCTTACCGGATCAAGTATAGCTTCCCAGGTTGTTTTTATAGGTAGAGGTATTTTCTCCATTCGTTAATCAAACATTTTTGACATTTCTTTTTTTAATCAAACGGATAATCAGACTTAGAGATTAATCGTCTAATTAATCACGTACTAAACTCGGAAGTCCTTTCAATTTATTAAATCTCTTATTCGAATATTTGCCTTAGCCATTATTATTTTTTTATTTCATAATTGATCGACATAATCGAAAATAATCATATACTCAAACATTGTCGTGCAAACATTAACCAAATATTAACGTGATTCAAAAGCATGCAAAAGGTAGTAAAGTATTACCTTGGCTCCGAGCTACAACGATCAATCTGTGAACGACATTCGAACACCCTTGAACCCGGATTTGACATCCCTCAACAATTCGTATTCCAAGAACTATGAGCACCTTCAATTACACAAATCCCAAGATCATACCTCATTCACAAAGCTCTTAACCAATTAATTAAATACATAAGCATTCTCGAGTTCAAGGTCAGATTCGGAGGCTTTCGGGTCAGAATTTCACGAAACGGGTTTCAAAAACGGATTTAGGACTTCAAAGAATATAAAATATGACTTTTCGGAAAATTTTACTTTTTGGATCAAAGTCAACACTGACGTCATGCTGACATCAGCAGACAAAGTCAACGTTGACGCCAGCAGTCAGGTCAACGCTGACGTCATGCCGACGTCACTGATCAACTGGTTTGACTTGACTTAGTTAACTTAGGAGAGTTGACTCACTGAGTCAACTCGGCCGAGCTGACTCACTGAGTCGACTCGGCAAACGAGTTGGGTCGGACTCTAGTAGATGGGTTAGGTCGGACACGGGTCATGTACGAGTTTGGGCTCAGACCGGGTTGGACCGGTTTAGACCGATTTGAACCCTTAGACCGTAATTAAACTGGTCAACTCACCCTAACCATATCTGGTTGCCAGATGGTTGTTGGAGTGATTGCCGGAGACGCCAAAGGACACTAATCTGCCGGAAAAACAAAGCGCACAATTTACCCAGTTCATTCAAATCGAACAAACCAATAATCCAAGTCGAAATACGAATGAATCTTACCTTAAAAAATTTGAAGTGGCCTGAACCCACGTAACTCTTATGAGGGGTCTCCCGGTGGCAGATCGACGATCGGCCAGAGGGGTTTTGGTCGCACCGATGCAAGGGACTCATTGGTGGTGACGGTTCGACGAAAGGATGGCAGACATGACCGAAAATATCAAATACCCGAAGTGTAATAAACCTAGGTTCGATGAACCTTTGAACCTTGATTCTCGACGATCGGGACGGTGGCGGCGCAATTGGCTCACGGGGTCAGGTTCGCAGTGCGACGACGAGCACGACGATGGTGGCGGTGCACGCCACCGGTCGGTGGTGGAGGAAAATGGGCCGAGATCAAGCTGGGGGCTGAGAACTCTCTAGATCTCTCTTTCTCGGTTCGAAACACGTAAAAAAAGATGAAAAGACGAGGGGAGTATATGGGTCTCTATTCTATTTTTTTTTCTTTCAGACAAGAGTCTAAACTTAACATTAAAAATGATGCAAACTAAGACCAATGATCGACTTAGCTCAGTTGGCACATTCCTTGCTCACCCATTTGAAGGTCGCGGTTTCAAGGCCTCCAAGCTGCACTCTTCTATATATTTTTTACCTTGCTAAGATAGGGGTGTTACACGATTTGAAACAACTAAATCGATCAAACTAAGCACCAAAGGACCAAATTAATTAGCCCAAGCCCACCTAAGCTAAGCAAGGCCACAAACCTAACTCTAGCAACCTAAAGCTCTAAGCCCAAAGCTCAAACTAAAAAAAGATACAAAAGCATTCCACATTAACAACCAAATTAATACCAATCATTCACCAACTTGTTATGAGGAAACTCATGCCATATGCACACATTGTATAAAAAAACATATTATTGTTTTGTTGTATTTTTCGTAAGAACATATCATTATACAAGACCATATATTATGCTAAAAAGGTTCCATTGAAACATTAAGTTTCACGTTTTTAAACTAAATGTTACCATATATGTCATGCCATATTTTATACCAAAGAACCCTAAACTATACATTTTAAGATTATACAAATTTCACATAAAACCCTATTTCACAAACATGACAACATACAACTCTCAACATCAAGAAAACCCATAGTCGCACATATCATACATTGCACATACAAAAAAAAGAGGAGCAGGGCTGAAATTGAAGAAATTAAAAAACAGTGGCAAAATTAAAATATGCGTGAAAAATGGGAAAAACCACGATAGGGGGCTAAATTGAAACAGACACAAATTAAGGGGGAGGGGACAGACAATTGGACCATCACAAGACTAGACTCATGCGAAATTGCAAAGGAAAACAAAACCCTAAGGACTTAGGACGCAATTTGAAGACACGTAAACCCCTAATGTGCGAAAGGCGCGACATGGAGGGATTAAAGACTAATTAAACCCTGACCTTAAACCTAAAAACGCTATAAAATCCCCCTTTTACAATTTTGGACCCCTTTTGCTTCTCGAAAACTCAGACCCTAAATACCTCTCTAACCTAAATGCCCTAAGACGCCGGCCAGCGCTAATCACCATCTGGAAGACTCGAAACAACCCTAAAAAAGATGCTCTTTTCGTGCTTTGAAAACTCTAAACGATGACAACAACCCAAAAACAAACCCTCGCCCTTGTTTTTAGAAAAACCATAAACCAAATCTTCTTCTTTAGAAACGAAAGCATAAGGGAAGTTGAAGAAAAAAAGGGAGAAGCTTTCAGTGCCTCTCCCAACCAACTCACCATGCAAAGCTGTGAGAGGCTTGGAGAGGATTGTCGTTGGTGAGAGAGGAACTAGAAACCGATTCGAGAAGAGAAACGAAGAGGTAAAAAAGAAAACTTGTTTTTTTGTTTGTGTTTATGCGATGCGATAATGGAAAATACAATATGATTACCTCTAAAAGTTCCTTATGCTTGTATTTCCTTTCGCATTCAAAAGAAAGCCCTCCTTTACATTTGGTTTCGATTCGGCTTTATAGCCGAAATTACATGATTTATCATTTACATGGAAATGAAATGGAAAATCACTATTGGTTCGTACAAGTTTTGGCCGGATTCATGCGCGGCTTTGCTCTAATTTTTTCTGTTATTCTTCTGCTCTTTTCTGTTTTTGTTTTTGCCTCGTATTCATCCTGACTTTTGTTTTTTCCTTCCACGCGTGGCTCGTACGGCGGAGACAAGAGGAGGCATCGGTGCAGAGTCAGCCTCGGACGTGGCAGTTGACGCGTCAAAATAGCGACGTGGCATCAAGCCACTGGTTCCCTTTGCCCACGTGGTAACGGTTCTGGCTCTAGAGGAGTCGAAAGGGCGATCGTGTGAGCCGCACGCGCGCGTGGAGGCCCTGAAAAGTCGCGCGTGAAGAAGCTGGAGAGTCTTATGTGAGGTGCGTGTGGCTTCTAGAACACTCTGAGTTGATCCGGGCCGCACGATGTACTTTGAATCTGACGGCTGTGGGCGAGCGCGGCGCGAGGCATACGAGCTTCTCTAGGATTTCTTCCACAAGCTCAATCTGAGCCGTTAGATGGACTCAGATCCGACAGTTGGGGTGAGTGCGGCGTGAGCTAGGAGAGGCCTCTTTAGGATTTCTGCTCGAGGCTTAATCTGGACCGTCAGATCTGGATTAGATCTGACGGTGGATGATAGGATGCGCAAGTCAATAGATTAGATTAGCTAGGGTTTCAATTTTTGGCTTTTATCGGGCCAACATATATGTACTTGAAATTTATTATAGTTTAATAAAGATGGGCTGTCATAATCTCTTGTTTGTTTTTAATTTTAATAACACTATGTAATATACATATTACATATATTTAAACGTTAATGAATATACATAATTGTAAAACCTATGTTTGATTTTTATATAACAATGTTTGTTAAGGATTAAATTGAAAACTTGAAATAGACTTTTAAGTCCCTCAAATGATTTATAAAACACCAAGGCTTTAATCTGATTTGAAAAACTCAAACTCCAAATATTTTCTAAGTGTTCCAAGGCCAAAGTATTGAAAAACGTCCAGACGTATCGATATTCTTCCAGCCGCATCGATACCTTTTTTACAAAGTTGGCTACTGGAAAGACGCGTTTCGATACGCCCCTCACCGTATTGAAACAACGTATCGAAACATATTGAATCTGTATCGATACGCCCTTCTGTAAAAACTGAAGGAGTTTGAATAGCGTACCGATACGGTTCAACCCGTATCAATACAAATTTAAAGGAATTTTTAATTCGAAAAGCTTTTAATGTTTTCGACCGTTGGTGTCAGTTGTTAGGTAACTAAAATTTAAAGTGGTGGTTGACTCGTACCGATACGCTCCTAGCCGTATCGGTATGGAAACTTCCAGTGAGCTAAGTTGAGAAAAATGTATCGATACGGTCTTACCCGTATTGAAACGGTCCCTATCCCTTACCGACACGCTTACACGTGTATCGATATGCCCTCTTGTAATTGTGCAACATCTCTTTCTGTTTTGAGACAGGTATTGATACATGTCCACACGTACCGATACGATAAGCTGCAGAAGTGCCTTTATGGTGGAAAGAGAGGGTCCCAACGGCTATAATCAATACCCTAACCACCTAAACGACTAGAATTGATAGAGAATATATAAATTGAAGCTAATTGAACACAAACAACAACTATTGCATCAAAGATAAACATCCAAGCAAAACTCCAAGCTCAAAGTGCTTATTTTCCAATCTCTTGTAAAACCCCAAATTGTGTAATGTTTAATTCTGATCTTGTGATCAAATTTGGGTTTGGTGTTTGTACTTAAAAGGGAAATCTTGTATTGAGAGATATCTTTCTTGCATTTAATTCTTCTTTGTACTCTTGTGAGGGTTTGGTCAAATTTTGGGTAAAAAATTTGACCGGTTGTGTAAAGGTTACCTCCTAAGCCTTAAAAAGGGGAATAACAAATTAGTGAATTGTTCGGAATCCTTAGTGGTAGCTAAGGTAGTGGATCTAGAGTTCATTTGGAACTTGAACCACTCTAAAATTCATTGTTCTTCATTTTTAGCTATCCTTTTACTCCAACAAATTTTTAAAGACCCAATTCACCCCCTCTTGGCTTTGATCAATCCTTTGATCCACTCAACAATAATACATGCAATACCTATAAACATAAACACATACAATACACGGCTATACATTACATAATAAACACACACACACACACACACACACACACACACACACACACACACACACACACACACACACACACACACACACACACACACACACACATATATATATATATTCCAACCAACATTCATGTTTAAACATTCAATAAACACACACACACGTATAACTTACATAACAATATATATAACATAACACGCGCACGTGCGTGCACACACACACACATATATAGTTAATGACTAAACAATAGCTCATATAAGCCCATTATTATAAAATGAAATAAAAAGAGTTTTCCACACAAAATTAGTGATTACTATGGTGTGGGAAAACGGTAAAAATTTCCCTTCCAAACAATTAAGAGTTATGAAGTTATACTTAATATAAAATTTATCCCTTACTCTACTTATTTACAAGTCGGGTCATTTACAGGTCGGGTCAATAACAAGTCCGGTAAAAACAGATCTCGAGTCATTTCAAGTAGGGTTATATCGTATATTTATCAGGTTAATTTCGTGTTTGGGCTCGGGGGGTTTGGTTATCACATTATCGGGTTCAATTCGGGTGCATATCGTAGCCAGGTCGGGTGCAAGTCAAATTCAAACCCAAAATCATCGGGTCGAACTCGGATTCGGGTCAACATCAAGTTGGACATGATCGAGTTCAGGTCATTATCAAATCGGGTCACAACAAGTTCAGACTCGACTCGGTTTCAGTTGAGTTTTCAAGTCGAATTCGTTTTTTGCACCCATAATCTCAAGTTTAATTTACTTCTCTCATGTGTCACAACTCTATTGAAAGACATTAGTTTACTAAAGAAAATGATTTGTACGTGTGGTGACTCATACGCCATTAAATGAAAATATTTTTAACGACAATAACTAAGATAAAATAATCAATGACTAAAGTGTAAGCGTTCTTAAATGTTGGATGACCATTATTGTAGTTTAATCTAAATTTATATACAAAACTCTTAAGTATACAGATATTCCATTCTTAAAGCAAATGTCGAAATTCGAACCTACACAAAGTGAGGGCAATATAACCATCCTTGAACACTCGACCAATTAGTAGATCTCTATATACAAAGTTCTTATAACTCTACTTATAATTATTTGTTGGACAAAATTTTTACATGTATTTTATATAAAATATTTTTGTTCACCCACATTATAAACACGAAAAGTTCTAACTTTCTAGAATTCTTTTTAATATTATATGTGTTCAACTATTCATCTACCTAATCAATCCTAAAAAAAGAAACTTCGAACGATAAAAAGTCTTTTGTAGCAAAGGATTTAGTATAAAATATAAGATAGGTTGACCTAAAATATAGGGTTATATTGAAAAAAAGTAATTAATTCAAATAGGGTAGATAAGTTATTTAAATAATTAACTCTCTGGACAACAAAAATCAAACCATCTTTTTTTTTCATTTTGATCAGCCAGCCATAAATAATTTGAAGAAATTAACCTCTTCAATCAACATCAGCGACACTTAAAGTGATGCGCAGTGACCGGCTTTTGAGGATGTGATGTTAATAGGGTTAGTTTCTTCAACTACATTGACAAAATTTATATGTTTATAAAGGGATTTGAATGAACTGTCATTCACTTCAATCAAAATAGAAACCATCAGCAATTTTATACTATATTTGGAATTATGCATTTAAAGCATTTAGTTACATTTAATACAAGATTATAAAATATGAAAATAGTTGTTGTACATTATGTATGAATTAGTAAATATTACATGATAATAGTTACACATTCAAATGATTTTATTTTATGTTAACCTTTTTTATAAAGTTTCAAAGTTATTTTCATAAATAAATTTAAAAATTAATTTTCTAAAAATAAAGAATTTAATAGTTATTATATAGTGTTTTAAAGTTATTTTCACTATATTTTTCGTATACTTTCTAGTATCTAATGCATTATCTGCCTAATCCGAATTGAGTATTGTAGAGGCTCATTATGGGTAATTCTTTCAATCCAATTTGTTCCATTCAAAGCACCAAGATTGAAACCTAGGCATTGTTTAAGAGATATAATGTCTTATCACACTAAACTAACTCGTATTTGATATTACTTTTCACTCTATGAAAACACAAAATACTTATTTTACATTATAAAAATAAATTTTAATTGTAAATTAATTTTCTAAAAATAAAGAACTTAATAGTTATTATATTGTGTTTTAAAGTTACTTTCACTATATTTTTTTTTCATATACCTTCTAGTATCTAATGCATTGTCTGCCTATTCCGAATTGAGTACCGTAGAGGCTCATTATGAGTAATTCTTTCAACCCAATTTGTTCCATTCAAAGTTGTTTTCACAAATATTTTTTTAAAATTAATTTTCTAAATATAAAGAATTTAATAGTTATTTTATAGTGTTTTAAAGTTATTTTCACTATATTTTTTTATATAACTTCCAGTATCTAATGCATTGTTTGCCTAATCCGAATTGAGTATTATGGATATTTCTCTCAATTCAATTTGCTCCATTCAAAACACCAAGATTTGAAACCTAGGCATTGTTTAATAGATATAACGTCTCATCACACTAAACTAACTCAAATTTCATAATACTTATTTTTGAATTGTAACGAGAGAGACGTAATCAAAGGTTCAGCCTAAAATAAGAGGGGGGGGAAGTAATTCCTTATCGAGGAGAGTGGCTGACTATGAAACATCATAGCAATAGTGCAAGCATACATGGTCAATGCAAATATACTAGACAAATGCATATTTTTCGGGTATCGATCCCATGAGGAAAACGGTTTTTTGCCTATTGATGTCAGTGCAAAAGTTCTGAAAGATAAAGGGAAATGTGAGTGTAGTTGTCGGTACAAAGGAAATACAAATGTAATTGATTGCAGTGAATGTTGTGAGTGCAATAATGAAATGACAAAAACAACAAAAGAAATCAGGAGAGAGATTATCAATATGTAAACTCTATCTCCTTGGTGTAATTTGGAAGTTGAACAATTGTTGCAAGGTAAAAACATTTGATGATTTAATTGACAATGAAGAATAGATCTATTTTACTACCTTTCCTTCCACATCAAACTAATGACTAAAACATGTGATTCGACCACAACTCTAGTTGCTGGCCAAATCTACACATCCTCAAACAAGTGGATCAACTCTCGTTGCATCCTCATCCAAGTCTCGTTGTGATGACTTGTTAATCTGAACTGTCACTGCATCTCTCAATGTCAGTGTTGCAATGAAACACTTCCGTGCAAACAAAGCATTCAAATCCAAAAGTAGTGAAAAAAGAGAAAGCTTTATAAAATAAACCAGAGTTCTACAACCCCAGAGATGTCACTCTGTCCAGGAAAAGATAAATAGTAAATCACCGTCTAAAATATATATATAAAAGAACATGAAATCACATAGAAACCTTCATTCCTATTTGATTCGGCATGATCCACACGTTCCCTTGAAAAAACATTCAAATCTTTTTTGTCACTAAGAGCTCTGCCTGATTGCCACCTTGGTTCACCATAAAAAGAAGCTCAAGCCGTCATGGGAGAAGCTTCAAAGGAAGGATAAAATGATCTTCTCAAAAGATGATTATATGAGCCCAAAAAACTTAGGGTGAGAAAATATGTGAATATATATAATTTCATATTCCAATTGGGTGATTACAAGTGTCCTTATAAATTTACAGCTGTGAATTTCGTGCAGGACATCTGCATCAATGGACAACTCATCGTTCTTTTGATCTTATCCCGAAAGCTATCATTGTGGCGACAATGACTATTTTGATGTGTTGGTATTGCAGCGACAATTGTACCGACATCATGTCCAAACAAAAGTTGTTATACCAAACTGCCAGCTCAACGTCCTTTGATCTTATCCTTTCGCCAGCGTCATTTGATCTTATCTTTTTGACAGCTGCCAATACAGCGACATTGACTGGTCAAAAGAATAAGATATTTTTATAGCGACATCAGAACTATAGTGACATGTCTGGCTGCAATAAAGAAGGCTTTTTACAACAACATTAGAATTGCAATGAAAATAGTAAAATTTACCAAATTTAGCACAAAACACACAAGTATAACTAAGTTAAAGGAAATGCATAATTAAACTAAGAAAATTCAAGAAAGTATGCATGAGAAACTAGAGTGGGGACAATTTAATTGATAAATCTAGGGAAAATACATGCTCTTTAACGAGCTATCAGACCCCAAAACTTGAGTTTTTACTTATCCTCTAGTAAAGATTAAAGTAACAAGGTCCAACAACTGATCGTAAGTATTCTAGATACTTGAACCATTATAATCAGTCAATAAATCATATGCATTGACAAAAAGAAAATTGCATAAACAACTCCACATCAATAGATAAGCAAGCAATTCAGGAATACCTAAGATCATCCCTAACACCCAGATTCATTCCTCCTATCTGCATTTATTTAGAACCACACATAATATAAATATCACACACACACACACACACACATATATATATATATATTGTATAAATTTCTTCTTCTTTTTTTAGAAAATATATAGCGAGGGACATCGAACAATGAATTCACCCTAGTCACTGAGAAGTAAGATGTTGTGCAATGAACCCCCAAGAAGTACTTCATTTCAACGACACCCACTTATGCAGCGATAACCTTTGGCCAGATTCTTTTTTCTAATGCATGTAGATGAGTTGTAACGCCCTGGTTTTGGGCCTAGATGTTTTAGACACCAGACCAGACCGGTCGAGAACGGTTCGAATCGCGTAAGGTGATTTAAAGAAATCAAGGATCGGGATAGGATAAAAATATGGTAAAAGTTGCTAAAATACTATAAAAATTTGTTTAGGAGGTTGGTCAAATAAATTTTTCAAAAAGAGTTTCAGAAATGGGACATTTCGAGTAGTGACCAAATTGTAAGGTTTCAAAACTGTGGAAAATGTGATTTTTAAAGAAGAAGCCAAATTCTTAGAATCTTTAGGGGGCTTTATAGCAATTTAACCTTTCCTTAATATGACATGTGTTTTAAATGATTTTAATTGGTTTTATTTTAATTAATTAAAATGGGTAGTTGATGTTTACGTAACTACCATTCCTCTTCATTTTCAGCCAAACACTATTTTCATTCTTTTCTCTCCAGAATTCCTTCCTCCCAAACACTTTCCCTAACATTCCCTAATCAATTTTCAAGAAATCCTTTCAAGTCCTTCAAGATTTTGCTAAGGAAAACTTGTCATTCATTGCGGAAAGCAAGGATTGGAGGTAAATCCCGTTCTCAACCTCTAATCAAAGTTCTTTATTGAAATTCCCAAGATCTTTGGCTTGTAATTAATATTTTTGGTTGAGTTTTCATTATAGTTGTGATTGGAGATCAAAATCTTGCAAAAACATGGTTGAAATCTTAATTTTCGGACTTGTTTTGTTAAAGCTCTGTTATGGATTGATTTTAATTGAGTTTTAAGTGGATTAATATGTTGAAATGATGTTTTGATAACATAGATCACGAAATCCTTGAGATCCTTGAGTTTCCTATTAGTTTTAAGTGAGTTTTTGAGGTGAAATGGTAGAATCTTGCTTGCTGGAGGTATAAGGTTGGGTTATGTTTTTTGTTAGATGTATTTTGATGTTTATAATGGTTTGGAAGTGATGTATATTGGCTGGTCTTGGTTTAGGAAGCAATCGATTGAGTTTTTAGTTGTTTCGGATGGGTAAATTGGTGTAGTTTGGGTGAGCAACGAGTTTGTGAATTGTTGCTGGTGTTGAAATGCATTTTAATGCATTTAGATCTCTATTTTGATGATGTGAAAATAGGGGATCTTGATCCGGAAGCAAATGAGGCGTTGTTGGAGGCTTCAGTAGTGTGATTTTTGTGTCGGCAAGTAAGGCTTCGCGTATCGGTGAGTGGAAATGGAATTTCATGCTTTGTAACGCTTTGAGCGTGGTTTTGGGAGCTTAGTGTAAGTTTGAAACACTTAGCTAAGCTCAAGAGTAAGTGATTCGAAAGTCTCTCTTGGACGTGCTATGTTTTGAAGAAAATGTACTTGAGTTTAATATGGTTTTGATTACTATTTTAAAGCATGTTAGAAGCGTGATTTATGTTGGATTTTAGTGCCATTTGTGTAAAGGATACACTAGGTAAGTGATCCTTGGTTTTATGCAATAAATGCATGTGATGTTAAGCATGATGTGCTTGTGGAAATGGCATTGTATTTATGCTTGTAAAACAATGGATTATTGATGTTGATTGATTATATTGGCAATTGATGAAAGTGGTTTTGGTTACTTGTAATCGGATATAGTTAGCCGGCTATAGGATTGGGTGCACCGTGAACAAAGTTTCCTTGGATGTCGAGGGGTTGAGATTGTACCGTATACTCCATCTAAGTACCCTAACGATTGAGGTTAAGATCACAATGGTGGATATTAATTTCGTGTGTGGATCTTGTATTATGAGTCCCGTGCTCTCGTTAGTGGAATTGTACAACTACCGATGAGTGGTGTTGAGTGGTTTTAATTGTACTGTTATACTCTACCACGGGTGTCACAACGATGGAGGGTTGCTCTTGTGTGTGAGCCTTGTGTAGTCCGGTAGTGTGTATGAAGCGTGTGGGACAACGCTTGTAATTCACGTATCCGATTGTGTCTTGAGTTGGTTTTGTTATGGTTTGAGAAATGATCACTTGTAAGCCAATATAATGTTGTGAATAATGGACTAAGCATGAGATGCTTGTGATTTATGCAAGAATGCATGTGATGCTTGGTAAAGCATGAGAAAAGGTATTTGCTGATCTTAAGTGATGCATATGAGCATGTATTCTAAAGTGCATTGATGCCATGAGAGGGCATGTTTTATATAAAAACATGTGTTGTTAAATGATGTTTTACCAATTGTGTAGAATGCATTGATGAATGTTGTTTAGCGATTCCTCACTAAGCTATAGGCTTACGCTCATTTGTTTCAGCAATGCAGAGAATTGAGCATTTCAAGGTAGCCTAAAAGCAAGAGGAGTTTAAACACGACCCTGTCATGCGGCCTCAGCAGGTCACTGCTACTGCAGGGGTGTGTACTGTCTCAGTAGGTGGAATGGAAAGACGTCCTGGCGGTAAGTCTGACATATACTCCAAGTCCGGCAGGATAGTCGACAGTGATCCCCCTATTTCTAGGTTAGGATGCTCGAGATTGCTAACTTGAGGACTAGTGTGGAACCAATTCAGTCAACTCGTTTAGTGATCCCTTTTAGCCGCTGAAACTTGTGGACTAGTGTGGAACCAAGTTAGTCACGCTGCAACACGTTGTGACCGTACTTAACCCTTTCGTGAGCCTTGCACTTTCGTGCCCGACAAATGGATTCTCTCAAACGACTAGTGTAAAAAAGATTGAAAGAATGGAGAACAATGGATTAAGTAAACTTGGAATATTTTATCGAAGAAATAACTCAAAAACCTAAAATAACTATTTCACTCTAGTTACAACATAACCCTAACCCAATGGAAATAGAACATGGCGGCAGTGAAGAACACAAGAAGAGTCTATATAAAACCAAGGATGATTTAAACTAGAAGTACAATGGGTATTTATATACCTAAGAATAGGTTAAGTCCTCCTTGAAGTAGAAGTCCTCTAAAGTAGCTTTCCTTCTTTAATATGGCTTTAAATGCCAACTAATTTTCTTGGAATATGGACTCTTCCTCGTTTGCCTTAGCCTGTAAGTAAACTTGGGAATTTCGCTTCGACAGCCCTAGCCGCTGCTACAGATGTCGGAAAATCATATGAACGCCGGTTATAGATTTAGGATTTTTGCTTTTAAAATCGCGCTCCACTTCTCCCAAATTCCATAGTCAGCTGTCAAGGGTAACAAGGTCAGCGGAAACTCTACTCGACAGGTTCTCGGCAGCAACTTGTCTTCAGTTGGAACTACTTCACTACAGCCCCTGGGTTTGCTCCTCAACATTGTTTCCTCCACTCCTCAGTTCCCTCGTTCAGCTGTTAGTACCTACAAGCAAGAATACACTAGAACAATATCTCTTGTTCTCCAAATAAATGATAAGCTATAAAGTAAGGCAGAACAATGGTATACTGTAAAATGCTATGCATGAACCTACTTATGGCTAAAATATGCTTAAAACAGTAATAATAAGAGTTAGAATGTGTATGAAATATAGAAATTTTGGACACTTTACACACCCCCAAACTCGAACTATTGCTTGTCCTCATGTAATGCAATCTATAGTACTTGCTCTAATAATAATCAGAAAGAAAAACTTGTTTTTAACCTGATTTTCTACCTCAAGGCCGTGGCACCTGTATATAAAACTTAGTGAAGGGAAATAAGCGAGAAAATAACCCAGAATTAAATTTCTCATGCCTATGTGATGTTTCCATATCTGTAAACAAGCTGAATATGCGGAATAAATAATTAAACAAAGATACTGCTATAATTTAGAGGTTGCTGCCAAGGCAGCACAATTTTAACACATTATTATTTTTAATCAAGGCAGTGAGGGCTTCAGCTTATCACAACTACTCTTCCAGGTCTGACGTTTAGATAGGAGCAAACTACAGAACCCTGAACCCTTGGAGTAAAGTCATCCCGTGAAGGCTTTCATTCACTCATGCTATTTTGTCCGTCACTTTTAAGCTTTCAGATTCATTGACTTTGATAGCAACGGAATGTCCTCGCACATGATTCTTCCTACAGCCTGTTGCGGGCATCTCTAGGGTAACACATCACTTTTCTTTGTTTTTGATTTTGCTGCCTTGGCAGTTCTACATTTTTCTTTGTCTTTTGACTGCCTCGGCGGCTACCTGCAATTATCGTTAGAATTTTGCAAAGAAAACCAATAGGCATTGTTCATCAAATATTCTAACACATTCAGCAAGTAAGAGAGATGTTTAACATTTTTAGGCAAAAAGAAAAAAAATCCAAGTCATATTTCATGCTTTTTCCCAGATTAAGTTTAATTTTTAATTAGGTGTGAAAATAAATTAATCGACTATCCTATCATAGGCACAAGTCATAACAAACTTTCCTTTTCCGATTATTACTAAGGCAAGTACAATGCAACCTATATGCAACTAAGAATTCCTACAAATGATGTGAGAGCTATCCCCCAAACTCGAGATGGGCATTGCCCTCAATGCACAAGACAAAAAAGTTAAGAAAATAAAACATACATGTTAAAGATAACAAATAAGAAAACAAAATAAATAAAAGAAAATAAATTAGAAGTTTGTCGAGGGTTGAGAGGAGGTTGGATTCTAGTTAGCCGAGGAGGAGGAGGATGTTTGGATGATGAAGCGGTGACTGGCAGATGCCTTGGCGGCGGTTCTAGCAGGTGAGGTCTTTGCTTTCCGCGGCGGTTGGAGTCTCTTCGGCGTATGTTCTGGCTCTTCTTGAGGCTTGGCAGGGGGAACGACAGGAGATGCGTCCCTCTCTTCTGACTCAGTCTCGAAGTCCACAGGTTCTTCGACTATTATGTGCCGCTTCCTCTTCCTGGTCCCTTCCTCTGTGGGTTCTTCGACTATTGGCTGTGCAGGCTGGGGAGAGATTCTTTTGGTGCCTCTCAGGTGAGTCTGCCACTGTGTTTTATGGGGTGGCAGCTGAGTGATGCGGAGAATGCATAGGAGAGGGCACATGGCGGCCTGTCTGGCGGGCAGCGGCGGCTGGTGAAGTTCTTTGTGCTTTGGCTGCTGCTACAAGCTTCTTAGGAAAGGGTGGCATGATGGGCACATCACATGGGAATTTCTGCAGGAAATAAGCCACCAGGGATTCTTGGGCCTCCCCCACGTAGTTCATGAAGGCCAACTGCTGCTGCTCTATATGTTTTGTGTGTTATAGGAGTGTGTGGAGTAGCGGAAGGACTTCTTTGTCTGGGGTAGCATCAGTACTGCCGGGGGCGGCTGACGTTTCAAACTGTGTGGCGGAGGGCTGACTGGACGTTGATGGTTCTTTCTCCACATCATGCATCATCTGAATGCAGACATTTTTGGTCCAGCCCTCCTTGGTAGTTGTAAGCTCATCTGTGGGCTCTGCCGGGACTCGAAGTTGGTGCAGAGACCTGTGATGAGTGATGAAAAGTACAACCTGTCCTTCTTCTTTTTGAAGCAATTGTATATTTCTGTGTAGATGCTTTCCCCTACTTTGATTGGCCGGTTCATCAGGATACTGTGAATTAAGGCGAGGCGCGGCCGGTCAATTGTTGAGTTGTGGGATGTGGGCAGCATAAGCCTTTTCACAAACGTGTTCCATAACATAGCCTCAGGCAGCAGGTGGTGGCGCTAGATAGATCCCACATGTTTGCCCCCTAACCATGGTGTGTTGGGCTTGCAGATTTGGTCCTTGATCTCCTCATAGTGGGCAGCTGTCAGTGACTGCCTCTATTCCTCGTGCCGGTTGTCATTCATATCGAGGCCGTAATAGTTGTTGATGCCAGTAGGGTTGAGTTTGACTGCCTCCCCACGGACGTAGACGAATGGCTTGTCTGGGCAAGGCTGATGGGAGTAGAATTCCCTGACTATAGTGATGTTCGCGATATCAGGCTGCTGAGCGAACATCTCCCATCCCTTGTAGTTGATGGATCAGAACAAGGCTGGCTCTAGACCACAGTCTCCCGTTTGCTTCGTGTAATGGAAGCATTGTTCCTCCCAGACGGCCTGCTTGGAGAATTTTTCTCTATATCTCTCCTCGTCCGCCTTGAAGCAAAACCTTGTATAGATGGGCTTTTGGGTTGATGTTGAGGCCATGTGAACGGTTGTATTCTAACTAAAAATAGAAAGGAAATATTATGAGAGAGAGCAGGAGAATAAGATAGAAGCTAGCAAAAAGATGGAAGTAAAGTAAAATGAAGTGAGTGAGTGGTTTATATAAGAGCTGCCGAGAAGTGCTGGAGCGATATTAAATGATCAACGTTCCGATTTCCTAGCGCACGTTATAGATTTTTCTGCCCGTTATTTTGGGAGCTGTTGGAAACTAGCCGTTACGCTTTGCCGCGCTGGCTGCTGACTCGACAAGATGGTGGGCGGGCTTCTTGCTGGTCTTCCTTTGTAATCCTGCTCTTTTATTCTTGATCCTAAAATAAAAATAGAAATAAAAATAATTAAATGACTTTTGATAAATAAAATACTGAAAATTAATCTAATCCTAAAACAAAATAAACTCTAATCCTAATGCATAAAAATAAAAATGATAAAAATAAAAATTAAGTTATGTTGGGAGTGCATTTGGGTGCAACTCCCAGACATAACCACTTCTTGAGGTGGTTTAGCTTTTTCTCTCCTCCTGAGGGGTTCCCTTTGTTCTTTCAGATGTTGCGTTATAAGGTCCTTCAGTCTGCCCCTAGGTCGGTCGCGGCAGCTGCTGCTCTATCCTGTTTCTACACTAATCTTGGCAGCTCTTGCATCTGGGCTTTCCTGTCCTTCCTCAGAGGGTTGAAGCACGTTCATCCTTATGCTCTGATCCTCTACCCTCACTGTCAACTCCTCAAGTTCCACATCTATCAACGTTCTTCCCGTGGACAAGAAGGGTCGCCCAAGAATGATAAGGGATTTCTCGTCGGCCTCGCAATCAGGATGAGGAAGTTGGCGGGGAGAATTATGTAACACCCTAAAAACCACCCTAGTTAGAATTATAGAAAACGACAAGGATAGCGTAAACAATTTACAATTTAGTTAAGATTACAATGAAACCACATAAGCTATGTTCTATTAAGATATAAATGGGTTAAACACTGCATGTAAGTTCATATGTAAAATTAAACAAATGAAGATTAATTTGTAACTAATATATATATATATATATATATATATATATATATATATATATGTTAGATAATATGAAACGTAAAATAGTATACATATATATATGTATGATTCGGTGGGTTGTATTTAAATGTACATATAAGTATATCTATAAGTAAAATATGATAAACTAATAATTAAGTAGTTAAATATTATAATGTTAGTGGGATATTAAGTGGAATTATAATAGAATTTCATGGACATAAACTAATCCATGTGTCCTTTATACAAGAGACAATCAACCCACTAAGGAAAGAAAGTTAACATGTGTAAACCACTTACTTCCATCATCATCTTTCTCATGCAAACCTGCCGAACCAAAGAGAGGAAAGGAAAGATAGAAATCTAGAATTCTTAGGCTTAAGGACATCTTTATTTTGCTGGAAATTGAGCTAAAAGATCACCTAGGATCATGCATGTAGGCAGATATCAAGTAAGTACATCATATGTTACCCGATTCCTATGGTGTTTTTATTTTTCTATTTGATGATTCTGGGTTTGAACCACTAAAAAAATATGTTATAAATGTTTTATTATGAGTTATCAATTCTGGGTTCATGTTAGACTTGAATAATTTATGGAAATTAAAGCATGAACATGAACTTAGGTATGAATATGCCCAGATTCGTACTTGTATGATACCCTGTAGAAATCTGGAAAATTGAGCATGTTAGAGTCATTTCTGGAAAAAAGTGTTCTTATACAAAGTTGTAGGGGACAAAATTTTACATGGAATAGAGGTATGAGTTGCTCAAAAATGTTAAGTATAGGTCTCTGAATTGTTGTTAGAAGTTGACTGGACTGAAACTGAATGAATTTGGAATCTGCTGGACTAAATTGTGAAATTCGAAATGTTTAGGGGTCAAAATGGTGTTAATAAATTCTGAAAATTTATGCTTGAAACAGGGGAGTCATGGAATGAATAAAAATTAAATGGCCAAGCTTGAATTAAGTCTCAATTGCTAGGTTAAATGCATTTAGATCACATGTAGGATTATTAAAGAATTAAAAGGGACTGTTTTATGGAAATTGATAAATTGAGGACTTGACTGCTCTGTTTTTAAACATGTTAGAACTTCATTGTTATGTTAATACATGTAAGTTAATGTGGTTAATAGCTTAGAATCAAATGAATTGTGAAATATAGGATTTAAATGCACTAAAGTAACTAAGTTAAGCTTGGACAGATTAGACCCTGAAATTGGCCTGCTTTCAAATGTAAAACTGTATTAACTGGGAAATGCTAAAAATATGCGCCATACATGGTTTTAAAGGTGTGTTTATAACATTTCCAGAATAGTATGATATGTCTTATTTGGATTAGAGAATAAAACGTTATGGACATATTAGTGGACAATGCTCAAAACTGCCATGTTAGGGACAACTTGTGTGTTTATTGTTGTTTGCTTGATTTGGTTGGATTTTTGTGCTAAGGTTGATACTAATGGATGTTATATATGTTGTAATATGATTCAAGAGCATATTGGTGAAGACATATTAGAGGAATCAAGGGGTGATCAAACCAAGAAGAAAGGGAGAGGCATCATCATTAAGGAGACAAACTAGCTTGGAGTATTGTGAGTGTAGTTTTGTATAAAGTGTTAGGAATAGTATCCTAACCTTGTTATTTTTTATTATTAGATAACATGAAGGAAGCATGAAATGAACCTAATAATGGTTGGTAAAAATTAAAATGCTAAGGATGAAGGATTAAAGGAAAGACTTATGATATGTTGACTATGCTAGTTAGATAAGCTTACTTTAGCCTAGATATGTTACATTGGGTTGATGATTGAATAAACCATATGACATGAACTTATATGATGAGTTTAGCTACTGTATTTTGATGTTTACATGATGAAAATGATAATATGTGCTTGCTGATTTTTCATGTTATCATGAATTGAATGATTGCTCTGAAATAAAGATCGATGTTGTTACATGTTTGGTGAATTGTTGAATAACAAGCAATTGGTTTTGTTAAACATATAAGTTAAGATAAGACCTTGGTTTGATTAGTGTCTTTAGGTAGAAGGGCATGCCTTAGAGTCATTGAGCTCCTCTGATTATTGTTAAAGGATGGTGGTTAGTCACCAATATTCCTTAAGGTGGTAAGTCACCTTGATGCTATGGCATCCTCTGATTACATGTTACAAGTTGGTTACAAAGCATTGATACCTTTGGGTATCCAAAGTCATATGTCACACGTAGACTCGATTACCTTGTTCATTAATCATCCAAGGCAACATATTTAAAAGTTACATGTCTTGAAAGATAAGTACCTAAATGATAAGTACCAATGAAATGAAATTGATATGCCTACTTGCCTTGTATATGCTAATGCTTTTAAATGATGCTTGTTGTTGTATATGATAGTGTTTTGATTGATACTTGCTGTATGAATGAACATAAAAGTATGTTGTTTATGTTGCATCAATGGTTACTTGAAATGGTTACAAGAATAGCTAAGTCTACTTATGCATGATGGACTAGCTAGGTGAACTTTGATTAAAGCCTAGTTAGGTAACCTTAAAGATTGAATAATGATCTAAAAGATAGAGATTAGTAAAGTTTAGGGCTGCCTCACTAAGTACATACCTTGTAATTATCACTCTTCTGTTCCCTTCTTCCAAAAATTTCAGGTACTAGTCCCGAAAGCTAGTCGATTGTCTTAGAGAGCTGACCTTGAAGTCCAAGCACAAGTATGACTCTTTTGGATGTCTTAGTTGGTGGCATAGATGTATATAAGTGTCACATGCATATGATACATGTACTTTGGGTGTTTGACATGTAATTGTTAAGTTTAAGACTTGGCTTGGTTTTGTATATATATGTAAGCATAAGCTTGTTTTGTAATAATTATATGTTGACATATAATGGTTGCATTATATATATATGGGTTGTGTATGATTAAAGTGTTGATATGTGATTTGCAAATGCTATGTGTTATCTAGATATTATGTTATTCAAATGGATGAATGTGAACATGTAAGATCGTGCTTGTTTAGATTATCAAATTGTAATTAGATTTCCTAATAGGTTATATGCTTCATTCGAATGACTCCTTATATAATAGTGTTCATGGTGTATGATTCTTATATGCCTATGTTGTCATAGCACCATTCGAATATAATGTTTTATGTATATGATGTATGCTATAGTTTGTCTTGATTACTAAGGAGGGTGATATATGTATATGCTTCAAATTGTAAAAGTAGAATGTCTATTAATATGCCTTGATTTAGCTTGAGCTTTAAATGGTTATATAGAAGTGTACATGTTTTCATTAATGGGTTGATATGAATATATATCATGATTCTAAGAATAAAAAGTTAGCATTTGAACTTAGAGGTTGTCTTGATGTAATTCGAATATGTTCTTATTAGGATTAGGTGATTTGATAATGTTAAGAATTGTATACATGTGGTTATGCTATGTTATGGTATTAGTCCCATATGTTATAAGTATAAACTTGGTTAGTATAAGATACTTAAATTTTGTGGAGAACATGTTTTTAAGTTCATATGTTAGTATGTTAAGTTTGATAATATACAAGCTGCATGGCTTTGATTGATATTGTTTCATGTTTTGTTTTCGATTGTTTATTTGTTTTGAATCGTTCGTTATATGTCGTAACATCTCTCACTCCTAAACCGGGTGAGGGGTGTTACATAAATTGGCATCAGAGTTTTAGGTTATAGATCCTAAAATTTATCCGAATATGTCATGCATCATATAGGATTACATTATGCCACCTAGGAGTCTTATATTGAATTATTTGTGACTTCGCTCTCTAATTTCGAACTTTCCTCTGAATTCCTTATAGAATGTCTGCTACGAACATAGCTCGGGACGATGAGAGTCCCCAAGGATCTTCTACTAAGAACGGGGATAGCGTTGCTATGCGACCCCCAGTTGAACCTGAACAACCTCGAGAGCAACCTCGAGTACAAGTCCCTCCTCCTTTGGACAATGCGACCATCGAAACTGTTCGTCGGGAATGTTTTATCAGTGTCAAAGAAATATTTGATCACTTTGGAACGGGTGTACGAGCAGCCTCGGTTGTTGTTGCACCATCTCAAGCCCCGATCGACAAGCTCGCTTAACACCGAGCTACTCCTTTTAGTAGCCTCGATATCGAGAAACCGGAAAAAGGTGAGCAGTGGCTTGATAAAACTATCCAGATCTTGACTAAGCAACTCAAATGTTCCGATGAGCATAAACTCGAGTGTGCAGTCTCCTTATTAACCGAAGACGCTTTAAGCTGGTGCGAAACCATGATTCTGACTACCCCTGTTGAGTCAGTGACCTGGGACTTCTTCGTTGATGAGTTTAAGAAGAAGTTCATTAGCGAACAATATCTGCCGAATGCAGAAATAAATTCTTGTACTTGAAGCAGGCCAATCGGCCGATTGAACAATATGTTGTTGATTTATGCAAATACTGCAAATACGGAGCTGCTTACATTAAGACTGAAGAAGAGAAATGTCGTAAGTTCGTTGGTGGTCTGAACGACGAGCTAAAATCGATGTTTACTGCTCTTGGTCTCACAAACTTACAAACTCTTGTGAACCGAGCTATTTCTACTGAAGCTACGATGAGGGTCGCAGAAAAGCGAAAGAGTAGTTATCGTCCGGTCAAGGGTAAAAATGGTGACAGTAAGTCCCGGTGGTCGAAGAGGCCGAAGCACCAGAATGAGTCCTTCTCTACTTATTCACCCGTCACTCAGAATGATTATCGACCACCGTCCTCAAACAAGATGGCAATTCCGGTGGTTTCTGTTAACAGCACCGGAAAATCTAAAAGGACACCTACTTGTAAATTCTGTCAAAAACAGCACTTCGGCCAATGCCGATTTCAGTCTAATCTCTACTTTGCCTGTGGAGGCAATGATCATTATATTCGTGACTGTGCGAAGAAGGATAACCAAACTTCTACTCGTCACTCTAATCTGAACCCGGCACCATCTGGTCGAAACAAGAAGCTGAGACAAGCTCAATTGGGTCATCAGGGGAAAGGCAAGGCTGCTCATTCAAAAGCCACTACCTATCAGGAATCTCGAGCCCCATCTCGTGTCTATCACATTCGTGGCAAAGAAGAAGAAGAGTCTCCCGATGTCATTGCGGGTACTGTTGAACTTAACCTTAAACCTGTTTACGCTTTGATAGATTTGGGATCAACCCATTCATTTATATGCTCATACTTGTTGGATGAACTTAAATTGAAACCTGAAACTGTACAAACTGGACTAATTGTTTCGAACCCTATAGGAGGTAGTATGCCTATAAATTTGATTTGTAAAGACTGTCAGATGACAATCTGAAATGTACCCTTTCCTTGTAATCTTTATGTGTTGCCTAAATGTGAATTTGATCTAGTTTTAGGACTAGACTGGTTGGGAAAACATGAAGCCTGGGTAGAGTGTCAAAACCGTAGGTTGTATTTACGGGGTTTAGGAAAAGAATCCATTCTGTTGATAGACAAGAAATCGACTACTATTTTTGCTGCTATGGCATTACAAGACGAGCTTGATTTCGGTTTGCTAGAAATGCCTGTTTTATCTGAATTTGCTGATGTTTTTCCTGAGGAACTCCCTGGTCTTCCTCCAACTCGGGAAGTCGAATTTAAGATTGAAGTTCAACCCGGAACTAATCTTGTGTCCATTGCTCCCTATCGTATGGCACGGGTTGAACTGAAATAATTGAAGAAGCAGATACAAGAGCTCGAAGACAAGGGATTCATTCGACCGAGCATCTCTCCCTGGGGTGCCCCTGTTTTGTTCGTGAAAAAGAAAGACGATTCGGTGCGGCTCTGTATCAATTACCGGCAATTGAACAAAGTCACTATCAAGAACAAGTATCTGCTACCGAGAATCGAAGATCTGTTTGATCAACTCAAAAACGCAGCCGTGTTTTCCAAGATTGATCTTCGGTCCGGATACTACCAAATGAGGGTAAAAGAAGAAGACGTGCCCAAAACAGCCTTCCGAACTCGATATGGAAATTACGAGTTTCTAGTGATGCCGTTCGGTCTAACAAATGCCCCTGCTGCATTCATGGATTTGATGAATCGAGTATTCAAACCCTATCTTGACAAGTTCGTTGTTGTATTTATCGACGACATTCTTGTTTACTCCCGGAACAAGGAAGAACATGTTGATCATCTTCGGATTGTACTTCAAACGCTCAGAGATCGCCAATTATACGCCAAGTTTACTAAGTGTGAATTTTGGATATCCGAAGTTTCATTCCTCGGACACATCATTTTTGCCAATGGAATCAAAGTAGACTCTAAGAAAGTACAAGCTATTCTTGATTGGAGACCTCCGAGAAATGTGAGTGAGATCCGGAGTTTTCTTGGCTTAGCCGATTATTACCGAAGATTTTTGAAGGGATTCTCGGTGATTGTCGCACCGTTAACTAAACTCCTCCAAAAGGATGTAACCTTTGAGTGGTCGGAAAAGCAGCAACGAAGCTTCGAACAACTCAAACAAGCTCTGACACATGCTCCAGTCCTTACTCAACCTGAATCGGGTAAAGAATTCGTTGTGTACAGCGATGCATCACACTCGGGCCTAGGTTGTGTTATGATGCAAGAAGGCAACGTGATTGCATACGCCTCTCGAAAATTGAAGCCGCACGAATTGAATTATCCTACTCACGATCTCGAGCTTGCGGCCATTGTGTTTGCACTCAAAATTTGGCGGCACTATCTGTACGGTGAAAGATGCAAGTTGTTCACTGATCACAAAAGCCTGAAGTATTTGCTCACTCAAAAGGATTTGAACCTTAGGCAAAGAAGATGGTTGGAGTTACTCAAAGATTACGACTTGATCATAGATTATCATCCCGGAAAAGCCAACGTCGTTGCTGACGCTCTGAGTCGAAAATCGAATCTCGGTATGTTATTCAAATCCGAGAACAATTCATTCTTAAGCTTAAAGCATTTGTTGGAATTCTTTATTGGTAGTCAAGGAAGAAATTCGAACTCTTTCTTGCTCATTAAGTAACAATTCGAAAGCTTTCTTAATCATTAAGTAAAGTTTCGAATCATACCTTAAATTGTAAGTAACATCTCTAATTTTGTTATTCGTAGCTACCTTGGCTATCAACGCTCATTTCCGGCTATGCAAAACTCGGAATTTTCTGAATGAACTTCAAGTTCAATCTACTCTGATCACCAGGATCAAAGAACTTCAACAAATTGATCCGGAACTTCAGAAAATCAATTCTAAGCTTGAGTATAATCCTGACTTCTCTGTTAAGTCGAACGGTCTTTTATACTTCAAAGATCGTATATGTGTCCCTAATAACAAAGAATTACAAGATGAAATTTTACAAGAAGCGCATCAAATTTCTTTTCGATCCACCCTGGATCAGTTAAGATGTACAAGGACCTCAAGCCCTTGTATTGGTGGCCAAGAATGAAAATGGCTATCAACGACTCTGTAGCGAAATGTTCGAACTGCCAACGGGTTAAAGCCGAGCACCAAGTCCCTACTGGTTTGCTTCAACCTCTCAAATTTCCACAATGGAAATGGGAACATAATACAATGGATTTCGTAACCGGTCTTCCTTGTTCGCCAAGAAAGTGCGACGCTATCTGGGTGATCGTTGATCGTTTCACCAAGTCAGCACACTTCATTCCGGTGAGAATGAATTTCAGTCATGAAGCCTTTGTTGAACTATACATTCGAGAAGTAATTCGTTTACATGGAGTTCCAATCTCAATAGTCTCCGATCGAGATCCTCGATTCAAAGCTTGATTTTGGAAATCATTACATAAAGCTCTCGGAACCAAACTGAATCTTAGCACAGCTTTCCATCCGCAAAGCGATGGTCAATCCGAGCGAGTAATTCAAATTCTCGAAGACATGCTCAGAGCTTGTATCATTGACTTCGGAAAGAACTGGGAGAAATCACTACCTTTGGTAGAATTCGCCTACAACAATAGCTTCCAATCTTCGATTCAAATGGCTTCTTTCGAAGCGTTGTATGGCAGAAGATGTCGAACACCTATATGTTGGTCTGAACTTGGTGATAATAAAGTTTTGGGACCACAATTGCTTCGGGAAACCGAAGAACAAATTCAAATCATTAATTCTCTATTGAAGCAAGTTTTCGATCGTCAAAAGTCTTACGCCGATCTGAAACGTAGAGACATTCAACATCAAGTCGGAGATAAAGTGTTTCTTAAAGTCTCCCCGTGGAAGAAAGTATTCCGATTTGGCAAAAGAGGCAAGCTAAGTCCTCGGTTTATCGGACCATTTGAAGTAGTCAAAAGAATTGGTCCTGTAGCTTATCGACTCGCTCTTCCTCCCGAGTTTGATAAGATACACAATGTCTTACATGTCTAAATGCTCAGAAGATATCGATCTGATCCGTCTCACGTTCTTGAGCCTGAAGAAGTTGAGCTCAATCCCGATCTTTCATACGAAGAAGAACCCATCCGAATCCTCGATCGAGAAGTCAAGAGACTTCGGAATAAAAGTGTTCCTCTTGTCAAAGTTCTTTGGAGGAATCACAACGTCGAAGAAGCGACGTGGGAACCTGAGGACACAATGAAAAAGCAATATCCTCATCTGTTCGATTCAGGTAAAATTCGAGGACGAATTTTCTTTAAGGGGGGAGGAATTGTAACACCCTAAAAACCACCCTAGTTAGAATTATAGAAAACGACAAGGATAGCGTAAACAATTTACAATTTAGTTAAGATTACAATGAAACCACATAAGCTATGTTCTATTAAGATATAAATGGGTTAAACACTACATGTAAGTTCATATGTAAAATTAAAGAAATGAAGATTAATTTGTAACTAATATATATATATATATATATATATATATATATATATATATATATATATATATATATATATATATATGTTAGATAATATGAAACGTAAAATAGTATACATATATATATGTATGATTCGGTGGGTTGTATTTAAATGTACATATAAGTATATCTATAAGTAAAATATGATAAACTAATAATTAAGTAGTTAAATATTATAATGTTAGTGGGATATTAAGTGGAATTATAATAGAATTTCATGGACATAAACTAATCCATGTGTCCTTTATACAAGAGACAATCAGCCCACTAAGGAAAGAAAGTTAACATGTGTAAACCACTTACTTCCATCATCATCTTTCTCATGCAAACCTGCCGAACCAAAGAGAGGAAAGGAGAGATAGAAATCTGGAATTCTTAGGCTTAAGGACATCTTTATTTTGCTGGAAATTTAGCTAAAAGATCACCTAGGATCATGCATGTAGGCAGATATCAAGAAAGTACATCATATGTTACCCGATTCCTATGGTGTTTTTATTTTTGTATTTGATGATTCTGGGTTTGAACCACTAAAAAAATATGTTATAAATGTTTTATTATGAGTTATCAATGCTGGGTTCATGTTAGACTTGAATAATTTCTGGAAATTAAAGCATGAACATGAACTTAGGTATGAATCTGCCCAGATTCGTACTTGTATGATACCCTGTAGAAATCTGTAAAATTGAGCATGTTAGAGTCATTTATGGAAAAAGTGTTCTTATACAAAGTTGTGGAGGAAAACATTTTACATGGAATAGAGGTATGAGTTGCTCAAAAATGTTAAGTATAGGTCTCTGAATTGTTGTTAGAAGTTGACTGGACTGAAACTGAATGAATTTGGAATCTGCTGGACTAAATTGTGAAATTCGAAATGTTTAGGGGTCAAAATGGTGTTAATAAATTCTGAAAATTTATGCTTGAAACATGGGAGTCATGGAATGAATAAAAATTAAATGGCCAAGCTTGAATTAAGTCTCAATTGGTAGGTTAAATGCATTTAGATCACATGTAGGATTATTAAAGGATTAAAGGGGACTGTTTTGTGGAAATTGATAAATTGAGGACTTGAATGCTCTGTTTTTAAAGATGTTAGAACTTCATTGTTATGTTAATACATGTAGGTTAATGTGGTTAATAGCTTAGAATCAAATGAATTGTGAAATATAAGATTTAAATGCACTAAAGTCACTAAGTTAAGCTTGGACAGATTAGACCCTAAAATTGGCCTGTTTTCAAATTTAAACTGTATTAACTGGGAAATGCTAAAAATATGAGCCATACATGGTTTTAAAGGTGTGTTTATAAGATTTCCAGAATAGTATGATATGCCTTATTTGGATTAGGGAATAAAAAGTTATGGACAGATTAGTGGACAATGCTCAAAAGTGCCATGTTAAGGACAGCTTGTGTGTTTATTGTTGTTTGCTTGATTTGGTTGGATTTTTGTGCTAAGGTTGATACTAATGGATGTTATATATGTTGTAATATGATTCTAGAGCATATTGGAGAAAAGATATTAGAGGAATCAAGGGGGTGATCAAACCAAGAAGAAAGGGAGAGGCATCATCATTAAGGAGACAAACTAGCTTGGAGTATTGTGAGTGTAGTTTTGTTTAAAGTGTTAGGATTAGAATCCTAACCTTGTTATTTTTGATTATTAGATAAAATGATGGAAGCATGAAATGAACCTAATAATGGATGGTAAAAATTAAAATGCTAAGGAAGAAGGATTAAAGGAAAGACTTATGATATGTTGACTATGCTAGTTAGATAAGCTTACTTTGGCCTAGATATGTTACATTGGGTTGATGATTGAATAAACCATATGACATGAACTTATATGATGAGTTTAGCTACTGTATTTTGATGTTTACATGATGAAAATGATAATATGTGCATGCTGATTTTTCATGTTATCATGAATTGAATGATTGCTCTGAAATAAAGATCGATATTGTTACATGTTTGGTGAATTGTTGAATAACAAGCAATTGGTTTTGTTAAACATATAAGTTAAGATAAGACCTTGGTTTGATTAGTGTCTTTAGGTAGAAGGGCATGCCTTAGAGTCATTGAGCTCCTCTGATTATTGTTAAAGGATGGTGGTTAGTCACCAATATTCCTTAAGGTGGTATGTCACCTTGATGCTATGGCATCCTCTGATTACATGTTACAAGTTGGTTACAAAGCATTGATACCTTTGGGTATCCAAAGTCATATGTCACACGTAGACTCGATTACCTTGTTCATTAATCATCCAAGGCAACATATTTAAAAGTTACATGTCTTGAAAGATAAGTACCTAAATGATAAGTACCAATGAAATGAAATTGATATGCCTACTTGCCTTGTATATGCTAATGCTTTTAAATGATGCTTGTTGTTGTATATGATAATGTTTTGATTGATACTTGTTGTATGAATGATCATAAAAGTATGTTGTTTATGTTGCATCAATGGTTACTTGAAATGGTTACAAGAATAGCTAAGTCTACTTATGCATGATGGACTAGCTAGGTGAACTTTGATTAAAGCCTTGTTAGGTAACCTTAAAGATTGAATAATGATCTAAAAGATAGAGATTAGTAAAGTTTAGGGCTGCCTCACTAAGTGCATACCTTGTACTTATCACTCTTCTATTCCCTTCTTCCAAAAATTTTAGGTACTAGTCCCGAAAGCTAGTCGATTTTCTTAGAGAGCTGACCTTGAAGTCCGAGCACAAGTATGACTCTTTTGGATATCTTAGTTGGTGGCATAGATGTATATAAGTGTCACATGCATATGATACATGTACTTTGGGTGTTTGACATGTAATTGTTAAGTTTAAGACTTGGCTTGGTTTTGTATATATATGTAAGCATAAGCTTGTTTTGTAATAATTATATGTTGACATATAATGGTTGCATTATATATATATATATGGGTTGTGTATGATTAATGTGTTGATATGTGATTTGCAAATGCTATGTGTTATCTAGATATCATGTTATTCAAATGGATGAATGTGAACATGTAAGATCGTGCTTGTTTAGATTATTAAATTGTACCTAGATTTCCTAATAGGTTATATGCTTCATTCGAATGACTCCTTATGTAATAGTGTTCATGGTGTATGATTCTTATATGCCTATGTTGTCATAGCACCATTTGAATATAATGTTTTATGTATATGATGTATGCTATAGTTTGTCTTGATTACTAAGGAGGGTGATATATGTATATGCTTCAAATTGTGAAAGTAGAATGTCTATTAATATGCCTTGATTTAGCTTGAGCTTTAGATGGTTATATAGAAGTGTACATGTTTTCTTTAATGGGTTGATATGAATATATATCATGATTCTAAGAATAAAAAGTTAGCATTTGAACTTAGAGGTTGTCTTGATGTAATTCGAATATGTTCTTATTAGGATTAGGTGATTTGATAATGATAAGAATTGTATACATGTGGTTATGCTATGTTATGGTATTAGTCCAATATGTTATAAGTATAAACTTGGTTAGTATAAGATACTTAAATTTTGTGGATAACATGTTTTTAAGTTCATATGTTAGTATGTTAAGTTTGATAATATACAAGCTGCATGGCTTTGATTGATATTATTTCATGTTTTGTTTTCGATTGTTTATTTGTTTTGAATCGTTCGTTATATGTCGTAACATCTCTCACTCCTAAACCGAGTGAGGGGTGTTACAAATTAGGTTGCCCACCTTTACCAGGATGTCTTCAATCTTTTCCTCCGGTTGCACAAATGAGTGATTAGCAAGTTTAAGCATGACGAAGGTTGGTTTGGCAGGTCTAATACCTAGTTTGTCAAAGACGGCCTTTGGCATCATGTTGATGCTGACTCCCAGATCACACAGAGCTCTGGTCTCGTGGTTGCTGCCTAGCTTGCATGGTATAACAAAGCTGCCCGAATCTGTCTGCTTGGGCGGCAGCTTGTTATGCAGCATAGCCATGCACTTTTCAGTGACGACCACTATCTCGAATTCCCCCATCCTCTTCTTCTTAGAAACCATGTCTCTGAGATGCTTAGCATAGTTTGGCATGCTTTGTATGGCTTCTATCAGAGGAATATTAATATGCACCTATTTTAGAATATCCAGGAATTTTTTGAATTGGTGCTCCTATTGCTGTTGCTTGAGCTTTTGGGGAAATGGTGCTGGCACGCGGATGTCCTCTATTTGCTTCTTCTTAAGGGCTTAGTCTGAGGAGGATCATCCTTGTCAGTGCCGCTTTAATGTTTTTCTACTGGGGCGGCTAATATCGGTGCTATTGAGGCAGGTTTACTTGTTTGTTTCGACTGAGTTCCTCGCTATTTTACCATCTTTGGTTTATACAGCTGCTTCCCACTTCTTGTAGATATAGCCTTGCAATGTTCATAAGTGGGCTTGGCTGCTTTTTGCGGGCTTCTGGATGATGCTCCAATAGTCCAGCTGTGGTAGATTTCGGTGAAATTCCCAAATTGAGTTTCCAGGTTCTTAATGGCAGCCTCCTAGTTGTTCATCTTCATCTCCGTCCTGTCCATAAAAGACTCAGTTTTCTCAATAAATTTATTTGTATAAACAATAAATTCACCAGTTTGTTTCATAAAGGTTTGTAGAGTTGCTTCTAGTGAATTATTGTGCCGTGGCTGCTGAGTCTACTGCTGGAACTAATTCTGTTGGTAGCCTCCCTGTAGATGCCGTGGATTTGCTGCTGTCTTTGGGTTGCTCTAGGAGAAGTTGGGATGGTTTCTCCAGTTAGGATTATAGGTGTTTTGGGCAGGCCTACTATTCCTCTCATATCCTCCCATGTAGTTTGCAGACGCTGTGCATTCAGAGGAATCGTGGTTGGCCCCACATTCCCTATAGAAGGGCTCAACAACTTTTACTTCATAGACCTTCCTTGAGGATTGCACCATCTTCATCACCAGCTCCGTCAGAGTGTCGAAGCGGGCATTAATAGATTCTGGGGCTTCTACCTCATTTACAGTAGTTGGTTGCCTTGTGCCGCCTAGGCGGGCTGTCAGGTATTTATAATCATTTTTAGTTGCTATGTTGAGCAGCCGTAGTGCTTCCTCTAGAGGTCTGTCTAGGATGATCCCGTTGACCGAGGTATCTATCATCATCCGAGTTGGGTAGTTAATCCCATTGTAAAATATAGATACCTGAGTCCAAGCCGGTAGACCGTGAAGCGGACAATTGTTTAACATTTATTGGTACCGCTCCCATGCCTTGTACATCGGCTCGTCATCCCCTTGTCTAAAGGATGTGATCTCATTCCGCAGCCTATCGGTTACATTGGATGGGCTGAATCGGTCTAGAAAATCCTTGCAGAGCTCCACCCATGAATTGAAAGATTCGGCTGGTTGTTTATTCAACCACTGTTTTGCCCTATCCCTCAGTGAATAGGGAAATAGCCTTAGTCGTAATACGTCATCGTGTACCCCGTGTATCTTGAATGCTCGGCAAATGTCCACGAATCCTCGTAAATGCTGCCGAGCATCTTCTGTGGCAGTCCTTTCCAAGTGCCCTAGTGTGTTTATCATGTTGAACATGACGGGCTTTAGTTCAAAATGGTCTGCCCCTATCTCTGGTTCCGTCACTATTGGCTCGAACATTTGAAAGTCATGTTCAAGGTAGTCCCTAGTTGTCCGCACTTGGGGTGGATTAGAGGGATCATGCCTATGCTGTTCTTGTGGTCTTCTGGGCGGCAAATCATGTTGCCCGCCCCTGCCATTGTTGGCGTCAATTGGGGGGGGGGTCCTCGTTTACCATGGTCTCTTCCTTTGCCTTGCCTTGCCTGTGTCTTTGTTCTTTAAGGCTTCCTTGAGCTCCCGCTTAATTCTTCTAGTTTCATGCTCGAGATCGTCGTAAATAATGAAATTTCCTTTAGGGTTGGCCCTGGTCATACACTTGCAAAGGACACGATAATTTTTTTTAATTAAAAATAAAATAAAAAGTAAAAAGGTGCATAAATTGAAAAACGAAATTCGCTATTACCAATCTCTAGCAACGATGCCAACAACTTGTAGGGTGTGTAGGTGTTCCCTTTTTGTAAGAGGGAAAGCGGACACTCCTGTCAAGTTATAGTATATAAGATGTCGAATCCCACGAGGACTGGACAGCTTGTCTCGTTTCGTAGTTCTTGCACAATGGTAAAGTAAAAGCACAAGTGAATGACTGGTTGAGATAGAAAAGTAAATAAAACCACAAATATAAAGAAGAGGAGAATCATGTTGATAGAGCAGGCAGGGTTATGCTACCACTTAGTGTAAAAACTGCGTTGTAATAGGTATGAGTTATTCTGTGCTGCCACGATATGCTGCCTCGGCAGGAATGTCTGGCGGCAAACTACGACCTTTCACGCGGTCGCAGCAGGTCACTGCCACTACATGGGTGTGTACTGTCTCGGTAGATGGAATGGAAAGACGTCCTGGTGGCAAGTATGGTAGATACTCCAAGTTCGGCAGGATAGTCGACAGTGATCCCTTCTATTTCTAGGTTAGGATGCTGGAGATTGCTAACTTGAGGATTAGTGTGGAACCAAGTCAGTCAATTCGGTTAGTGATCCCTTTTAGCCACTGAAACTTGTGGACGAGTGTGGAACCACATTAGTCACACCGCAACACGTTGTGACTGTACTTATCCCTTTCGTGAGCCTTGCACTTTCGTGCCCGACAAATGGATTCTCTCAAACGACTGGTGTAGAAAGATTGAAAGAATGAAGAACAATGGATTAAGTAAACTTGGAATATTTTATTGAAGAACTAACTCAAAAACCTAAAACAATCGTTTCACTCTAGTTACAATATAACCCTAAACCAATGGGATTTAGAACATGGCGGCAGTGAAGAATACAAGAAGAGTCTATAGAAAACCTAGGATGATTTAAACTAGAAGTACAATGGGTATTTGTAGACTCAAGAATAGGTTAAGTCCTCATTGAGGTAGAAGCCCTCTAAAGTAGCTTTCCTTCTTTAATATGGCTTTAAATGCCGACTTCTTTGCTTGGAATATGGACTCTTCCTCGTTTGCCTTATCCCGCAAGTAAACTTGGGAATTTCGCTTCGGCAGCCCTAGCTGCTGCTACAGATGTCAGAAAATCATATGGACGTCGGCGATAGATTCAGGAGTTTTTGCTCTACAAATCGCGCTCCAGTTCTCCCAACTTCCGTAGTCAGCTGCCGAGGGAAGCAAGGTCGGCGACAACTCTACTTAGTAGGTTCTCGGCAGCAACTTGTCTTCAGCTAGAACTGCTTTAGTACAACTCCTGGGTTTGCTCCTCAGCATTGTGTCCTCCACTCCTCGGTTCCCTTGTTCAGCTGTTAGTACCTACAAGCAAGAATACACTAGAACATTATCTCTTGTTCTCCAAATAAATGATAAGTTATAAAGTAAGGCAGAACAATGGAATACTGTAAAATGCTATGCATGAACCTACTTATGCCTAAAATATGCTTAAAAACAGTAATACTAAGAGTTAGAATGTGTATGAAATATAGGACTTTTGGACACTTTACAATATTATTGCCGAGTAGATTCAAAGATGGCATTGCCTCTGCCGATGTCAAAGCCTGAAATTATCCATGTTAAACTCTTAGATGTCTATAGTGAAGTTATTCATTAATTAATTTGATTAAGTTAAAATATATACTCCTAAGGGTATATTGACTTCAAAAGTAAGCTCATCTACTTGAAAATTTCCTTTTTAAGCTTCTCTCCTCAATATCTGGCAACTAATCTTCACCCTTCAAGTCTGTTAAGATATTAAGGTGTAATAAGAAAATAATGCCAGCAGTCGCATGGCAAAGAATTTAGAAAACTGAAGTTAATGCCAGATAGAAAATACAATGCCAAGACAATTGAATTATTAAAAACCAAACATAAAACTAGTGTTTAACGCATACATCCCCCAACCAACTGTAAAATCTTAGTTCATGGTTGAGGGGTCCATCCATAAAACATCATCACATCTTAACATCACCATTGAATAAAAATTTCATAAAAAAAGAAAATAGGCACGAAGGGGGTCATTCGATGCATCCCTTCAATTGCTCCAAGCCCTCGGTCAAGTCGGTCGTACCACGTCGCTCCTTGGTTCAACCTTCCTTCCAATCCGATCGTCACAAGTTCTCCTTGGATCAATGATCGATCTTTAAATAGGCAAGCATGTGACGCCTAGGATAAACCTTCGAATTTGAATTTTGAATATGCAAGGGATAAGATACGCGATCCTCTTATCCAAAATTTGAATCATAGGGTTGGTGTGTACAAGGTCCAACAACTATATGACCATGCATCAGACTTCACTTCTATGCCAGTCGAGCCTTGGCAATTTCCGGTCCAACTATGCCAACTGCAACTCGGTATTCTCTTTGGCATTTCCTTTTCCTGCTCCTATGCTGCTCTGCCAAGCTTGTCCTGATCTTCCAAGCCTGCAATAATGCCAACAAAGCAACCGTTCACACTGGCAAGAACACCACTCCTAACTCTTTATGCAAATGCTTGAATTTAACAACTAAATGCAGCTAAATGTACTAAAGGGCAGACAAAGGCATTGTAAAATAAGCATAATAATCAGTACTTTTGAGGAGTTAACAATCCCCCAAACCTAGCTCTTTGCTTGTCCTCAAATAATGCAAAAATTAAGAAAAAATAGAAAAACAAGTACCTTAGCAAAAATTGGTCAAAAAAAAAAACAATAAGTGCTGGAAAATAAGCAATTTCAAGAGCAATAATATAACTTTAGTCTAAGGTCATGAAAAGTGCATGAGGTGTAGGCAATATACATTAAGTATCCTTTTACTCCCTTAGTCAAATTTACTATCTAAACTTTGAGTTTTTATTTTTCTTTTATTCCTGCCAAGGGTTTTATTTGGCAATATTTTAAGCTTGCTTCGTGACACTGTTTGGAATGATAATTAAGAGGGAGCATACCACGAACCCTCGTGTTAATCTAGACATCACTAGGCTTTACTCTTCAACTCATACCCTAAAGCTTTTGACTTGAGAACTTAGAGGGAGCAAACCACGAAGCCGCAAGTTACCTATTATCCCTAAGGCATAGGAGTGTTCTAATTTTTTTTTTTGAAAAAACATTGTTGCCTTATTAATTTCTTTTTACCCTGACAATTTTTTTAGTTATGAGCTTAGTTTGAAGAATTCTATGTTTTTTGGGGAACTAGATGCATACTACGTGTTAAGTGAAAGTTCAATTCCCTTAAACTAGAGATCAATTGCCAAGCAATTCTTGCATTACTATTTTGCTTGCATACGTAAACTAAGGGTTTTAAATTTAATCATTGGATAGAATATTCTAGACAAATTAAACTACACTAGCAACATGTTAGCATTTTTTTCAAAATTTGATCGAGGGAAATTTTTTTAGCGGTTTGGTATGCATGGCTAATCTACATGGCATGTCAACAGAATGCAAACATAATTATAAACATGAATGCATGACGTGGCAATAGATGTGAGGCAACACACCCCAAAACCCAAGTTGTACATTGTCCTCGATACATGTAGACATATATAAACACATGAAATAAAAAATAAAATGCATGAACATATGAAATGAAAATGCAAAGAGTTTTAAGTGGAAAGGACTCCCCTTCGGAGGTTTCTTCACATGTGACTCATGTCTTTCTCTTAACAAAGCTCCCATGATGGAGAGCTATGTGTTTCCTTCCTTTATTTCTTGGCTTTGAGGAGACATTGGAAGCTCCAAGATCGCGGAGGACTTCCTTGACAACCTGCACCTGCTCTGAGGCACCAAGAGTGGCAACATATGAAGAAGGGGCAGAAGGTGTTGTGACAGGTTTTTATGGGATTTCTTCTTCTGATTCTGGTGGCGTTTCTGTCTTGATAGATTCAACTTGTACTGGCGAGACTGGAACGGTGGCATTAGAATTTATCGGGGTATGAACTGAATAAGGATTGGCTGGCATGTTATCGCTGGCAAAGATATCAGTGGGGAACTCATGAAAGGCTATCAAAACTTTTGGGCACATTCCTTCAAGAGTCTTCCTAATGGCATTGTCCCTGGCATGAGCATATTTCCAGAGCTTGATATTTTGCTCCTCAACTTTCTATAACTTTTGGAGAATGATCTCTTGGCGTTGGTTGATATGGGAAAGCATTGCCACTAAACTAGCTAGCATATAAGTGTCAGGCTCTACCTTCAGCACCTTGGGCTTTGGCATTGGCTCGATTTCCTTTCTCTTGCCCTTGTCTTTTGACTCGGTCACAGTGAGTTGCCTCTATAGGGTATGAATGATTGTTGTTCCCTTAGTTTCATTGACTTTGCCCGAATTCTTCTATGGCACATCATGCTTCATAAAAATATTAGAAATCAACAATGGAAAAAACAAACTTCCATTACTCTTACCAGCACACTTGTAGGTTTCCTCGACGATGAGTCGGTCAGCATTGATCTTGCGGTCGACAATAATGGAGTGCAATAGTGCCAACCTCTCTTCCGAGACGATTTCATTATGGGTAGTTTGCATTATGTTCACCTTTAAAAAGAGATTCCACCCCTTCGGCTGTGATTTTAATACCAGCTGCTTGACTGTCCGGTGTCCCTTTGACGATATAGTCCACTTGGTAGTGTCCAATGAATCAACAAACGCAAGGTGCTTATCCTACACAATCCAACTCAAATATGGCATTGATATACCCTTCATCAAAGCGTACAAGCGTACCTTGAATCATCAAACATGGTGAATCCTTGGTTGTTAGATGGGAATAGAATTTGCAGACGATGTTGGAATAGTCTTTTCCTGTTTGTTGGCAGAAAAGCTCCCACTTGTGCTTGGTCACCACCGCCATGAACTCTGGGGTAAATCCCAAGTTTAGTTCATTCTTGAGCTCGAAATTTTTTCATGGCAGAATGTCCTTGAAGAAAAGTTGTCTTCATATTTCTTGTGGATCTCTTCATTGAAGAAGATATTGAAGGGCGTTGATGATGATGCCATGAAAACAAGTTGGAAACTTGAGCGACTTTGAAAAAGGAAGAAGAAGAGAAAATGAATCTTGGCTTTCTTTCTTGATAGAGAAAATAAAGAGAAAAGTGAAAGGGTTTTGAATTCTTGAAACAGCTAAGGTTTTAACAAGATGAAGGGTAAAAGGTTGAGTGTTTTAAGTGGAGTGATTTATGTGGCCGGTTTAATGGGGATAATGATGGAATTTTGCGTGTTTGGGGAAAATAAAAAGTGATGACGTGATAAGGGTTTAAGATAGGGTGGCACAAGAAGTGATAGGGTGATAAGGTGATTAGGTTGAAATTTTGAATTTCAACTTATCACTTTGGGCGAATAAGGTAAACTTTAAAGTAAGAAGTTTCACTTTCCTTTTGGGCCAAGTTTTATCAAGCCTTGGGCGGCTAGGGTAAATTTTTTTCTTCTCCACATCTCCAATCGCCGTATGACAAGCCTCTACATTGGCATTATGCCTGACACACAAAACCTGCACTTACTCAAAGAAAAACATTTCAACACAGTAAGGGAAATATAAAAATTAAAATAAATAAATAAATAAATGAAAAGTACTGAAAGAGAAAAACATCTAACCTACCATATACAAAAATTAATCAGTGATGGTGATGATCATGGAATCTCTACCAGGAGGATAACCTCCTTGGCATTCCCTTGAGTGCCTTCCAAATAACGCTTCAATCTTTAACCGTTTAACTTGAAAATTGCTCCATCTCTACTGGTAGGTGGCATGCCTTTCCAAAAAAAGTCTAAAAGGTGAAGTTCCCAAAGGAGTTTTAAAAGTAGCCCTCTAAACCCACAAGGAGTCATCTAGTCTCAAGAAATTAGATTGCATTTAAAATGTGTACCCTCATCATGGATAATAACTCTAGGGGCACAAAATCGAGTAAAAATATGCTTGTGCAAGAATTTGGCAACAACCTTGGCATCATTAATTGGCAAAGCAACAACTTCAACCCATTTTGACACGTAATCAACGAGCACAAGGAAATATAGGTTACCGAATGATGGAGGAAAGGGGCCCATAAAGTCTATTCCCCATCCATCAAATAAATCTACTGACATAATGTTTTGTAGTGGCAATTGGTGTCTGCCGGAGATGTTTCCTATCTGCTAGCATCGATCACATGCCTTGACAAAGTTATGTGCATCCTTATATAGTGTGAACCAAAAGAATCATGACTGCGGCAATTTGGCAGCAGTTTTCATCCCGATAAAGTGACCTCCTTATGGTGCTACATGTCATAGTTGCAAAATTTTGTGTTGCTCATCCTCTGGCACACATCATCTTATCACTTGATCGGCACACTGTTTAAAAAATATCGGCTCATCCTAATAATATTGCCGCACATCTCGTAGAAAACATTTCATGGCATTATATGTAAGATCTGGTGGTAGAATATTGCTTACCAAGTAGTTGACTTTGTTAGCGTACCATGGCATGACATTGACTACAAGCAAATACTTGTCTAGGAATTCATCTCTTATGGCAGCGGCCTGGGCAATCTTGAAGATGATGCTTTAGCCATGAGAGGTGATCAGCTACTAAGTTCTCACTGCCTTTCTTGTTGCAAATCTCGAGGTCAAATTCTTGTAGCAAAAGCGTCCATCAAATTAGTCTGGGCTTGACATCTTTCTTTGCCAAGAGATACTTCAATTTCGAATGATCTGTATACACCACAACTTTGTTACCAACTAAAAAACATTTAAATTTGTCAAAGGTAAAAACTAACGCAACAAATCCTTTCTCGGTTGTGGTATAATTAAGCTGAGGTACATTCAACGTCCAACTGGCATAGTATATGGTATGAAAAACTTTGCCACGCCGCTGTCCCAATACTGCTTCAACGATATAGTCGATGGCATCGCACACGAGATCGAATGGCTCATTCTGATCTGGTGCCAGGACTATTGGGGAATAAATCAACATCTCCTTATGTTCTTGAAACGCTCTTAAACAAGAATCATCAAATGCAAAAGCGGTATTTTTTTTTAAAGCAAGCATAAAGGTTTTGAAAGTTTAGAAAAATCTTTAATGAAACGACGATAAAAACCTGCATGTTGCAAAAAGCTTCTTATACTTTTTATGCTTATCAGGGGTGGCAATTGCAATCAAGAACCTAAACAATCTAATCGTTTATCAAAACCACAAACCCAAAATAACCCCAGCCCATTTACATCAATTCATGGATGGGTTCAAAAGATATACAAAGGAAAAATTCACAGCCATGGATCGCATGAAGGAGATGAAGGTGTGATCAGCCCTCTGTCTTTTTCAATCCCTCGTCCTTTCTTCTTTAGGGCAGCTGATAATATCCTTATATAGGTACGTAAAGCTCCAAGAGTCTTTAAAGAGATTTGATTTATTCCATTTTCTTGAGGAGATACTTTATGCTTTATTTTCTTATTTAAAGATGTAGAAATAACTCAAGCTTTATTTCCTTATCTATAGATATGGAAATAATTCAAGCTTTATTTCCTATCCTTAATTCCATATCATCCCATTTAAGAGGAAATAAATCAAGGTTAATGGTTCCAAGATTCTCTCAACTTCATTTTCAGTAGCTCACAAATTCCGACTTGCCCTAGCAACCACTCGACAATCAGCTTTGCATGTACTTCAGTATTCTTCTGAATTGCCATTGCAATTTGCACTTGTCACGACAATCCTAACATGCACATAATAAAGTGCACTAGCAGCGAATTTTCACGAAAAACATCCAAAATGTAATACCAAGCTTAATAACGGAGGAAATTGGGAAACTATGCATGAATGCCTATCAATGCAACTAAAATGAGCCTAATTTTAACAATAATATGAGTAAAAAGGGCAAGAAAAATAGTACTTTTACACACTCATCACACCCCCAAACTTGAACTATTACTAGTCATTAAGCAATGCAAAAACTAACAATTACCTGCCAAGGCCTTAACCATAAAAAATGTACTTCATACCTGACTTCAATCCTCAAAACCGAGGCACAAAGTTTGATTACCTTTCGATTTTTTGGATGGTACAGAAAATTGCTCAAAATCAAACTATAATGCTTATGGCAATGTGCGTGTGGAGTTGTGTACGAGCCAACTGTTAAGATTCTATATAAACAATAGGTTTTATCATTTTAATTACTAGGGCGTTTAAATTTACTAGAGCCAGTGTTGGGCAGCTCTAGCAAATGAAGCCATTTCTTGTTTAATTAATAGTCAACTAGAGCTAGTTGTGGGCACCTCTAGTGAGAAATTATTTTTAATCTTAAAATTACTCAATTATAAGTAACCTAAGTTCACTAAGTCTCACATAATCAACAAGTCGCAATAGTGTCAATCAATAATCAACATTATAGGAAAACTCTAAGAACTTTCCATGCAAATCCTAAAATTGAAGGTTCTATCATATAAGTGTAGTGGCAAAAATTCATCATTAGATATCACAGCAGGTCTAAGTAGTTTAATCCAGTAAAATATATGACAAGTAACATATGCAAACTATACGAGATGAATGTAACTGATGCGACTACAAATAAAAACAACCGCCAGAGACTGGAGAGAAGCATTGTACTCAATGCATGCAAAAATAAAAATAAAATGGGATGCAAATGAGTTAGTCGATGAGGTCATCACATGGTATGACTAGTTTACTTCGAGCCATTTGTTTGGTCCTTTTTCCGGCTCGTGGTGGTTGTTGACGCAAAGCTGGTGGTGCATCCTGAACCGTAGTTTTCGTGACCTCTGCACCCGGTTCATCCTCCTTGGTGACCTCCTGTAGTTTAGAACACTTATTCTTTGATAGAAATTTCGATGGCGTGGCCGGAGAGGACACTCCATTGGTGCGGAAGTGAGGTCCTCTGAATTTGTAAAACCATGTAGATATTCAGTACGGGTAAGTTCAATAATACAGTCTTTACCTTTATTTGGGACAAGGGTTGCCAAGACAATGTTGCTTGTAACTAGCACAAAATTCCCAGCATCATAAAACGATATCCCGATCCTTCGCAAAGCGCCAGAACAATTGTTGCTTCACTTCTAATTGATACAATCGTTGCAATAGTGGGATTAAGAGTTGTTTTTGTATCGGAGAAATTGTCGTGGCATTTTCCTTTGCCGTGACAAGTCTGATTGACTAGGCTTCTTTCAAAACCCTGGTCTTATTAGGATGGAAAACATAGCAAAAACCTAAAATCAAAATAAACATAAAAGAAAAGAAAAATTGAAGGGAATAGGGTTGCCCTAAAGAAATCTTGATGAGGGTCATTTTCGATACTTCTTGTAGTCCATCTGCACCCTCCATCGAGTTATTATATTTCCCAAAAAGGGTTGGGCCACTATGTTCGCAACCACTCCCATGTGCATTACCTTGGTAGAGGTGTCTTTTTTCCTTGTTCCTTTGTATCCCATGCATACCTTCCACCTTGCTACTTCTTCTGAAGGCATGAATATATTATTAGGAAAATTATACCAACACCCAAACCTTCAGTTACCTCATTTTCCTCGAAATCCATCATGGTTGGATTTAGCCTTCATTGTCGTGGCAATTGTTGTGCCAGCCAATTTCTGTGGCAATCTTCTGCTAGAATTCGGTGTAAGTTAAGGGAATGACTAAATTTCTAAAAAGATTCATAAACCCAACCACCGTTTTCTTTGGGCCTCTCAGATATCTCCATCAGTAAAGATGTCGATGGATTCAAATCTACCAACGTTGGTTCCTCAAAAACACCTGCAATGGAGATGGTGGGTTTTTAATGAATTCAAAAGGCTCACTCATCACCTGCTCATATTCCATTAACACAGTATTGCCATCGTGTTGGTCAAGTATGTGGTCGTGCAATTGCCGTGGCAAATATGGATAAGAGCAATCTTCATATTCTTGTTTCAGCATTAACGTTGTAACATTTTGGGCATTAGATTCCTTAGAATTTGTTGCAACATCACTATTCTCAGCCGCATTGAGTGTTGTTGCGGCATTGTTTTGTCTAGGCTCCTTAATCTTTGTCGTGGCAATTCGTTCCATAGGCTCATCAAGTTTTGGGCAATCTTTCTCATTGGTAGGCTCTCGACTTGGAGGTTTTAGTCTTTCCTCACACATCAGAGAGCTCTCTTTGCATTTTTTCTTGTCCACTTACCTTGGGACTTCAGTATCCTTAGGAATGAATTGTTGGTGCATGTTATCCATGACATATGTTAATCTCCTCGTTCGATCTTCCGCTTCTCTCAAGAGTACATCCATCATGGATATACTCGTATCCATGAAATTTAGTAGCTCTTGACGAGGACTACATTGCCAAGGCATGCCTGTCTCTGCGACAAAGTTGTTATGGTAAATTTTTTTGTGATTTTTGGTCATACCATGAAGGGTTTTGCTGCTGGTTCCATCTATGGTCCTCCATGTGCCATATGCACTAGGATTTCAAGGGCAATTTTCAAAAACATGATGTTCTCCACTACAAGTGCAAAAGTTTTCCACAATAAAACTTTTTGGGCTTTCTCGGTTGGCATAGGTAAACATCGAAGGGTGTAAGAAATTCTTGAGTGGGTTGATTCCTATCTTCTCACATCAACTCTCGAATAGATCAGCGTTTATTTCCATACATGTTGATGTCCCTTAACTTTGTAGCACACTTGATTTTTTTATAAAACAAACAAAAAGAAAAATTAGTAAAAGTAATAAGAAAAATACAATAACAAAAACAACTAACATCAATTGCCAATCCCCGACAACGGCGCCAAAAACTTGTAGCGTGTTTTTGTAGAACTAATGTTTTGATATAATAATTGAAAAATGTTTTGGACTGTTTTAAAAAGAATTCAAAACTATTTCCAAATTCCAAATAACTTGAAATTATGTTTAGGGATGTTTTCAAAAGGGTTTTACATGTTTTCATAAGCCAAACTAAACAAAACCATCCAGGTCTTTCGAAACACCCTTAGGTGTTTCGATACGAGGGATTCCAGTAGCTAAAACGTTTTGATACAGGTATCGAAACGAGCTTTCCCTGGATGAGAATTTTGCCCAGCATTTCGAAACGGGGTATGCCGTTTCGATACGCCTACGTGGCATTGACCACAACGGTCATAAACCCCAACAACTATTTCCCAACTAACTTTTAAATGCAGATCGTTTCGATATGGATACAGGCGTTTCGGAACGGGTGTTTTGAAATGGCCAAGGGCGTTTTGATACTGGTGTGCATCAGACTGCAACGGCTCTTTCTACTTAAAGGGTGTTTCGAAACGATCACGAGTGTTTCGAAACGGTGAGCTGCAGAACTGCATTTATGGTGTGAAATAAAGTGCTCAACGGCTCCAATTTAATCCCAACGGCTAGTAACGGCTACAAACTCATCAAGGAGTATAATAAGGACCTCCAAGCATCAAGATATGGTTAATGCTTATATTGTCAATTAACAAATGATCAAATATTGTCTTAGTGCTTAAATTGTCAATTCTTGTATAGACAAACACTAGTGAGCCAAAATTGTCAAATTTGCTCAAGTGTTTTAGGTTTTGGGTGAGTGCATTATTGAGAAAACAAACACCTAGTAGAGGGATTTAAGTTTGTATTTTTCCTTTCTCTTGTAAAGAGGGTTTGATCAAGGCTTTGGGTAGAAAGCTTGATCGGTGTATAAGGGTTTCCTCCTAAGCCTAGAAAAGGGGACGAATCAATAGTGGATTGATTGGAAATCCTTAGTGGGAAGCTAAGATAGTGGATGTAGACCTTGGTTATAAGGTTTACCACTCTAAAATCATTGTGTCATTTACATTTTAGCTTCCACACCACATCCATCCAAAAATCCACCTCTCCACCACTTGGTGAGCAACATCGGTTGAACGAATCGAGCACCTTACAACTCAATAATTAGTATCAGAGCTTGTCTCAATCGAAGAGGATTAACATCCTATTGAGAAGATCCGGCAAGCTCGATCATCATTTCACCAACCGGCTCAAATGGCGCAATCCATCGACAAACCGCCTTTCTTCGACGGAACCTACTATGCCCATTGGAAGATAAAGATGAAGTTTTTAATTAAGTCAAGAGAGTACAAGCTATGGGACATAGTCGAAGACGGTCCGTTCGTGCCTCAACGAAGCAAAGCGGAGTGGAGTGCCGACGATCGCAAGAAGATGGAGCTAAATTGCAAAGCCTTGCACATTCTCTTTTTGTGCATTGGGCCCATCCATCTATGAGAAGATGTCTTCTTGTGAGAGTGCCAAGGAGGTATGGGACAAGCTTGAAGTCACATACGAGGGAACCGATGAAGTCAAGGAGACTAAGATTGAGCTCCTCACTCTAGAGTATGAGAACTTCAAGATGAATCCGGAAGAAAACCTCGAGAAGATGTTTGATAGGTTCTCCACCATCACCAATGGTCTCAAGAGCTATGGAGAAGCCATTCCGAAGGAGAAACTTGTCGGAAAGCTCATCTACTCACTTCCCGAGTCTTGGGACTCAAAGAGGACTGCCATCATCGAAGCAAAGAATTTGAAGACCTTGAAGCTTGATGAACTTATGGGGTCACTCCTTACTCATCAAATCATGAAGAAGAACAAAGAGGATGAGAAGAAGAGGGAAGAAATTAGAGCTATGGGAGAGAAGAAACTCAAGGGGCTTGGCATCAAAACCAATGCCATGGCTCTCAAGTCCTCCACTTGCCATCATGTTTATCCAAGTGAAGAGGAGGATGAAGAAGAAGAGATAGTTCATCTCTTCAAGAAGTGTGCCCCATTCATGAAGAAAGCCTTGAGAGAGCTTGAACGGGAATCCAAGAAAAAGGAGAGGGCAAGCACTTTAAGCCATAAGAAGAAGGCACATGTGGCTACTTGGAGTGATGAGAACTCCACCGACGATGAACAAGCCAACCTTTGCCTTATGGCCATCGAAGAAGATTCAAGGGTAACTTCTAATTCATCTACTTCATGTTCTTACTCTTTTGATGAATTACAAGATGCCTACGATGATTTGGTTTTAGACTTTAAAAATCACATTTTGAAAAACAATAAATTGATTTCAAAGTTAAAATTTCAAAATGATTTGATTTCTAAAACCAAACTTGAACTTAAAGCAAAACTCGAAGAGTTTGAATTAAAATGTTTTGATTTACAAAATTTGCTTCAAAAAGTTCAAGAAGAAAAAGATTTGATTTCCAAAGAGCTTGAAAAGAAAATTTTTTTTGGAAAATCAAATTTTAATGTAAGACAATCTAGTGCCCCTAGATTTGTAAAAGGAAAATGTTTTAGAAGTATTTGGGTCCCAAAAGGACTTAGCACTTCAATTAAAAAGGATGACATTGAAAAATGGATTCCTAAGGGGACTAAAATGTGTGCTACTAACGTTTATGGATCCAAAGCAATTTGGATACCAAAAATCACTTGATTGTCTTTTGGTAGGTGTGATGGAGAGTGATCAACAAGTCAAACTTTGAGGGGGAGCTCCATGCACACAAGGAAGAACACTTGAAGAAGGAAGGCTTCACATCCTCCCTTGAGTTCAAGTGTGGTAAAATCTAGTTGCTTTTGATTTTATTTGATTTATTTTCATTTATGTCAACAAGATGATCATATATGTTGGACTAACAGTTTTAATGGTGCTTTGAGTAAGGGGGGCAATTTTAAAACCAAATTCTTATTTTTGTCATATTTTTCCTCTATAGTTATTTTGAACTTAATGTTTTAAATTCTTTTTGATATAACAAAAAGGGGGAGAAAATGGTTTGAAAAATTGAATTTTCAAATGAATAAGGGGTAGCTTTAATTGATTTTATATATTTAATCTCTTATTCACTTTTTTAAAGTTAAAGGGGGAGAATCCCAAACAATTTTTCAAGATAGTTTTATTATATCAAAAAGGAGGAGATTGTAGAACTAATGTTTTGATATTGTAACCCCCTCGTCCCGGTCAAGACGCTTGACCAATCCGAGTGGGCTACACGGGGATAACCGAGGCGAAACCCGTTAAGGCTGCACTTCGGTTACCGACCCAAGAAAACTTTTCATTTTATTATCTTATCTAGATGTAATTTTAAACCCTGTGTGGGAAAGACAACAGCGAAAGAAAATAAACGAGGTAACCAAACAACAGCCCAAATTAAACAACCCATTTTTATTCTTAAACAGTTGGACGTATCGGAACGCCCATAGGATGTTCCGATACGCCTTGACTAGGTCAACTGGCCAAGGTCAACCCGATGAGACCGTTTCGAAACAGGGGTGGCCCGTATCGAAATGCCCTCAACGGTCAACTTCTCGTGGTCAACGAGATGAAGACCGTTCCGAAACACTAAAGCCCGTTTCGATACGTTAATTTATCGTCAAATTCTCAGATTTCCAGTAGCAAAATCGTATCGAAACGGTCCCCTAGCGTACTGAAATTCCTGGCCCAAAACAAAGGGACCGTATCGAAACGGGACCAACCGTTTCAAAACGCCCTCTGTCTGCAGATTGGTTTTAGCTGGTTTTTGGTACAAGGATGTCCCAAAAACACCATTAGAACCTCACACAACACTCTAGCATAAAGCCTAAGGCAAAACCAAACATCTACTAACATGCTTAACACACATCAAGCATATAGGAACCATACATTTAAGAAATCCACAACATCCAACACATGCTTCGTACATAACACTTAACATTAATGCTTCACAAACATACACTTAAGCATTTAAGGTAGGAAAATTAAACATGGTTTATAAGCAATACAAGGCAACCAAAAGCCAAACCAACATAACATATAGAGGAGTCTAACATGCTCCTAAACAACCAACATCAAATACATAAGTCCCCATTGCTTGACCATTACATCATTAACATAAAATCCATACTTGGTAGATTCAAAAGCCCAACTAGCACACTTGGAGTCCCCTTCTTGCACTAGCAACCCACGAACTACGAATCTGCATTGTCGAACAAAAGATAGCGTAAGCATAAAGCTTAGTAAGGGTAAGCTCATTAAAACAAACCTCGACAATGCAGGGTCCAAGCACGAGCACAACCAAGGTAAATGCATGTTCTTACCTTCGATCCTCATGAGCCAAAATACACATGATGCATGAACATATATTCAATATTATGCCATGCTCAACAAGCTCAAATCCACATCATATGTAAACACATATATTAATCCTTAATGGCACACATATAATCTCATATTGGCACATAGCTATGACTCGAATACACAGATAACACGTTGGAACTCACATCCAACAACAATCATTACCTTACGGTGGGATTACACTCATCACCGTTCACGCAGAGGGGATTCCACTCATCCTCACGCCCCGTCGATGGGATTACACTCATCATCGACTAACATATATATAAGAAGGTTTTTCGGGCGAACCCGTACTCCATCTTGATGACTACCATCACCAAGACCACGCGCGCATTTGACTCACGTGTGCACACTAAACATCCTAATAATTGATCATTTGTATCCAAGCATACTAGTGCCAATATAAAACACAATCCACAACATCATTTCATAACCACTTCCGTGCTTAGCACGTACTCACCATGATTAACATCATGCACAATCCACAATCTAAAAGACATGCATATATCAATGCATCAAACCATGCCTCAACAACATGTATAACACATTATACGTAACATCATAATCGCAAATTAAATGTGAGGCATCCACAACATATAAAGATCAACCATAGTCTCTATCTAAAGCTTAGGATTACGCTACCACTCTAATCCCAACTCTAGGTGGGTCTACCAAGCCCAACCTAGTCCACATGCTTGAACCAAATACTCGAAAACCATTTAAAAACATTTAACCACTCACCTTCACTTCCAAGCTCAACAACCATGCCCTTCAAGCTTCCGGATTCACTTCCGATGTCTCACCGATTCCAAACCTTGATTCTAACCAAATCCAAATCCAAACACAAACAAAACACCACAATCAAATACTAGTCGTGGAACAACCTGGATTAACATTCCAAGCAATTTAGCAACCAAGATCATGCTCAAAACCGAATTCCCGAGCAGCCCTCTATACCCACTGAAATCTTCCATTTCAAACAACCAAACGATCATCAAACACACCCAAAACGATCCTCATATACCATACTATCATAACCAAACATTTTCCCACTTAAAAATAGCCCTTAAATCAACTCTAAAACCTCTCTAAAACCCCAACAAAACCCATTTCCGAAAATTAGCTTAAATTCATCCAAAATTAATATATGTTGGACCTTTTTGGCTTCTAAGATCATATCAGACATTAACAAATCAAAAACTTAAATCAAAACCCATAAATTAGCAACCTTTAACATTTTTCCATAGAAAACAAATTTCTAAAACAATGATGAAAATGAAATCTAATGGTACTTTTGAAGAGAGGAAGATGAGAGTAAAGTGGGGATATAATTACCTTTCAAAACCGACCAAAAATGAAGAAGAAAGGAGATAGAATAGTAACATGGAGAGGAGCTCTCTTCTTGTCGTTGAAATGGGGGAAAGTAAGAGTGAAGAAAATGACAAAATGGTGTTTTAAACAAAAAGGGGACCTTTTTAATTGAAAGTCCATTTATTTACAGCTTTGCCATTAATGAGATGGAAATCTCATTAATTCTAAAATTCAAGGAATTTTGGGTTTCAAATCAATTTGGTCCAACACAAAATGTTTGTTTGAAAATGTGAAGCCCAAATAATATTTTATTATTTTAATTATAAAACCAAAACTCAAAATATTATTTTAATATTATTTTCACCCGACCCCTAAACCCGGCTGTTACAACTCTCCCCCACTTAAGGAATTTCGTCCTCGAAATTACCGGACGGAAACAAGTACGGAAACTGCTCAAGCTTATCAGCTTTCCTCTCCCACGTGGCCTCTTCCACGCCTCTATGTCTCCACAACACCTTTACCAACTCTATGGTCTTGCCACGCAACACCTTGCTATCAGAAGCAAGTATCTCAACAGGTTCCTCATTATAAGACAAATCCAGATTCAGCTCTATCTCCTCAACAGGCATAACATGAGATGGATCTGATCTATATCTCCTAAGCATCGACACATGAAAAACATCATGGATCTTCTCTAACTCAGAAGGCAATCTCAAACGGTAAGCTACAGGCCCAATCCGCTCAACTATCTCATATGGACCAATAAACCTCGGACACAACTTACCTTTCCGTCCAAATCTCATTACCTTCTTCCACGGAGATACTTTCAGAAACACCTTCTCACCCACTGAGAACTCAATCTCTTTTCTCTTCAAATCTGCATAAGATTTCTGGCGATCGGAAGCTGCTTTCAAACGGTCGCAAATCAACTTCACTTTATCAGTAGTCCCCTTAAGCAAATCCGGCATAGGTAACAATCTCTGACCCGTTTCAGCCTAACAAATCGGAGTCCTACATCGTCTACCATACAAAGCTTCATAAGGAGCCATCTGTATACTAGTCTGGTAACTGTTGTTGTAAGCAAACTCAACTAAGAGCAAGTGCTTCTCCCAAGAACCCTGGAAGTCAATCACACAACAACGAAGCATATCCTCTAAAATATGTATCACTCGCTCTGATTGTCCATCGGACTGCGGATGATAAGAAGTACTGAAATGTAAACGGCTACCTAGAGCACTATGCAAACAACTCCAGAACGTTGAAGTGAATCTCGGATCTCTGTCTGATACAATAGACTTAGAAACTCCATGAAGTGTCACAATCTCGCGAATATACAAATTCGCCAACTTGTCTAAAGAATATGTAGTGTTCACTACTAAGAAGTGAGCACACTTAGTAAATCTATCCACTATTACCCAAACAGAATTCTTCTTCGAAGGAGACAACGGTAGCCCTGACACGAAATCCATAGTGATCCTCTCCCATTTCCATTCCGGAATCTTCAAAGCCTCTAACAAACAAACCTGAAGGAACCTGATGTTCTGCCTTCACTCTCTGACAAACCATGCAACGACTCACATACTCGGCTACATCCTTCTTCAAACCAACCCAGAAATAATCATTCTTCAAGTCACGGTACATCTTGGTACTACCTGGATGCATAGAAAAAGGACTCAAATGTGCTTCACTCAGAATCAGACGTCTCAACTCAACATCTTCAGGTACTACAACTCTATCTCTAAAGCACAACACTTTCTCACCACTGAAACTATACTCGGTCGGTCTACCTTCTGCTATATCTTGAACATGAGGAACTAAACACATCTTGCAACTGCTTCTCTCTGATCAACTGAATCAAGGAAGGTTTCACTTGCAGCTCTGTGATCAAACCACCATCACCAGATACACTCAATCTAGCAAACATAGCTCGTACCTCAACTGCAACTTTTCTGCTCAGAGCATCGGCTACTACATTTGCCTTACCCGGATGGTACTCAATGGTCAAATCATAATCTTTCAACAGCTCAAGCCATCTTCTCTGTCTCAAGTTCAACTCTCTCTGAGTCATCAAATACTTCAAGCTCTTATGATCGGTGTAAACTATGCACTTCTCACCATACAAGTAATGACGCCAAATCTTTAATGCAAACACAACTGCGGCTAACTCTATATCATGAGTATGGTAGTTCTACTCATACACTTTTAACTGTCTCGAAGCATAAGCAACAACTCTTCTTTCTTGCATCAAAACACAACCTAAACCTACGTAGGAAGCATCACTATAGATCACAAATTCTTTACCTGATACTGGTTGCACTAACACTGGAGCATTCGTTAAAGCTTCTTTCAATTTCTCAAAAGCCTTCTGTCTCATGTCTGACCACTCAAACTTAACTCCTTTTTGCAACAATTTAGTCAACGGAGCAGCTACTCTAGAGAAACCATCAACGAACCTCCTATAGTAACCGACCAATCCTAGGAAACTCCTAATCTCAATCACGGACTTAGGTTGTTTCCACTCATCAATAGCCTCAATCTTCGACGGATCAACACGGATACCTTCAGCTGATACCACGTGGCCAAGAAACACGACTTCTCGAATCCAGAATTCACACTTACTAAGCTTCGCATACAACTGATTGCTCATCAATCTCTATAAAACAAGTCTCAAGTGCTCATCATGCTCTTGTTCTGATCTCGAGTACACAAGGATGTCATCTATGAAAACAACTACAAAACGGTCTAGATAATCTCTGAAAACTCTGTTCATCATATCCATGAATGTTGCAAGTGCATTCGTGAGCCCAAACGACATCACAAGGAACTCACAGTGACCATATCTAGTCCTAAAAGATGTTTTTGGAACATCACACTCTTTTACTTTCAATTGATAGTACCCTGACCTCAAATCTATCTTCGAGAACATTGAAGCACCCCTCAACTGATCAAACATATCATCTATACGAGGCAACGGATACTTGTCCTTCAAGGTCAACTGATTCAACTGCCTATAGTCAATACACATTCACATGCTGCCATCTTTCTTCTTTACAAACAACACGTGAGCACCCCAAGGTGAACTACTAGGCCTAATGAAACCACGGTCCAATAACTCTTGAAGCTGACTCTTCAATTCTTTCAACTCTTTCGGAGCCATACGATACGGAGCAATAGAAACCAGAGTAGATCCTGCAACAGTCTCAATCACAAACTCTACATCTCTGTCAGGAGGCAAACCTGGTAACTCTTCAGAAAACACATCCGGAAAATCACAAATTGTTCTAATGTCCTTCGGTCTGACCTCACTCACATTCGGTTTCATCACATATGCTAAGTAAGCCCCACAACCGGAATCCATCAAACTATGAGCCTCTAAAGCTGACACAACATTAGACAAGAACTTAACGTTCTCGCCTACTACCACTACCTCGTAGTCATCAGAAAGCTTCAATGCAATTCTCTTCGTCTCAAAGTCTACACTAGCTCTGTGCTTAACTAACCAGTCCATACCCAGAATAATGTCAAACCCATAGAACGGAAGTTCCATCATATCAATAGGAAACTCGTGACCCTGAATCTTCAGTGGACACCTCCTATACATCCGTCTAACTACAACTGTCTCACCAAAGGAACTAGTCACATGCATACCTACATCTAGGATCTCAACAGGTATATCTAACTTCTTTGCATGCTCACTCAAGATATAGGAATGCGTAGAACCCGAATCAACCAAAGAAAGCAAAGACATAGACTGTAACTCAAAATTACCTGCTATCACATCTGTGTCGTTCCCGGCCTCTCTCTGAGCATAGACTCTCGCTGGTCCACCTGCCTCAGGTTGTACGGCCACAACATGAGCAAGGTTCCTTTGAGCCTTTATCCTATATGCATTATCCCTAGGCTAGAAGTAGCCACGACCGCGCCCACGGCCTCTCTGATAATCTATCGCTCTCGCGGGAGCCTGAGCAAGGTTCGGTGCCTGTGCCGCCTGATACGGACACTCCTTCCTAAAGTGGTCCCTCAAACCACAGTTCCAACAAGCATGGAAGTTACCCCAACACTCTCCGGAATGTTGCCTCCCACAACGTGTGCACTCGGGCAAACGCACTCCAGCTCTAGGCCTTGGTGGCCCCTACCATGGTGGCCACCACCACGCCTATGGTCAAACTGATGTCCGCCACCCCGATGCCTCTTGGCATCACCACGGTCAAAGTTATTATGTCTCTTTCCAGAACTAAATCCTCCTGAACGCTTGGACAGCCCCAAGCTATGCTCAATGTCCTTGGATCTAGCAACCAAGACATCAAAATCTGAATAATTTGAAGCTAAGGTGTACCTCTTAACTTCCTCATGAAGCCCATATCTGAAACAGTTACAACGGTCCCTCTCAGTAGGAACCAACTCTGGAGCATACTAACTCAAACGAACAAAACGGATCTCGTAGTCAGTCACAAAAGCATCTCCCTCAACAAGAGCCATGAACTCTCTTTTCTTCTCATCAAGATATCTTGGCCCCAAGTATCTCTTCCGAAAAGCAGACTCAAAGAAATCCCATCCAATCTCAGCCTCAGGAACCCCAGTAGTAATAGTGACCCACCAGGTGTAGGCATCACCCTGTAGCAAGGAAATCACACAGCCCAATTTGCGAGCACCCACACAACCCATCTAAGCTAAGATACGGACTGTCTTCTCCAACCACAACTCAGATCTCTCAGGTGTAGACCCTCTGAACTCTTCTGCCCCTAGGCTACGGAGCCTCTCTAACGCTAAAATAGTGACCCACCAGGTGTAGGCATCACCCTGAAACACTCCCGCTATAGCTTGTACAAGCGGAGCCATGTCTATTCCCGCAGGACCTTGGCCACCCTAACCAACCTGAGGTCCCGCTCCATCAACTCTAGCCTCGCCTCTCGCTTCGGGATGAGGAGGTGGTGGTGGAGGAGGTCCAACTCCAGCAGCAGGCTCTACCACATAAGCCTCTACTCCAGCCACCGGCTCATTAACAGGAGCCACAACACGTGGTTCCTGACGAACCACCCTCGGTCTACCCCTAGGCCTCGACATCGCGCTCACAAACAACAACAAAGCAAAAAAGATAGGGTTAGCAAGGCAAGGGTTCCAAGTGGCTCAAGTATGTTCCCTCACTTTAAAAATCCTTTTTCCAATGTAATAGTAGCAATGGGACTCTACACAACATGCCTCAAACAAAACAACACACATACATGCTCAAACAAGGATTCAACAGGGCATACTTGATAAACAAGCAAACATGCTTACATGGCAAGCAAACACCGTGCATTTTCAATACAAGAACTTAACTTACCTCACTTACTTGCCCAAGGTCTCGGAAACCTTAGGATCTGATAAGCAAACATACTTATAGGGTGTTTCGATACGCCTTGACTAGGTCAACTGGCCAAGGTCAACCCGATGAGACCGTTTCGAAACAGGGGTGGCCCGTATCGAAATGCCCTTAACGGTCAACTTCTCGTGGTCAACGAGATGAAGGCCATTCCGAAATACTAAAGCCCGTTTCGATACGTTAATTTATCGTCAAATTCTCAGATTTCCAGTAGCAAAATCGTATCGAAACGGCCCCCTAGCGTACTGAAATGCCTGGTCCGAAACAAAGGGACCGTACCGAAATGGGACCAACCGTTTCGAAACGCCCTCTGTCTGCAGATTGGTTTTAGCTGGTTTTTGGTACAAGGATGTCCCAAAAACACCATTAGAACCTCACATAACACTCTAGCATAAAGCCTAAGGCAAAACCAAACATCAACTAACATGCTTAACACACATCAAGCATATAGGAACCATACATTAAAGAAATCCACAACATCCAACACATGCTTCATACATAACACTTAACATTCATGCTTCACAAACATACACTTAAGCATTTAAGGTAGGAAAATTAAACATGGTTTACAAGCAATACAAGGCAACCAAAAGCCAAACCAACATAACATATAGAGGAGTCTAACATGCTCCTAAACAACCAACATCAAACACATAAGTCCCCATTGCTTGACCATTACATCATTAACATAAAATCCATACTTGGTAGATTCAAAAGCCCAACTAGCACACTTGGAGGCCCCTTCTTGCACTAGAAACCCACGAACTATGGATCCTATCAGAGGTATGTTAATGTGCATATGTTTCAGAATATCTAAGAATTTTCTGAATTGGTGCTCATGCTACTGTTGTTTGAGCTTTTAGGGGAATGGAGCTGCCGGGCGGATGTCCTCTATTTGCTCCTTGCTTGGGGGCTTAGTTCGGGGAGGATCATCCTTGTCAGGGTTGGTTTCATGTTCTGTTGTTGGGGCGGCTGGAGTTGGTGTTGTTGCTGGGGCGGCTGATATTGGTACTGCTGGGGCAAGTTTACTTGTCTGTTTCGGCTGAGTTCCTAGCTGTTCTACCATCCTAGGTTCATCCAGCTGCTTCCCACTTCTTGAAGTTATGGCCTTGCAATGTTTAAAAGTGGGCTTGGTTGCTTCTGGCGGGTTGCTGGATGATGCTCCCATAGTTCGGTTGTGGTAGATTTCGGTGAACTTCCCAAATTGGGTCTCCAGGTTCTTAATAGCAGCCTCTTGGTTGTTCATCTTCATCTCCATCTTATACATAAAAGACTTAGTTTTTTCAATAAATTTATTTGTATAAACAATAAATTCACCAGTTTGTTTCATAAAGTTATTCAGAGTAGCTTCTAGTGAATTATTGTGATGTGGCTGTTGAGCCTGCTGGTAGCCTCCCTGTAACTGTTGTGGATTTGCTGCTGTCTTTGGGTTGCTCAAGGAGGAGTTGGGATGGTTTCTCCAATTATGATTGTATGTGTTCTTGGCTGGCCTGTTATTCCTCTCATATCCTCCCATGTAGTTTGCAGATGCAGTGCATTCAGAGGAACCATGGTTGGCCCCACATTCGCCACATAAGGGCTCAACAGCTTTTACTTCATGGACCTTCCCTGAGGATTGCACCATCTTCATCACCAGCTCCGTCAGAGTGTCGAGGCGGGCATTAATAGATTCGGAGGCTTCCACATCATTTATAGTAGCTAGCCGCCTTGTGCTGCCTCGGCGAGATGTCGGGTATTTGTAATCGTTTTTAGCTGCTATGTTGAGCAGCCGTAGTGCTTCCTCTGTAGGTCTGTCTAGTGTGATCCCATTAACCGAGGCATCTATCAACATCCGAGTTGGGTAGTTAACCCTATTGTAGAATATAGATACCTGAGTCCAAGCCGGTAAACCATGAAGCAGACAGTTGTTCAGCATTTGTTGGTCCCACTCCCATGCCTCATACATCGGCTCGTCATCTCCTTGTCTAAAGGTCATTATCTCATTTTGCAGCCTATCGGTGACGTTGGATGGGCTGAATCGGTCTAGAAAGTCCTTGCAGAGCTCTGCCCATGAAGTGAAAGATCCGGTTGGCTGGTTATTCAACCACTCTTTCGCCCTATCCCTCAGTAAATAGGGAAATAGCCTCAGCCGCAATACGTCCTGGTGTACCCCATGTATCTTGAATGCTCGGCAAATGTCCAGGAATCCTCGTAGATGCTTCCGAGCGTCTTCTGTGGTAGTCCCTCCGAAGTGCCCTAGTGTGTTTAACATGTTGAACATGACAGGCTTTAGTTCAAAATGATCTGCCACTATCTCTGGTTTCGTCACTATTGGCTCGAACCTTTGGAAGTCATGTTCAAGGTAGTCACTAGTTGTCTGCACTTGGGGTGGATCAGGGGGATCCTGCCTCAGCTGTACTTGTGGTCCTCTGGGCTGCAAATCTTGCTGCCTGACATTGATGGCATCAACGGGGGGGGGGTCCTCGTTTACCATGGTCTCTTCCTTTTCTTTGCCTTTGCCTTTGTTCTTTAAGGCTTCCCTGAGTTCCCTCTTGATTCGTCTAGTTTCACGCTCAAGATCATCGTAAATAATGAAGTTTTCGTTAGGGTTAGCCCTGGTCATACACTTGCAAAAGACACGGTAAAATTTCTTTTTCGATTAAAAATAAAAATAAAAATAAAAGAAAAAGTAAATGGGTGCAGAAATTAAAAAATGAAATTTGCAGTTACAAATCCCCGGCAACGGCGCCAAAAACTTGTAGGGCGTGTAGGTGTTCCCTTTTTGTGGGAGCGCAAGTGCACACTTCTATCAAGATATAGTATATAAGATGTCGAATCCCATGAGGATGGGACAGCTTGTCTCGTTCTTTAGTTCCTGCACAAAGGTAAAGTAAAAAAATAAGTGAATGATTGGTTGAGATAGAAAAGTAAATAAAAACACAAGTAATAAAGAAGAGGTGAATCTGGTTGATAGAGCAGGCAGGGTTATGCTGCCACTTCGTGTGAAACTGTGTTGTAATAGGTATGAGTTATCATTTGCTGCCACGATATGCTACCTCAGTGGGTACGGCAGACGGCAAACTACGACCCTGTCACGCGACCGCAGCAGGTCACTGCCACTACAGAGGTGTGTACTGTCTCGGCAGGTTGAATGGAAAGACGTCCTGGCAACAAGTCTGGCAGATACTCCAAGTTCGGCAGGATAGTCGACAGTGATCCCTCTTATTTCTAGGTTAGGATGCTCGAGATTTATTACTTGAGGACTAGTGTGGAACCAAATCAATCAACTCGATTAGTGATCCCTTTTAGCCGCTGAAACTTGTGGACTAGTGTGGAACCAAGTTAATCATGCCTCCCGTTGTGACCGTACTTAACCCTTTCATGAGCCTTGCACTTTCGTGCTCGACAAATAGATTCTCTCAAACGACTGGTGTAGAAAGATTGAAAGAATGAAGAACAATGGATTAAGTAAACTTGGAATATTTTATTGAAGAAATAACTCAAAAACCTAAAACAACCGTTTCACTCTAGTTACAACATAACCCTAACCCAATTGATATTTAGAACATGGCGGCAGAGAAGAGCACAAGTAAAGTCTATAAAAAACCTAGGATAATTTAAACTAGAAGTACAATGGGTAATCATAGACTCAAAACTAGGTTAAGTCCTCCTTGAAGTATAAGTCCTCTAAACTAACTTTTCTTCTTTAATGTAGCTTTAAATGCTGAATTATTTGCTTGAAATATGGACTCTTCCTCGTTTTCCTTAGCCCGCATGTAAGCTTGGGAATTTTACTTCGGCAGCCCTAGCCGCTGATACAGACGTCAGAAAATCATATGACCACCGGCGATAGACTCAGGAGTTTTAGCTCTACAGATCGCGCTCCGGTTCTCCTAACTTCCATAGTCAGCTGTCGCGGGCAGCAAGGTTGGCAGCAGCTTTGCTCGACTGGTGCTCGGCAGCAACTTGTCTTCAGCTGGAACTGCTTCAGTACAGCTCTTGGGTTTGCTCCACATCGTTGTGTCCTTCGTTCCTCGGCTCCCTCGTTCAGTTGTTAGTACCTACAAGCAAGAATACACTAGAACAATATCTCTTGTTTACCAAATGAATGATAAGTTATAAAAGCAAGGTAGAACAATGAAATTTTTAAAAATGCTACGCATGAACCTACTTATGCCTAAAATGAGCTTAAAAACAGAAATAATTAGAGTTGGAAAGTGCATGAAATATAGGACTTTTGGACACTTTACAGTAAGGCAATCATCCACATGATGGTCCTCTCCACATGTCGTGTAGAATGGTTCCAATGCCTTGACTTCTTGGGAACCATTATTCTATTGCAAAGTTTTCACAATGCTAGTGAGATTGAAAATTTGAGTGTTGATGGATGTTAGTGCATCAAGCTCCAATTTTCTGGGGGTCTATGTTCTCGTCCCTATTCTGGAAGTGGGATACTGAAAATCGTTGGGATCAATCTTTTCAAGGATGCCAACTGCCTTCGTATAGTTATTGTCTAACAGTGAACCATTTGCCAAAAATTCAACAATTTTCCTGGCATGGCCATTGAGTCCATTGTAAAAGGTTTCTACTTGGGTCCAATTAGGGAATACATGCATAGGACACCTTCTCAACATATCCTTGATTCTCTCCCATGCATCATATAAGGTCTCGTCATAAGTCTGCCTAAATGTTGTAATCTCATTCCTCAGCCTGGTATTAAGCTTAGGTGACTGAAATCACAATAAAAACATATGGTATGGATCTGCTCATGTAGTGATCGATCCATGTGGAAAAGAACTTAGCCACAATTTTTCTATATCTCTTAAGGAATAATTTCAGCTTCAAAGTATCCTCGTGAACTCCAGGTTGTTGAAATAGCTTGCAAATTTCAATGAATTGCTTTAAGTGTTGCCATGGATCTCTAGTGGGTGATCCATCGAACTATCCTGCATTAAAAAGAGTTTGAATCATTACCGGTTTAAGCTCAAAATTAGTTGTTTTTACATCTCGACCAAGTAGACGTGACATTAGGTTGTCTACGTTTGGTGCCAAGTGCTCTCTAATAGGTCTCTCTTCTTCCATAGCGATGGCATCAGGAGCGACAGGGGTAGGTGGTATCCCATTGTGTATTGGTGGATCCTAGTTGTTTTGGATATCCTCTACTCCTCTGTTACCTTGATGAGCCATCTCTCGAAGTTTCATTTTCAATCTGCGTAAGGGTCATTCAATTTTAGGGTCGTATGGCCAATCTTCCTTCTCAGGGCGGTTCCTGGTCATACACCAAACAAGACAAATTAATAAAATAAGACAAAACAAGTAAATAAAAATAAATAACTTCGTTGCAATCCCCAAAAACAGCACCAAAAACTTGTCGAATATGCTAATGCTTGGCAAAAGAGTGGGAATTGTTATGGAAATATATGAAAACGGTGCCAAGATTGAGTCTTTTGCACGCAAGTATACACAGTCAGCAAGTAATACAACAATAAGATGAGTATCGTATCCAAAAGGATTAACCAAGAGTTAATTGCTTTGATCATTTACTTGTCTTGGGAAAAATGTTGATTAATTTGAAGTTGGTTTTGGAAGTGTCTTAAAGAAATGAATTGGAAATAAAACAACAATGACAAGAGGAGTTTTCAAATGAGTGGTGAGTGTTGGCATGGGATGCTTGGTTTTCACGCTATTCATGCTAGCCTTTAATAACGTCTTACCTTGGTATTATTGCCAAACAAATTCAAAGATGAAATTGCCTCTATTGATGGCAATGCCTGAAATTAACCATGTTAAACCCTTAGATGTTTATAGTGATGTTTTTCATTAATTACTTTGATTAAGTTCCAATCTATACTCCTAAGGGGTAGATTCAATTTAGAAGTAAGCTCATCTACTTGAACATCTTCTTTCGAAGCTTCTCTCCTTAGTATCTGGCAACTAATCATCACCCCTCAAGTCTGTTAAGATCTTAAGGTGTAATAAGCAAACAATGCCAGCGGTCACATGACAAATAATTTAGAAAACTGAAGTTCATGCCAGGTAGAGAAAATAACGCCAAGGCAATTGAATTATTAAAAGCTAAACATAAAACAATCGTCTAATGCAAACATCCCTCAACCAACAAAAAAGCTTAGTTCATGGTTGGGGGGTCCATCCACAAAACATCATCGTATCCTAACATCGATGTTGAATAAAAATTAATAAGACAAAATGAATGGGCACAAATGGAGTCTGTCGATGTAGCCCTTCAATGGCTCCAAGCCCTCGGTCAATTTGGTTGAACCAAATTGCTCCTTGGTGCAACCTTCCTTCCAATTGATCGTCACGGTTTTTCCTTAGATCAACGATCGATCTTTCTTAAATAGGCAGCACGGGATGCCTAGGATAAGCCTTGAAATTTAAATTTTGAATGCGCAAGGGATGAGATACGTGATCATCTTATCCAAAATTTGAATCATAGGGCTAAGGTGTACAAGGTCAAACGACTACATTACCGAGCATCAAACTTCTCTTCTATGACAGTCGAGCCTTGGCAATTTTTGGTCCAACTGTGCCGACTGCAACTCGGCATTCTCTTTGGCATTTCCTTCTCATGCTCCTACGGTGCTCTACCAAGCTTGTCCTGATCTGCCAAGCCTGCAATAGTTCCAACAAAGCAACCCTTCACACTGGCATAAACTTCACTCCTAACTCTTTATGCAAATGCTTGAATTTAACAACTAAATGCAACTAAATGTACTCCAGGGCAAGCAAATGCATTGTAAAATAAGCATAAAAATCAGTAATTTTGAGGAGTTAACACACTCACATTGGAATGCATTTTATTTATACTTAATAAAATATACTAACATATATAGCACATGTTGAAACAAATGGAAGTCATAAAAAATCAAAGGAATGATGCTAGATATTCTCTAATCAAACAAACAAACATATCAATGTAGAGTTAAGAAATGCAATCATGCATCATATGTATCCAAAAAATTTATCAATGATCAGTACACTTCAAGATTTACACATCGAATGCAATCAAGAGATTTTTTAACACAAAGGGAACGTTGCATTTGCTTAAAACTTGTTTTGAAATTTTTGAAATGGGGGTGCATTTCAACTCCCAGGTGTATTGTAACGCCCTGGTTTTAGGCCTAGATGTTTTAGACATCGGACCGGACCGGTCGAGAACGGTTCGAATCGCGTAAGGTGATTTAAGGAAATCAAGGATCGGGATATGATAAAAACGTGGTAAAAATTGCTAAAATCCTCTAAAAATATGTTTAAGAGGTTGGTCAAATTAATTTTGCAAAAAGAGTTTCGGAAATGGAAGATTTCGATTAGTGACCAAATTGTAAAGTTTCAAAATTGTGGAAATGTGACTTTTAAAGGAGAAGCCAAATTCTTAGAATCTTTAGGGGGCTTTATGGCAATTTAACCTTTCCTTAATATGACATGTGTTTAAAATGGCTTTTGATTAAATAGCTTTAATTGACTTTTATTTTAATTAATTAATTAGGTGGTTAATGTGAGATTTCATCACGTAACTACCATCTTCCCCTTATTTTCAGCCAAACACTATTTTTATTCATTTCTCTCCAGAATTCTTTTCTCCCAAACACTCTCTTAATATCTCTTAAACAATTTTCAAGAAATCCTATCAAGTTCTTCAAGATTTTGCTAAGGAAAACTTGTCATTCATTGAGGAAAGCAAAGATTGGAGGTAAATCTCGTTCTCAACATCTAATCAAAGTCCTTTATTGAAATTCCCAAGATATTTGGCTTCTTATTAATGTTTTTGGTTGAGTTTTCATTATAGTTTTGATTGGAGATCAAAATCTTGTAAAAATATGGTTGAAATCTTAATTTTCGGATTTGCTTTGTTAAGCTCTGCTGTGGATTGATTTTAATTGAGTTTTAAGTTGGTTAATATGTTGAAATGAATTTTTGATAACATAGATCCCGAAATACTTGAGATCCTCGAGTTTCTTGTTAGCTTTAAGTCAGTTTTTGAGGTGAGATGGTGGAATCTTGCTTTCTGGAGGTATAAGGATGGGTTAGGTTGTTTATTGGATGTGTTTTGATGTTTATAATGGATTGGAAGTGATGTATGTTGGCTGGGTTTGGTTTAGGAAGCAATCGATTGAGTTTTCGGTTGTTTCAGATGGGTAAATTGGTGTAGTTTGGGTGAGCAACGAGTTTGTGAATTGTTGTTGGTGTTAAAATGCATTTTAATGCATTTAGATCTCTGTTTTGGTGTTGTGATAACAGGGGATCTTGATTCGGGAGCAAACGATGCGTTGTTGGAGGCTCCGGAAGAGTAATTTTCGTGTCGGCGAGCAAGGCTTTGTGTATCAGTGAGTAGAAATGGATTTTCCAGCTTTGTAATGCTTCGGGCGTGATCTTGGGAGCTTAGTGTAAGTTTGAAACACTTAGGTAAGGTCAAGAGTAAGTGATTCGGAAGTCTCTTTCAGTATTGTGCTATGTTTTAATATAAATGCACTTGAGTTGTATATGGTTTTGATTACTGTTTTAAAGCATGTTAGAAGCATGAGTAATGCTGGATTTTCATGCCAATGTGTTAAGGATGCACTAGGTAAGTGATCCTTTGTAACCCCTTTAGCCCGGCCTAGACGCTCGACCCGAACTACGAAGATTACACGGGGAAAACCAAAGTCAACCCAAAAGTAAACCTTAATTAACGACCCTTCTTTTTTTCTTTTTTTCTTTTCTAGATGTTCATTATTAGCCTATATGATTAACAAATCATTTCAGCGAAAGCGACACAACGAACGGAACCAAAACAGGGGTTCAATTGCATAGAAACGTCTTTTAGGGACTAAAATGTAAATTTCTAGAATTATAAGGACTAAACAAGTTTTAATGTTACCGATCCGTAATTGATCAAATAACATGCTATCATGTCAAAATTCATCTCAAACAGATCATTCAAACTCATTAAATTAAGCATCCAAAACTCAGGGACAGAAATGTTAGAAATAGAAACCTAAAACAATTCAAATTCAAACTCAACGGTCAGGCGTTTCGAAACGGATGGCCTTGTACCAAAACGGTCGTTTTGAAACTTGGTTGACCGTTTCGATACTCGGGTGCGTTCCGAGACCCGTATCGAAACACCCCTTTCTAGTAGCAAAACCGTTTCGATACGTCCCAACCCGTTCCAAAACCTCATGACCATTTCAGGCCTCTGTTCCGAAACAGGCAAGGGCGTTCCGATACGCCTTGCCCAGCAATAGCAGATTTTGCTGGTTTTTCACGTCTTTTCATATTCGAAACATTCCCGAAACATGCATACAACATAGATACACACCAACGGTCATTATTTTGAGGCATTAGCTACGACATGACATCCAACATGCAAACATAGATACTAAAGGCATGCTCCCTAGTCCACCAAAGCCATAACAAGCTAAAACCAACATTCACATAAAAAATCAAACCATACTGGCCAATTACAACTCGAGGATAAACCACCAAACATTCTCAAAGTAAAGGGAAACATCCTCAACCATTCAAAAGTATAAATCTCACCATATGCCTTTTATTACACTGAAGTAAAGCCACATACTTTGCAAGATTAAAAAGCTTGGATTCCCCTTGCTTACTTGCTGCCTCGAATGCCTAGTATTCTGCATTGATGAAACAAAAGAGTGTAAGCACAAAGCTTGGGGGGAACCACCATGCAACAACATTCATCAATGCATTTCACACCATTGGCAAAACCACCATTTTCATATTTCATGCCTTTACATAAAACATGTCCAATCAAGAACATCAATGCACTTTCTAAAACATGCTCATATGCAACATTTAAATCAGCAAATAAACCTTTGCTCATGCTTCACCAAGCATCTCATGCATCCTTGCATCATTTACAAGCATCTCATGCTTAACATTAATCATTTACATTATATTGGCTCGCAAGTGATAATCCTTAAACCATATAAACAAAAGACACAATTGGATACGCGAATTACAAGCGTTGTCCCACACGCTTCATACATACTACCGGACTACACAAGGTGGAGATCAATGGCACAATCACAACCCCTTAACACACGTGATGGAGATTAATGGCACAATCACAACCCCTCAACATCATTCATCGGTAGTTGTATAATTCCACTAACGAGAGTACGGGACTCATACACAAGACTCACACACAGAATTAAACCATTCACTGTTGTGATCTTAACCTCAATCGTTAGGGTACTTGGATGGAGATTACGACACTATCACAACCCCTTGACATCCAAGGCAGCTTTATTCACGGTGCACCCGATCCTATAGCTGGCTAACTATATCCGATTAACACAACCAAAAATCATTTCCATCACTTGCCAATATAATCATTTAACCTCATTAATCCACTGTTTTACAAGCATAAACACAATGCTATTTCCACAAGCATATATATGCTTAGCATCACATGCATTCAACACATGAAAACCAAGGATCACTTACCTAGTGCATCCTTAACATAATGGCATTAAAATCTAGCAACATTCATGCGTAAAACATGCTTAAAAATAGTAAACAAATCCACACTTAACTTAAGTGCATTTTCATCAAACATAGCACATTTCCAAGAGAAGGATTTCCGAATCACTTACTCTTGACCTTAGCTAAGTGTATTAAACTTACACTAAGCTCCCAAGACCACGCTCAAAGCATTACAAAGCAGGAAATTGCATTTCCACTCACCGATACGCGAAGCCTTGCTCGCCGACAGGAAAATCACTCTTTCGGAGCCTCCAACAACACCTCGTTTGCTTCCGGATCAAGATCCCCTATTTTCACATCGTCAAAACAGAGATCTAAATGCATTAAAATGCATTCCAACACCAGCAACAACTCACAAACTCGTTGCCCACCCAAACTACACCAAAATACACATCCAAACAACCGAAACTCAATCGATTGCTTCCTAAACCAAGCCCAGCCAACATACATCACTTCCAACCCATTATAAACACCAAAACACATCTAACAAACAACCTAACCCAATCTTATACCTCTAGCAATCAAGATTCCACCATTTCACCTCAAAAACTCACTCAAATCAACCAAGAAACTCAAAGATCTCAAGGATTTCGGGATCTATATTATCGACGCTTCATTTTAACATATTAATCAACTTAGAGCTCAATTAAAAACAACACAAAACAGAGCTTAACTCATCAAGTCCAAAAATTAAGATTTCAACCACAATTTCACAAGATTTTGATCTCCAATCAACACTATAATGAAAACTCAACCAAAAATAGTATTTAGAAGCCAAATATCTTGGGAATTTCAATAAAGAACTTTGATTAGAGGTTTAGAACGAGATTTACCTCCAATCCTTGCTTCCCTCAATGAATGACAAGTTTTCCTTAGCAAAATCTTGAAGAACTAGGAAAGATTTCTTGAAAATGGTTTAGGAAATATTGAGAGAGTTTTTGGGAGAAAGAATTTTGGAGAAAGATGAGCGAAATAGTGTTTGGCTGAAAATGAGAAAGAGTTGGTACTTACGTAATTGAAAATCTCACATTAACTACCTATTTTAATTAATTAATATAAATCCAAATAAAGACATTTAATTAAAAGCCTTTTAAAACACATGTCATATTGAGGAAAGGTCAAATTGCCTTAAAGCCCCCTAAAGATTCTACGATTTTGACATCAACATTAAAAATCACATTTTCCTAGTTTTGAAACTTTACAATTTGGTCACTACTCAAAATATCCCATTTCCAAAATCCGTTTTGTAAAATTGACTTGACCAACCTCTTAAACATATTTTTAGAATATTTTAGCATTTTTTACCACATTTTTATCCTATCTCGATCCTTGATTTCCTTAAATTACCTTACGCGATTCGAACCGTTCTCGACCGGTCTGATCCGATGTCTAAAACATCTAGGCCCAAAACTAGGGCGTTACACCCTTGGTTTTATATGATAAATGCATATGAGGTTAAGCATGTTATGCTTGTGGAAATGGCATTGTATTTATGCTTGTAAAACAGCGGATTGATGATGTTAAATGATTATATTGGCAATTGAATAAAGTGGTTTTTGGTTCTTGTAATCGGATATAGTTAGCCGGCTATAGGATTGGGTGCACCATAAATAAAGTTGCCTTGGATGTCGAGGGGTTGTGATTGTGCCGTAATCTCCATCCAAGTACCCTAACGATTGAGGCTAAGATTACAACAGTGGATGGTTTGATCCCGTGTGTGAATCTTGTAGTTGTGTCCCTTACTCTCGTTAGTGGAATTATACAACTACCGATGAGTGATGTGAGGGGTTGTGATTGTGCCATTAATCTCCATCACGGGTGTTGAGGGGTTGTGATTGTGCCATCTAACTCCACCTTGTGTAGTCCGGAAGTAAGTATGAAGCGTGTGGGACAACGCTTGTAATCCACGTATTCGATTGTGTCTTTGAGTTGGTTATGGTTTGGTTTGAGAAATGATCACTTGTAAGCCAATATAATGATGATGACTAATGGTTAAGCATGAGATGCTTGTGATTATGCTAGAATGCATGTAATGCTTGGTAAAGCATGAGCAAATGTTTATTTGCTGTTTTAAAAATGATGCATACACTACAAAAAATGTACATATACCGACGCTTAGCTATACCGACGGGCAAAAGTCGTCGGTATAGACAATATATATCAACGGAAAATAAAATTGTAGATAAAAGTTTTGATTTTTACTAACGGATATATTAATTGTCGGTATAAATTTAATGTATACCGACGAAAGATAAAAAAAACGTCGGTATAGATGTAATTTATACCGAAAAACTATAGTAACCGTCGGTATAGGTGAACCATATACCAATGATTGATTCTGTGTGTCGGTGTAGATATAATTTTTATCGACGAAAATTTATATTTGTCGGTTTAGGTTATATTGTGTACCGAGTTGGATCTGGGTATAATGACCCGTTCGGGTCAGTTACAAGGGCATGGGTTATTTTTTTTTTATTTCATTCATTCTTCATTCTCAACTAAACCCTTTTTTTCCTTTCAAACATAACCCACGCTGCCGCCGCTGGATTGAGTTGATGAGTTGTGCGTAGAATTTTCGGAGGTTTCTTTGCTTGCTCCCTCGCTCAGGTTTCCCCACTCGTTTGCAAACAATGGCTCGTTTCAAGTCGAAGTAACCATCGTCGGCGGCTGCCGAGAAACCAATGAAGCCTCGAATGAGCAACGCCGAGAGGTCCTCTTACTTCGTAAGGAGGGAGGCGGTGAAGGTACTTTAGTCAGTTCTCCAAGGAGACGCTCATCGACGAGTCGTTGGCTCCATAAAGTCATCGGACCCTCACGTCTTCAAGGTGATTAAATTCGACCCTGTTTTCTGTAATCTTTCTTTTTGGATAGACTTTTTTTTTTATTTAAAGTACTAAAGATCCTCTCTTTGTTCATTTGTGAAATCTGCAATAAAGGGTTTCAAAGGGACCAAAACCTTCAGCTTCATAGACGAGGCCATAATCTGCCATGGAAGCTTAGGCAAAGATCGAGTAACGAAGTGAGGAAGAAAGTTTATGTTTGTCCTGAGCCGACTTGCCTTCATCACGATCCGTCGAGAGCGCTGGGCGATCTCACCGGAATTAAGAAACATTTCTGCAGGAAACATGGAGAGAAGAAATGGAAGTGCGATAAATGTTCCAAAAAATATGCTGTTCAATCCGAATGGAAAGCTCACTCTAAGATTTGTGGTACTAGGGAGTACAAATGTGATTGTGGAACTGTGTTTTCCAGGTACTGAAAACAAACCAAAACAAAACAATCCAAAGATATGATTACGAAGATCGAATCTTTTGTGGAACTGATTGTTGATTTTGTTTTGCTTGCATTTTCTTTTATTGCTGTAGTATTGTCTTACTGGAGATGTACAATTGCAACTTAGCCAAGTTCTTATTTCCTTAATTTATTTCTCATAGAGCTAGAAAAAAGTTTTATTTCCTTCAACATATCTAGCTAAGTTATCATGAATGCAACATTGATGGTTGGATGCTTGACAAGTTTGTGTTAATTATAAGGTATAACCAAAATTGTTGAATTTGGAGATAAAGGAGTGGTCGGGGGTTATGTTTTGATCAATATTTTGACAGCATCTTTTTACATCCATTTTACATGATGAATCTTCTTTGGGTGTGGGTGTTTTTAAAGTTGGTTCTGCATATTTCTGTCTATACTCTGCAATGGCACCAAGTTTTGATTGTGCAGTTTCGAGTCTTCTATGTGCAGAAGAGAACGACAGCGTTTTTGATGAGAACGATTACTTTGGAGCAGTGTGGGATCATAGATATTATCGAAACACAAATCAAAACCGACTCTTTAATGGTGTTGATGAAGATGGGTTGCCATTGCAGAGTGAAGAGTGCGTGGCTTTGATGGTAGAGAAAGAACACCAGCATTTGCCTGGTGCTGATTACTTGACCAGGCTAAAATCTGGAGATTTGAACTTTGATTCTAGAAAAGAATCTGTTCATTGGATTGGGATGGTGGGTAACTCCCACTTAGATTAATGAGAACATATTCAGTTTTATGAGTTTCCTTTCATTATCTTAATATTAGTATTGTTTTGCCATCTTTTTTTTTCACTATCTTTATTAAATCCTTGGGTCAATTACAAAGTGAACTTGTTTTTTGGTATCTTTTTTCTTTCCCATTCTGAAATATGTTTGGTGGGTTAGTTTTCTTTTGCTTTTGCGTTTGGGGCCATTGCTGATTTGTTTTTTTTATTTGTTATTTGTATTTATCTCTTCATACCTTTCTCATAGCCTTCAAAGTTGAAACTATTTCTACTTTTTCCTCTTTATCACTTCTCATAGCCCTTTACTGTTGAATTCAATTATTTGCCTTTGATTAGAGCTTCTTTCATTTTATTGATTGTTATAATTCCTTTGTTTCTTTAACATGTTCATGCTCATTTCGGTTTTGGACCTCTTTGTGAGTACTTGTCAATCAACTACTTAGACAGGTTCATCCATTTTACATCCATTTTACATGATGAATCTTATTTGCAATTATGGAAGAATTTATTTAAAAGGTTCTAACATTTAATGCACATTTACTCTTCTTTCTTTTCCTCTTCTAGGAGTTGCTTGGGGAGGAGCCTGTCCCTGAGAGTTTTGGAAAGTAAGGACTCGACCTGTTCTGTTCGATCTTGGTTCTTTAGCAATTTGATCATGTTTTGAGATGTTTGTTTTGTTGATATCATTGTGCCTGTGAGTTTTTTTCCTGTAATAAATGTTCGATTTTTCTAACATTTATGATATTTTTTGTAATTCGAATAGAAACAAAGTGCCACAAATAGATCAAATAGGACAAAGCTAAGTGAACCACATTGCACAGGAACAAGATCTTTCCCTAGGATTGTTGAAGACTTGGTGCGTATAATTTTCTTTATTATTACCATTGATTTGAAAAATAACACTTGTTTCTAATATCTCTCATTGTTTTCTTAATGTCAGACTATAGAATCTAATGGAATCCCACCAACACGAGCTGATGTCTATGTTCGATCCCGTACACGAGCTTATGTCTATGTTCGATTCTTGCCTTCAACAAATCAACAGAATGCAAGTAGAAATGATCGAAGCACACAATAGAGGAGAATCTTCAATTATTCAGAAACAAAAATATTTGTTTGCATATTTCTTTTGCATGTACTAGACTCGTACGTACATGTTTTACTGATTATGTATTACATACTTTTTTTATTCAAACATTAGATCGAATATTCCCCCTTCAAAAATGAAATCATTTTTGTTATAATAGTTTTAGTAATTTTAATATTTAAAATATTAAATAAAAAAATGAATGTATTAATAATTATTAATATTTAAAAAATAAATAAATACCAATTAAACCTATACCGACGGACAAAACTGTTGGTATACATATTTTATACAGATCTTACATGATACATATATCGACGGATTTGTCCGCCGGTAAAGACAACAGATAAAAGCTATACCGACGGAAAAATCGTCGGTAAAGATAACAGCTATACCGACGGACAACACCTTCAGTAAAGGTCGTAGAATATACCGACGGACAAAATCCGTCGGAATATATATCCTAATTTGTCGGGGTAGTCCATACCTATGCCTACGGTCTTGTCCGTCGGTAAAGGGTTAGAATATCTATACCAACGGTTTTGTCTGTCGGTATAACTCTATACCGACAAGCATATTACCGACGGCTCTTTGTCTGTCGGAATTTCCCTTTTGTCCGTCGGTAAAAGGATTTAGACCATATACCGACAGATTTTTAGTGTTTTACTGACGGATTTGTGTCTGTCGATATATGTCATTTTTTTGTAGTGATAAGAGCATGTGTTTTAGAAAGTGCAATGATGTCTTGTAAGGGCATATTTTATGCAGAAGCATGTGTTGGTAATAGTGTTTTGCCATGTGTGAAATGCATTGATGAATGTTGTTTAGCGACCCTCACTAAGCTTTGTGCTTACGCTCATTTGTTTCATCAATGTAGAGAATTAGGCATTTGAGGCAGCGAGTAAGCAAGGGGAATCCAAGCACTTTGGTCTAGCAAAGTATGTGGTTTTTCTTTGCTGTAATAAGAGGCAATAGGTGGGATTTTCACTCTTGGTTGATTGAGGATGTTGAGTATTACTTTGTTCATATGTGGTTTGGTATTTTGAGTTGTAATTGGCCTTTGAGGTTTGATTGATGCATGATTGTGGCTTTTAGCTTTTTGATTGGTTTTAAAGACTAGGAAGAATGCCTATAGATCTAATGCTTGCTTGAATGATGCTATGTTTTAGCTCGTACTTCGTAATGTTGATATGTGATGCTTAAACATGTTGTATGTATGTTGTGGCATGAATTGAAATGTTTTCAGGGGTGTGTATGAGTGAAAAACCAGCAAAATCTGCTGTTGCAGGGCAAGGCATATCGGAACGCCCTTACCTGTTTTGGAACAGTGGCTTGAAATGACCATGGGGTTTCGGAACGGGTAGGAATGTTCCGGAACAATTTGTTATTGGAAAGGGGTGTTTCGATACGGGTTTCGGAATGCACCCGAGTACCGAAACGGTCAACCTAGTTTCGAAATGACCGTTCTGATACAGGGCTTGTGTTTCGAAACACCCGACCGTTGGAATTGAGTTTGAATTGTTTCAGGTTTCTGTTTCTTACGTTTTAGTCCTTGAGTCTGGAATGCTTAATTAAAAGAGTTGGATTGATCTGTTTAAGATGAAATTTGACATGTTGGTATATTATACGTTTAATTTTGGATTGGTAACTTTAAAACTTTTTTAGTCCTCAAAATTCTGGAAATTTACAATTTAGTCCCTAAAAGACATTTGTATGCAATTGAAGCCCTTAATGAGTTCTGTACACTGTGTCGTTTCCGCTAAAGTGAATTGCTATTCACATAGGCTAATAATTAGCATCTAGAAAAGTTAAAAAGAAAAAAAGGTCGCTAATAATGGTTGACTTTCACGGGTTGACTTTGGTTTTCCCTGTGTAATCTTCTTAGTCCGGGTCGGGCGTCTAGGTCGGGCTAAGGGGGTTACATGTATACCCCAAACTTAAAGATTGAATTATCCCTAATGCAAAAGCAGAATGCAATGTCAGAATGTAATGAAAACATGTGGCTACAATGACGATTGCAATGCTATTACAACTACATGCTATTAAAATGAAAATGCAAATGTCATGACATAAACATGTATATAGAATGAACTTACACTACATAGAATGCATGCCTACAAAAACTAAAAACTAGCTAACTTAGTTATTGCTCGGGTGCATGGGAGATAACATGATATTTCTTCTCCTCCTCGCAATTTTTTCTACTTGTCTTTTGATTTGGAGCACTTGCGCTTCTTGTCCTTCTTTTTAGGAGCAACCTCAGAATTGTTCTACTGTTCTATCTCCATTTTGGCATCATCGGCTGTCTCGACAAGAGCAAATAGAAACTAGAGTCGGTGTGTGTAAACCACCATAGCAAGAGGGTTGAGCTCTTTTTCATTTATTGCGATGGCAGCTTCCGTCGATCTCACTGCATCTGGATGCAAGTGAGTCTTTCAGTTGTTGTCGTTGCATCCACAACGTTAGATGCAACAGAATTGACTGCAACAGTAGCGATTTCTTCTTGTAAGGGATAAGGATTCAAAATTGTGCAAGGGCTTTATTCTACATAAAAAGAAGAAAAATAATAAATTACGCCAGAAAACTAGAATAAAAAATAATATAAAAATTATACTGAGCAAAATTAGATTTTATAAGTACAGTCTTTACAATGCTTCCGTTGTTGAATGATCCTCATTTTCCTCTTCTGGTTCTAGCTAGATAACATCGGTTTCCTTTGATTCAGAAGAAAACACTTTGAATGTGTCCACAATTTCCACAGCTTGATTACATCCATAATTTCTGCCCATCGCACTACATCTTGCTCAAACTCAGAAATGTCACCTAGTGAATCAGTTGTAGGGACATTCTTGAACACATCAATTTTTGTACCAAACAGTTCATTGATTTTGGCTGCATTCCAGGGAATTAACCACCGACATTCCTAAGATTCCTTCTGGGTTAAATCATCTATTTTGTAAACAGAATGACACTCCTCTTTATTTCGGCACAACGTCGACAATTGGTGTTACGTTTTCAACTCAGATTTCAGAATTGATCTTAAAAGAGTGATAACTTGAGGAGTAACATCTTACATTCATGCATCCACCCCATCCTCATTTAGTTGATATTTGTTAGATGACTCACCTTGATCTAGAGCAAATGTGACTGATTTTTGAACCAACTTATCTAATTGTATATTATTGTTTGGAGTGATAGCCTTGCAATGTCCGTTCCCTTTGATAACCGGAGTTGCGGTAGCACTAGAGAGTGTGTTTGGCTTTCGAAAAGTCATAGTAGATGTTAGTTGTCTCAGTTTGACCTCCAAAGCACAAATTGAAAACATGTTGCCTTGCACTATGACTTTAGTTCGAAAAATATATTCCCGCATTAATGCTTCAAAACAAGCAAAAGGATCTAATGTAGATGTCTGAGCATATTGTTCCTGACTAGGTTGTAACTGCATCAGAGTTTTTGAACTATATTGTGGTTGCAAATTTTGGCAAGGAAAAGATTGTGGCTGCATTGTGTTCTACTTTGATTGCAAGGAAACTTGTTGAGTGTAATGTTGTTGCGGTTGATTGAAGTTCCCTTGTTGCGCATTAGAATTTATTTGGAATACAATATTCCTAAATCTAAATGCTCCATCATGTTTTCTGAAATTTGAATTTCCCAAGGACTGACGTGTGGAAGCACTATAGGAAATACCAAGGGAATTGCCCTACATAGTGTTCACATAACACGAATTCTCCACATATTACGGGCAAACTTCGTAGCTATGGTTTTCACCGCAAATCTTGAGTAGAATACAAGGACATCAACTAATTAAGCAATTGGAATAGGTGCGGCTTTACCAGTCCCTTGCATATTTTTAATCCTATTGTCAAGAGAAGAAAGTGTAGCACGAATAGCAGAAATTGTCACTCTATAACTCTCGGTGCATTTCATCCTTGGGAAACTCTTGAAATATGGTATTGATAATCATTTTGGGCATATTTATCCAAAATACCAACTGCATCATTGTAAGTGCAATCCAACAACAGTCCATTGGCTGATCAGTCGAGAAGATTTCTAGTTTGGTCATTCAACCCATTATAGAAAATCTCTATTCATACCTCTTGTGGAATGCCATGCATGGGGCAATGTTGTAGAAAAGATTTATAACATTCTCATGTTGTATGGAGATTCTCGCCATCTAGCTGATGATAAGTTGTAATATCAATTCTCATAGGAGCATACATTTTCGGCGAGTTAAATCTCCAAAAAATATTTGTTGCCAATGAATCCCAAGACACGATAGATGCGGAAGGTAGACTAAGAAACCAAGTACGAGCTCGTCCCTACAAAGAATAAGGAAATAATTGTAGCTTTAGAACGTCATTAGGAACGCCTTGTTGGATAAACGATGCGCAAATAAACATGAAGGATTTTAGATGTTCTCTTGCGTCTTCATGAGGCAAACCAACATATTCACATAAAAATCCAGCATTTGAAACACTACTAGTTTGAGTTCAAATCTTGCAGCAAGAATTTTGGGTTTAACAATCGCTAGTTGTAAATCATCCAAAACAGGCACAATAACATCTCTTATAGTCCTATTTTGAGATTGAGCGCATGGACGCAATGGTAAGTTAGTAGGATGTTGTTGATACATCATAGATGTGACAACATTGTTTGTTGGTACAACCACATCCCTTTGTTCTTGAAGTTTGCTCTTAGCGTTTCTTTCAATTTCTAATTCAAAGCCAGCTAAAAAATTCATATTAGTGCTAGTTATAAAACATTTAAAATGAAATCTAAGAAATATAACAGAGATAAAAGGAAAGAAATGGTAGAAGCAACTAAAAAATAAACGAATATATATAGAAATTGCAAAAACAAAAACAAACATCAAACGAACGCCTTCCCCGAAAACAGGGCCAAAACTTGATCGATTATGAAACATCATAGCAATAGGGCAAGCGTACATGGTCGATGCAAGTATAGTAAACAGATGCAAATCTTTCGGATATCAATCCCACTAGGAAAGCGATTTTTTCCTATTAATGTCAGTGCAAAAGTTCTAAAAGATATAGGGAAATGTGAGTGTAATTGTCGGTGCAAAGGAAATGTAAATGTAACTGATTGCAGTGAATGTTGTGAGTGCAATAATATAAATGTAATTGAACCCTAAACCAAGATCTAAACCCAAATCCGACAGGATTCCCAACTTCGACAACCTAATCTAACCTACCCAGCCTAATCCATCTTCGACTCCACCACAACTTAAGCTCCGGAAGCCGCAAATGAATTTTCAAATCACTCTTTTTTTATTCCTATCGATTTATGTACATAATAACACGATTGCCCTTTTTTGCATAAATCAAAATGAATAGAGGAGATTATATGATGTGATCCAGGCTAGCACCAAACTTCTTGGGGCCTTGCTCACATCAAAGAAGAAGTTGCAGGAATTAAACACTTGTTCTCGAGCCGAGGATCTCAACAATTCGAGCTCAAATATGATTTTTGAAGCTTTGGATACGAGCTTAGAACCTTGGCCAAATTTTTTAATAATGTAATTTGATATCTGCATGCATTAATTAGCTTTAGGCGTGTGATCGTTACATGAGCATATTAGCTAATTTAATTTGCATGAGAAATTAAAGTTAGCATGCATTACATTTAAGCTTATAGTTCATTTAGGGAAGTAGTTCATTCATGCATTTAGTTCATTTAAGTCAACAAGTTCATTGAATAAAGTTAGTTCATTAATTAAACTAGTTCATTCATTAAACTAGTTCATTAATCAAATTAGCTCTTAATTGTTTCATGCATGTTTTTATTTAAAGTTTGAATCAAACCTACCTTTGTGTCTAGGTGCTTGAACATGTGAATAAAGCTTGAACCAAGGAGGAGTCTTTTCAACTTCAACAAAGAGCTTTATTACATCCCTTGAAGGCTGATCGGTTTCATCTAGGAATTCAAGGCATGAATTAAAACAACGCTTAAAGAATGAATTCAAGGAGTCTCATACATTTAGTTAAGTTGTTCACCATTTTTTTTGGATAAGATCCATGCAGATCTGGGTTCTGATTTCTTCTTCAAACTTATTCCCATATTTTTATCTTTCCAACGCCTTTTGAATCACTTCAATCCGATAATGGGAGCTTGAGATATGATCGATTTACTAAAGACAGTGCAAGCTGAAATTTCTTTACGAAAAATGCATGCATGGGAGACAAGGATCTAAATTCCATCATTATCAACTATTTGGAGAGGCTATTCGAATTCTACAATGAAGTCAAGCCTTAAAAGATATCTTTATCATTCAATTGAAGGCCCCCATTATTCATATAATCAAGACATTCAAGTCATTCTTTATCATCTTTTTGGAGGCTTTTCATATTCTACAAAGAGACATGTAATGAAGGACATCTTTATGACATTCAAGAATGATGAATGACAACTTGAACAAGCTTGGCAGGTCAATAGGTTATTCTCACTTGGGCGATATGAGTGTCTACATTCATTCCAAAGAATGTCCACTTTCATCTTCATCCACATCAACCTTTCGGCTGCTACATGGAGAGGGAATAACCGATGGCTTTATGAGGTTTTAACCCCTAAATAATTTGTCTTTAATCCTTTGTTTGTCTATTCAATTTATTCACTATGCACCTATAAATAGTCACACATTTCCATTGTAAAAGGATAGAACTTTTGATTTAAAAAAAACACACTTTTGTGTGAGAGTTTATCTCTTTGTTCTTCATTGAACTTATCTGATTTATCAAGGAACTTCTTTTTGTGGCGTCATTTCTATTTCCATATTTTTTTATATCGTAGGTTCCTAGTTGTTATATAACTTGTGGATCTCGATCTATCCTTGGATTTTGAACATTATAAGGTTCGGGTCTTCACTTTCATATAATGTTGGTTCTTCCTTCGTTTCAAAACCAAACTATCTTCATTTTTCATCACCACCACTACCTTCCATATCCATATTTTCTTCTACCAAATTTTAAACACTATCCATTCATATCACAACCCCAGTTGTCATGGTAAACTTCACAATCCCAGTTTCCACGACAACTTACTGGCCACGGCAAACGACATTCAAATACTTACTGCATTCACGACTGGGCAATCGTAATTTTGGTTATTCCACAATCGGGATCACATCATTTGGTATCAGAGCTTTGCGAACCAAGTAAGTATCAATTTTTATTCTTGAAAAGTTAAGGAAAAAAAGAAAACAGTCAAAAAAAGAGAATTGTGAAAATAGTGAACGAAAAAAATTAATTTTGGCATAAAAAATTGAGAAAGGGATTATTCGATTTCATTCCCGATTCTTAAGCATCATTTGTGATCTACACCACCTTTCAATTTTTAGCATCCTTTGCTTTCATTTTTTAGCCTACCATATTTCCCTACATCTACTATCATAGCCCATTTTTTCAGTCGATTCCACAAGGTAAATCTTTTTTCAAGTCAACCTAGTTCCTTAAAAAACTTAGGGAGAAAATGAGTGGTAAAAGACAAGAGCGCACATCGAGGGAAAATGCCATCCCGAGCTAAACATGAGTGCAAGTGCATTTTCTTAGATTGAAATATTGAGGTTTAGATTTGTGAGGATTTTTTTACTACTCTATGTTTCATTATGCCTCGGAAGTACACAAAATCTAGTTTCTATAGAAAACAAAGCATCAGACATTGCTCTACAGGATCTTCGCCGTGAGATAAGAAAGGTGTTGCAACAAGCATTTGAACCCATTGAAAGGAGTTTGGATCGCCTTGAGAAAGTTTATTGTCTGAAGCAAAGTTCTCCACTAAAGGAACAAAGACAACTAAAATGGAGAGATAACCTTCAGTTCGTCTCTAGTTCTACATCAAAATGGAGTCAAAAATCTTGCAAGAAGAATTTTACCTTCCAATCAAGAGGCGTTTTTCAAAGTTCCAATTCTAGAAAGCCTAGCTCATCTTCTATCAATTCCAGAGGTTTAACACGGAGCAAGGCAAATACTTCTAATTCTTTCAGTCCCGAAAGCCCAGCGCGATTTCAAAGTGTTTTGAATTTTTTTTCAAGGAAACACAATTGCAAGAATCGCTAGAAAAAGAAAATGTCTGTGAAAAAGAAAAGGATGTTTTGGAAGAAGAGAGAAAACAAATTAAGGAAGAAGAAAAAAATATTTGTAAAAAAGAAGAGATTCCTGAGAAAAAAAAATTGAAATTGAGAGAAAAAAGAAAGTTTTAAAAAAGAAAAAGAGATTGAGGAAAATAAGAAACATTGAGTGAAAAGATTGAATTTGATGTAAAATCAAGGGAGTGTAAGAGGTAAGAAAAGAGTGATCTTGAAAAAAAATTGTTGTTGCAAAAAAAGAAGAGGAAACAAAATTGTTTTGTACTAACAATAATTTGCCTACTTTTGTTTTGACATCTTCTAAGGATTCCATTGGAGAATTCATCAAGGACATTCCAAAAAAGTTGACACTCTTCGAAGACATTCCAAGGGGATACGTTGAAGAATTCAATACGCAAGTGAACACACCATCTTTTCTTTACACTAATGAAATTGACAATTTTTCTTCTTTATCATTGTTTCAGGATTTCCAAGAAGTATCTCAAAAAGGAGACTTTCTTGGATTGCCACCTATTCTCATTATCAAACAACCTTCTTGTTTTTAATTTTCTATCGATTATGATTCCCATGAAGGAATTTTAGAAAATTGTCCAAGGAAGTTTCCCCTCATCAAGGACACCAAACATCAACCACCCATTCAGAACATTCACCATATGTGGTTTGATATTTCTCTTGATTTGTGATAGTTTTCCCTAAAGCTAACTTTGGTTTATTTTCCAGGGAAATTATTCGATTGCCAGAGGACCAGATTCAAAAAAGAATGCTAAGCCTCTTGGTTTATTTTGGGACAATTTTTTTGAGAAAGATGAACACCAAGAGAATAGTGTATCATCCACCATTTAAAGAATTCAATAAGTTCAATTTTTCTCTTCGATAGAATTGATCACTTGTTCTATTAACCAACGTTTGTACGCAGAAGTTTACGTTGAACTTATTAAGGCAATGCTGCCTACTCAAACAAGAACGATTATCCACAAGAGTTTGAAAGCAAGGGAAAATTGTAGAATACAACTAACTTGTTTTACACAACATTCCCCCTGAAGATCCTTCAAATCAAAGACGTGAAACATGGACTCTCTACCCAGTCAAGAGAGATTATTCAAAAGAGTAGCAAGATGTGGGCATATTGCTTGCAACCTGATCCGTTCACTAGAAATTATACATCACATTTTGCAACCAAGCACCCACCAATTGAAAACCTTCACAGGTTTGATCTTTTTAATTCTCAATATTTTGTTTATTTTTCTACTAATCCACTTGTGATTGTAGAGGATAAAAGTAAATACATGTTTGAGAAAGAATTGCAGAGAAAGGTATGAGGAAATAGAGAGAGAACTTCCGTGTCTTGTGAATCGTGACTCCAGAAGTCATCACACCATCTGTTCGGCAATAGTCAAGCAGCATGAAAGCAAAATTTGTCGAAAGCGCAAGTGAACCATCTTTGAACCAAGAGATTGGTTTTGGCTCGAAAGGCGAGTGAAGAAGTTCCTGACCCTACAGAAGTCAAAGTTGTTCCATTTTACAGAAAACATCGATTTGGGGACAAATCGCTTTCAAGAAGGGAAATGATGTGATCCAGGCCAGCACCAAGCTTCTTGGGGCCTTGCTCACATTAGAGAAGAAATTGTGGGAATTAAACACTTGTTCTCGAGCCGAGAATCTCAACAATTCGAGCTCAAATATGATTTTTGAAGCTTTGGATACGAGCTTAGAACCTTGGCCTAATTTATGAATAATGCAATTTGATATCTGCATGCATTCATTAGCTTTAGGCATGTGATCGTTACATGAGCATGTTAGCTAATTTAATTTTCATGAGAAATTAAGGTTCGCATGCATTGCATTTAAGCTTATAGTTCATTTAGGGATGTAGTTCTTTAATGCATTTAGTTCATTTAATAAGCTACTTCATTTAAGTCAACAAGTTCATTGATTAAACTAGTTCATTCATTAAACTACTTCATTAATCAAACTAGCTCTTAATTGTTTCATGCATGTTTTTTATTTAAAGTTTGAGTCAAACCTACCTTTCTGTCTAGGTGCTTGAACGTGTGAATAAAGCTTGAACCAAGGAGGAGTATTTTCAACATCAGCCAAGAGCTTCATTACATCCCTTGAAGGCTGGTCGGTTTCATCTAGGAATTCAAGGCATGAATTAAAACAACACTTAAAGAAGGAATTCAAGGAATCTCACACATTCAGTCAAGTTGTTCGCCATTTTTTTATTGAATCCATGCATATCTGGGTTTTGATGTCTTGTTGAAACTTATTTCTATATTTCGTAGCTTTCCAACACCTTTTGAATCAACTCAATCCTATACTGGGAGCTTGAGATACGATCGTTTTACTAAAGACAATGCAAGCTAAAATTTCATTACGGGAAATGCATGCATGGGAAACAAAGATCTAAATTCCATCGTTATCAACTATTTGGAGAGGCTATTCGAATTCTACAAGGAAGACAAGCCTTAAAAGCTATCTTTATCACTCAATTAAAAGTCCTCATTATTCATATAATCAAGACATTCAAGTCATTCTTTATCATCTTTTTGGAGGCTTTTCATATTCTACAAAGAGACATGTAATGAAGGACATCTTTATGACATTCAAGAAGGATGAATGACAACTTGAACAAGCTTGGCAGATAAATAGGTTCTTCTCACTTGGACGATATGAGTGTCTGCATTCATTCCAAAGAATGGTCACATTCATCTTCATCCACATCAACCTTTTAGCTGCTGATGGGAGAGGGAATAACCGATGGCTTTATGAGCTTTTAACCCCTAAATAATTTGTCTTTAATCCTTTGCTTGTCTATTCAATTCAACCATTATGCACCTATAAATAGTTAGACATTTCGATTGTAAAAGGATAGAACTTTTCAATATAAGCAATCTCTTAGTTCTTCATTGAACATATCTTACTTTTCAAGGAATTTCTCCTTGTGGTGTCAATTCTATTTCCATATTTTTTTATATCGTAGGTTCTTATTTATTATATAGTTAATGGGTATCGATCCATCCTTTGATTTTGAACATTATAAGGTTCGGGTCATCACTTTTATATAGTGTTGGTTCTTCCTTCATTTCGAAACCAAACTATCTTCATTTTCCATCACCACCACTACCTTCCATATCAATATTTCCTTCAACCAATTTTTAAACACTATCCATTCATATCACAACACAGTTGTCACGGTAAACTTCACAACCTCAATTTCCACGGGAACTTACTTACCATGGCAAACAACATTCTGTGTTCACGATCGGGCAATCGTAATTTTGGTTATTCCGCAATCAGGATCACATCATTATACCTTTCAGTGGTGGTCGGATCACTTCGACAACCTTCTCTGATGACTTCCAAATGTAACCCTCTCTCTCTTCTTTTATTATATTTATTATTATTAATGATAAGTACTAATTATGGTTATTAATTGGGCTAACAAATTCTCTCTCTTCCTTATACAGGGGAGTGGATTTTGGCGTCATTGCTGATGTCACTATGATGACGTTAGCTTTCCAGATGGTGAAAACTTATGGAAACAAAACCATTATCCATGTCAAACCGTTTTGACCATTAGGGAGATGCCGCGTAGCATGACTTTGGGCGGGAAAGACTAAATTTTAGGTTTATTGTGTTTCTTTTGGTTGGATTGAGCGGGAAATGAGATGTATAATATTGAGGATTGGGCTTTGTAATGGGCTTCAAGTATTCATATGTAATTTGGAAATTTAACTATTTGTAATGGATTGACTTTAAGATTTATATATTTACTATTTATTTATTTATTTATAGTTTTATTTATAAAGAAAATATAGTATATATTGGTATACACGAGTAAAATTTGGGTCTTACAATAGCAAGACATACTCATTTACATATACACATATTCTTGATACCAAACCAGTTCATTAAGTCTTTAATTCCAACAAAACAATCCAATTTACATGTACCCACAATCAAAAGAATTAAATTTGCCAATAAGGACTTAATTTCCAACAAAACAGCTTCTTTTTCATGCGTGCACAATTATAAGACTGAGGCAGCCCCTAAAGACTTAATTTACAGCAAAACAATTTCTTTTTCAACTTATAGTTCCTCAATATAATCTTTAGGTTTATTATTATAAACTTGTATCTTCAAAATTAGTCTATTCTTTAGTAATATATCTTCAAGACAACCTCTTACTCAAACATGTTTACCATTCTATTTATAATCATTCTTTAATTAAACTTAACATGTGAGATTACTCCTTGAGTGATCATGATAAACCCAAGTTAAAACAAGGCACTAGTTACTTTAAGCAACCCATTCAACTAGGACAAACCAAGAACATATATTTTAATCCAGGTCAATATAAGCAATCAACCAATCACTTGATTATATGATCTAACTTAGTGCTTAAGAAAGCATTCGAATAGCATGAGAGCTTAGCTTAAGGCGCAAGTTAATGTTCAAATCACTTAAAATTTAAGCCTTTATTAATACCAATTAGATCATACACAACCATGCATAGTTTTCCATATGAATTTAAACATTGAACATATAGGAAACAATTATTCCTTAGGACATAAACGATCCAGCATTAAAAGCATTCATGATTCCATTTCAAACAAGCATTCATATCTAAATTGATGTCACCTATTCATTAAGCCTATAACTATATCAAACCAACTAATCATGAAGCAAAATATTTTTTTAACCCTATTCCAGGCTTGTACTCTGAAACAAGAAGATATACAAGATTTATACATATATAATCCAAATCAATCCTCACTATCACGTATCATGACATATTAACATTTTAAGCATGATATGCTTACCAAATATCATTAAACATATAATCCCATAGGCCTAATTTCACATCAAAGTTATAGAAGCATACTAATTACACACATCATTTACTTTCCTTACAAGTTATCTAAATAGTTCGTTTAACAAGTATAATTGACCAATCAATTCATTCAAGCATCTTTATTTCCAATTAAGGAAATGTTCAAGTTTCATTAGAATCACATAAAATTTAAACTATTTATTACTTCTTTTCATCACTTTGAATTATAGTCACAAGATTTCTTTTAATATAGCCTTGAGAATCGACTTCAGCCTAGGTACACGAATCCCTAACCAAACTATCGTCAAATATATGGTACCACTGTACCGGTCAATCCTTCCTACTGTCGCCAAGTGACCACACAACTTCCCACTACTGTCGCCAAATAAAGACCGTAGTCCATCCTAAACACGAGCTTATAGATCCTATGGCATGTCAACTATACATACGACTGACTCAAAACCAAGGCTTTAACATATTTTATCTTTTATTCAAACATAGTGAGCTTAGCTCCATATTGATTTCGTATCAAATTCCATTACCCTTTTCTCATATAAGGCACAAACATATTGTCACGGACCCACTTTTCGCGACCGGGCCAGCCCCACCTATAGGTGCTGACCTTAGCGCACCACGTCCTTCACCCAACCGAGGGACCCGAGTAGTTGCCAACGCCACGCACCAAGGGGCCATGCACAACGCCCTTGGTGGTGTCCGCAACCTAGTGAACCGAGCTGGGCCACTTCCAGCGCACCATGGGGCCTTGCCAAGCACCCCATGTACTGCCCACGAGACTTGGACCCGAGGGGGCCTTGCCATGCACCCTCCATGCCGCCCAAGCCATGGAGCCCGAGCCCGCACCCGACGTGCACACCAAGGGGGGCGAGTATGCACCCGAGGGGGCCTTGCCATGCACCCTACATGCCGCCCAAGCCATGGAGCCCGAGCCCGCACCCGACGTGCATGCCAAAGAGGCTGAGTCTGCACCTGATGTGCACACCGAGGGGCCTACGGGAAGCCCATCCGAGTTGCCCACACCCCTAGGGCCCGACTTAGCACCCAACATGCTAAAGAGGGGGTTTTGGACACAAGAATCAGGCCATGCCAAGCCCAATCCGCCCAAGCATCCAAGACCCAAGCCAAGGTGTCATCTTTTAACCAACACTCATGGAAAGATATCATCCATGGAGCCTATTCGAGGAAAGCTTCCATCCTTGAAGCCACAATTGAGGAAACAAGCCAATGCCACCAAAGCCATGATATCATTGGGCACATATCCTAGGCAACTTTGTAATAGGATGACAAACTTGCCATGTATAAGAGATTCTCTTTGTAAGACTCATCCATAGCCATTGGATCGAGTCATTCGTAGCCATTAGATCGAGGGGGCCAAGCCTATAAATAGAGCCTTCCTCCACCCTTTGTAATCACTCCACACACTCCACATCTTCTACATTTTCATCTTTCTTTGTCTTTTAATAAGAGAAGGCATCGAGTACTCTTTTCTCCTTGACTAGGCTTAGGGGGAGTTTTTAACGAGGCTCTTTGCTTATAAAATCCCTTGTCTCTCTTATTTTGCCTTGCCTAGCCATCACCATCTTTTCTCAAAGCTTCCGTACATCAAGTTCTAAGCGCCTCAGCTTAGATATTCGAAGGCTGACTTAGTCCTCGACTTAAGATCGACGACTAAGGCCGCACGGGTTGGCGAGTCAGAACCTAGCCCCGTGACAATATGTTCACCCATGTGAACTTCAAGCCTCTATAATGCTTGTTCTAATGGCTTTATAGCCCAAAGGTTTCAATTGATAACTTGTTCATAACTTGCTTATTATATAACAAGCCCAAAATTCTTATATGAATAAACATGAGTAAGATTTGCTTGGCAATCACAATGAATCATTTCTAATACAGGTGCCATTCGAACCAATCACCACTTATATCATTATTAATGCTTTAAAACATACTCATACTTTTAATAAAGCTTTCATATCACAAAATACATTTCTTATGAACAATATTTATTCTTCATTACAAGCAATCATATCTATTCGAACTATCCAAGCCTTTCACCACCTTTCATAGCACATCACATTAATATACTTATCAAACATCTCATAGCATGATCAAACATATTCAATTATATCTAATATGCAACCAAACTTAGCATCATAGAGTACTTTCAAAAGTACTTACCTTCTATCCAAGCTTAACCCCATTTAATACATTTAGTCTTTATATGCAGATAAGGTTAATTAATGTAACACAAAAATGCTCGAGATAGTTTATTCTATCCCGAGACTTATGCTACACTCGCATGTTATCTCGATGTTACGAGATACTCGAATCCTCAATCATATTACGCGACTTATCCACATCCTTCCCCACCTTCTTCTTAGTCTAAGTATCACAAACAATATAATTATTCGTTAGAATCGATCCAACTATTCAATCTTTCACCAATTAATCACTACGCAAATTATCACCTTCAATTAGAAAACGAACTTGGCCCTTTTCACATAATCTATGATCATTGCACACAACACTACAACCCACAAATATAATTCATGTTTCATGTTTTGCTTAATCACAACTTAACTATTAACAATACATAAATCATATTTTCTTTGGTGCTTTAATTACACGTAATCGAAATACTGAAAATGCATATAGCCCACCAAACAAAACTATTTTCCATACTTTCAAAACTTCAACTCGGCATAGTTACATATACATATAAACCAATCCAATATTTTATATTCATATAGACCAATCCAATTTTATATACGCATGTATATGCGTCAAAATAGTTCATAACATCTAAAAACACTCAAAAACAGTCTCATTTATTAACAAAACAGTTTCTCCTGTTTCCACTTTACCCAAATCAGCCCTTAATTCATTTCAAACAGTCCCTAATATGTTCATTTATATTCAAAGCAATCCAACTATTTATATATAAATGTATACATGCCCCAATCAGTCCAAATTTAAACTCAAAATTAACTCTTAATCATTTACAAACAATTCCCCTTTTTATACACTTAAACAGTCCCGAATCAAATTATAAAAACAGCCCCTTAACTTTTTACAAGCAGTCCAAAGCAGTTTCCAAATATACAAAAACAATCCTTCATACATATACATACTTATGCACAAGCTCAAAACAGCTTATACATTCAATTTTTATATTTAGATCATCCCCAAAATGTTATACACATTCATATATATATATACACACCAACCAATCAACATGTGTTCGCTATATTCACATGAATTATTTGCACAAACACACACTTTCGAAACAGGACAATCCCCTATGCATGTATCTACCCATTCGAATCAAGCCATTGCATGCTCAATTATTCTCAATTCAAACCTTACGAGTCATTGTTCTAACAAGGCAGTCCATATATGATTCGAATTCCCAAACTCTACCATCTCATGCTTTGATGGCCAAGTTCTCCTATTACTTCAGCAATGCATTCTAATCAATTGAACACAAGGACAAATGGAAAGCTTACCCTTTCCAATCATGAATCAACCGAAACACTTCATCCTTTAAAGCTCAAGCCCTTGCTAAAATCAATTTCTCTCTCTCCCTCTCTCTAGGCTTCGGTTAAATTGGAGAATAAAGACAAAGAAACCAAATTCAAATTCCTCCTCCACCTATGCCGGGTGTCTCTTTCTCAAAACACATGGATAGCTAGCTCCATGCCACATAAACAAACCCTTAGCCATTTAGAATGTTTACATACATTCTTCCAAACTTGAGTTTGTTTCAGTTTAGTCCTCCCATAAATGCTCATCTATTCCCTTTTTATTTTGAAAGGGGTCCTTAATCTCATTTACACAGCTATTAAAGATATCTTTAATTTAATTTGAGACAAAAATAATTCGAACGAAACGAACTTCTGGGCTATATTTTAATGCTTCAATTTTAGTCCATAATTAATATTAAAAGATATAATCCAACAAATTCCTTTTAATAGCACTCAGATTAGGATCATATTTCTAAGCTAGGTTTTGGGTTATTACAGTCAATCCGTCTAAAATATTTATAAAAGAACATGAAAATCACACATAAACCTCTATTCCTAGTTGAGTCAACATGATCCCCGCGTTCCCCTTACAAAATCATTCGAATCTCTTTGTTACTAAGAGTTCTGCCTCATTGCCACCGTTGTTCAGCAGAGAAAGGAGCTCAAGCTGCCATTGGAGAAGCTTAAAAGGTAGGACAAAATGATCTTCTCAAAAAAGATGATGATTTGAGCCCAAAAAACTTAGGGTGAGAAAAAATGGGAATATATATCATTTTATTTTCTAATTGGGTGTTTACAGGTGTCTTTTATAGATTTGCAGCTGTGAATTTCAAGCAAGATAGTTGTATTAATGGACAGCTTATCTTCCTTTTGATCTTATCCTGACAAATATCATTGTGGCGAAAATGATTGTTTTGATGTGATGGTATTGCAACGACAATTTTACGTACATCACGTCCAGACAAAAGTTGTTATAACAAACTGTCGGCTCATCATCCTTTGAACTTATCCTTTTACCAATGTCATTTGATCCTATCTTTTTGACAATTGTCAATGCATCGACAATTATTGGTCGCAATAATAAGATGTTTTTACCGTGACATTTGAACTGCAGTGACATCTGGCTCTAATAAAAAAGGCTTTTTACAGCGACATTACAATTGTAATGAAAACAACAGAATTTGCTACATTTAGCACAAAACACACAAGTATAACTAAGTTAAAAGAAATGCATACATAAGAAACTAGAGTGGGAACAATTTAATCAATAAATCTAGGAAAAAATACATGCTCTTTAAAGAGCTATCAGAAAGCTTGAATACTAGTAGGAAGTGTATCATATAGGATCATGCTATAAGTTTTGGAGTTGGCTAGTATTTGGTAATACTTTTCACTCTATAAAAACACAAAATACTTATTTTTGGTATGTTGATTTGGTTTGAAAACTATTATAAGGCAATGTGGGCCAATTCTTTTAAGGATTTCTATTTCCTGTTCTCATACTTCTTGAAACTTGTTTATGATTAATTTTTTGTTGTTGTTGCTTGAGGTTACTGTATGACTTGTAGTTTCCCTTAACCATGCGTTCATGATTTGGTTGATTGTTCAAAATTAACTATGTTGGCCTTTTGGTTGCTTGATGAGGTGCATAACATTCTTTTGGTCATATGTGAGTGGTCATTACAAGTCATAAGTCTAGAACTCATAGTATGACAATTTTATGCATATTGGTATGCTACATAATGCATAATTAGGAGTATGCCTCTAGATGCTTGTACATATTAAGTGTTGTAATTGTGTTGCAAGTGCATGATCATATGCCAATGATATCCATTCATTCATTTATAGGGCATGTGGTACCCTCTAGATGCTTACTTGTGCATATTAAGGGTATTTTGGAATCGATTTAAGGGTTTTTGGATTAAAATTTCATATTTAAATCTACAATTTCGTCTAGAGCGTACCAGTACACTTTGTTCCGAGTGCCGATATGGCTATCTAAGTTCCAATGTGGTACCCTCTATACTGATATAGTTTTTGGTCATTGGATTTTGCGAACTCGAGTACTAGTATAGGTCCAGGTCCCTTTGTACCGGTATTGACAGTAGGTAAATTAGTTGAGAGCTTTTCAAAAGTTATATTTTTTTGCATTTTGGTCCTATATCTTCCATGTTTCAATTGAATAAGTTTCCATGCTCTGTTTGGGCTAATATTTAACATGAAAGTATGTTTTATGGTCGAATTGCATATTTACATGATTAATTTCTGCATTCGCAATAAGATTTATGTATTTACGATTTAGTCCCCATAAATGTAATATGGTTAAATTGAGTTTGACATCATTAAATAAGCATCTAGATTCCTAATTAAATGACTTGGGATTTAAATAAGCCTCTAGATTTTTTTATTGTAACTTGTTCGAAAAATTTTAAAATTATCTGCATTTTTATTTGTTCAAATTAATATTGCAATTATTGTTTGGATGCATTCTTTTTCTTTTTCTGTTTATTTCGTGTTGAATTATTATCCGCATCCTAACAAGTTGTACAGATAATTTACCATCCTGGCGGTTCTTTCAATGAGAAGGATAATTCTACATCCCGATGGTGTACATGTGTTCACAGTTTTGGAGAACCCATCTTCTTGTAGACTAGCCGATAAATGGGTCCTTCATTACATTCATTTTTATCTCCATGCTTGATTTGTATGTTGCCATATTTTTTTATTCTCTTTCTGATGCACTAAGAGGGCACATAAGCTCTTCAACTCATTCCTTTAGTTTATTTTTGTTTCAGATACTCTTTTCATTAAAGCCTTATAATACCCGAATTTTATCCCCTCATATTAAATATATATTGGATATTTTTTCTCTTAAAGAAAATAAAAATAAATAAATAAATCGGATATTAAATAAATAAATAAATAATGCATATAATAAATCCAATTTAGTCCAAAATGTCCTTTACACTTTAAATACCTTAACTCTAAAACCCAAATTACATAAACAAGGCCCACATTCTCAATCTATTATAGTTGTTTCCCACCCAAAATTTATCAATTACAGCCCAATAAAACTATTTTCGGATTTTTCCTGTCAAAATGTATCACGTGGCGGTCACTCATTGGTCCAAACCGTATAAAACGGGTTGTGCTTTCTCTAATCACAGCTGGTGCCAGCTGGTGATGACGTCATCACTATGATGTCATCCATGATGTAAGAATTCACCCACCTATATAAAAGAGGAGAGAGAAATTGTCAATCATAATGATCATCATAATTACACAATAATTACAAAAAATTAAAAAGATAGTGGGAGTGAGAAAGCCTACTTTAAAAGTTGAATTGTTGTCGGAAAAGAATGCATGAGGACTTGATCGTTGTCGAAGAAAAAGGTCAGAATCTCACTATTGTCATCAAGAAGGTATTTCCTTCTCTTATTTTTCTGATTCCTGCAAAAACGTAAAAAAAATATTAGTTACATATATAATAAAAAAACAGAAACGGAAAAGATGAAATAAAAGCAAATTGGAAAATAATGGTGGCTGGAACTTATCTTATCAAGGCGGAGTTGAAGAGGGAAACGAGAACGGGAAGTTTAGGTTTCAAGTTGGGTGAAGTTGGTAGGTTCTGTTGAATCGAGTTAGATCTTTAGGATTTAGGTGAAAATCGAGAGTTTTTTTAATTTTAGGGTTCGAACGACGACTAAATGACGACAGAAAATTATTTGTAGCGGCTGCGAGTTGTCTCTCGGTAGCTGGCGAACGACAGAATGTGATCGAAAGTTGGTTGGAAGGATTAAAGAGGTGAAGGTTGTGGCGGAGAAAGGATGGTGTTCTTGGTGTTCATCTTGTTCATGATGTAAACCTAGCCGAAATCATAGATTTTAATATATTCCCATAAAAATTTCTAAAATTTTGGTGTTTGTAGAGTGAGAAATAAAGAAAATGATGAGAGGCTCGGTTGAAGAGAGGGAGTGAAAATAAAAAAAATGGGAAAAGAAGAAAATGAAAGCCTGAAGGGGTCTTTATATGCGAGGTGCAATACACACCTTTTTGTGCGCGGGTTAGATTTTAGATTCGCGCATTTTTATTTGAGTTGGATATGTGACCTTGCCCTACTCTTGGGCCTTCCTTTTTTCAGCTTTAAATATTTAATTTAAATGTTTATTGATTGATGCATGGTTTAATTAAAGCATGTGATATTAATTGTGTGGCTTAAACACATAGTTTAACTTTAAATAGTGTTAGATCCTATTAGATTAGAATCCTTACAATTAGGCCCTAGAATTAAATAATTAGATTAGATTTAAATAATTCTAGTAATTAATTTAACATTGTAAAATAATTTAAATACCCATATAATAATTGATGCCTTATTGCATTTGGATGTTAATTCATTTGAGCCTTAAAATCATTTGAATAATGTTCTTAAGGCTTTAAAATAACTCAAAATATTAGTTAAAGCCTTTAAGTTTAGGATCCTTTTAATTAAGTTTTTAATTCAATAATTTGATGCCATAAAACAAAGTAATTAATAAATATCATTTGAACAATTTAGGAATTAAATTAGGAATAATGCCTTAATGTAATTGGGTGTTAATCCATAAGATTTTTTAAATTGTATAAATAGTATTTATTAGGGTTTTAATAAGACATAATTAAATACTTGGCTTAGATAAATACTTAGAGCCTTAGATTAAGTTTGATACTTTTAAATACACAAATTAAATAATTAACTAGGGAATATGGTTTATAAATTTTAGAATTCAAATAAGGATGAATTCCTAATGCAGTTGGATATCATCCTAAAATGAATTTTAAAATTAAATAACTCATATTCATTAGATTTAATTAAGACAACTGTTAAAATGAATTAGATCCTTTTTAGGATTGTTACTTAAAATGAACTTTCTCGTAAGTAAATGCATGCATTAAAAAACCTTTTAGTATTTAAAATTATTTTTAGAATATAAAAGGTGATACCATTAATGTACAAGGGTGTTTCCAATTTTATATTCGAAGAAAAATATATTTTATTATAAAAGGAATATTTTCATTTTAAATATAAAGACAACTAATAATGAATGATCAAATTGAATTTGAATTATGATTTTAAAATGCCAAAATGCAACACAAAATTAAAGGTACCAATTTCGAGCTTTTGTGGGGTGCTAATCTTTCCCCATACGTAATTGACTTCCAAACTGTAGCACCCCCTTCCCGGCCTGATCGAGAACAGAGTCAGAATGTGCTACTTATGAACAGTATGATAATCGGTGCAATAAAAATTCCAATCAATAAACATCATATGATCAATTTTATATTAACAAAACATTACCAAATTTACATCTTAATCCAATTTACTCATTATGAAACAATAATTAATCATTTAGGACCAATTTGTAGCTATTATAGGATTTACAGACTAAATTGTAAATACCATAATTTAGGTGTCCTTTGGTGCAATTGATTATACCACAATGAAATTCAATACCTTAGCAGCAAGTCTGTAAATTTTCATATTGTTTGGAGTTCATTTACTCATCCAATTGAACCGTCCAAAATTTAGTGACCAATTAGTGAACATTGTAAACCTTCAATTGATGCCTTTTAACCAACTTAACAAACCTTGTATAGAAACACCTTGATACAGTTTCGATACAAGTGTACGATGATCTACCTGGGTTGACTTTGCCTCTTTACCCGTATCGATACAAGTAAGCCATGTTTCGGTACAGGTTGACTTTTATTGACTTTAACTTTTGACCCGTTCTAATACAAGTTAGGCCCGTATCGAAACAAGGAATTCCAGTGGAAAAACATTCCGATACAGCTCCAAACCGTATCGATACGCCATGTTCTTTAGGTTCAATTATACTTAACCAAATCGATACGCCATTACCCTGTATCGATACGGCCTGACGTGTAATGAAAGATTTTTGTTGGTTTTTAGTCTAATTGACCTACCAAACGATGTTCAAATGCAATGAAACTATACACACAATATTTCAATGCTTAAAGTATTGGCATTCCAAATTTCATGATCGTTCGAATATGTTTACTAGGTTTTCACCTATGTGAGCCATATATGCCATTTGTTTCCAACTTTTAACTATGCCAAAAGTCATTTTACGGCCTTTAACCACATTACAACTTATATACATTACAAGCATACCAAAATGGACACAAAAGACTAGTTCAACTACTTTGCCACCTTCCTAGGAGTTCATAAGGTCAAAATACATTACTCTTGGCTTGTAGTGACTTATCTTACCTCGACTTTTCCGATCTTCCACAAAGGTCGGTTCCTTAACCTGAAATGCATTAGATGAGACACATTAGGCATACATTGCCTAGTGAGGTAGTCATAAACAATGTAAATATCAATGAGTGATGCATGTACATATTCTCATGCTTATCAATATCAATGTCATGTTTCAATATGCAATGTTTACACATCAAATTCATTTTTAACCTTGGATTGAATCAAGCTAGTGAATATGCGAATTTTAATGCCTCACCAAATCAATAAAAAGGCCTAGTCTTTCCGCCTCGCCAATATGACCAATACCAAAACACATCCCTCCGCCTCGCCAAATCAATATAGGTCGTAGCCTTAGGACCGTACTTCACCCGTACACTATGCTCATGATGTCTATGGCATGCCAATTGTATCCAAAGTTCGTTCATATCCAAGGTTCTAGTGGCAATATCCATATTCAATATTCAATGATAATTCTAATGACCTATATCTTCAATGTTATTATTAGTAAACATGCTTCAATATCAATATTTCATGATTTCAATGCCAAGGTCAATGTCCGATAACTCATTTACAATGTTTCAATACCAATAACTATATCGATAACAATGCATAATGATGCTAATAACTATGTCTGGTGTTCATTACGAAACTTACTGATGCTTACCAATAGTTCCATTTAACAATCCGATGCAACTTCCTTAAAAGACATGTTAGCTATTTGATCGAAATCAACAATAATGAATTCGGGAACGCTCCTCACCTAATTCCGAGACTCCGACTACACTCACCTTGATATTCGATGCTATTATAGCCCTCGGCTGACAATGCCCTTGGTTCTATCTTTCGGTGATGATGGAGAAACCTCTCTCTCCACTTCTTTAGCTAGAAAATCAATAGAAGTATGTTAAAAAGAATATCACGATATCATATTCAATATAACGATATTAAAATCATCATCTAAACTTAAAATAACTATTAGCTACCAAGATGTCCACGGATTGACAAAACCTAGCTTAAAATTAATCTTGATATGTCTATAGAATCCAATGATTGTTTGAGGAATATAGCTTACCAGATCGATGGCAATAATTCGGTATCAATAAAACGAAGGAAAAACAAAGCTTGAAGCTAGCTTCAATAAAGGTGCTTGCTTAGGTAGGAGACGATGAAGATGAAGAGTTTGAGAGGTGCTTGCTTAGTTTAGAATTGGGTAAGTCCTTTCTATCTCCTTTCTTCTTTTTATATATTCTTTATATGAAGGAAAGCTCTCAGATTATCCCACATAGGTGAGACTTTAATTAAGGAGGGGCTAATCGCAAGATTAGTCCCTCAACTCCTACTATACTATCGTTTTGCCCTCAAACTTGCAATTTCATCAATTTAGTCACAGATTAGGTTATGATATTATTCGATAGGGTCCAACGATAATAATTTAACTCAATTAGAGTCCAATATCAAATAATTAACAAGCTGATACAATATTTAAACTTTATCGGTGTGAGATTTCTGATCACCGGGAACCCAATTCTGACTAGACCAGATTTTGGGGTGTTACAACTATCCCCCCTTAAGAAAAATTCATCCTCGAATTTTTACCTGAACCGAAGAGATGAGAATATTGTTGTTTCATGGTCTCTTCAAGCTCTCAGGTAGCTTCTTCAATAGTATGGCTCCTCTAGAGCACTTCAACTAACGACACAGATTTGTTACGAAGCCTTTTTAGTTCTCTTGCAAGAATCTGAACCGGTTCTTCCTCGTAGGACAAATTTGGTTGAATTTCTACAGACTCGGGTTCCATAATGTGTGAAGGATTAGAACGGTATTTCCGGAGCATCGATACATGGAAAACATCGTGGATTTTACTCAATTCAGAGGGTAGCAATAATTGATATGCCACGAGGCCAACTCTTTCAATGACTTCAAAGGGTCCAATGAATCGGGGATCAATTTTCCCTTATTACCAAACCTCAAAACATTCTTTCACGGTGATACTTTAAGAAAGGCTTTTTCACCAAATTCATACTCAATATCTCTTCTTTTCAGATCAGCATAGGCCTTTTGCCGATCAAAGGCAGCTTTCAAGCGATCGTGAATGATGGTAACTCGTTCTTCTATTTCCCAAAGTAAATCAGGGCCCAACATTTTGCCTTCACCAAGCTCAGACCAACACAATGGAGTTCGACATCTTCTGCCATACAATGCCTCATACGGAGCCATTTGGATAGAAGAGTGATAGCTATTATTGTAGGCAAACTCAACAAAGGGTAGGGAATTCTCCTAAGTTCCACCAAAGTCGATGACACATGCTCAAAGCATATCATCTAAGATCTGTATAGGAAGGTTCAATATCAATACAAATTTTGAAGGGTTCAATGGAAGGGTCTTTTGATAATTACCTGAATTACCCTTTTTAACTGGCCGTCAGATTGAGGGTGAAATGAAGTGCTAAGATTAACTCTGGTGCCCAGAGCTCTTTTTAGGGTTCTCTAGAACCGAGATGCAAATTGAAGGTCTCAATCGGAGATAATAGACTTGGGTACTCTGTGGAGTCGGATCAGTTCCTTGATGTACAAGTTAGCTAATTTAGGAAGACTGTAGTCCATTCTAACAGGTTTGAAATGAGCTGACTTAGAGAAAAGGTCTACTATGACCCATATGACATCATGTTTTGCTGGAGTTAAAGGTAGATCACTAACAAAATCCATAGTGATCTTCTCCCACTTCCATTTTGGTGGATCGATAGGTTGCAAAAGTCCGGTAGGAACACAATGTTCTTCTTTAACACGTTGGCACGTGAAGCACTTGGGAATGTAATCAATTATGGCATGCTTCATGCCCGACCACCAATAGAGTTCACGAAGGTCCTTATACATCTTCATGGACCCGAGGTGAATAGAAAAATAACTTGAATGAGCTTCTGAAAGGATGTCACTACGAAGAGATTCATCATTAGGTATGCAGATCCGGTCATGGAAACACAAGAGCCCTTTTGGATTAATTCTAAAATCGGGGTTGTTCGATAACTTAGAGACAATAGATTGAAGCTTAGGATCTTGCTCTAGCAAAACCTTGATTCGCGAAACAATGGTAGACTAAACTTGAAGTTCAGCTACAAGCCAACCATGCTTCCGAAACCGGAAGTGAGCATTAATTGCCCGAGGGGCTACAAGGCAACGATATTGCAATGAGTCACAGTGCCATAAGATACATATAATTCTATATTCACTGTCAATACTAACCAGGCAAAGGTTTGCGGGTGAGTGCATCAACTACAACGTTGGCCTTGTCCGGATGATAATCCATGATGCAGAACTAAGTGTTTTGATATAATAATTGAAAAATGTTTTGGACTAAGTTGAAAAGAATTTAAAATATATTCTTAAGTCCAAGCAACTTGAAAATAAGTTTGAGGTTTTTTAAAACGTTTTTGGCAAAGTTTTTAATGCTTTAAAGAAGTCAAACTTAACTTTTCAGCAATCCCGTACCGATACGGTGTACCCTATATCGAAACCCTTTTGCCCAAGTTTTGAATCTGCCAAAACACGTACCGATACGGAAGATACCGTATTGATATGGATTTAGGCCATTTCGATACGCATATTAGGCTTACCGATCCCTATTTTAACAACCCCAACAGCTATTTCCCAACGATCTTTTAAATGGCATACCGTACCGATACACCCTCAAGTGTATCGATACGCACAGGCTGACAAAGAGCCCAACGGCTAGTTCTAAAGAAGGGCGTACCGATACGCCTCCACGTGTACCGATACGGTAGGCTGCAGAACTGCATATATGGTGGGAAATAAAGTCTCCAACGACTCCAATTCAACCCTAACAACTAGTAACAACAACAAACTCATTAAGGAGTATAAAAGGGACCTCCAAGCATCAAGAGAAGGTTAATGCTTCTTTTGTCAAACATTATATGATCACAAATATGTCTTCGTGCCAAATTGTCAATTCCTTGTATAGACAAACACTAGTAAGCCAAAAATTTTATATTTACTAAAGTGTTTTAGGATTGGGTGAGAGCTTAATTGTGCAAACAAATACCTATTAGAGGGATTTGGGTTTGCTTATTTTTTATCTCTTTGTAAAGAGGGTTTGATCAAAGCTTTGGGTAGAAAGCTTGTTCGGTTTTGTAAGGGTTTTCTCCTAAGACTAGAAAAGGGGACGAATCAATAGTGGATTGATTGGAAATCCTTAGTGGGGAGCTAAGGTAATGGATATAGACCTTGGTTAGAAGGTTTAACCACTATAAATCATCTCGTCTTTATCTTTTTAGCCTTCACACCTCTATCACCCAAAAATCCAATCTTCTCCAAACTTGGCGAGCAAGAACGGTTGAAGAAATCGAGCAGCATAAAACCCAACAATTGGTATCAGAGCTTGGCTCAATTGAAGAGGATTAACATCCTATTGAGGCGATATGGCAAGCTCGATCAACATCTCAATCAACCGTCTCAATGGCACAATCCATCGACAAGCCTCCCTTCTTCGACGAGACCAATTATGCTTATTGGAAGACGAGGACGATGTTCTTTGTCAAATCCAAAGACTACAAACTTTGGGATATCATAAAAGATGGCCCGTTTGTACCACAAGGAAGCAAGGTGGAGTGGAGTGCCGACGACCGCTGGAAGATGGAGCTAAATTGCAAGGCATTGCACTTCATCTTTTGTACACTCAGCCTCAACATCTACGAGAAGATGTCTTCTTGCGAGAGTGCCAAGGAAGTTTGGGACAAGCACGAAGTTACAAACGAGGGGACAATCGAAGTAAAGTAGACCAAGATCGGCCCTCTCAACCTAGAGTATGAAAACTTCAAAATGGATCCGGAAGAGGACATTGAGAAGATGTTCGATAGGTTCTCCACCATCACCAATGGACTCAAAGGTTATGGAGAAGCCATCCCGGAAGAGAAGCTTGTCCGAAATCTCATCTACTCATTTCCCGAGTTATGGGACTCAAAAAGGACCGCAATCATCAAAGCCAATAATCTCAAAACTCTGAAGCTTGATGAGCTCATGGGGTCACTTCTCACTCGCCAAATAATGAAGAAAAACAAAAAAGAGGAGAAGAAGAAGGAAGAGATTAGAGCTATGGGGGAGAAGAAGCTCAAAGGGCTTGGCATCAACATAAATGCCATTGCTCTCAAATCCTCCACATGCCATCATGTAGAATCAAGTGAAGAGGAGGATGAAGAAGAAGAGATATGTCATCTCTTTAAGAATTGTGCCCCTTTCATGAAGAAAGCTTTGAAAGAACTTGAACGAGAATCCATGAAGAAGAAGAGGGCAAGCACTTCAAGGCATAAGAAGAAGGCACGTGTGGCTACTTGGAGTGATGAAGACTCCACCGACGATGAACAAGCCAACATTTGCCTTATGGCCATCGAAGAAGATTCAAGGGTAAATTCTAATTCATCTACTTCATGTTCATATTCTTTTGATGAATTACAAGATGCCTATGATGACTTGGTTTTAGAATTTACAAATCACATTTTGAAAAGCAAGAAAGTGATTTCAAATTTGAAAATTCAAAATGACTATATTTCTAAAACCAAAATTGAACTTGAAGCAAAACTCAATGAGTTTGAACAAAAATGTTTTGATTTACAAAATTTTCTTCATAAAGTTCAAGAAGAAAAGGATTTGATTTCCAAAGAACTTGAAAAGAAAAATAATGTTGGAAAATTAAATTTTTATGAAAGACAATCTAGTGCCCCTAGATATGTAAATGGTAAAGTTTTTAGAAGTATTTGGGTCCCAAAAGGACTATGTACTTCAACTAAAATGGATGAAATTGAAAAATGGATTCCTAAGGGGACTAAATTTTGTGCTTCTAACGTCTATGGATCCAAAGCCATTTGGAAACCAAAAACCACTTGATTGTCTTATGATAGGTGTGATGGAGATTGATCAATAAGTCAAATATTGAGGGGGAGCTCTATGCACACAAGGTAGAACACTTGAAGAGGAAGGCTTCACATCCTCCCTTGTATTCAAGTGTTGGTAAAATTAGTTGAATTCCTTTTATTTAGTTTTTTTTAATTCTACTTGTTTAATCATATGTGTTGATCTAACTTTTTCTTGATGATGCTTTGAGTAAGGGGGAGCCACTTTTAAAACCAAACATCTTAATAATTTCAAAATTCAAACCTCCATTGTTATTTTGATCTTAAAAGTGTTTTAAATTCTTTTTGATACAACAAAAATGGGGAGAAATGGTTTGAAAAATTGAATTTACAAATGAATAAGGGAGAGCTTTAATTGATTTTGAATCTTAATTCTCTTATTCAAAATTTATTTAACAAAGGGGGAGAAATCCCAAACAATTTTTCAAGTTGGTTTTATTATATCAAAAAGGGGGAGATTGTAGAACTAAATGTTTTGATATAATAATTGAAAAATGTTTTGTACTAAGTTGAAAAGAATTTAAAATATGTCCTTAAGTCCAAGCAACTTGAAAATATGTTTGAGGCTTTTTAAAAGGTTTTTGGCAAAGTTTTTAATGCTTTAAAGAAGTCAAACTTAACTTTTCAGCAAGCCCGTACCGATATGGTGTACCCCGTATCGATACCCTTTTGCCCAAGTTTTGAATTTGGCAAAACCTGTACCGATACGGAAGATACCGTATCGATATGGATATGGGTCATTTCGATACGCATATTAGGCGTACCGATCCCTGTTTTAACACCCCCAACGGCTATTTCCCAACCATCTTTTAAATGACATACAGTACCGATACGCCCTCAAGCGTATCGATACGCACAAGCTGACAAAGAGCCCAACGGCTAGTTCTAGAGAAGGTTGTACCGATACACCTCCACGTGTACCGATATGGTAGGCTGCATAACTGCATTTACGGTGGAAAATAAAATCTCTAACGGCTCCAATTCAACCCTAACGGCTAGTAACGGCTACAAACTCATTAAGGAGTATAAAAGGGACCTCCAAGCATTTTTCAAACATCATATGATCACAAATATGTCTTAGTGCCAAATTGTCAATTCCTTGTGCAGACAAACACGAGTGAGCCAAAATTGTTATATTTGCTCAAGTGTTTTAGGATTGGGTGAGAGCTTAATTGTGCAAACAAATATCTATTATAGGGATTTGAGTTTACTTATTTTTTTATCTCTTTGTAAAGAGGGTTTGATCAAAGCTTTGGGTAGAAAGCTTGATCGGTTTTGTAAGGGTTTCCTTCTAAGCCTAGAAAAGGGGACGAATCAATAGTGGATTGATTGGAAATCCTTAGTGCGGAGCTAAGGTAGTGGATGTAGACCTTGGTTAGAAGGTTGAACCACTATAAATCATCTTGTCTTTATCTTTTTAGCCTTCACACCTCTATCACCCAAAAATCCAATATTCTCCGAACTTGGCGAGCAAGAACGGTTGAAGAAATCGAACACCATAAAACCCAACAATTAGTATCAGAGCTTGGCTCAATTGAAGAGGAGTAACACCCTATTGAGGTGATCCGACAAGCTCGATCAACATGTCAATCAACCGGCTCAATGGTACAATCCATCGAAAAGCCTCCTTTCTTCGACGGGCCTAATTATGCTTATTGGAAGACGAGGATGATGTTCTTTGTCAAATACAAAGACTACAAACTTTGGGATATCATAGAAGATTGCTCGTTCGTACCACAAGGAAGCAAGGCGGAGTGGAGTGCCGACGACCGCAGGAAGATGGAGCTAAATTGCAAGGCATTGCACTTCATCTTTTGTGCACTTAGCCTCAACATCTACGAGAAGATGTTTTCTTGGGAGAGTGCCATGGAAGTTTGGGACAAGCTCGAAGTTACATACGAGGGGACAAACGAAGTAAAGGAGACCAAGATCGGCCTCCTCAACTTAGAGTATGAAAACTTTAAAATGGATCTGAAAGAGGACATTGAGAAGATGTTCGATAGGTTCTCCACCATCACCAATGGACTGAAAGGTTATGAAGAAGCCATCTCGAAAGAGAAGCTTGTCCGAAAGCTCATCTACTCCCTTCCCGAGTTATGGGACTCAAAAAGGACCGCCATCATCGAAGCCGAGAATCTCAAGACTCTGAAACTTGATGAGCTCATGGGGTCACTTCTCACTCACCAAATAATGAAAAAAAAACAAAGAAGAAGGAAGAGATTAGAGCTATGGGGGAGAAGAAGCTCAAAGGGCTTGGCATCAACACAAATGCCATTGCTCTCAAATCCTCCACATGCCATCATGTAGAATCAAGTGAAGAGGAGGATGAAGAAGAAGAGATATGTCATCTCTTCAAGAAGTGTGCCCCTTCCATGAAGAAAGCCTTGAAATAACTTGAACAAGAATCCATGAAGAAGAAGAGGGCAAGCACTTCAAGGCATAAGAAGAAGGCACGCGTGGCTACTTGGAGTGATGAAGACTCCACCGACGATAAACAAGCCAACCTTTGCCTTATGGCCATCGAAGAAGATTCAAGGGTAAATTCTAATTCATCTACTTCATGTTCATATTCTTTTGATGAATTACAAGATGCATATAATGACTTGGATTTAGAATTTAAAAATCACATTTTGAAAAGCAAGAAAGTGATTTCAAATTTGAAAATTCAAAATATCTTGATTTCTAAAACCAAAATTGAACTTGAAGAAAAATTCAATGAGTTTGAACAAAAATATTTTGATTTACAAAATTTGCTTCATAAAGTTCAAGAAGAAAAGGATTTGATTTCCAAAGAACTTGAAAAGAAAAATAATGTTGGAAAATAAATTTTTTATGAAAGACAATCTAGTGCCCCTAGATTTGTAAATGGTAAAGTTTTTAGAAGTATTTGGGTCCCAAAAGGACTAAGTACTTCAACTAAAACGGATGAAATTGAAAAATGGATTCCTAGGGGGACTAAGTTTTTTGCTTCTAACGTCTATGGATCCAAAGCCATTTGGAAACCAAAAACCACTTGATTGTCTTATGATATGTGTGATGGAGTTTGATCAACAAGCCAAATATTGAGGGGGAGCTCCATTCACACAAGGTAGAACACTTGAAGAGGAAGGCTTCACATCCTCCCTTGTATTCAAGTGTTGGTAAAATTAGTTGAATTCCTTTTATTTAGTTTTATTTTAATTCTACTAGTTTAATCATATGTGTTGATCTAACTTTTGCTTGATGATACTTTGAGTAAGGGGGAGCTACTTTTAAAACCAAACATCTTAATAATTTCAAAACTTAAACCTCCATTGTTATTTTGATCTTAAAAGTGTTTTAAATTCTTTTTGATACAACAAAAATAGGGAGAAATGGTTTGAAAAATTGAATTTACAAATGAATAAGGGGGAGCTTTAATTGATTTTGAATCTTAATTCTCTTATTCAAAATTTATTTCACAAAGGGGGAGAAATCCTAAACAAATTTTCAATTTGGTTTTATTATATCAAAAAGGGGGAGATTGTAGAACTAAGTGTTTTGATATAATAATTAAAAAATGTTTTGGACTAAGTTGAAAAGAATTGAAAATATGTCATTAAGTCCAAGCAACTTGAAAATAAGTTTGAGGCTTTTTAAAAGGTTTTTGGCAAAGTTTTTAATGCTTTAAAGAAGTCAAACTAAACTTTTCAGCAAGCCCGTACCGATACGGTGTACCCCGTATCGATACCCTTTTGCCCAAGTTTTGAATATGCCAAAACCCGTACCGATACGGAAGATACCGTATCAATACGGATATGGGTCATTTCGATACGCATATTAGGCGTACTGATCCCTGTTTTAACACCCCCAACGGCTATTTCCCAACGATCTTTTAAAAGACATACTGTACCGATACGCCCTCAAGCGTATCGATACGCACAGGCTGACAAAGTACCCAACGGCTAGTTCTAAAGAAGGGCGTACCGATACACTTCCACGTGTACCGATACGGTAGGCTGCATAACTGCATTTATGGTGGGAAATAAAGTCTCTAACGGCTCCAATTCAACCCTAACGGCTACAAACTCATTAAGGAGTATAAAAGGGACCTCCAAGCATCAAGAGAAGGCTAATGCTTCTTTTGTCAAACATTATATGATCACAAATATGTCTTAGTGCCAAATTGTCAATTCCTTGTGTAGACAAACACTGGTGAGCCAAAATTGTTATATTTGCTCAAGTGTTTTAGGATTGGGTGAGAGCTTAATTGTGCAAACAAATACCTATTATAGGGATTTGAGTTTACTTATTTTTTATCTCTTTGTAAAGAGGGTTTGATCAAAGCTTTGGGTAGAAAGCTTGATCGGTTTTGTAAGGATTTCCTTCTAAGCCTAGAAAAGGGGACGAATAAATAGTGGATTGATTGGAAATCCTTAGTGGGGAGCTAAGGTAGTGGATGTAGACCTTGTTTAGAAGGTTGAACCACTATAAATCATCTTGTCTTTATCTTTTTAGCCTCCACACCTCTATCACCCAAAAATCCAATCTTCTCCGAACTTGGCGAGCATGAACGGTTGAAGAAATCGAACACCATAAAACCCAACAATTGGTATCAGAGCTTGTCTCAATTGAAGAGGAGTAACACCCTATTGAGGCGATCCGACAAGCTCGATCAACATGTCAATCAACCGGCTCAATGGCACAATCCATTAACAAGCCTCCCTTCTTCGACGGGCCCAATTATGCTTATTGGAAGACGAGGATGATGTTCTTTGTCAAATCCAAAGACTAAAAACTTTGGGATATCATAGATGATTCCCCGTTCGTACCACAAGGAAGCAAGGCGGAGTGGAGTGTCGACGACCGCAGGAAGATGGAACTAAATTGCAAGGCGTTGCACTTCATCTTTTGTGCACTTAGCCTCAACATCTACGAGAAGATGTCTTCTTGGGAGAGTGCCATGGATGTAACACCCCAATTTTGGGCTTAGAAGTTTAGGGTCTAAACCGGACCGGTCTAATTTTCGGTTCAAATATAAAAGGACGTTTTAGGAAAGCCTAGTTCGGGATGCTTTAACAATATGGAAAAATATCTAAAAATCCAATTTTAATATATATAAGAGAGTGGTGAAATCAATTTTACAAAATAAGGTTTGGAAATACAACATTTTGAAATAGTGACTAAAATGCGATTTTTGAAAAGTTCAGTGGTGACTGTTTTGTAAGGATTGAAACTTTGAATCTTTAAGGAGCTAATTTACCCAAAAATGATTTCTCCAGATTTTTCTTTAATTTGAGTGAATTAATTAATGTTTTAATTAATTAAAAGTGAAGAGAAACTACCTTTTGTTAAAATCATAACTACTTTTCCTAAAATTTTCTCATCTCTTTTTCTCTCAAAATTCCATCATCCAAACACTTTTATCCAACAACTTTTCTATTGATTTTTCACTCCAATTGATGAGATTTCAATCATCAATTAGTTTCTAATCCATCTTACATCAAATCCTTTTGATTTCCTCATTGGATTTTCAAGCAAATTGGCTCAAATCAAGGAGAAATCACCATTTAGAGGTAAGGTTGTTCTTCTCCTCTAAATACTCAGTTCTTTACTGAAATTCTCAACTTATCAATCCTTAATTTAAGTTTTATAAATGGTTTTAATGATATGAACTTGATTTTGGCTTAAAACTCAAGATTTGGAGGAAATCTTGAAGAATTTCGTTGTGATTGTTTGGGCTCTGTTTTGAGATGATTCTTAAATGTGTTTTGGATGTTTAATGAGGTTTAAATGAGGTTTTATCAATGCAATCCCGAATAGGTTGTGTTTCCTAAGTTTTTGCTTATGAAAATGGTGGTTTTTGAGGTGATCTTGGTGTTCTGTTATAGCTGGAGGTATAAGGACGAGTTTAGGTTCATTTTGGATGTTGATTGATGTTTAGAAAAGGTTAGAAGTGATGGATCTTGGCTGGGTTAAGTTTTGGAGGAGTTTGGAGGTGATTTCGGTTGTGTTTGGTAGCCGAAATGTTGGCTCTAGGTAGAGCAGCGAGTTTAAGTGTGTTGGCTGAAGATTTCAATGCATGATGATGCATTAATACTCTGCTTTGATTTGTTAAAAACAGGGGAGAAATCTTCGGACACCTTTGGAGTTGATCCGGAGGCTTGATCGGCGTTTCGGCAAGCTTGCGAAATGGAATTGGTGAGTGAAGTTGGGTTTCCAACTTTGAAACAAATGTTTGAATGTTTGGGAGCTTAGTTTAAGTTTAAGCAACTTAATTAAGCTCAAGAGTAAGTTTTCGGGAAAACTCTCTTGGAGGAGCCATGATGTGGTTGATGCATTGATTATATTTGCATGTTTAAATTCTGTTTTGAAGGCATGTTTTAGCATGGTAAATGCTGGTTTTGAAAGTCATATGTTGAAGGATGCTCAAGGTAAGAGATCCTTGGTTTGACATATTGTAAATGTGGTTTTGATGCATAGTGATGCTTGATGTTAAATGGCTTTGTTTAATGCTTTAAAACAGTGGATTATTGATGTTATATGATGTATATTGGCAAGTGATGTTATGGTTTTAAAGTACTTGAATCGGATATAGTTAGCCGGCTATAGGATTGAGTTCACCGTGAATAAAATCGCCTTGGATGTTGAGGGGTTGTGATTGTACCGAAAACTCCATCCAAGTATCCTAACGAGAGAGGTAAGATCACAACAGTGGTTAAAAGTCCATGTGTGGATCTTGTTATGGTCACAACGGTGGTTAAAAGTCTGTGTGTGTGGACCTTATGTTATGTGTCACGTACTCTCGTTAGGAAGTTATACAACTACCGATGAGTGATGTGGAGGGGTTTTGATTGTACCGTAAACTCCATCACGGTTGTTGAGGGGTTGTGATTGTACCGTAAACTCCACCTTATGTTGTTCGGTAGTGTGTATGAAGCGTGTGGGACAACGCTTGTAATCCGCGTATCCGATTGTGTTTTGTGTTGCAAATGGTTATGGATTATCACTTTAAAGCCAATATGACATGTTGATTTTAATGAAGCATGAGATGCTTGATATGTATGCAAGGTTGCATGAATAATGATGATTATGTGATGGAAGGCTTTGTTAAAAGTGTTTTATAAAAAGCATTATTGTGTTGTTTCTTTAGAGCATGCTTCACTAAGCAATTGTGCTTACGCTCTCTCTCTTGAACCAATAATACAGATAATTGAAGTGTTTAAGGGCAACAAGGAGGCTAAGAGTCCAAGGGAAACTAAGCTCATGTATGGTGATGTTTTCATAACACTATTAGATTTTGATATTTGTGCAATGGGAACCTAAGATGTGTTTTGGGAGATGCTTTGGACTCCCTAGTTGTGGCATGATGCTTTAGATGTTTTGGGATTTGTAATTGGCCTTTTGAAGCTTGATTTGGTGTTTTGTTGGTTGTTTGGTTTTGGTTATTAGGATGCATGCCTATAGACTTGTGGAATTCCATGATTGATGCCATGAATGTGTTTTGAAGTTGCAAACAGGTACCTTATATGTATGTTGACATGTTGGCATGGTTAGGAAGTCATTAGGATGTGTTTGAGTGGTTTTACGTTTGAAAAACCAGCAAAATCTGCAGCTTCTGGGCAACCCGTATCGATACACTCATAGGCGTTTCGAAACGGGGGCTTGTAATGGCCTTGGTGTTTCGAAACAGCTAGTGACCGTATCGAAACGGTTTGGCCACTGGAAGGCCCTGTTTCGAAACAAGTCTCGAAACGAACCCGTGTTTCGGAACGGTCAACACCGTTTCGAAACAGGAGACCGTTGGGCACTGATTTGAATGGTTTTGAGGTTTGCAAGCTTTACGTTTTAGTCCTGGAAATTGTTTTTGCAATTGCATGAGTTTGAGATGTCCGATTAAAGTGAAATTTAACAGGGAAGCATGTAATATGACTAATTTAATATTGGTAACTTAAAAATCAGTTAAGACCTCCAAATTTCCAGAATTTGCAATTTGGTCCCTAATATTTGTGATCTGTGCAATTGAGTCCCTTATTCATATCCGATCGCTGAGCTTTTCACATAAATGTTTCTCAAGAGTACGCTTAGGGTTAACGTGCATCTAGACAAGTTTAAAAAGAAAAAAAATGTCGTTAATCAAGGTTGACTTTAGGGTTGACTTTGGTTTTCCCCGTGTAATCTTCGTAGTTCGTGTCAACCGTCTAGGCCGGGCTAAGGGGGTTACATTTGGTGGTATCAGAGCTGAGTTCTCGTGTAATTGGGAATGGTTATGTGGGTGATGTATGTGTATTTGCATAATATGCCTTTTGGATGAAAGAATGTTGTTTGAATTGTGATGTATGGATGCAATTGTGATGTTATGCTATGTTTAAGCATGTTAGGGGGACCCATTGCCATATCAAAACTAATGAAAGGAATTGTTTTTGGAAAATGAGCTTGAGTTCTTGGATTACTTACCTTGTTGAGCCTAATTATGTTTATTGCATTTGTGTCAGTGCATTGTTTTTTATAAATGGGACCTCGTAGAAAGACGAGGATGAATACAAGAGCCATGGCTCAGAACGAGAATGAGGAAAACGCTGATAATGTTGTGGATTTACCTCCGCCCCCTGGTGGTGGACCACCTGGCGGTGATGGTGCTGGGGGTGAAAATGCTGGTGTTGGTGCTGGTGCTGGGGTCGCTGGACCTGAAGGTCTGCAGGGGCAAGCTGCTCCTGACATGACTGTTTTGATACAGACTATTGCTGGAGCCTTTCAGGCAGCAGTAGCTGGAGCTCACGGAGCTGTGCATCAGGGTGATGCTAACGTGAGATTACCTTTGGAACGTCTTTGCAGTCTGAGAGGGACTGAGTTCAGAGGTTTATCTCCTGAAGGTTCTGAATCTTGGTTGGAAAGCACCAAGAGGATATTGGGACAAATGAACTGCAATGATGTGCAGAAGTTAGGTTGTGAGGTATTGTTGTTACATGATGATGCATATACGTGGTGGACGACCATTGTTTATAGAATGGAAGAGAATGATGTGACTTGGACGTTCTTTCTGAACGCGTTCAAGCGAAAGTATCTAGGTGTGCGATACCTAAATGAGAAGAAAAGAGAATTCATGTCTCTTGTGCAAGGAAGCATGACAGTGGCTGAGTATGAGATCCAGTTTGTCCGTCTTAGTCAGTACGCACCTGAGCTTATCCCTGATGAGCGGGAGAGGTGTCAACGTTTCTGATATGGGTTGATGACGGATGTGAAGACTTTCATGCTTGCTGCTGAGTATATAGATTTTGATGTGCTGGTGAGTAGGGCAAAGGACATTGAGCAGAACCTGGGTTTGTCTTCCAGGGGTGCTAGTTTTGGCTCGGGCAAAAGAGCAGCTGAGTATAGTTCCGGTGGTGGACGGAACAAGAGAGGACGAGATAAGAGGTATCAGTCTTCTACTAGGCGTGGTAATGGAGGGATGGTGCGTCTGTTCAAGGAGATAGGATGAGAGCTGATCAGAACACGTGCTGGACGTGTGGATCGCATGGCCATTTGAGGTGTGATTGTCCTCGAGCGGCGAGGGAGGTTCAGGCTCCTGTTGTAGTGACCGGTAATTCGTGCTGGAATTGTGGTTCGGCAGACCACATGAGGAGGGAGTGTCTTTTGTTGGCCGGTGGTGGTCAGGGACGTGCTCCTGGGGTTGTTGCACCACAGAGAGGTCGTGGGCGCAGCCGTGGTAACTTCCAGCGCGGAGATGATGGTGGGAGGAATGTGGCGCATGTGGTGGCTGTCCAACCTGAGGGTGGTGGCCAGGCTCGAGTGTATGCTCTGCGAGAGGGGAGAAATGATACGGATGTGATCGCAGGTACCTTTACTTTGCAATCCTTGTCATTCCTTTCCTTGATTGATTCTGGATCTACACACTCATACATATTGCATGAACATGCTCAATTGCTTGATTTACCTGTTGAGTCTTTGGATGTTGGTATGCGTGTAACTAGTTCCTTTGGTGAGACCGTTGTGACGCGGAAGTTGTATAGAAGATGTCCTTTGGTAGTGCAAAACCATGTTTTTCTTGTTGATCTCATGGAATTGCCATTCTATGGTTTTGATGTAATCCTTGGTATGGATTGGCTTGTTGAGCATCGAGCTGTAGTGGATTTTGAGAACAAGCGAGTTTCGTTGAAGCTTGTAGATGACTACGAGGTAGTGGTGGTTGGTGAGAATGTGAAGTTTCTTACCAATGTGGTGTCTTCATTGGAAGCAAGTCGAATGTTGAGGCAAGGTTGTGAAGCTTATCTGGCCTTTGTGATGAATCCTAGCTCTAAGAAGTTGTAGGTTCAAGATATCAGGACTGTGCGAGAGTTTCCTGGAGTGTTTCCGGAGGAGTTACCTGGATTTCCTCCTAGTCGAGAGGTGGAGTTTGGAATTGAGTTGTTTGAAAACACAACTCCAGTGTCCATTACTCCTTACCGAATGGCACCTAAGGAGTTGAAGGAGCTGAAGACGCAACTTCAGGAGTTGCTTGATTGTGGTTTTATTCGGCCGAGTGTGTCACCTTGGGGTGCACCGGTCTTGTTTGTGAAGAAAAAGGATGGCACTATGAGAATGTGCATCGACTATTGTCAGCTGAACAAGTTGACTATCAAGAATCGGTATCCATTGCAGAGGATTGATGATCTTTTTGATCAGTTTCGGGGAGCGGCTGTGTTCTCTAAGATTGACTTAAGGTCAGGTTATTACCAACTCAAGGTGAAAGATGTGGATGTGCCAAAAATAGCCTTTAGAACGAGGTATGGGCATTATGAGTTTCTTGTGATGCCGTTTGGCTTGACGAATGCTCCTGCAGATTTTATGGACATGATGAATAGAGTGTTCCATGAATACTTGGACAAGTTTGTTGTGGTGTTCATTGATGATATCCTTGTGTACTCTCATACCGAGGAGGAACATGAAGGGCATTTGAGATTTGTGTTGCAGGCTTTGTTGGAGAATCAGCTTTATGCTAAGCTGAGCAAGTGTGAATTCTGGCTTAGGGAAGTTGTTTTCCTTAGTCATGTGGTTTCTGCTGAGGGGATCCGAGTTGATCCTCAGAAGATTGAGGCGGTGATGAATTGGAAGCCTCCTAAGTCTGTTCATGAAGTCTGTAGTTTTCTTGGGTTGGCAGGATACTACTGGAGGTTTGTGGATGGATTTTTCAAGATTGCTGCACCTTTGACGAAGCTGTTGCAGAAGGATGTCAAGTATGAGTGGACAGAGGCAAGACAACAAGCTTTTGAGAAGCTTAAGGCAGCTTTGACGCAAGCTCCTATCTTGGTTCAACCTGAATCAGGGAAAGAGTTTGTAGTGTACAGCGACGCATCCTATGTTGGTTTGGGGTGTGTGTTGATGCAAGAGGGTAAGGTGGTGGCTTATGCATCACGTCGGTTGAAGGTGCATGAGCGCAATTATCCTACGCATGATATTGAGTTAGCTGCGGTGGTCTTTGCGTTGAAAATTTGGAGACATTACCTGTATGGTGAGAAGTGTACTGTGTACGCGGATCACAAAAGTTTGAAGTATCTGATGTCTCAGAGAGAGTTGAATCTTAGGCAACGACGTTGGGTAGAGTTGCTTAAAGTTTGAAGTATCTGATGTCTCAGAAAAGTGGCAGTGGAGTTGAGGGCTATGTTTGCCAGCTTGAGTATTTCGCGAGATGGGGATCTTGTGGCTGAATTGCAAGCGAAACCATCTTTGGTTCAGTTGATAAAGGATAAGCAGTTGTTGGATGATTCTTTGGTGCCACATGTTCAGGATATTGCTGAGGATAGACCATCAGATTTTTGTTTTAATGATGATGGAGTTCTATGTTTTGGGATTCAGATAGTAGTGCCAAATGATGCTGAGTTGAGGCGTGCTATTCTGACTGAAGCTCATAGTAGTCCTTTTGCTATGCACCCTGGTAGTACAAAGATGTATCGTGATCTTAAGGATGAGTACTACTGGGTGGGTTTGAAGAAGGATGTTGCAGAGTACGTGAGTAAGTGCATGGTTTGTCAGTGAGTTAAGGCTGAGCATCAGTTTCCTTCAGGGTTGTTCCAACCGTTGAGGATTCCTGAGTGGAAGTGGGAAAGGATTACCATGGACTTTGTGTCTGGTTTGCCTTTGTCGCCATCAAAAAAGAATTCGGTGTGGGCGATTGTGGATCGCCTGACGAAGTGTGCGTATTTCTTACCTGTGCATACTACGTATACTTTGGATAAGCTTGCAGAGCTGTACATTGCTGAGATTGTGCGACTGCATGGTGTGCCAAAGTCTATAGTGTCGGATAGGGATCCGAGGTTTACATTACGTTTTTGGGAGTGTTTGCATCAAGCTTTGGGTATACGGCTGAATTTCAGTACTTCTTATCATCCACAGTCGGATGGACAGTCTGAGCGAGTTATCCAAGTGCTGGAAGATATGTTGAGGTGCTGTGTGATTGAGTTTCAAGGCTCTTGGGAGAAGCATTTGCCTTTGGTGGAGTTTGCTTATAACAATAGCTACCAGGCAAGTATTCAAATGGCACCTTATGAAGCTTTGTACGGGAGGAAGTGCAGAACTCCTCTTTGTTGGGCTGAAACAGGTCAGAAGTTGGTTTCAATGCCAGCTTTGTTGAAAGGAACCACCGAGAAGGTGAAGCTCATTTGTGAACGATTGAAGGCAGCTTCTGATTGACATATGTCTTACGTGGATTTGAAGCGTAAGGAGATTGAGTTTGCGGTAGGTGACCGTGTGTTTTTGAAGGTTTCGCCTTGGAAAAAGGTGATGAGGTTTGGCCGGAAGGGTAAGTTGAGCCCTAGGTACATTGGACCATACGAGGTGATTGAACGTGTGGGTCCTATTGCGTACAAGCTGAGGTTACCGCAAGAGTTGGAAAAGATACATGATGTGTTTCATGTCTCTATGCTTCGGAGGTATAGATCTGATCCTTCGCATGTTATGCCTGTGGAGGAAGTGGAGTTGAATCCAGACTTGACCTATGATGAGGAGCCGGTTGACGTTCTGGATTCGGACAATAAAGTTCTCCGAGGCAAGACCATTGAATTGGTTAAGGTGTTGTGGAAGCATCGTGGTGTTGAGGAAGCCACGTGGGAAAGAAAGGATGACATGAAAAAGCAGTTTCCGTACCTCTTTCCTCTAGGTAAATTTCGAGGACCAAATTTCTTAAGGGGGGAGAGTTGTAACACCCCAATTTTGGGCTTACAAGTTTAGGGTCTGAACCGGACCGATCTAATTTTCGGTTCGAATATAAAAGGACATTTTAGGAAAGCCTAGTTCGGGATGCTTTAAAAATATGGAAAAATATCTAAAATCCTCTTTTAATATATATAAGAGAGTGGTGAAATCAATTTTACAAAATAAGGTTTGGAAATACAACATTTTGAAATAGTGACTAAAATGCGATTTTTGAAAAGTTCAGTGGTGACTGTTTTGTAAGGATTGAAACTTTGAATCTTTAAGGAGCTAATTTACCCAAAAATGATTTCTCCAGATTTTTCTTTAATTTGAGTGAATTAATTAATGTTTTAATTAATTAGAAGTGAAGAGAAACTACCTTTTGTTAAAATCATAACTACTTTTCCTAAAATTTTCTCGTCTCTTTTTCTCTCAAAATTCCATCATTCAAACACTTTTCTCTAGAAAATTTTCTATTGATTTTTCACTCCAATTGATTAGATTTCAATCAACAATTAGTTTCTAATCCATCTTACATCAAATCCTTTTGATTTCCTCATTGGATTTTCAAGCAAATTGGCTCAAATCAATGAGAAATCACCATTTAGAGGTAAGGTTGTTCTTCTCCTCTAAATACTCAGTTCTTTACTGAAATTCCCAAGTTATCAATCCTTAATTTAAGTTTTATAAATGGTTTTAATGATATGAACTTGATTTTGGCTTAAAACTCAAGATTTGGAGGAAATCTTGAAGAATTTTGTTGTGATTGTTTGGGCTCTATTTTGAGATGATTCTTAAATGTGTTTTGGATGTTTAATGATGTGTAAATGAGGTTTTATCAATGCAATCCCGAATAGGTTGTGTTTCCTAAGTTTTTGCTTATGAAAATGGTGGTTTTTGAGGTGATCTTGATGTTCTGTTATAGCTGGAGGTATAAGGACGATTTTAGGTTCATTTTGGATGTTGATTGATGTTTAGAAAAGGTTAGAAGTGATGGATCTTGGCTGGATTAAGTTTTGGAGGAGTTTGGAGGTGATTTCGGTTGTGTTTGGTAGCCGATATGTTGGCTCTAGCTAGAGCAGCGAGTTTAAGTGTGTTGGCTGAAGATTTCAATGCATGATGATGCATTAATCCTCTGCTTTGATGTGTTAAAAATAGGGGAGACATCTTCAGACACCTTTGGAGTTGATCTAGAGGCTTGATCGGCGTTTCGGCAAGCTTGCGAAACTGAATTGGTGAGTGAAGTTGGGTTTCCAGCTTTGAAACAAATGTTTGAAAGTTTGGGAGCTTAGTTTAAGTCTAAGCAACTTAACTAAGCTCCAGAGTAAGTTTTCGGGAAAACTCTCTTGGAGGAGCCATGATGTGGTTGATGCATTGATTATATTTGCATGTTTAAATTCTGTTTTGAAAGCATGTTTTAGCATGGTAAATGCTGGTTTTGAAAGCCATATGTTGAAGGATGCTCAAGGTAAGAGATCCTTGGTTTGACATATTGTAAATGTGGTTTTGATGCATAGTGATGCATGATGTTAAATGGCTTTGTTTAATGCTTTAAAACAGTGGATTATTGATGTTATATGATGTATATTGGCAAGTGATGTTATGGTTTTAAAGTACTTGAATCGGATATAGTTAGCCGGCTATAGGATTGGGTGCACCGTGAATAAAGTCGCCTTGGATGTTGAGGGGTTGTGATTGTACCGAAAACTCCATCCAAGTATCCTAACGAGAGAGGTAAGATCACAACGGTGGTTAAAAGTCCGTGTGTGGATCTTGTTAAGGTCACAACGGTGGTTAAAAGTCCGTGTGTGTGGACCTTGTCTTATGTGTCCTGTACTCTCGTTAGGAAGTTATACAACTACCGATGAGTGATGTGGAGGGGTTGTGATTGTACCGTAAACTCCATCACGGGTGTTGAGGGGTTGTGATTGTACCGTAAACTCCATCTTATGTTTTTCGGTAGTGTGTATGAAGCGTGTGGGACAACGCTTGTAATCCGCGTATCCGATTGTGTTTTGTGTTGCAAATGGTTATGGATTATCACTTGAAAGCCAATATGACATGTTGATTTTAATGAAGCATGAGATGCTTGATATATATGCAAGGTTGCATGAATAATGATGATTATGTGATGGAAGGCTTTGTTAAAAGTGTTTTATAAAATGCATTATTGTGTTGTTTCTTTAGAGCATGCCTCACTAAGAAATTGTGCTTACGCTCTCTCCCTTGAACCAATAATGCAGATAATTGAAGTGTTTGAGGGCAACAAGGAGGATAAGAGTCCAAGGAAACTAAGCTCATGTATGGTGATGTTTTCATAACACTATTAGATTTTGATATTTTGGCAATGGAAACCTAAGATGTGTTTTGGGAGATGCTTTGGACTCCCTAGTTGTGGCATGATGCTTTAGATGTTTTGGGATTTGTAATTGGCCTTTTGAAGCTTGATTTGGTGTTTTGTTGGTTGTTTGGTTTTGGTTATTAGAATGCATGCCTATAGACTTGTGGAATTCCATGATTGATGCTATGAATGTGTTTTGAAGTTGCAAACAAGTACCTTATATGTATGTCAACATGTTGGCATGGTTAGGAAGTCATTAGGATGTGTTTGAGTGGTTTTATGTTTGAAAAACCAGCAAAATCTGCAGCTTCTGGGCAACCCATATCGATACACTCATAGGCGTTTCGAAACGGGGGCCCTATAATGGCCTTGGTGTTTCGAAATGGCTGGTGACCGTATCGAAACAGTTTGGCCACTGGAAGGCCTGTTTCGAAACAAGTCTCGAAAAGAACCCGCGTTTCGGAACGGTCAACACCATTTCGAAACAGGAGACCGTTGGGCACTGATTTGAATGGTTTTGAGGTTTGCAAGTTTTACGTTTTAATCCTGGAAATTGTTTTTGCAATTGCATGAGTTTGAGATGTCCGATTAAAGTGAAATTTAACAGGGAAGCATGTAATATGACTAATTTAATATTGGTAACTTAAAAATCAGTTAAGACCTCCAAATTTATAAAATTTGCAATTTGGTCCCTAATATTTGTGATCTGCGCAATTGACTCCCTTATTGATTTCCGATCGCTGAGCTTTTCACATAAACGTTTCTCAAGAGTACGCTTAGGGTTAACGTGCATCTAGACAAGTTTAAAAAGAAAAAAGGGTGGTTAATCAAGGTTGACTTTCGGGTTGACTTTGGTTTTCCCCGTGTAATCTTCGTAGTTCGGGTCAACCGTCTAGGCCGGGCTAAAGGGGTTACAATGGAAATTTGGGACAAGCTCGAAGTTACATACGAGGGGACAAACGAAGTAAAGGAGACCAAGATCGGCCTCCTCAACCTAGAGTGTGAAAACTTTAAAATGTATCCGAAAGAGGACATTGAGAAGATGTTCGATAGGTTCTCCACCATCACCAATGGACTGAAAGGTTATAGAGAAGCGATCTCAGAAGAGAAGCTTGTCCGAATGCTCATCTACTCCCTTCCCGAGTTATGGGACTCAAAAAGGACCACCATCATCGAAGCCGAGAATCTCAAGACTCTGAAACTTGATGAGCTCATGGGGTCACTTCTCACTCGCCAAATAATGAAGAAAAACAAAGAAGAGGAGAAGAAGAAGGAAGAGATTAGAGTTATGGGGGAGAAGAAGCTCAAAGGGCTTGGAATCAACACAAATGCCATTGCTCTCAAATCCTCCATATGCCATCATGTAGAATCAAGTGAAGAGGAGGATGAAGAAGAAGAGATATGTCATCTCTTCAAGAAGTGTGCCCCGTCCATGAAGAAAGCCTTGAAAGAACTTGAACAAGAATCCATGAAGAAGAAGAGGGCAAGCACTTCAAGGCATAAGAAGAAGGCACATGTGGCTACTTGGAGTGATGAAGACTCCACCAACGATGAACAAGCCAACCTTTGCCTTATGGCCATCGAAGAAGATTCAAGGGTAAATTCTAATTCATCTACTTCATGTTCATATTCTTTTGGTGAATTACAAGATGCATATGATGACTTGGTTTTAGAATTTAAAAATCACATTTTGAAAAGCAAGAAAGTGATTTCAAATTTGAAAATTCAAAATGACTTGATTTCTAAAACCAAAATTGTACTTGAAGCAAAACTCAATGAGTTTGAACAAAAATGTTTTGATTTACAAAATTTGCTTCATAAAGTTCAAGAAGAAAAGGATTTGATTTCCAAAGAACTTGAAAAGAAAAATAATGTTGGAAAATTAATTTTTTATGAAAGACAATCTAGTGCCCCTAGATTTGTAAATGGTAAAGTTTTTAGAAGTATTTGGGTCCCAAAAGGACTAAGTACTTCAACTAAAACGGATGAAATTGAAAAATGGATTCCTAAGGGGACTAAATTTTGTGCTTCTAACGTCTATGGATCCAAAGCCATTTGGAAACCAAAAACCACTTGATTGTCTTATGATATGTGTGATGAAGATTGATCAACAAGTCAAATATTGAGGGGGAGCTTCATTCACACAAGGTAGAACACTTGAAGATGAAGGCTTCACATCCTCCCTTGTATTCAAGTGTTGGTAAAATTAGTTGAATTCCCTTTATTTAGTTTTTTTAATTTTACTAGTTTAATCATATGTGTTGATCTAACTTTTGCTTGATGATGCTTTGAGTAAGGAGGAGCCACTTTTAAAACCAAACATCTTAATAATTTCAAAACTTAAACCTCCATTTTTATTTTGATCTTAAAAGTGTTTTAAATTCTTTTTGATACAACAAAAATAGGGAGAAATGGTTTGAAAAAGCTTTAATTGATTTTGAATCTTAATTCTCTTATTCAAAATTTATTTCACAAAGGGGGAGAAATCCTAAACAATTTTTCAAGTTGGTTTTATTATATCAAAAAGGGGGAGATTGTAGAACTAAGTGTTTTGATATAATAATTGAAAAATGTTTTGGACTAAGTTGAAAAGAATTTAAAATATGTCCTTAAGTCCAAGCAACTTGAAAATAAGTTTGAGGCTTTTTAAAAGGTTTTTGGAAAAGTTTTTAATGCTTTAAAGAAGTCAAACTGAACTTTTCAGCAAGCCTGTACCGATACGGTGTACCTCGTATCGATACCCTTTTGCCCAAGTTTTGAATCTGCCAAAACCCGTACCGATACGGAAGATATCGTATCGATACGGATATGGGTAATTTTGATACGCATATTAGGCATACCGATCCCTGTTTTAACACCCCCAACGGCTATTTCCCAACGATCTTTTAATTGACATATTGTACTGATACGCCCTCAAGCGTATCGATACGCACAGGCTGACAAAGAGCCCAACAGCTAGTTCTAAAGAAGGGCGTACCAATACACCTCCACGTGTACCGATACGGTAGGCTGCATAACTGCATTTATGGTGGGAAATAAAGTCTCTAACGGCTCCAATTCAACCCTAACGGCTACAAACTCATTAAGGAGTATAAAAGGGACCTCCAGGCATCAAGAGAAGGCTAATGCTTCTTTTGTCAAACATCATATGATCACAAATATGTCTTAGTGCCAAATTGTCAATTCCTTGTATAGACAAACACTAGTGAGCCAAAATTGTTATATTTGCTCAAATGTTTTAGGATTGGGTGAGAGCTTAATTGTGCAAACAAATACCTATTATAGGGATTTGAGTTTACTTATTTTTTTATCTCTTTGTAATGAGGGTTTGATCAAAGCTTTGGGTAGAAAGCTTGATCGGTTTTGTAAGGGTTTCCTTCTAAGCCTAGAAAAGGGGATGAATCAATAGTGGATTGATTGGAAATCCTTAGTAGAGAGCTAAGGTAGTGGATGTAGACCTTGGTTAGAAGGTTGAACCACTATAAATCATCTTGTCTTTATCTTTTTAGCCTCCACACCTCTATCACCCAAAAATCCAATCTTCTCCGAACTTGGCGAGCAAGAACGGTTGAAGAAATCGAACACCATAAAACCCAACAATTGGTATCAGAGCTTGGCTCAATTGAAGAGGAGTAACACCCTATTGAGGCGATCCAACAAGCTCGATCAACATCTCAATCAACAGGCTCAATGGTACAATCCATCGACAAGCCTCCCTTCTTCGACGGGACCAATTATGCTTATTGGAAGGCGAGGACGATGTTCTTTGTCAAATCCAAAGACTACAAACTTTGGGATATCATAGAAGATTGCCCGTTCATACCACAAGGAAGCAAGGCGGAGTGGAGTGTCGACGACCGCAAAAAGATGGAGCTAAATTGCAAGGCATTGCACTTCATCTTTTGTGCACTTAGCCTCAACATCTACGAGAAGATGTCTTCTTGCGAAAGTGCCATGGAAGTTTGGGACAAGCTCGAAGTTACATACGAGGGGACAAACGAAGTAAAGGAGACCAAGATCGGCCACCTCAACCTAGAGTATGAAAACTTTAAAATGGATCCGAAAGAGGACATTGAGAAGATGTTTGATAGGTTCTCCACCATCACCAATGGACTGAAAGGTTATGGAGAAGCGATCTCGGAAGAGAAGCTTGTCCGAATGCTCATCTACTCCCTTCTCGAGTTATGGGACTCAAAAAGGACCGCTATCATGGAAGCCGAGAATCTCAAGACTCTGAAACTTGATGAGCTCATGGGGTCACTTCTCACTCGCCAAATAATGAAGAAAAACAAAGAAGGGGAGAAGAAGAAGGAAGAGATTAGAGCTATGGGGGAGAAGAAGCTCAAAGGGCTTGGCATCAACACAAATGCCATTGCTCTCAAATCCTCCATATGCCATCATGTAGAATCAAGTGAAGAGGAGGATGAAGAAGAAGAGATATGTCATCTCTTCAAGAAGTGTGCCCCGTCCATGAAGAAAGCCTTGAAAGAACTTGAACAAGAATCCATGAAGAAGAAGAGGGCAAGCACTTCAAGGCATAAGAAGAAGGCACGTGTGGCTACTTGGAGTGATGAAGACTCCACCAACGATGAACAAACCAACCTTTGCCTTATGGCCATCGAAGAAGATTCAAGGGTAAATTCTAATTCATCTACTTCATGTTCATATTCTTTTGGTGAATTACAAGATGCATATGATGACTTGGTTTTAGAATTTAAAAATCACATTTTGAAAAGCAAGAAAGTGATTTCAAATTTGAAAATTCAAAATGACTTGATTTCTAAAACCAAAATTGTACTTGAAGCAAAACTCAATGAGTTTGAACAAAAATGTTTTGATTTACAAAATTTGCTTCATAAAGTTCAAGAAGAAAAGGATTTGATTTCAAAAGAACTTGAAAAGAAAAATAATGTTGGAAAATTATTTTTTTATGAAAGACAATCTAGTGCCCCTAGATTTGTAAATGGTAAAGTTTTTAGAAGTATTTGGGTCCCAAAAGGACTAAGTACTTCAACTAAAACGGATGAAATTGAAAAATGGATTCCTAGGGGGACTAAGTTTTTTACTTCTAACGTCTATGGATCCAAAGCCATTTGGAAACCAAAAACCACTTGATTGTCTTATGATATGTGTGATGGAGTTTGATCAACAAGTCAAATATTGAGGGGGAGCTCCATTCACACAAGGTAGAACACTTGAAGAGGAATGCTTCACATCCTCCCTTGTATTCAAGTGTTGGTAAAATTAGTTGAATTCCTTTTATTTAGTTTTATTTTAATTCTACTAGTTTAATCATATGTGTTGATCTAACTTTTGCTTGATGATGCTTTGAGTAAGAGGGAGCCACTTTTAAAACCAAAAATCTTAATAATTTCAAAACTTAAAACTCCATTGTTATTTTGAGACTAAAAGTGTTTTAAATTCTTTTTTATACAACAAAAAGAGGGATAAATGGTTTGAAAAATTGAATTTACAAATGAATAAGGGGGAGCTTTAATTGATTTTGAATCTTAATTCTCTTATTCAAAATTTATTTCACAAAGGTGGAGAAATCACAAACAAATTTTCAAGTTGGTTTTATTATATCAAAAATGGGGAGATTGTAGAACTAAGTGTTTTGATATAATAATTGAAAAAATATTTTAGACTATGTTGAAAAGAATTTAAAATATGTCCTTAAGTCCAAGCAACTTGAAAATAAGTTTGAGGCTTTTTAAAAGGTTTTTGGAAAAGTTTTTAATGATTTAAAGAACTCGAACTTAACTTTTCAGCAAGACCGTACCGATACAGTGTACCCCGTATCTATACCATTTTGCCCAAGTTTTGAACCTGCCAAAACCCGTACCGATACGGAAGATATCGTATCGATACGGATTGGGGTCGTTTCGATATGCATATTAAGCGTGTCGATCCCTGTTTTAACAACCCCAACGGCTATTTCCCAACGGTATTTTAAATGACATACCGTACTGATACGCCCTCAAGCGTATCGATACGCACAGGCTGACAAAGATCCCAACGGCTAGTTCTAATGAAGGGTGTATCGATACGCCTCCACGTGTAACGATACGATAGGCTATAGAACTGCATTAATGGTGGGAAATAAAGTCTCCAACGGCTCCAATTCAACCCTAACGGCTAGTAACAGCTACAAACTCATTAAGAAGTATAAAAGGGATCTCCAAGCATCAAGAGAAGGCTAATGCTTCTTTTGTCAAACATCATATGATCACAAATATGTCTTAGTGCCAAATTGTCAATTCCTTGTATAGACAAACACTAGTGAGCCAAAATTGTTATATTTGCTCAAGTGTTTTAGGATAGAGTGAGAGCTTAATTGTGCAAACAAATACCTATTAGAGAGATTTGAGTTTGCTTATTTTTTATCTATTTGTAAAGAGGGTTTGATCAAAGCTTTGGGTAGAAAGCTTGATCTGTTTTGTAAGGTTTTCCTCCTAAGCCTAGAAAATTGGACGCATCAATAGTGGATTGATTGGAAATCCTTAGTGGGGAGCTAATGTAGTGGATGTAGACCTTGGTTAGAAGGTTGAACCACTATAAATCGTCTTGTCTTTATCTTTTTAGCCTCCACACCTCTATCACCCAAAAATCCAATCTTCTCCAAACTTGGCGAGCAAGAACGATTGAAGAAATTGAGCACAATAAAACCCAACACAGGACAAGATCGTAATATTTAAGGAGTTACATCCACCTTCGTTGTCGAAGATTCAACTCTTTTTGGGTCAATAGGTACTTAAGGCTTTTATGATCAGTGAAGAGATAACATTTTTCTTCGTAGAGATAATGTCTGCAGATTTTCAATGCAAAGATAAATACAACCAATTCAAGGTCATGAGTAGTGTAATTCATTTCGTGCGAGCTTAAGTTGTCTCTAAACATAAGCGATGAATTTTCCTTCTTGCATCAATACACATCCTAACCCAAGATGCAATGCATCACTGTAAACTATGTAGTCCTTTCCAGACTCAGGTTGGGTCAGGACTGGTGCATGGGTCAATACTTGTTTTAACTGATCGAAATTGCGTTGTTGATCCTCAGCCCAAACAAAAAGAGCTTCTTTTCTCAATAACATAGTAAGAGGGGCGGCTATCATAGAGAACCCTTTTACAAATCTTCTATAATAGCCAGCAAGCCCAAGGAAGTTTCTAATTTCACCAATATTCTTCGGGGATGCCAATCCATGATGGCTTGAATCTTCTTCGGGTCCATCTGAATACCCGAATCCGACACAATGTGTCCAAGAAATGCAACTTCGGTGAGCCAAAACCCACACTTAGAGAATTTTGCGTACAATTGCTTCTCTCGTAAGGTTTGAAACACGATACGAAGATGATCTCGTTGTTCTACAATATTCTTTGAATAGATTAATATGTCATCTATGAACACCACTACCAATTTATCAAGATAGGGTCTAAAGACCTGATTCATCAAATCAATAAAAGCTATCGATGCATTGGTTAACCCAAAGGGCATCACCAAGAACTCGTAGTGTCCATATCTTGTTCAAAAGGATGTTTTAGGTACGTCACATTCCTTTACTCTGATTTGATAGTAGCCTGACCTTAAATCGATCTTGGAAAACATAGAGGCATGCTTTAGTTGATCGAACAGGTCGTCTATTCTAGGCAATGGATACTTGTTCTTGATGGTTACTTTGTTCAGCTGTCGGTAATCAATACACAATCGTATAGAGCCATCTTTCTTCTTTAGAAAGAGAACCGGTGCTCCCCAAGGCGAAGAGCTCGGTTGAATAAAACCTTTGCTTAACAACTTTTGAATTTGAGCTTTCAACTCCTTTAATTCAACGGCTGCCATACGATATGGTGCAATGGAAACTGAAGCAGTCACAGGTTCTACCTCGACGCCAAACTCCACTTCACGGGATGGGGGTAATCTCGGAAGTTCATCAAGAAAGACAACAGGGAATTCACATACCATGTCAATGTCTCGTAATTGATATTCGTCTTTGGCTTTTAATGTCAAAGCACACAATGAAGGATTCCTCGCATTCATCAAAACAACGCTTTCCTTGCCAAGACCCCGAAGGTACAACTTCCTCTTACAACAATCTACCCAGGCTTGATGCTCACTAATCCAATCTAAACCTAGGATGACATCAAAATCTTGTGGATCGGTAAAGCCAACAAATTGGCTGGGAAAGGGATCCCTTGGATCAATAAAGGGCAGTTCTTGCATACTACCCTCACAGTGACACAATCTCCTAAAGGATTAGTTACAGAGATTTTCGATGCTATTGGTTTAGAAGACATGCCATGTTTCTTGACTATTACGATTCTTATAAACGAATGGGTAGAACGAGTACCAATCAATGCATACAAAGGGTATGAATATAACTCAATGGTACATGCAATGACATCAGGCTCGTCCCCCTCTTCCTTGCTCTTCACATAATACATTTGGGCAGAGGCTTTTGTGTCTTGCTTGTTGAATGGTTTCCCCGAACCACTCGATCTACCAAAAGTTCCTGATGATCCTTGCTTTGACCCCTTACCTCGAAAGGATTGAGCATGAGAGGCTACAATAGTCGGAGTAATTGTAGAATTGGTTGCATTCAGGGGACAATCACGAATGAAGTGACCTTGCTCTCCACAATAATAACAAGCTCCAGTCTGCTTACGGTATTGACTTGTTGGATGCTTATTTTGGCAATAATTGCAAACTAGATGTTGGTTGCTCCGATTCAAACCTCCGGTGCTATCAATAGAAGCTGCCTTTGCAAAGGATTGAGTCACAGATTGAGGCCTATCAATATTTCTGGAATGAGGGGTTGCGGATAAACATTCTGCTTAAGACCTTGATATTTTCCTTTTTTGTTCCATTTTGAAGGTCGAGAATCATCCCTAAACCTCTTCTTAGATTTACCAGACCCACCGATGCGTTGAGCTCTCTGTGCAGCTTCTGTGGCCTTAACTCGGTTCACCAGGTCTTCAAAATCAATGATGCTCAGTGCAGTAAACATAGGGCGTAACTCGTCATTGAGCCCTGCGATGAACATACGACATTTATCTTCCTCTTTCTTGATATATTTAGCACCGTCAATGTAGTAGTCTCCCACCAATGGAGTGCCTCGTCAGCCAGCAACGCAAGGGCACACTCAAGTTTGTGCTCATCCGAGCACTGCTACTACTTGTTCAGGATCCAGAGGGTATTATCCAACCAATACTCAGCAATTACAAGATTGTCATCATCCTGGCCGGTAAAGGTATAAGATAGATACCAAGAGAGCTTATCAATAGGAGCTCGAGTATGTTGGACAACAGGAGCAATGGATTGCACAACTTTCTCATGCTTCATTGCAGTCATAAACTGCTTGAACATGTCATCATGTTCTTATAACATTCAGCCTGAGCAGTAGGTACTACAGGCTCAGTATTCAGAACATGAGGGTCTTACGAATTTTGTGGATTTGGAGGATTTCCTCCTCTTATCTCCTCGCCATGAGTTGAGGAGCCGGTGGCAAGCTCGTCAATGTGAGCTTCGTTAGTTTCAGACATATCTATATAAAAAGATCGGATTAGTCGACAAGTCACAATATACACATTATATGACTCCTAGGTGGCAAAGTAAAACAACAACAATGCAATAAGATTCGGCTTAGTCTTAGAATCGACTAAAATCTAGCTCTAATACCACAATGTAACACCTCCTTCCCGGCTTGGTCGAGAACAAAGTCAGAAGGTGCTACCTATAAATAGTACGATAATCGGTGCGATGAAAATTTCAATCAATAAACATCATATGATCAATATTATATTAAAAAATATTACTGAATTTACATCTTAATCCAATTTACTCATTATGAAACAATAATTAATCATTTAGGACCAATTTGCATCTATTACAAGATTTAGGGACTAAACTATAAATACAATAATTTAGGTGTCCTTCAATGCAATCGATTATACCAAAATGAAATTCAATACCTTAACAGCAAGTCTGGAAATTTTTATACTATTTGGAGTTCATTTACTCATCCAATTGAACCGTCATAAATTCAGTGACCAATTAGTGAACAATGTAAACCTTCAATTTATGCCTTATAACTAACTTAACAAACCCTGTATCGAAACACCTTGATGTCGTTTCGATACGGGTGTACGATGGTCAACCTGGGTTGACTTTGCCCCTTTACCCGTATCCATACAAGTAAGCCCTATTTCGGTACGGGTTGACTTTCATTAACTTTGACTTTTGTCTTGTTTCGATACAGGTTAGGCTCGTATCTAAACAAGGAATTACAGTGGCAAAACGTTTCAATACAGCTCCAAATTGTATCGATACGCCCTATTCCTTAGGTTTAATTATGCTTAACCGTATCGATATGTCATTACCCCGTATCAATACGGCCTAACTTGTAATGACAAATTTTTGCTAATATTTAGTCAAATTGAACTGCCAAACGGTGTTCAAATGCAATGAAACTTTACACACAATATTTCAATGCTAAAAACTATTGACATGACAAATTTCATGATCGTTCAAATACATTTACTTGTTTTCATCTATGTGAGCCATATATGTCATTTTTGCCAACTTTTAATCATGCCAAAGGTCATTTTAGGGCCTTTTACCACATTAGAAGCATACCAAAATGGACACAAAAGACTAGTTCAACTACTTTGTCACCTTCCTAGGAGCTCATAAGGTCAAAATACATTACTCTTGACTTGTAGTGACTTGTCTTGCCTCGACTTTTCTGATCTTCCCAATGGTCGATTCCTTAACCTGAAATGCATGAGATGAGACACATTAGGCATACATTGCCTAGTAAGGTAGTCATAAACAATGTAAATATCAATGACTGATGCATGTGCATATTCTCATGCTTATCAATATAAATGTCATGTTTAAATATGCAATGTTTACACATCAAATTCATTATTAACCCTTGGATTGAATTAAGCTAGTGGATAAGCGAATTCTTACGCCTCGCCAAATCAATAAAAGGTCTAGTCCTTCTGCCTCGCCAATATGGCCAATACCAAAACATATTCCTCCACCTCGCCAATTCAATATAGGTCGTAGCCTTAGGACCGTAGTCCACCTGTACACTGAGCTCATGAATTCTGTGGCATGCCAATTGTATCCAAAGTTCGTTCAAATCCAAGGTTCAAGTGACAATATCCATATTCAATATTCAATGAAAATTCTGATTACCCATATCTTCAATGTTAGTATTAGTAAACATGCTTCAATATCAATATTTCATTATTTCAATGCCAAGGTCAATATCCGATGATTCATTTACAATGTTTCAATAACAATAACTATATCGATAACAATGTATAATGATGCCAATAACTATGTCTGATGTTCATTACTAAACTTACTGATGCTTACCAATAGTTCCGTTTAAAAATCCGATGTAACTTCCTTAAAAGACATGTTAGCTATTTGATCGAAATCAACAATAATGAATTCGGGAAGGCTCCTCGCCTAATCCCGAGACTCCGACTACGCTCACCTTGATATCTGATGCTCTTACCCCTCTTGGATGACAATGCTCTTGTTTCTAGCTTTCGACGGAGATGGCGAAACCTCTCTCTCCACTTCTCGAGCTAGAAAATCAATAAGAGTATGTTAAAAACAATATCACGATATCGTAATCAATATAAAAATATCAAAATCATCATCTAAACTTAAAATAACTATTAGCTATGAAGATGTCCACAGATAAACAAACCCTAGCTTAAAATTAAGCTTGATACGTCCATGGAATCCCATGATTGTTTGAGGAATATAGCTTACCCGATCGATGGCAATAATTCGGTAGCAATAAAACGAAGGAAAAAAAGCTTGAAGCTAGCTCCAATGGAGGTTCTTGCTTAGGTAGGAGACGATGAATATGAAGAGTTTGAGAGGTGCTTGCTTGGTTTAGAATCAGGTAAGTATTTTCTATCTCCTTTCTTTGTTTTATATATTCTTTAGGCAATTTAGCTTTCCTTCATATGAAGGAAAGCTTTCCTACTATACTATGGTTTTTCCGTCAAACTTGCAATTTCTTCAATTTAGTCATGGATTAGGTTCCGATATTATTCATAGGGTCCAACGACAATAATTTAACTCAATTAGAGTCCAATATTAAATAATTAACAAGGGGATACGATGTTTAAACTTTATCGATGTGAGAGTTCTGATCTCCAGAACCCAATTTCGACTAGACCTAATTTTGGGGTGTTACACAAACCCCAATTTAAAATTCTCTAGTTATTTTTACGGTGTTTGTTTACCAAAGTGAACAGTGATGACTCAATTCTTTTTAAAAATTCAATTTAAAAGAAAACCTCTAATTTCAAAATACATCGTCCAATCTATTTTTATTTTTAAAAAATGGTTTCGACTTTGCGACTCCGCTGTGGAAAACATCGTGAGCCACGTCTTAATTAATTTCGTGTTGCATTTTGGCATTTTAAAATAATAATTCAAATTTAATTTCTTCTGTAATTATTAATTGTGTTTATAAGAAAAATGAAAATATGCATTTTTGGGTGATTTAGTCATATTAACTGCCATTCATGCATAAGCCTTCTACTCGGGCTTTGTCTTTTAAGTGGGAACGAGGCATTTTTCTACGTGGGGTTTTCCACCTCCGTGCGGGAATTTTGTCTTTCTTTCGGCATACTAACCTTATATTTCGTGGGGTCTTCACCTCTGTTATAAGGGAACGTATGCTCTCGAATCGATATCTTATCGTCTTTGTAGACAGTAACGAAAGTTCGAGTACCTGAAGTCTAGATCATAATTAACTACAACAAATTTGGTTATTTGTCACATCTAAAATATTGTCACTTATAACTTACATTTACGTCACTATTTGTATTTTGTGACGTAAAAATTGGCGTCACGACGATCGTCACGCTAGGTGTGTCACTAAATGTCAAATGTGACGATGTTTGTATTTTCGTCACATATTGTTAAACATGAAGTGACGATAGTGCATAACGCCACCTTATAAATTGTATTTAGTGACAATTAATTAAGTCAACAAACAATATAGAATTTCTTCACTAATCATTTGTATGGAACAAAAAATAAATAATGTCATTAGATAAGTGACAAAAAAATAGTCCCTTTATAAGTGACAACAAATTATGTCACCAAATCATAAAATATTATTAATAATCTATGTCACTATTGTATCTATTAGTGACGGAATTGTTAGGGACGATGCGTCTATTTAGATTTGGATCATGTGTTTTGTTTTTGGACATTTTAAGTCATTTAAAATAATTTCTATTTTTTATTAAAAATGAAAATTACAAAAAAGCCCAACTATTTTTTAATTTACAATGGAGTTACAAAATTGTACAATCTTTACAATTTGATCTTTTCCCTCTAAAATGCCAAAACCAGTACATTTACAGGCGTAGCGAACGCATTCGACAACATAGGTTCTTTGATCTCAACATCCTAAAAAAAGCAGCACCTGAAATGAAAACAACCAACCCGGATCAAAATTTTGATTGTACTAACGATGTTACATTCGGTTTACAAACAATTCGGAGTTGCACATGGACGAAAATTTGATTATCTTAAAAGATTCTAGCATCTTATTCTCAACAAGGACTAGTAGACGGCAAACATAAATTACAACAATAATTTAAAATTTACTTGATTAAATCATTAAACTATTTTCATGATTACTATGCACCTATTACAAATTATTTTATAACATCTGTATTTAGGAGTAAAGTACTAATTAACCATTTTTTTAACGAATTAAACAATCTAGCAATAAAAAAAATTCAATTAGGCAAACATATATTACACTTCGAAATTTTACAAATTCTTTTATTAACGAAAGTAAATTGAATTCGGGATACTAAATAGTATCAACGAGTTTCAATTAATATACGTATATTATTTAAACATGCAAGGGTCAATTGGGTGACATTCAAAATATGGAAATCAAACAAATTCCAAAGAGTTAGTTCATTAGAACTAAAGTTTATTCCTGTCATTTATAAATCAATCCTTTAAGACCCTTACACAAGATATTAACATGTCTATCTTAAAATAATATTGTCTTTAGAACCAATATTGCTACAAACAGTGAAATTATGAATCTAACTAAAATGGAGATTTGGGTACTATTGTTCTTATGCTTCAAAATCAGCAAACTTCATTCTCTAATATCAAGTATATGGCATATAATGAACAACTAATAGGAAAGAAATATGATAGCAAGGCAAGGTTGTTGTTGGTTTGGATTTTCCAGACTATGACAATGCAAACTAAACTGAATCATCTCTTGTTTCCATTCTAAATTTGTACTCTTTTCCAAGTTTAATAAACCTTGCACATACCTGAGTATATAAAAAATAACAGGGTAGTTTGTTGTTAGTCGTGATTAAACTACAAATTTGATGTTTTAAACTTATTGCAAGTTGTACAAAAAGCATGGACAACTTGGTTATAACAGGCCATGTTATAAACTGTACAAGTACACACATTTATGCTCCATTTCGACACACAATGACGCCATAACAGCTTGTTGTTTTCCTTTGGTTTGCTAGTGGTTTTAAAAAAAAATTTATAGCTACAATATCTCGTTAATTCGACTCCAAACTGAACAAGTTTTTCTCAACTATTACAACAACAGTCAACTATAAAAATTACTGATTACAAACTGTTTTTATCCTAAATGAGTATAAAAGTGACTATAATGATCCAAAACAGGGCAATCTTGGGCTACCAATCTAACCATTGTTGAATACCAAAACAAGGCATAATCATATCCAAATTATTGCTATAGCGCACAGCATCAATTACTCAAATTAGCCACAAACACATAAAACATGGTTTATGGGCAACCCATTTGTTCGCTTTTTGTATTTTTTTTATGCTAACCGACATTATCTTCTTCAAACATAGATAGATGAGATGATATACATTAGAATGGGATGAGGGGTTTTAAGTCAAAAAAATATATATTATGACCATTGAACCAAGACCCAAAAAACCAATTGAACAAGAATTAAAAAAGAAATAAAAGGAACATAGATTAAGAATAAAATGAAATGGGAAGCACAAATCAACTTGATTTTGGTTCTAGAGACTTTCAGGCGACATCTCGAAAACTCGATGGGCGGGAAGAGCAACATATCTTAGTTCCACACTGATCCGGCGATTGGATCTTCAAATCAGGGCTTAAAAATTTAGGGACTTGAAAGGGGATTTGAGGATTTTGTAGTTGATTTTTAGAAAACTAACACTTCAAATCTGAAGAGGAACGAAAGAGCTTTCTTTTGATGGCGTTATTTGACCGGTGATGCTTGTCGACGATGGAGAATAGGTAAACCGCAGTAGCAGTGGGGAAGGATGGCTTTGCGAGGAAATGGAGTTTAAAAAAATAAGGGAAAATACAGTAGCTAAATCCTTCTATTTTTTATAATAATCTTTATTTATTTAGTTTTGTTGTTATTATTTAATATTAATATTTACGTTAATTATTATAATATTATTTTTTAAATAATTTTATGTTGATTCTGCTATCTTAAAATAAATCAATCCTTCTATTTACGTGTCATCATATGATTGGATGATTAATTTGGTTCAATTAACCCAATTGGGTGATGACATATGTCGTCATCTGTTTGGATGATTAATTTTATTTAATTAAAATAAAATTAGGATCAAATTGATTTAATAAGTAAATAACATGGACCAAATATGTAATTTTAAAAATTTCCCGTAAGATGCCATGTGGTAGTTCTGTCACCCCACCTTTAGGTTTTTAACGGCGGTGGTCAAAATAGGTTGATTTATAAGTTCGGTGGTCTGATTGACGAGTTCGTTAGTTCAGTTTAAACCCCTAGACCCTCCTATGCGTTACAACGGATCCTTGGAAGTCACATTAGGGTCACAAGAGTGATCCACAAAAAAAATTACACATAAAAACATTTTTTTCCTCAAACACTTATTAAACTATAAAATCAATTTCTGTTTAAAATACCATTTCAGGAAGTCGTTTAAACACATAACAAAAATTTCAGAAAGTGTTTTACAGACACTATCATAAAACAATACATGACATACATGCCCACTAACTGTACAATACCGTACTCAGAGGCAACGCCAAGAGAACTCCGAACACTGATGTCAAACATTATACCATGATATATTCTTTTAACCTGCGATGGTAAAAATAACGTGAGCTTGGAAAAGCTCAGTAATACATAACTACCAAAAGTTGCTATAAGCTCATGCAGATATATGATAGGCATAACATTTTCATGATGTTCCAAGTAGTAACAGTCTTCATTCCATTTCCGCTATTTCAGGGTAACGTTATACTGGAGAATAACAGTACTTGTTCTTTATTCAATCATCGACTAACAAACGGGAATTATACAAGCTGATAGATTACGAAGATGGAAACAAAGAGTTTAGTGTCTAGTGTGTTCCAATAAGTGCAGGTCAAACATGCATAAATACATACCAGTCATATCATAAGAACACATAACAATTCAATGCAGATGTTCAAGTACATATAAGGGTTTACTAGTAACTACCCTCCAACCTTACACCAATATGCAGTCCCCCAGAACTACATCCATAAGGACTTACCCTAGGCCCGATGGGCATAGGTGCCACCTAAAGGGATGCCTTAGGTCCATAAGGATTTACCCGTGCTAAAGCACCGAAACCTACCCAAAGGGAGACCTAAAGTCCATAAGGATTTACCAGCTGGATCAAGGCTGTACCAACAGAGACTTTATAACATAACCCAACAATATACCCAGATAACAATCGATATTCAGATTTCAGACATGAGTAACAGAATACATATGACAGACATATTCCATTCGAGGCATCAAAAACAGAAGTTCATGCTCTTTAGAAACATATATGGGTATACCATTGAGCAGACGATATCATCATTCATCATGCATACAGAGTGTACCATAATAGGTCAAGCTAACAAATTATATTATTACTTACATCAGGCAGACAAACAATAATATCACATGTCAAATAACCACATAGCACAATCATATACTAAGCATACAAATCAAGCGGACTTATTACGAGTAGGCAGAAAATGTTATCAGATGTCCAGTTCACCATTTCATCAAGCATATCATCGTTCATAATTAAGTCATTAGATTGTTTACTAACATGTAATAATCATACAACACATTCAACTGAATGTAGCACACATGGAACACACTAGATGAAACAGTTTATTTCTTGAAGATACTCGGTATTTACAGAAGGGGATACATTGATTTTTTGACAATTTGGACAAACTTCAAAAACGAGATCCCTATTAAAAAGGGTTCATACTAACGGATCAAACCAGATATTCAGGAATTGATACATCAAGATCTTAGAGAGTTCAGATATATCATGAGTGATTCAATCATTTAAGCCTGCAAGATCATTATGGTCATTTTATCATACATTGGCATTTTGGAAATTTATACCAACGTGGCATGAATAGTCGCTCAGGAAATTCTATTTGCTCATCAGGTTTCCAACCATGCATTTAGAGATTTCTATGCCAAGATCTTTCACGATATCAGATACATTCAGGGCTATTTTGATTACTTTGGCCAACGAGGTCATTTTGGTCATTTAACTACCAGGGGTGATTTTGTAATTTAGCCCAATAATGATAAAATGACGATTTAAAATATTTAAGATTTCTAGAAGTTTATCGAGCCCTCAAATCCATTCGAACTAACATATCCCAAGCTTGTAGTACTAACCAACCCTCCTAATGTATCCGGTTGTATCGTATATCTGGACGATTGCTTTCATATTTCACCACAGGACTTGCCACGGAGTAGTCGAACTTATATTTTGTGCGGAAAAACTTCCAACCTTATATTAATATTATGAGTGATTAACATACATGAGTAATGCTTCAACCCTTAGGGGCATTTTAGTCATTTTTAGCTTTATTTGTATTTCTAGAATCTTATCAGAGGCAATTTACTTATTCCAGTTAAGGGAGTGTTTCAATCATTGAAGCTCGGGATATCCCTCATTCCTGTCAATTGAACCATATATAGTATTTCAATCATTTAAGTACTCGTGGGTGTTTCAACCATTCAAGAAATTTTGGTACCTCCAACCAGTTCATTCAATTTCAGAACTCAAAGGTTTATCCCTCGTTCCAGTTAATTTGCAAAGGTGTCTGAGGATACTTCAGATTAATTTATCCATCGTTCCTTTTTGGTCAATACGATCCTTCCGATTAATTTAACCATAATAGTACTTCTAATACATTAAGTCGTTTCCCGAAAATCTATATTCAGAGATTCATTCCAAAATCAAGGAAACCTAACACCTTTCAATCTCAAAGGTTTAAATCTTGTTACCATAACTTTCCAGTTCGAGGTTTTCAGATGAATCTGGTTGTTTTACGACATCTAGGGTATTTTAGTCATTCTCATACCTTAAGGGCATTTTCGTAATTTCATATCCAAACATTCTTCACATTTAATCATTTGACACTAATAATCAGATTTGGAGATTAGTTGGCTTATTAATTACTTATTGAACTCCGGATCCTTCTAACTTATTGATCTTCTCATTCGAGCATTCCAATCTAATCTAGATTATCATACTTATTTTCATATCCGGTTTGGCTAGAGCAGAATTAACAGTACTCAACATCATTTTTATGCATGCATTAACAAATACCAACATGTTCATAAAGCATACAAGAGGTAGTAATGTATTACCTTAAATCCTGCTATATCTGTCGATCCTTGAAATTGACATTCTAACACACTTGAACCTGAATTTGATGTCCCTCAACATCTTGTATTCAAGGAACCGTGAATACCTTCAATTACACAAATTCTATTTCAGTTCTTATTCGCATTACTCTTAATTGAATAATTAAGCACATATACAAGTTTAGATTCAAGGTCAGATTCGGAGGCTTTCGAATTCGAATTTGACAAAACGAGCTTCAAAAAATGGACTCAGGACGTCTAAAAACATAAAATAAGGTTTTTCGAATAATTTGACTTATGGTCAACGGTCAAAGTCAACGCTGACGTCAGTAGTCAACGGGTCAAAGGTCAACGCTGACGTCAGCGGTCAACTGGTCAAAGGTCAACCGAGTTGACTCAATGGGTTGACTTGGTCAACGGGTTGACTCACTGAGCTGACTCAGTCAACGGGTCAAACTCGGGTCGGGTCAACAGAAGCGAGTCGGGTTAGACGGGTCAAGTTTGGGCTTTGACCGGGTTGGACATTACGGGCTTGGGCTTGACCCAAAACCATTGGGTCTATAATGGTTCGGTTCAAGATTGGGCCGATAGACTGTGGCCAGACCGAGTCCAGCACCAGTCGACCGGTTCAGGCCGACGGACACCACATACAGTGGTCGGAAAATGCCCTCAGGCCGCGCGTGGTCGCCACACGCGGCCAAAAATGGCCGGACATCACACCGGAATAGCAACACACTAACCATTAACACATATATTTCAGCTAAAAACCAGAAACCCGAGCTGGAACCTTACCAACATACCCAAAACGAACGGTAACACAACCGGGCTGGCGAAACTCCGAAGAGGCTTAAACGGTGGCCATTCGGTGATTGATGCTATGGGTTTTGGTCGTGCCGATGCAAGGGGTTCAAAGGCGGAGGCGGTGCGACGAACGACTAACGGGGGTGGCCAAAAATTTCGAAAATAGTAGGGGCGATGCTTGAGGTTCTCACCGAACCTTTCAGGAAGCTTTCACGGTGAACGAAAACTCAGACGCGTGAGTGACTGACGGGGTTGGGTTTGGGGTTCAATGGCACAAATGGTTACGTCTCTCACCCACCATACCAAGTCACTAATTATTTTTACCATTTTTATGTTAATTCTTGGCGTAAAACATTAAGTGGCCTAGCACATAATGAAATAAAAAGTCTTAGCTTAAAAAATTGTGCCAATGATAGTTAGCCGACTTCCATATTCTCACCATACTTAAAATTGAACTTAATCATGGGAAGAAGCATGAAAAATACTTAGATTTTTTTAGTTGCCAATTATTCTTACACTGTCTGCTAAGTGCTGAGTTTTGCTTGTGTACTAAGTTTAACACTGCCTGCTTTATTTAATGAAAATCTCTTAATTGGATGCAGGATTGCCGCCACGGAAGCACAGGGCAGCTAAGTAGAAAAGCAAGCCGCCATGGCCGCAGCACAAAAATGCTTAAAACCTTAGAGGTGCCCAAAATAGGCTCTAGGAAGGATCATGAGCAAGGACACTCCGCTACTATTAAAGTCCAAGTATCTAAAATTATTTGAAGTGACAGACAAATTAGCAAGAGTAAATGAAAGCCTTCACGATATGACTCTATTCAAAGGGTTCAGAGTTTCGTAGTATGCTCCTATCTTAGCTTCAGACCTAGAGAATAGTTGTGGTGAGCTGAAGCCCTTAAGGCCATGATCAGAAAAAGGAGGAAAGAAGTGCTTAACTGTTCTGCTAAGGCAACAACTCATATCCTTTTTCGTATTTAATTATTTTTAGCATTCTTTGTTTACTTAGTATACTCAGCATGGACACAGACCTGCACACACTGCACTGGCACTAAAAAAATTAAATTCTAAGTTATTTCATGCCATTCCCTATCACTAACATAAAATAGCCACCACGGCCTTGAGGTAAGAAATCAAGTTAAAGGCTAAGTTTCTGTTAATTTTTGTGCAAGGGGTAGATTTACGAGTTAGGTTGCATTGCTTGAGGGCAAGCAATAGTTAAAGTTTGGGGGTGTGTAGAGTGTCCATAAGTTCTATATTTTGTACACATTCATGCCCTTATTATTGTTGTTATTAAGCTCATTTAGGCATATTTAGGTGCATTGTATGCATAATAACATTATTTGCTCTTTTACCATGCTTTTTTTGAATATTCTCTATTTGGTTAAGAAAAGATATTGTTTTATTTTAAGTTTTCATTTTCAGGTGTTGTAGCTGTGTAGAGAAGGAGAGGACAGAAAAGTAGGGAGCAAAAGGAGTTGTACTGAAGCAGTTCCAAAGTGCCGCCAAAGACGTTGCCATAGCAGCCAGCCGCCTAGGCAGTAATACACCGACTCAACCAAGATGGGCTTCGATTTATATAGGATGATTTTCTAAATCCAACAAGCTCAGCCTTGCAATATTCTGAAGCCTGGAACGGTGTGCAGAGCAGATTAAAGATTGATAAGTAGGAATACTTATCTTTACTTGCTAGAGAAGGCAACGTCCAAAAGGAGTCTACATTCAAGTCAAAGAAGTGAGCATTTAATGTAAAGAAACTTTAAAGACTTCAACTTCAAGGAGGACTCAAACTTAAGGCCTTGAGCCCTATATATACCCATGTATTTGAGGGTATAGGGGAGGAGATTACATTTTTAAATAACCATAGCTGTCTCCTAGTCTAATTCTCCTATAGGGTTTAGGTTTTTGTAGGTAAAGTAGTTGTGAGAAACGGTTGTAATAGTTGAAGTTGTTTTTGCAATAAAATACTCTTTGTTTGCTTAATTCATGTACTTCGCTTCCTTCAATTAGTTCCAAAAGTCCTGTTGAAGTATCCATTTTTCGGGCACGACAGTGTCAAACTCACGATAGAATTAAGCACGGTCTTATCATGAAGAGGTGTTGACTAATTCAGCTTAGACATAAGTTAGAATTTTAGCAGCTAAAAGGAGCAACCAAACATTGAATGTCTGTGTTAGGTTTTCGATGAGATTGCTAGGTATTGCCTACATCACGCAGCAACATAATCCTAGCCTAGACATAGGTAGAATCACTTCAGAATTTCTTCTCCGAACTTGGAGTATTTTCGAGACTTGCCGTCGGGACTTCTCTCCATCTCATTTGCTGGGACAACGAAAGTTGCAAGAGCAGAGTGCCGCCATGGCAGCGAAAGTTGCCGCCAACTCAATCTGTCATTACCCGCCAAGGCAGCAGATCGTGGCAGCGCAAAACACACTTAATATTTACAACGCAGTCTACACACTACTGAGCTACAACTACTTGGCCCAATCTATCAACCTGGTCTCTCTCTCTTTTCAATTACTTGTGTTTTTACTTGTATGCTTTTTAATATTAAGAAATTTAATTGTGCAATTTACTATTTCCTTGTGCAGGAAAACACTCATAGAAGTTGTTCCAATCCCTGTGAGAGACGATATCTTATATACTATAACTTGACAGGAGTGTTCACTTGCGCTCATAAATAGAGAACACCCAAACGCTCTACATTGGGGCAAAGAACTTAGCAAAGTTCTGAGATGATTTCATGAATCTGAAGCAGAACGACATGTATGTGAATGATTATGAGATAGAGTTCATGAGGCTGATACAATATCATTCGGGTTAGTGACCACAGAGAAAGAAAAAAATGACTGGTTTCTAAAAGGGTTGCGTCCAACGATTAAGGCGGAAGTCGCCTTGCATATGGATAAGGAGTACAAAGAGATTACTGAACGAGCTAGGACTGCTGAGCGGAATGAGGCAGAGATGAAGAAACTTGAATCTCAGGGTACCGATCAAGCTAGTAAGCAACCGACCGCATCAGTTCAGCATAGTCAGGGTAATCAATCTAGGAAAAGGGCTATAAAGGAGTTCGAACATCAGGGTTATTCTAGAGCTAGACAAGTGACATCTATTTTTTCGACCACTAGTGTAGGTGGTTCGACAGGTTCTCGTTCTTTTCCCAAATGTTCTTACTATAACAAACGACATGTTTATGAGTGTCGAAAGAAATTGGGAGCATGTTTCTTATGTGGTTCTTTAGAGCACTTTCGTGGAGAGTGTCCCATCGCTCATAGTAGCAACCAAGCCCCGACACAATCTCAAAGGTTAGTACAAGCACCATCTATGGGTAGTGGCCAGAATAGGCATGTTGCTTCAGGTAATTCTAGTAGAGCTAGATCTACACAAAGTAATAGATCAGATGCTAGACGGTCAAGGTTGGCTTATGCAACTAAAGCTCGTGAGGGTTATGATGATGAGCCAGAGGATAAAGCAGGTACATTTATGATGTTTTTAGTTTTTACTTTTATGTTGAAGAGTGAAGAATTTAGAGCGTAGAATTTTAAGATGTGTCAGTTAATTTTTAGGGATTTATCTCTAAGTCTAAAAATTTTAAGGACAAAATTTCTTTAAAGGGTGAGAGAGTTGTAACGCCCCAAAAATTACACCCAAATTGTAAACAATAGATTCATAATATCCCAAATTTAGAAACCTAATTTTGAAATCCCTAAATCTTAAAACCCTAATGATTTGGGAATTTGATTCAAAAACTCTAACTGAGTTCGAGGATTAAATTGAGAAAATTTAGATTTATGAGACTTAATATAGAAATATAGGGGTACACATGAGTATTTATATGTATTATAGCTTGTATGGTTGACATCACGTGCATACGATTTTCAAAATGTGTTTTAATTATGACTTATGAAATATTTGATTTATGAAACATCAGATTTACGAATCTCTGATTTATGGATTTATGGACTATGGTTTATGAAGTATGTTTACAGAATATTGGAATTATGGAACATTATTTATGAAATTTGATTTCTAATCATCATATCATTGTATGAGCATGGGTTGGGATTTGTTCAAGGAAGTTCAGTGGTTTCACCCTTCGGGCTGAATTCCACTTCGGATTGGCAGTTGTAATGAGGAGTTCTAGGGAACTTTCCTCTTGGCGGTTGTAGTTGGGTGCATTGCATTGCGCTTGTGATTTATGTGTTATGCTTTAATAAATTTTAAGAAAATATTACTATGGTTTTACGACTATGATTTTCTTGCACTTTAGAGACACACTAAGCTCTTTATCTTACTCCCCCATAGTTTCCTCTTACAGATATTTTTGGACTTTAGGCGACGTGATACTTGAAGGATCTCACATTTTATCTGGTTATTTTATTGTTTAGTACTATACTTTTATTTGAGTTATTTAGAATATTATTTATTATTTTTAGACATTGATGTGATTTCATATTTTGGGACTATTTATGTTTTGTGATTGTTTTAGCATTCATTCACTGGGGTTTTATTCAGTGATTTCTTAAATTCGCTCTTTTCTTCTAGGCCGGGTTTAGGGGGTTACACCCATATCTAGAATGGAAGCTATTAGGATGCTTCTTGCATTTGCTTGTTATCATGAATTCAAGCCTTTTCAAATAGATGTAAAAAGTGCTTTTCTAAATGATTTTATAAATGAAGAAGTTTATGTAGAACAACCACCCGGTTTTGAAGATCCAAAATATTCAAACCATGCGTTTAAACTTTAAAAAGCTTTATATGGTTTGAAACAAACGCCTAGAGCTTGGTATGAAAGATAGTAAAACTTTTTTATTGAAAAAGGTTTTAACAAAGGAAAGGTAGATACTACATAGGGACGGAGCCAGAAAATCGATTGAGAGGGGGCAAAGTACAATTAGTTATAGAATCCAACAAAACAAATTAACATTCATTGCTAAAATAATTGAAAACAAATGTATCGTCAACCTAACAAAATGGAACATGTCTTTCTTTCATGTCACAAAGTCACTAATAATTGAATCTACATCAAATGTTTTAGCAATTTCTTTTTCAATATATATCAGCAAACAATTGGATAGAAATTCATCTTCAATCTTGTTTCGAAGCTTGTTCTTAATGATGTTCATCGCTGAAAATGATCGTTCCGTAGTAGCTGTAGAAACTGGAAGGGTAAGAATGAGAGTAACCACTCTATATACAAGAGGATAAATTTCGGACTATCTTGTTTTCACCAACCATTGACACAAATCAAAAATAGTTTCCAAACCTTTGAAATCTGAAAGTTGTCGCACATGATCAAAATGCTCAAATTGCATTCTTAATTGCATCATCTCATGTTCAGCAAAGTCTGAAGGATAAAATTTCTGAACCAATTGACAAATGCCTTCAATTCTAAAACAAGTGTGCATCTCTTTTGGATCTAATGCTGAACTAAGGGTAAGCAATTTCATTGTATGATCATTGAATTTATCATTCAACTCTTGCAATTGAGTATCAATCACATTATTAAAAATATCTATTTTGTAATGCTGCTCCATTGTAATGTCATCTTGTTGATGATGAGCCCTTCCTTTTCTTGCAACATAATGAGCATTCAAATCCGGAATAGGTATAATAATTGAGTCACAAAAGGTTATCACCTTAACAATTAGGCAATCCTATCCTTCTCCCTTAACTTTTGAAGCAATGACTTAGTAGATGAAACAAGATGCATCGTATTTAAAATGTCTTGAGATTGTTGTTGCAATGTCAGATATAACATGTCAGAAATTTCAAGAACTTTCTTCATGAGATGCATGATGAAAACAAACTCAAAAGACGTTAAAGCTTCATATGCTGCATCTGCTTCTACACGTTGAGTTGAAGTAGCTCCGTCATCAATAATGTTCAACAAAACTTCACATGTTACACTAAACATATTGATTAAGCTAGAAACAGATTTCAAATGTGAACTCCATCGAGTATCCCCTGACCTTTGTAAAGTGCCAATTTGATGAAGTCCTTTTCCACTTTGAATCTCATCGATATCAAGTGAACAAGAAACATTTGCATCATGGGCAGCTTTTAACTGATCAGTATGCTTGCATGAGGCACCGACTATATTGACAATAGAGCTCAGCTTATTGAAGAAACATTTAATACATATAACTACTTTTGAAGCAGCAACTAATGCTAATTGCAATCGATGTGCCATACAATGAACATAATAAGCATATGGACATACACTTAGAATCAAAGCTTGTAAGCCATTCAATTCAATGTAGATGCAACGATGTCTTTAACATGAACATCCAAATTATATTGAGAAAGGGAAAAACATATCCCATCTTTCAATGTAGATGCAGCGGTGTCTTTAACATGAACAAGTCCAAAAAACCGCTCTTTCACATATCCATTCTTTTCAACATATCTCAACACAATGGGCATTTTCTCTCTTTTAGCATGACCTCGAGCTGCATCAACTATTATACAAAACTTTGCATCACCAATCTCTTCACGAATAACATTTTTCACTTTATTTGAGAGGACCATCAATATTTCCTTTTGTATCTATGGTAAAGTGTATGTAGCATTTTTCAGAGCTTTCTCTATAGCCGTTGCTACTTCATCATTGTAAGATGCTATTAAATGATGCAATTGAAGAAAATTCTCAGGCCTTTATGACGTTTTACTTTCATCATCACCTCTAAACGCACATCCTTGAAATGCAAGCCACATAACTACATCAATTGAAGCTTTCAATCGAACTTTATTCTCCACAACTTGTTGAGATGAAAATTGTTCAAAAAAAATTTCTAAACATGTGAGGATTGATTGACTAGGAGTGCACATTCTCTTTCAGCATTTCGATGTGTAGAATTGTGATCTTTTCCATCATGTGATAAAAATAAACAATTTTTACCACCTCTCACCTTCTTCCAGTTTTGAAACCCATCAACGGTAAAAGCATTTGAACCAGAAGGACCATTTTCCTTGTGAAAAAGGAAACATAGAAGACAAAATGCTGCATCTTTACTTGGAGAATATTCCAACCAAGACAAGAATAGTTTAAACCATGATGCTTGAAAGCTTCTTCGAGGAGCTTTGTTTGATTTCGGGTACTCTGTAAGAATGGCTTGATATGGACCAACTTTAATATAAGCTCGTCGAATCTCATCTCGCATGTTAACATGGTACTGCCATATTTACTTTCGCAATCCCGGATCAGGCTCTAATAAACTAATATCAAAACCTTCATTAACTTCAATTCTCTGAGCTCTAGTAGGATTGTAATTAGAAATTAAGGAATTGGGATTTGATAACGTATTTGGCTGCTAAGTTGGAGATGATATTTCAACATTCTTCCTGTTGAAAAAAGCATCGATTGTAGATGATTTTTTCATCTATAAAAAACATACATTTAGATATTAATTATTAATTTGATGCATGATCTATCAAGTAAATCGGTATGAGGAAAAAATATCTAAATAAATTATTCAAAATTCTCTAAAACACCATCATTCATCACTAATATTAACAAAAATTTAATTATTCAAACTAGACTCTAATGAAATGCGTCATTAATATTAACAAAAATTCAATTAGTCAAATTATAGGTAAACTAAGTAAATGCAAAACTACAAAAAAAAGCATTTATATAAAATTTAAAATATCTAATATATAATTTAAAGAGTATATAAAATTATATAGAATGAAAAAAATAAATAGAACACCACCCATGTCTCTTGGGAGCCACCACCCAAACTCACTGGTTTTTCACAAATCACAAATAATTATACATTTCTTTAAATCATATCTTATGTGAACTGAAATTCCAAATTCTTCGAGCAATCGAGCTAATATTTAGAAATCAACGTACCACACTTAGTTTCATAGCATTCAAACTTGAGCATGTGTCACAAATTGCACATAAATGTACTAGTCAAATATAGTAAAAAAATAAAGCATGATCATAGTGTCACGAGGCTAGATTTCGACTCGCTAACCCGTGCGGCCTTAGTCGACGATCTTAGGTCGGGGACTAAGTAAGCCTTTGAAAAGCTAAGCGGATGTGCTTAGAATGATGCTGTGCGGAAGCTTTGGAAAATATTTGTGTGATGGCTAAGCAAGGCAAAGAGAAGAGGCAAGGGATTTATAAAGCAACGAGCCTCGTTAAAAACTCCCCCTAAGCCTAGACGGGGAGAAAAGAGTACTCGAGCCCTCTTGTATTAAGAAAGAACAATGAAAGAAGAAAGATGGGAAAAGTGGAGTGATTACAAAGGTTGGGCAAGGCTCCTATTTATAGCCTTGGCCCCCTAGATCTAATGGCTAGGAACGACTCGATCCAATGGCTATGGATGAGTCTTACAAAGAGAATCAACTATAAATGGCAACTATATCACTCTATTACATGGTTGCCTAAGATAAGTGCCCAATGACATCATTGTGTTGGTGGCATTGGCTTGTTTCCTCAAATGTGGCTTCAAGGATGGAAGCTTTCCTCGAATAGTCTCCATGGAAGATACCTTTCCATGTGAGTTGGTCCAAATATGACTCCTTGGCTTTGGTCTTGGATGCTTGGGCGGATTGGGCTTGGTGTGGCCCGGATCTTGACTCCAAAACCTCCTCTTTAGCACGTTGGGTGCTAAAACAGGCCCTAGGGGTGTGGGCAATGCGGATGGACAGCCCCTAGGCCTCTTGGCGTGCACATCGGGTGCGAACTCGGCCTCATAGGCGTGCACGTCGGGTGCGGGCTTGAGCTTCATGGTTTGTGCGCCATGAAGGGTGGAAGGCAAGGCCCCCTCGTGTGTGGACTCGGCCTCCTTGGTGAGCACGTCGGGTGCGGGCTCGGGCTTCATGACTTGGGCGGCATGAAGGTTGGATTGCATGGCCCCATTGTGTGCAAACTTGGTCTCCATTGTGCGCACATCGGGTGCGGGCTCGGGCTTCATGCCTTTGCCGGCATGGAGGGTGCGTGGCAAAGGCCCCTCGGGTGCGTGTGTTAGGCCCCCTCGAGTGCAAGTCGTGTGGGCAGCACATGGGGTGCTAGACAAGGCCCCATGTGCGGACGAACTGGCCCAGCTCGGTTGTCTTGGGCGCGGACACCACCAAGGGCGTTGTGCATGGCCCCTTGGTGCGTGGAAACAACAACACTTTGTGTCCCTCGGTCGGGTGGTGCGAGTGGTGCGCGAAGTTTAGCACCTATGGGTGCGGGAGACTCAATCTCAAAAAGTGAGTCGGTAACATTCTCCCACACTGAAGCTATCAACGTCCTCGTCGATTGGTAAGGATGAGACTCGGTCGCCTTGTTCTCGAACGGCCCCGACTCATCGTCTTGTTCCCGCTTGGATAAGGGAACTAGGTCCTCGAACGATTGCCTCTCCTTGGCAAACTCACGATCATCCTCGGCTTTGGGATGATCCGTCCAAAATGAAAGGCCTTTGTGCCTTGACGATTGGCCCGTCTCGATGGTTGGTCTCACCTTGCTTTGTGCTTGGCTCGATCGCATCGGCGGCCTGAAAACAAAATCAGAGTAAGTTAGTCTTAAATCATCAAAATAACTTAACTTACTCACCTCGGACACAAGGTCCTTGTCGGGTGGCTTCACTTCGCCTTGTCGATACTCAAGGCAAGTGATGATGGCGGGGTCTTGTAGTATATCCCCTTCAGCGCTCTCTAGCACTCGTCTCTCGTCATGGATGAAGGTTGGATTCTTTCGGCTTGTTCCAACTACTTAATCACTCGGTTCTTCGCTTGGCATCGCAAGCAACCTGCGGAGAAAATCACAACAAGTTAGATCCGAATTCAATTGAAAAATTGGACCACTTACCTCGTCGCTCGACTCTTTGTTTTCCTTGTTGCATGGTTCGACTAGGATAGTCGTTCGCCCCACGTCTTGATTTGGATCTTCACTCAAACTTGTAGAATCCCTACAAAAATCCAAATAATCTTGAGTTAGAATGGATTCTTTAAACAATAAAGAACCACTTACCTCGGACTCAAGGTCCTTTTCATCTCGATCCACTTTGCCTTGTCGATACCCAAGGCAAGTGTTGGCATGGTTGGGCCCTTCTTCAATGGGCTTGGGCATCACGGTGCTTGATTCTATGGATTCATGCCAATCGTCCATGGGATTGGTCCACTCATCAAATTCGGCTTGCACTTTCTCAAGGAAAAGTGCTAGCTCATCTCCATCGGCTTGATCTACTTCACCAAACTCGATCACATCGTCCACCTTACTCTTTGGCGGACTAGTAGCATACCCACGGCTTGAGGCATTGGCTACTTCCTTCGAATAACTTGGGTTGCACTTCCAAGCAAAGTCATACTTTGCAAGGATTTTCTCCCAACGAATCTGCTTAGAGGACAACCTGGCATGGGTTAGAAAATATTTATCTAATGGATTTGGGGAAAAGACGTCAAACCTCGACCCATTTAAGCGTTATCTCCAAGTGTGCAAGCAATGCACGGTTGCGATAAGCTCTTTGTCACGACCCGGTTGACTCTTCTCGGACTCGTTGAGCACTCGACTCTCTCGAACAATCGGAACTCCCTTCTCTAAGAGGATTCCTTCAATGAAGTTGGCATTTGCGAAGGTATGGACTTCGAATGCCTTCACGTCCTTGATCTCATCAAAGACTTGTTCCGTTGTGTCGGAAACTTCCATGGATTCTTCCATGGCTTCATCATCGTTGGCTATCTTGGTTGAACCTGCATAGTCCTCATCGTCGGATTTTGGCAAATCAAGTGCATTAATGTGTTTTAGACAAGATAAACCGATAACAAATGCGTATACATCAAAAGAATCACAACGTAATACCTTGATGTTTGTTGTGCCTCGGAATTCGCCAATTTGATAGGGCACATCCCTCGCGATTCCCACAACTGGTTCATTACTAAAGCTGACTGTCTCAACTTGATTATTTACCTTCTCAACTTGAAGGTTTAACGTCTTCGCAACTCGCTCGGACACGAGAAGTGAATGTGCACTCGGATCCACTAGTGCACTTAGTTTTGCATCGGGAAACACTACGTCTACAAACGTAGGCCTCTCTCCATCGAAGTCACTCTCGACTTCCAAAGAATCACAAGATGAATCATCATCGTCGCTGGAATACTCCACGTAATATGTGGACTCGTTGCACATTTGCAACCTTTCCTTAACCAAAGTTGCGCTATCGAACTTTGACGCCCCAACAACCACCAAACTAGGTGATTCACCGAACAAGGAAGCAAGCTTTACGGCCTCGATCTCGTTGGGCAAGACATGCTCCTTGAACGCCTCTACCATACCAAATGGTAGCACATTGCACTTCTTATCAAGCTTCAAAGCCTCGATCTCGTCGGACTCGTCCCGTAACTCGGACTGCTTGATTTTGTGCGAGCATTGGAAAGACAAGTGTGGATTTTCACACCTCCAGCATCTCGAAGGCTCCCTCTTTGGGCAGTCTACAACATCATGTTTGATCCTACAAAGGGACAAAACCATGAATTAGTAAAAACACTATTCAAATGTGATTTACTTACCTCGCTTTCAAACGAGAATTTTTGTGACTCTACGTCCATCTTTGTCGCAACGTCCCTTCTTCTTCCTCGCGCCATCTCGTCTCGGATAGGAGCGGAACTCGCTCTGATACCACTCGTCACGGGGCTAGATTTCGACTCGCTAACCCGTGCGGCCTTAGTCGAGGATCTTAGGTCGGGGACTAAGTAAGCCTTCGAAAAGCTAAGCGGATGTGCTTAGAATGGTGTTGTGCGGAAGCTTTGGAAAATATATGGGTGATGGCTAAGCAAGGCAAAGAGAAGAGGCAAGGGATTTATAAAGCAACGAGCCTCGTTAAAAACTCCCCCTAAGCCTAGACGGGGAGAAAAGAGTACTCGAGCCCTCTTGTATTAAGAAAGAACAATGAAAGAAGAAAGATGGGAAAAGTGGAGTGATTACAATGGTTGGGCAAGGCTCCTATTTATAGCCTTGGCCCCATAGATCTAATGGCTAGGAACGACTCGATTCAATGGCTATGGATGAGTCTTACAAAGAGAATCAACTATACATGGCAACTATATCACTCTATTACATGGTTGCCTAAGATAAGTGCCCAATGACATCATTGTGTTGGTGGCATTGGCTTGTTTCCTCAAATGTGGCTTCAAGGATGGAAGCTTTCCTCGAATAGTCTCCATGGAAGATACCTTTCCATGTGCGTTGGTCCAAAGATGACTCCTTGGCTTTGGTCTTGGATGCTTGGGCGGATTGGGCTTGGTGTGGCCCGGATCTTGACTCCAAGACCTCCTCTTTAGCACGTTGGGTGCTAAAACAGGCCCTACGGGTGTGGGCAATGCGGATGGACTGCCCCTAGGCCTCTTGGCGTGCACATCGGGTGCGGACTCGGCCTCATAGGCGTGCACGTCGGGTGCGGGCTTGAGCTTCCTGGTTTGGGCGCCATGAAGGGTGGAAGGCAAGGCCCCCTCGTGTGTGGACTCGACCTCCTTGGTGAGCACGTCGGGTGTGGGCTCGGGCTTCATGACTTGGGCGGCTTGAAGGTTGGATTGCAAGGCCCCCTTGTGTGCGGACTTGGTCTCCATTGTGCGCACATCGGGTGCGGGCTCGGGCTTCATGCCTTGGCCGGCATGGAGGGTGCGTGGCAAAGGCCCCTCGGGTGCGTGTGTTAGCCCCCCTCGGGTGCAAGTCGTGTGGGTAGCACATGGGGTGCTAGAAAAGGCCCCATGGTGCGGACGAACTGGCCCAGCTCGGTTGTCTTGGGCGCGGACACCACCAAGGGCGTTGCACATGGCCCCTTGGTGCGTGGAAACAACAGCACTTTGTGTCCCTCGGTCGGGTGGTGCGAGTGGTGCGCGAAGTTTAGCACCTATGGGTGCGGGAGACTCAATCTCAAAAAGTGAGTCGGTAACAATAGTAATTTGCTCTAATGTTACGGTCGAACACTAGCTAATTAGATCATGGCCAAACATTTAAAAAATTCTAAAATAAAATTAAAAGAAAATTTAAAATATCACAATGTATAAGACTTTTTACCAAAATAACAATTTCAAGATTCTAAACTTCAATTGTAAATTGTCACAATTATGAAATCCTACGTAAGCATACATTTATAAATTGTTAGTTTTGGTTCTCAAAAGACTTACACTAAAACAATGAATTTACTGCAACTTTTAGTAAAAAAAATTGTTGCAACTTGCAGCTCATTTGATACATACAACTACTACTCTAGTATATTAGAGAAGAATAAATAAAAAAACCAATTGAAAACTACCTATTCTTTTGAGTCTTGTCTTTGGTGGTCTAGTGCAGTGGATAGTGGTGGTTTGCTTTGTGTGATTGTTATGTCCCAACTTTACAAGGTTTGAGAGTTGGTATGAGTGAATAGCAGACAGGGCAAATAGGCAATCGAATTCAAAGGAAAAATTGAAAAGTCGTGGTTCATGAGAAGGAAGGAGAAATAAGGAATAGGAGCAATTTTTAATATTCTTAGTTTATTAAAATAAAAAATATTATTTTATAATATATAAAGGAATTGAAACGCTGACAGAGAAGAGCATAGAAGCAATTTTTTGTATTTTATTTTATTAAAATGGAAATATTGTATTAATTTATAATATATATTACTTTATTACTTTACTTTTCATTGCTATTGGCACTTGACAGTAACCTATTACCTATGTATTGTCCATTACGTGGCAGGGGGCAATGGAAATTAACCAAAAGGTTGGGAGGGGCAATCTCTTTTCATTAACTATATTTATTATATTATATGATATGTGAGGGGGGGGGGCAGCAGCCCCTCCCACCAACCAAACACCTATGTCCCTGATACTACACTCTTCATAAAAAGAAAAGGTAAAAATATCTTAGTAGTACAAATTTATGTTGATGGTATCATTTTTTGTTCTACTAATGAATTACTTTGCCAAGAATTTGCAAAGTTGGTACAAGGTGAGTTCAAAATGAGCATGATGGGGGATCTCTCATTCTTCTTGGAACTCCAAATCAAGCAAAGGAAAGATGACATCTTCATCAACCAAGCTAAATACATCAAGGACATACTCAAAAAGTTTGGCTTGGAGAATGTGAAACCTCAAGCCACACCAATGAGCTCTTCTACAAAGCTTGACAATATGAGGGAGGTAAGTGTGTTGATTTAAAGCTTTATAGATCAATGATAGGATCTTTGCTTTATCTTACTGCAAGTAGACCAGATATTATGTTTAGTGGTTGCTTGTGTGCTATATTTCAAGCTAGTCCTAGAGAATCACACCTACAAGTCGTTAAGAGAATCTTTAGATACCTTAGAGACACCCCTTGCTTAGGTCTTTGGTATCCTCGAGATTCCTCCTTTAGTTTGCATGCTTATCCGGATGTAGATTACGAAGGTTGTAAGATAGATAGAAAAAGTAACTCCAGTACTTGTCAATTTTAGGTAGTATGCTTATATCATGGTTTTCTAAGAAGCAAAATAGTGTAGCATTATCTACCACCGAGGCGAGATACATTTTGACTGGAAGTTGTTGTGCTCAAGTCCTTTGGATGAAACAACAACTCTTAGATTATGGAATTGATGTAGGTACCATCCATCTAATGCGTGACAATACTAGTGTCATTTGTCTCACTAAGAATCCCATCCAACACTCTAGAACCAAATACATAGAGATAAGACATCATTTCATTAGAGATCATGTCTTGAAAATGATTTAGTTCTAGAATATGTAGACACCTTGGACCAATTAGCGGATATCTTTACCAAACCTTTAGATAAAGAGCGCTTTTGGCCTCTTAGGAAAGAGTTGGGGCTTACTAGCCTTTCTTTAACCATAGAGCCTTTTTGGTGTTTAAATCTTGCTTGAATTTGATTGATTTCATTGCTTATGTGTTTTTGCTCTTATATGCATCTATCTTTGTTGTTAGTGGGAGTATCCATTTGTTTTTGCTCATTCTTGACGATCTCATATCATATTCATGCATTTCGATTTGATTAATTTCGAAATTTTGGACTTCTTGCAGCCAAAAATGTAATTTTTTGCTCAGTGGTATCGATACAGGTATCATGTATCGATACGAGTATGATGAGGTAGGATCGGTATAGGTTTACCTGTACCAATACGGGTTGAGGATCGGTACGGCTAAAAATCATATCGGTACGCAGTTTTGGTACGCATAGGTGGCGTATCGGTACGCGTGGCCGCTGATGTTTTAAATGGGCATTAAAGAGGGGTTTTCCTAATTAAACTCAACTTCTTACTTTTCTTAAAAACCCTAAGTCCAAAATCTCCTATTTAAACCCTTTGAAATTCTCACAAATCTTTAAAATCTTTTAGGGCTTTTGGTTTTTACATCATACCCAAGCAAAATCATCAAGCTTTGTGCACAACCATCTCCTCATTCATCCATAATCCTCATTCAATGTATCAACTTTACTTTCTTTAAATTTTGTTTTTGTTCATATTTATATATTGTATATGCTTAAAGACTTTACAAAAATTCTTTCAAAACTAAATATTTTTTGTTCGAATATAAAATTATATTCTTATATTTTTTTTCTACACTATTTTCAGTTTTTCTTTCACCAAAAATTCTTTTTATACTTTGTATATGATTTTAAACTATACAATATAATTTTTCTCTTAACATACCTTGATCACTTGATTATTTATTGGATTGAATGCGATGTTTATGCATACAATATAATTAATCTACTCTTGTCACCAATCATATGTCTTGAGCATCCACTATCAAGGTACCAAGTGTTTTGACTTGAAGCTTTGGACTCGTAGCAATGCCCCCTACAAAAAAAAAGATTAGATCTTGATTTTTGGTACCCAAACCATATTGGGTCCATGTGAGTTAGCTCCCAAATACTTGGTTCCCTTAGGAATCCTAGAAGAAATAGCATGTATATTATTAGAGACTACAAGTTCCTTAGGAACCCATACACTTCTAATCCTTTTAGCTTTAGGATGCTTTTGAGAGACTCTTTGTTTGTAGCCATTAAAGTTCCTCTTCACATAGTTGGGTTGAAGAACTTCCTTTTTTAAAACTTGATTTCCCAACTACGTTTAGAGAAGCTTTAAGCTCATTCACCACCTTGTGGTGATCATCATAAAATTCAGAGAGAAGATTGTTTAAACAACATTTTAATCTTGAAAATATTTTAAATCATCTTTTAAAGTCAAAACCGTCTCTTCAAGTTTCGAATTGGTTTTGGGTTTTTAAATCGGAAATCAACTTTTTGTTTTTCACAACCAATTCTTATATTTTTCAACCAATTATTCATAAACCTCTTGTAGCTCATCATAAGCTTCTTGAAGCTCATCAAATGTAAAATCAAAGCTAGATGAATTGAGGTTTACCTTAGGATCGTTTTCAATGGCCATGACGCAAAGATTTGCTACTCCGTGCTCCTCTCCATCGGATGATGATTCGTCATCGCTCCAAGTAGCAACATGGTCGTTTTGCTTCTTCTTCTTATCGAATCCCTTCTTCTTGAGTTGAGGGCAATTCGATCGAATGTGGCCCGGTTTCTTGCACTCATAACAAATGAGTTGATCCTTTTCTTCTTCTTTTCTCTTGTTCTTGAAGTCTCTTCTTCTTTGGAACTTCGTTCCCCGGTTGGACTTCATGAACCCAGAGAATCTTTTGGCTATCATAGCCAATTCTTCAAATTTATCTTCTTCACTTGAATTGCTCTCCTCTTATGGTAGTGAGGCTTTGAAAGCCATCATTTGTTTCTTCTTCTCCACCTCTTGCTTCTCTACTCTTCTTTCTTCTCTTTTCTTTTCTTTTCTCTTTCTTTCCTTGCTTCATGATCTCATGAGTAAGGAGAGACCCTACCAACTCATCGAGCTTCAAAGTCTTCAAGTTCTTTGCCTCGATGATTGTAGTTTTCTTCCCATCCCATGTTTCGGGAAGAGAGTAGAGTAGCTTTCGGACAAGTTTGTCTTCGGGAATGATCTCACCGAAGCCCTTAAGACCATTTACTATAACCGAGAACTGGTCGAACATCTTGGAGATGCTCTCATCTAGCTCTATCATGAAGTTCTCATAACTTAAGTTGAGGATCCCAATCTTGGTCTCTAACTTGTCTCACACCTCTTTTGCACTTGTGCATGATGACATTTTGGCATACATGTTGGGTTCAAGTGCACAAAACAACATATGTAGAACCTTGTCGTTTACTTGGAGTCTTCTCTGATCTTTATCGGTCATCTCCACCTTGGTCTTTGGAACAAGTCTCCCTTTATCATCTCTTTTCATAGGAAATGGTGATCCGTCTTCCACTACGTCCCAAAGGACATAGTCAATGGATTTGATGAAGAGCCTCATTCGGTTCTTCCAAAAGGGAAAGTTATCCCCATCGAAGAATGGTGGTTTAGTGATGGATTGTGACTCATACAAGCTAGGCCCAAAGGTAGATGTCATGGCTTAGATTAGATGTTGATCATCACTCTCCTAGGATCTCCTTTTGTGGATGTGAAGTCTTCTAAGAGGTAGGCTCTGATACAAATTGTTGAGTAGATCAAATGAATGTGATTTAACCAAGAGGGGGTGAATTGGCTTTTTAAATTTTGAGGGAGCAAATTGGAAATTGAAAAATGAAGAACAAGGCAAATTATAGTGGTTCAAGCTTCTAACAAGCTATACAACCACTATATTAGCTCTCACTAAGGATTTTCAACAATCTCCACTAAATGTTCTTCCCCTTCTCAAGCTAAGGAGGTAACCTTTACAATCAGTCAATCTTACTACCCAAAGATTGACCCAAAAGAATCTCTTTACAAAGAAGAAATTTGGCAAATGGAAATGTCTCTCACAAGATTGAAAATTTGAACAATTACAATCAAACACTCCCCCAAACTTGAACTAATGATTTACAATAAGGATTACAACATGTTGGGTACAAGATATGACTCTTATGAAGCTCAAAGGTTTAGAATATAGCTTGGATCTTGCAAGTAGGTTCAATAGTTGTTGATGAGGCTTTGGAGGCTTGCTTTTATACCCTTGCATTGATTTCGAGTCATTTGGTGGTTGAGGTCATCAATACAGAAATTGGAGCCTTTATTTCCCACCATAAATGCATGTCTGCACCTGCCCGTATCAAAACGCAAAAGCCCATACCGATCCATGTCTCAAAACAAAAAGAGTCGTTCCAAATAATAAAGAGGGGTGTATCGAAACACAGGAAGGCGTATCGAAACACTATAAGGGGGCGTATCAAAATGGCTTTGGCCGTACCGATACAATTTTTCTCGCTGAGCTACTGCTAATCTTCGTATCGAAACGGCCATAAGGCGTACTGATAAGGGTCAACTGCTTTTTAAAAATTGCTCATTCACAATAACTAACAAGTAACGGTGAAAAATAATAAATGCCAAGATTTTACAAATCTTTCAGACCGTATCGAAATGGCTGAGACCGTATCGATACGAAATGCCTAAATTCTTAAACTTAGAAGAAGGTAGTATCGAAATAGTATAAGTCGTATGGAAACACCTTGTCAAAATTTTATATTTTAATGCAGCTCGTATCGAAACTGTATAAACCGTATCGAAACAGTTTCTTCCAGTAGCCAAATAAAGTTTTGGTCGTATCAAAACACCATTGGGCGTGTCGAAACGCTTGTACGTTTTTGTAAAGTTTGGCTTAAAAACACTTAGAAATTTTTATAGGGTTTAAATTTTGACTTTGGAAAACAACTTGGGCTTAAAATTACTTGTCATTTGTGAGACTTTAAAGTACTTAAAAATTTATTTACTTTGCAAATAAGTACTTAAAATAATTTTTTATTTCAAAATCAAACATAGGTTTTACACGGTGGTAAGTGGTCCTCCATTCGCCAAGTCGATGACTTTTGGCTCTATTGTTTCCACGAGGGTAAGCGTCCAAACCTAGCTCAAATCATGTTTATCGAGCTTGTCTTCTTGGATCAAAATCGCCATACAACTCTTGTTTCTTCATTCACCTATGGTGCAGCCTTGAGTTTCATGTTCCACAAGCTATAGATCGATTGCTCTTTTGATCTTGGTGTACCTCTCACCAATCCCATTGATGACAAGTCTCTTCAGAAGGCCAAGTTCACATATTACAATGGATAGTAGATTAGAATCGAAAATCATCCCGGTGATGTTCAACCCGAACCTATGGCGAATCATCCGGTTATTCCAGAAGCTGTGGTTGCTCCTCCTTCCCTTGATGCTCTCACGACCTATCTTGATGGGAAGTTTGCTACAATAGATATTGGCTTCACCGAGATGAACACAAGGTTTGATGCTATGGATGCTTGTTTCAATTCCTTGGCTGCAAGAGTGAATTCCATTGAGTCTCGCCAAGCCTCCATGGACATTACTCTTACAAATTTTCATGGTGAATGGCGTGGTCATTCTCTTGGTGATGATATGGATGAATAGGATGAAGACGCTTGTAGAGTATCTAGAAGTCCTATATTTTATGCACATTCCTACTCATATTATTACTGTTCTCAAACTCATTTAGTCATATTTAGCTGCATATAATGCATTATACAGTATTTTCTCTTCTGTCATACTTTTATTGAATATTTTATGTTTTGGCTATGAAAAGATATTGTTTTAGTTAGTTTTCTATTTCAGGTGCTGGATGCTGATCAGAGAAAGAGAGGACAGGAAAGCAGGGAGCAGAAGGAGCTGTACTGAAGAAGTTCCAGTTGTCGCCAAAGATGCTGTCGCTGTAGAATATCGCCGCCAAAGACGTTGCCGCTACAGAATGCTGCCCATATGGCAATACGCCGTCATAGTCAAGATGGGTCTTGTTAGATAGAGCACATTTTTCTAAGTCCATTGAGCCTAATCTTGCATTTTTCTTAGGCCTGGAGCGGTGTATAGAGCTGATTGAAGATCGATAAGCAAGGTGGCTTATACTTACTTGCTGAACAAGTAAACATCCAAAGAAGTCCATATTTAAGTCAGAATTGAATAAAGCATTAAATGTAAAACCTATTTTAACATCAATGACGACTTCTACTTCAAGGACTTAACCTTAGGCCAAGCCCTATATATACCCATGTATGTGAGGGTATAGGGGCATAGAGAGAGAGGGGAATAGAGAGAGTGAGTCGGCTAGATCTAATGTTCTAGTTCTTCATAGGGTTTAGGTGTTTACTTGTAAAGTAGTTGTGAGAAATGATTGTATTAAGTTAAGTTGTTTAGCAATAAATATTCCAAGTTTGCTTAATCTATGCACTTCATTCTTTCAATTAGTTCTAACTGTTCAGTTGAGAGAATCCATTTAGGGGGCATGAGAGTGTCAACTTCACGAAAGGGTTAAGCACAGTCACAACGTGTAGAGGCGTGACTAACTTGGTTCCAAAAGTATACAAGTTTCAGCGGCTAAAAGGGATCACCAACCGAATTGACTAGCCTGTGATAGGTTTACGCTGAGATTGCAAGATATTGCCTACATCACGCGAGCATTCGAGCATCCTTGCCTAGACACAGGGAGGATCATCTGCCAGACAAGCAAAAGTTGTAGTGCAGAGATACCCGCTGTTGCAACAAAAGTGCTGATGTGTCGCCCGCCAGTACCCATTAAGACAGCATTCGAGGCAGCGCAATCCAACCTTAACCTATGCAATGCAGTCTACACACTACTGAGCAGCGATTACCTGGCCCATTCTATCACTCGGATCTCCCCTAATTTAATTATTTGTGTTTTTAGTTTTATTCCTTTAAACAAACCTGAAATTAATTGTGCATTTAAATTTCTTGTGCTGTTATACACTCGAAGGAACTATTCCAATCCTCGTGGGATTCGACATCTTTTATATTATAACTTGATAGGAGTGTGCACTTGCGCTCATAAAAAGAGAACACCTAAACACCCTACAACGCACCTTAGGCTCGTGCATCTCATACATATCATCTCACATTAGGATTTAAACTTTATGCACTTGTGTTATTTGGTTTTGAAATCATATGCTTTATGTTTTATTTGATTTGGATTATGTTTTTAGGTTTAAGTTGTATTATTATGTTGCTTTGAATTTATAACATCTATGTGGTTTTCTTTATGCTTGGAGTTATTGTTTATATCTTGTTCTATTTATCTCATTGATTTTAATCTAACAAAAAGGGGAGAAGTAAATGAGATTAAATTTTTTTCAAAAGTTTTTCAAAGATACTTCTTTTAGCCTTAAAAAAGGGGGAGTTATTTCAAAAAGGAGAAGGGGAGTTATTTCAAAAGTCTTAAGAATTTATCTTGGGTTTTGTTCTATAAAAAAGGGGGAGATTGTAAAATCAATGTTTTATTTTGATATAACAATGATTTAAAAGGACATGATTGCAAAATTGAATAAATTTTTATGTACTAAAAATGTTCACAAAATGACAATGATTCAAACTTAAAATTGTTTCCAAGTCAAAAACTAAAATCCTAACATATTTTCTAAGTATTTTTCATACTCAATTAGCCAATTTGGTCTAGGAGTATCGGTACGCCTTTGGTCGTACCGATACAAGTTTTAGCTACTGGAAAATGTTTTATAGAAAATGGTTATTGGGTGTTGATACGCGTATAGATGTATCGGTACGACATTCATACCTGGGAACCAAATAAGCTTTGAATATTGGTACGGATTTACTCGTACCGATACGAGGTGTTTATATTTGGAAAATCTTTGCATTTAACGATATAGTCGTTACCTTGTTAGTTTTATTGGAACCGTAACTTTTAAAATTGGTTATACCGCACCGATACACCTTTAAGCGTACCGATACAAATTTTCAATGACTTTTTCCTCAGATTCAAGTGAGAAAAATCGGTACCAATATAGTACGTAATGTATTGGTATGCCTTTTGTAAAATGAACTTCTTGTATCGATACGCATTCCCGCGTACTGGTACCCTTTTGTAAAACGGCTCTTTCTTCTTATAGCTTGTACCGATATTTAAGCCCGAGTATTGATACCGAGGGTTGGCAAACATCATCTATTGCGGGAAAAATGGTCTCCAACGGCTATAATTATGATCTCAGCTACCCAAACAGTTAGAAATCAATGAGAGGGTATATATTGAAGTCTCCAAAGCTACAACAACAACTATTGAACAAGTCTTAAGCATTCAAGCACAAATCCAACATTCTTGAGCCTATTAGAGTCAAATCTCTATAACCCACTTGAGTGGTTTTTCTTGTAATCGTTTTATTCAAATTTTTGGTTTGAGTGAACTTGTAGTTGGGCAAACAAACACCTTTGATAGGATTTTCAATTTGCTATTCTATTTATTGTAAAATAGAGAGTTTGATCAGAGCTTTGGGTTAGAAATCTTTGATTGTGTAAAGGGTCGCCTCCTTAGCCTAGAAAAAGGGGAAGAAATTCATAGTAAATTTGGAAAATCGTTAGTGGATAGCTAATGTAGTGGATGTAGACCTTGTTAGAAGGTTGAACCACTATAAATCTTGTGTCTAAAATCTTTTTATTTTCTTCCAAACTTTTTTATCTGTCAATTCACCCCCTCTTGGCTATTTCCTAATTTGATTGATCATCCCAACAACTTCTCTCAAGTTTGGGGGAGTACTATCCTATGTACATATTAGGTAAATTTTTCATAAAAAATTAGTTTGTAAATAGCCTAGTGTAGTTTTATGGTTCCCTTTGCTATGGTTCTATTGTTTTAAAATTGTTGTTGCATTAATGATGATATTCCTATGATGAACTCGTGTTTGATATGTTTTGAAATGTGTTAAGATTTTTCGTGATTTTAACCTATGGTTGAAACTACTGTAGTTTATAATCCATGCGTTGCATGCTTTCTAAAAGCTTAAGAAGCCTTAGGGGAATTCTAGGCCAACTCTCCGATGCCAAAGCACAATTTGATGTTAATGAATTGAATGCTCAATGTAGCAATAGAAAGGCTTAAATTAAACTCCAAGAAAAATGAGAAAGAATAAAAATCAAATTAAATGAAAACTTGATGTCATAGGCAAACTATTGAGGGAAACTCCACTATGCATCTTGCTAGTTTAGTGTACTATGTGAGTTGTGTTTGCTCCGTTTAACTTTCTATGGTAAGAATAGTAGAATTAGCATAAGAGTGAATGAAAGTCTTCACATGATGACTGTCGCAAATCTTTCGAGCTTCGACATTTTGGAAATCTTTGAAAACACGGAGTCACCGCCAATCTTTTTGAAAAAGTGCGATTAGATCACTTTAAAACATGGTTATTTTAATAAAACATTTTATTTAATAAAATAATGCTTTTGATCTACGAAAACTAGAAAACAGGTTCGGGGGTCAGTTACGTGAGGGGAAGGATTAGCACCCGCTACAACGCCCAAAAATTGATACCTTATTGATTTCAAAACGTTTTCAAAATTGGAATATGCAAGTTCACGAAGGTTCGATTTCATTTGTCCGTTTAATGAATATAAATCTATTTTAACGGCCTTATCGCCCATGAAATGAACTCTAATCACCGCCAACACCTCTGGCGCTAACTCGTCATTCTCGTTTGATAAGACATCGCATTAATTAAGTTACACTTTTTCAATCAAACAAAGAAATTTAATGTGTTGAACATGTTTTATTTATTCTAAATTGAAGTTTATTAATTCTAAATAGAGTCTAAGTCTTTTATTCCTAATTTAGCGTTTAAATTTTATTAAGTGTATTTTATTTTTTAGCGAAGAGAGTTTTTTTCACAAACAAGTCTCTAGTTTAAGCTCAAAGACCCTAAACCCTAAACTTCAACCTATACTAAAAGCAAACAAGAAAATCCGAGACTCAAATTTCAATTAATTTTGTTTTGAGAATTTTTCTAAAGAAACATTCTTTTGCTTTTTATGCTTTTGTTTTCATTTTCTGTTCTTTTATTATTTTATTTGAAATGTTTTTTTATTTTATTTTTAAACTTTAATTGTTTTTATATTTGAAATTTTTTTCTTTATATTTTTAAAACCTTTTTTTTAATTTTTTTTCAAAACTTTTTATTTCCAAAATCTTATGTTTTAAAGCCCATTTTTAATTTTTATTTTTCGATTTTAAAGTTTTTTATCAAAATCTTTTATTTCTAAACTCTTTATGTTTTAAAGCCCTTTTTATCTTTGATCTTTAAGTTTTTATCATAATCTTTTTAAAGTCTTTTTTATTTTTGATTTTTAAGTTTTAAACCCCTTTATTTTATTTTTGATTTTTAGACACCCTTTTTAAAAGAACCTATTTTATTATTTTTTTAAAAAAGAAAACTTTATTTTAGTAAAAAAACCTTTATTTTGAAGATTTTAAATTTTTTAAACATTTTTATTTCTTCTTATTAAAAAATTTTATTATCAATAGCTGGTATTCTATTTTTTTTATTTATGGAAATCAAAGTTTCCTTTTAAACCATTAAAACCTTAGAAGCCTTTATTTTCAAACACATTTTCTTTAATCCATCTAATCTTTATTTTTACGAAATGAGTAAATCAAAATTTTAGAAAGAAACTTTATTTTCAACAACTTCAAATTTTAGTTTTTTAAGAACGAAAATGGATTGAAATTTTCATTTTCAATGGCAAGATTTTTTCCTTTTTAAGAATAAAAGACATTAAACAAAGTTAAAGAACATGAACAAATAAAAACTAAATTAAATCACAAACCTAAAAAACAAACCCTAATTCCGATCTCCAATTCCAAATTGCAACCTAAAAACATGAACAAACAAAAATTCAACCAAGAAAAAAACTTTAAAAAAATAACGAAAAGAAAAGAAAAGTTACATGAAGTGTAGTAATCACAAATTATATCCAATCAAACCGATTCCCATCGTCACCAAAAAAATCGAACCAAAGCTACCCAAAACTCGAACTAACTCCAAAATTTTTCCAAAATTTTTCTGAGAGCTCAAAGGAATTTTTTCAGATGATTTTTTTAGTGTTTTTTCCTCTTGAATTGGTGAAGAACACAAGGGGGCAGGGAGTATTTATACTAGAAAGTAGGGCTTACAATCTAAGGGGGAAATGAGATTCAATCCTAAAATTGAAGCCATAATCCGACAAGGGGCTTGAACCTCAGTTGAAACCCCCAAAAATCATCTAATTTGGTTCGGATTTGAAGACAAATTTTGCCTCTAAATTAAATTAGGGTTTGGACCCTTTTCCTTTGATTGGATGAGCTATCATCGACGGAAAGAGGCAGGGTAGGCGGTAACAGAACCGAACGGCCAAGGAGAGTCGACCGGCACCCTTCACGACGACTGTCGTGGCCCAGGGACAGTGGGAGAAAGTCGGCAGTCGGCCGAGGGTTTATCAGGGCGGGGATTTGGGAACCCAATCCCGCGCGCGTGACGCGCCAGCGCGTGGCGGTACGGGTAGGCCCATTTTTCCCCATTTTTCCCTTTATTCGATCCAATTCGCCATGTTTTCAGCCCTAGATCCAAAGGTCTACTTTAAACCTGAAAAAAAAACAAAGATAAATGTGTTAGTTTGGGTCTTTTTTAAAAAAAAAACTTAAAATGAGTTCTTATTTATTTAATTTTTGGAGTGGGCTTTATTTTAAATAGGTTTATTATAGGACGCCTTATTTAATTCAAATTGACTCCTTTTATTTTATTTCTTTGCATTTTATATTTTGGGCTTTAACAACAAGAATATGTAAAAATCTAGTGACAACAGTTGCCCCTCTTTGCTCATCTTTGTGAAACAGGGATAGAGCAAAGACCAAAAGACACTAATTATTACCCATTTGTTGATTGGTTCCATTCTCTGAATGCCCGAACGGATAGGCGGGTTCTGAAAAAAGGTTCTATCCTCCTCATGCTCGGATAGATAAGCAGGTTGAAAAGGGGTTCCATCCTCCTCATGCTCGGATGAATAAGAAGGTTCTGAAAAAAAGGTTCTATCCTCCTCATGCTCGGATAGATAAGAAGGTTCTGAAAAAAGGTTTTATCCTTCTCATGCTCGGATAGATAAACAGGTTGAAAAGGGGTTCCATCCTTCTCATGCTCAGATGAATAAGCAGACTGAAAAAGGTTCCATCCTCCTCAAACTCAGTTGGATAAGCAGGTTCCATTCTCCGAATGCCCGAACGGATAGCCAGGTTCTATTCTCCTTATGTTTGAATAGATAAGAAAATTCCATTCTCCAAATGCCCGAACGGTTAGGCGAATTCTATTCTCCTTAAGCTCGAATAGATGAGCGGATTCCATTCTCCAAACGCCCGAATGGATAGGCGGGTTCTATTCTCCTTATGCCCGAATAGATGAGCATATTCAATTCTCCAAACGCCCAAACGGATAGGCGGGTTCGATTATCCTTATTCCCGAATAGATGAGCAGATTTCTGTTGCTGAAAAAGAATAGATGAGCAGATTTCTGTTGCTGAAAAAGCCTTCAAATACCTGTGAAAAATGCAACACACATTGCAATTATGATGAACATGGCCCTAAGGATGTCTAAAACTTGAATACATGTCTCATTTATTTTTATTTTTAATTTTTTTCCTCGAAATTAATTTTTCCTTTAGTTTTTTGAATCCACGCGTTTGCTCGCTTAATCTAGATAAACAGATGTTCTTTTCCACTGTATTTTTTTTACTCATGGAAAACCTCTGATTTTTGAAAATTTGCTCACTCAATCTAGTGATCTTATATTCCTGGTTGGAATGACAGACTTCTTCAACTGTCATTGCTTCACTAGTCTCATTCTTCATACCTCTTTGCTTTGTCGAAAACATCTGATCTTAGTAGGAAAATGTCTCAAGATCTACTATCATTGTAGTTGATACATCAATATCGAATGAAAGGCCTCCTTGAATGGTCTTGAAAATTTCAAGTCTTTATATACCCCTTAAAATAGCATTAAGCACCTTTCAGTGCATCTTGTGAATTCTCAAATTCTTGCCCCTACGGGACATCTTGAAGCGTTTGCACACTAAACCTTCACCTTGAATGTCTTTGCATGATGTTGGCACTTTAATCTTTTCCACTCATGCCTATCAAAGTTAGGGATCATGAACCCTTGGTTGACATAACTTTCTCCAATCTGATAGAACAGTTTGCCTACTGGGCATGGCTCTATCCTATTTTATGATTTAAGGATCTTACATCTTATGTGTGGATCTTGCTTGACAACACAGTCCACTTAAAACTCTTCAACACATGTGCTGTTTTTTCTTTTCTTTTTACCTTCTCATGCAAGGCGATGCCCCCATTCAAACTGAGGTTTAATTGTTTCCTGAAGTGATGAAAACATTCATTCATGGTTCCCTACGGCTGGGATCAATACCAAGAAATCCTTTGTTTTTTCATAAATTTATGTCAGCCTACTTGTAAGATGCAAGAAAATGCTAGAAATAAAAATTTAGAAGCCATGGCAGATGCAAGGAAAGGCTAGAAATGGGGATTTTAAAAAAAGAGTCATGGCAAACATGGGAAAGAGGAAAAACATATGCCCAAAAATTCATAGTATGAATGATTCATGAGTCCATCTACCAGATAGTACCCCACTTTTTAGTGGCTCTCTTTTTCACACACTCCCCAAAATTTAAATTTCTCACTTTTCTAATCTCAATCAGACATTAGAAGTTTTGAGGCCCCTGAAGAAAGGTTAACTCAATAAGGCGGAATGTGTTCTGAGGACAAACTCATTTTCTCAAATATTTATGTGTGATCCAAACGGTCTTTCAATGCTTGTAATGTAGGCTATGCTCAGGTTACCAAGAAAAGGATATATAGGCTCAAATACATGTTTTAAGGGTAATTAAACCAAGGATCAACTTTTCTTGATGAAATCTTCATTTTTCTTCTCCAGATCACTCTAGACTGCTCATTTTGGGTTTTCACCCTAGAGTTCATTTCCTTTTTTGGCACATGTCTCATTTGAAGGATTTGTTTCAAATTTTTCTTCGCATTTCTTCTTCCAATTCTTCTTTTTTTCATTTCTTTTTCCTTTTTTCTTTTCTTATCTTCTCTTTTTCTTTCTCCCCCTTTCTTTCTTTTTTTCTTTTCTTCTTCGTGTCCCTTTCATTTTCAATCTAGAACATTTTATTTGAACTGAGATATTTTCCTTTACTTGCAAACAACTTTTCATCCTCTTTGCCCCCAGTGTGGGAAGTGATCATTGGTTAGGATTAAATCATAAGAAAAATACCAGGCTCAAAGGGGGACAACAATGGATTTTTATTTTCTTTTCGTGAAGGGAAATGAAGGAATGTCAAATGTCATCTCACACACAAACATCTTCGAAGAGAATCAGTCTTTAGTTTGTAGATATTTTAGAGTTATCACTTTATTCAAGGACCCTAACAACAATGTCTGAGAGGAAAATTCACTCATAATTTATATATGGGATTTCTCCATTAAACCTGAACACACTTTTTGCCCCTCTATCTCATGATTAGATTCAAAAGTCATTCATACAATCAACAATATGTATGTTTGAAGAGAAATGGATGAAAAATGAAAAGAAATGAGAAATGTTTGCCACTTGAGAGAGAAAAAAAAGAAAGCATCTTTAAACAAGTAGATTTAACATGGAAGCCCTTACAAAAGATCCCTAATGCTCACGGGCAAAAGCAAAAGGGTTGATTCTAGGTATGATCCCAACCGTCTAGAGAAAATTAAGCATTATTCCAGGAAAGCATGAATTCCAGCCAATATTGCATCCATCTTCTCTGTGACAAGATAGATAGATAGATAGATAGATAGATAGATAGATAGATAGATAGATAGATAGATAGATAGATAGATAGATAGATAGATAGATAGATAGATAGATAGATAGATAGATAGATAGATAGATAGATAGATAGATAGATAGATAGATAGATAGATAGATAGATAGATAGATAGATAGATAGATAGATAGATAGATAGATAGATAGATAGATAGATAGATAGATAGATAGATAGATAGATAGATAGATAGATAGATAGATAGATAGATAGATAGATAGATAGATAGATAGATAGATAGATAGATAGATAGATAGATAGATAGATAGATAGATAGATAGATAGATAGATAGATAGATAGATAGATAGATAGATAGATAGATAGATAGATAGATAGATAGATAGATAGATAGATAGATAGATAGATAGATAGATAGATAGATAGATAGATAGATAGATAGATAGATAGATAGATAGATAGATAGATAGATAGATAGATAGATAGATAGATAGATAGATAGATAGATAGATAGATAGATAGATAGATAGATAGATAGATAGATAGATAGATAGATAGATAGATAGATAGATAGATAGATAGATAGATAGATAGATAGATAGATAGATAGATAGATAGATAGATAGATAGATAGATAGATAGATAGATAGATAGATAGATAGATAGATAGATAGATAGATAGATAGATAGATAGATAGATAGATAGATAGATAGATAGATAGATAGATAGATAGATAGATAGATAGATAGATAGATAGATAGATAGATAGATAGATAGATAGATAGATAGATAGATAGATAGATAGATAGATAGATAGATAGATAGATAGATAGATAGATAGATAGATAGATAGATAGATAGATAGATAGATAGATAGATAGATAGATAGATAGATAGATAGATAGATAGATAGATAGATAGATAGATAGATAGATAGATAGATAGATAGATAGATAGATAGATAGATAGATAGATAGATAGATAGATAGATAGATAGATAGATAGATAGATAGATAGATAGATAGATAGATAGATAGATAGATAGATAGATAGATAGATAGATAGATAGATAGATAGATAGATAGATAGATAGATAGATAGATAGATAGATAGATAGATAGATAGATAGATAGATAGATAGATAGATAGATAGATAGATAGATAGATAGATAGATAGATAGATAGATAGATAGATAGATAGATAGATAGATAGATAGATAGATAGATAGATAGATAGATAGATAGATAGATAGATAGATAGATAGATAGATAGATAGATAGATAGATAGATAGATAGATAGATAGATAGATAGATAGATAGATAGATAGATAGATAGATAGATAGATAGATAGATAGATAGATAGATAGATAGATAGATAGATAGATAGATAGATAGATAGATAGATAGATAGATAGATAGATAGATAGATAGATAGATAGATAGATAGATAGATAGATAGATAGATAGATAGATAGATAGATAGATAGATAGATAGATAGATAGATAGATAGATAGATAGATAGATAGATAGATAGATAGATAGATAGATAGATAGATAGATAGATAGATAGATAGATAGATAGATAGATAGATAGATAGATAGATAGATAGATAGATAGATAGATAGATAGATAGATAGATAGATAGATAGATAGATAGATAGATAGATAGATAGATAGATAGATAGATAGATAGATAGATAGATAGATAGATAGATAGATAGATAGATAGATAGATAGATAGATAGATAGATAGATAGATAGATAGATAGATAGATAGATAGATAGATAGATAGATAGATAGATAGATAGATAGATAGATAGATAGATAGATAGATAGATAGATAGATAGATAGATAGATAGATAGATAGATAGATAGATAGATAGATAGATAGATAGATAGATAGATAGATAGATAGATAGATAGATAGATAGATAGATAGATAGATAGATAGATAGATAGATAGATAGATAGATAGATAGATAGATAGATAGATAGATAGATAGATAGATAGATAGATAGATAGATAGATAGATAGATAGATAGATAGATAGATAGATAGATAGATAGATAGATAGATAGATAGATAGATAGATAGATAGATAGATAGATAGATAGATAGATAGATAGATAGATAGATAGATAGATAGATAGATAGATAGATAGATAGATAGATAGATAGATAGATAGATAGATAGATAGATAGATAGATAGATAGATAGATAGATAGATAGATAGATAGATAGATAGATAGATAGATAGATAGATAGATAGATAGATAGATAGATAGATAGATAGATAGATAGATAGATAGATAGATAGATAGATAGATAGATAGATAGATAGATAGATAGATAGATAGATAGATAGATAGATAGATAGATAGATAGATAGATAGATAGATAGATAGATAGATAGATAGATAGATAGATAGATAGATAGATAGATAGATAGATAGATAGATAGATAGATAGATAGATAGATAGATAGATAGATAGATAGATAGATAGATAGATAGATAGATAGATAGATAGATAGATAGATAGATAGATAGATAGATAGATAGATAGATAGATAGATAGATAGATAGATAGATAGATAGATAGATAGATAGATAGATAGATAGATAGATAGATAGATAGATAGATAGATAGATAGATAGATAGATAGATAGATAGATAGATAGATAGATAGATAGATAG